>JALAZF010000964.1:0-600000 GCA_022829125.1 Lathyrus tuberosus | reverse complement strand
ATACTCCGTGTGTTTGCATATATGGATTGTAAAAAATATTTGAATATGGTTGATCTACACCCAAGTTCAAGTTTGTCATGTGTTGAGGTGGACAATAAACATGACTAGCCGGTAATACGTCTTCCTCGTGGTCAGTAATGGAATTGTTTACCATTTTATCAACCAAGACCTCAACTTCTTCTTCTTCTCCTTCGTCAACGACATTGACTTCAGCTTGTTCATCTTCAGATTCACAAAAAGCTTGAGAATGATAAATAATTTGAGACATTTGATGTTGTTGTAGTATAATATAAAGCTCAATATCATTGAAACTGGAATACTCATGACTGAGAAACATATTATGAACATCTTCATCATCTCGAACCTTTAATTGGAAAAATTTGACTTGGTTGTCGGCAAAAAACACTGGATTCTTGTAGATGATTTGGCCCACTGGACCACACTGCAATTTCTTTTCTAATCTTTCTTTCAAATGGGAAAAATTTGATCGTCTATTAATTGAAACCGAGTAACATCGGTATTACGAAAATTGAAACATGTTATGATACAATCAAATATCTCAACATTGATACATGCATTGATCATGTATTGTGGTGTTTGAGTCATACGTGCAATATTTTAGTGTACTGGTGTTTGAATTAATTGTGGTGCCATATTTTAGTGTACTGATGTTTGATAGAATTGTGGTGCAATATTTCATGCGTATTAATGGAATTCTAGTTTCATGCAATAGAATTTTTTTATATATTATTGTTTAGACTATACGTGCATTAGTCTTGTCTCAATTATACATGCATGCTTGTTTAGACTATACATGCATTAGTCTTGTCTCAATTATACATGCATGCTTGGTCAGACTATACATGCATTAGTCTTGTCTCAATTATATCTTCTTATCTTCTTAACTTTTTATTCCTACTAAGACCTTATTTTTGGCTTCTTAATACATGCTTTCCTACTAAAACCCTATTCTTGTCTTCATTTGGCATACATTCTGTAGCGCGATTTTTGTGGTTTCGAATCACTATCGCTTTGGTACTACAGTTCGATTCATTTTTTATCCTGTGAAGCTGATTAAGGAAGGGAAATAGATGTCTCCAATTAACCCTGCTTGCATACTGAGGTTAAACAGTCAAAACTGTTGATTTACAGATGCTATCAAAAGGGGGGTATGTCTTAGGTTATTTGCTTAAAAAACAGTGTCTGGACTATTTGCGAGGCTTTTGGTAAGGTGTTAGGTCTGATGCTTCTTGATTGATGTGTGGAGGTACTGGATTTTGAGTTTTTGATTAGTATGCTCGCTAAGGTTTTGCAATCTTATGCCTACGTATTCCCGTTTAACGAAACAGGGAAATCAGAGCGATCGTAGTTCCTCCTATTCTATGGGAGGAAAGAGATGTTTTGGTGTCTTGTTCAAAGCCCAAGACATGAAGCTAAAGGTGATTTGTATCTTGTTCAAAGCCCAAGATGTGAAGCTAAAATGTTTGACTGAGAGAGAACTTGTCATCTCTAAAGAGGAATTGTTGATGTTTGTATGCTGTGAGTAAAGCACAAATTTGATGCTAAAAGGTTGATTGACTCAACCGGGGATTTCTTTATTCAAAGCCTAAGAGGAGGCGGGAAGTTTAACTTTTCTGGGGGAATGTATCTTGTATAAAGCCCAAGATGGAGGCTGAAAGGGTTTGACTCAACAAGAGAGTACTTTTATCTGTCCTGTATAAAGCCCAAGACGGAGGCTAAAAAAGGTTGACTCAACAAGATAGTCTTGAACGGGTGATTGACTCAACAAGAGAGTCTGAAGGTTGATTGACTCAACAAGAGAGTCTTTTATACTCAACAAGAGAGTGATTTGCTGTCTCGTGCAAAGCCCGAGATTGAGGCTAAAAGGAGATTGACTCAACAAGAGAGTCTTTTATACTCAACAAGAGAGTGTTTTATATGTCTTGTACAAAGCCCAAGACGGAGGCTAAAAGTGGTTGACTCAACAAGAGAGTCTGAAAAGGTTAGCTCCACTAGGGAGAATCATTTGTATAAAGCCCAAGAGGAGACTGACTTACTGCTGAGGATTATCGAGATCCTGAAGCGGGTCCAAGTGTGGGGAACTCTCATGAGAGAGACCGGGTTTCTGCTGGAGATTGATCCAGAGTGATCGGTGTTTTTTCCTATGTTTGAAAGGAACTTGAGAATGTCTTTGAGACTCAAGAGTTTTAAACTGTTCAAGTCTAGAGTTTTATCTTTTGTACAATGCCCAAGAGGAGGCGTGGGCGTTAAGGGATGAGTATCAACCCTAAAATGGCCGGAGTTTTGAAACTGGAAAGACGGCTCTAGCAAAGGATGACTAAGTTATGTCTTATACCTTTAAGAGGTCACCAGGGTCCTTGTATTAAGCCCAATAGAAGGCATGAGAACTTTTAAGAAGCCGAAGGGTCCTTGTACAACGCCCAAGAGGAGGCGGGGATTCTTTTAGGAAGCCTGTGGGTCCCCAAACTAAGAGAAGCTCAAGAAATGCAATTCACAGAGAATAGATCATTCCAGGAAAGTTCTAGAATTTGGAAGAAACTCAAGAGATGTCATTCACGGAGAAAAGATCATCTCTGGGGAGTTAGAGTTTCTTTGACAATTTCTAAGGGTGACAATCTGAGAAAAGGTTCACCGAGAATACTGCCTTTCTCTTTGTTCCATATTGTTTAACCCCCCCAAGAGAAGGGAAGACTGTATCTGGAAATCCTATGGGGATCTAGTTTTGTTTGTATTCGAGAGTGACCAACAGGCTTTACCTAGTTCTAGACGTAGTTGCCGGGGAAAACTCTAAATAACTATACTAGTATTACACAGTTGATATATGACAAGTATATAAAAGGATGTGAAAGAAGACTTACAGTGAAACAACCCCACAATACAGTTATATACATATGAAAGCGGTAAATGAAAGCGGATAAACACTTACCCGTTGTAGAGCTTCCATGCTGTTTTGTTAGTTGTTCAAGAAAGAAATTGATAACAACATATATTTGAATTTAAAATCAAAGGAGAAAGTGTTTTGAAATGATTGTTGGGGCTTACAGCTCAAGGAGAGGCCCAAGTTTTAACGATGATCGCACTGTTGTCTTGAAAACTGTACAGAGGGACTTATACAATATGTGAGACCCAAAAATTTTTTATGTACAAGGGGATGGGTCTTACACTTTATTAGAGGCCCAAAGATTTATTTTTGAAAACGGCGATCGCGCCGAGGTTTTTGAATATACAGTGGGTCTTATATAATATCTGAGGCCCAAATCATTTTGGTTTCAAAAAGGGATTGGGTCTTACACTCTATTAGAGGCCCAAAGAGTTTTATGAAAAAAAATTGGGCTTATAACACGAGGGTATGCCCAGATGATTTGATTTTTGAACTGGCGATTGCGCCGAGATTTTTCTTTTAACGCAGAGGGACTTATACAATATTTGAGGCCCAAAATGGTTTTGGTTAAAAGGGGATTGGGTCTTACACTCTATTAGAGGCCCAAAAAGTTTAAAAATGAATCAAGATGAGTCTTATAGCTCAAGGAGAAGCCCAAAGATTTTTGTTAAAAAGGCGACGATCGTGCAAAACTTTTTGACGGTATTGAGACTTATACAATACACTGAGGCCAAAATGTTTTGGTTTTCAAGAGGGGTTGGGTCTTACACTCTATTAGAGGCCCATGAGTGTTTGAAAATGATTTGTTTAGGGTGATTAAGATCAAAACCCTAAATTAGTTTCAAATTGTATTTTAATTAAATAAAAATTTAATTAAAATGACCAAAATTATCAAACATGTGTGAAAAACAAGTTGTGATCTTGGATTAATGTTTTAAAAATCATGTTTATATCCACAAAATGATTGGAAACCAATTAAATTTGGAAAATCAAGGAGGAAAAAATATTTTAAATGTTAAAAAACAAATAAAAGATTAATTCTTTGCAAAGATATCAAGTATATGAAATAAATAATATTTTTGGGAATTTTTGGCAAAATAAAATATTTTAACATTTTTGTGAATTATTAAAAAAAGAATCAACTCAAAATCATTAAAACTTAGAGAGAAATTAATTTTTGAATCAATTAAATAAAATCATAAAATTCAAATATTCAAATATTCAAAAAATGGCGCCAAGAACACGCGCCACCCCTCTGTTTCTGCAGATTTACATTTTCTCACCAATTTCACTGAATACTTGATGAAATCACACAATCCACATATCAATCTACTCATTTTCACCTCACGATCATGTCTATGATCTTTAATTTCATTTATTTTAAGCATGGAATAAGAAATCAAGACAAAACCTCAAGAACCCTAAAATTTGTATGAAGGCTGAGAATTTTGATACACGATTCAAACAAAGCAATTAATTGAGGGGAAACATTCTATGCATGATTATGAACATTTGGAAAAAGTATTGTGCGAGGAAATATGCATAGATTAAGAGATGACCAAGTTTAGGCTTACTTGAAGGTCGTGATTGCAAGAGCAAAGTGATTTTTGAGTTGGAGGTGTTACAGATGAGTTGTGATGATCTGAACAGCTTCTCTACACCATATGGAATGTGTTTGAATGCCTGGACTTGATTGGAAATGCCTGGATCACTTCATGGCATCTCAACTGCAACTTGGTTAAAACCTTGAGCAATTGGCTGGTGATTCTGAGAAATCAGTGTTCCAGTTGTGGTTTAAGTGTTTGGATCACTTCTATATGATGTTTATGAGGTGTGTGTGTGTGTGATTGGTTTGGTTGGAATGGCTCTCAAACTCAAAACCCGATAATGACTTGCTTTGGAAGGCAATCTTGGAGTGAAAGAATAGATTTTGAGGAAAGCATCAGTTTGATGGCTTTGGTATACTTAAACTGAGCACAAATGAGCTCTATTTATAGTAGAGCAAGTTTGTTTTGCAAGCAAAAGTGAATGGCAACTGCAGCAGACCTTTGGCCAATTGGATCATTTTGGAATCTCAAGTCTCCTCTAGCCATTGACTAGAGGTTAGAGCACAGGCCTTTGGTTCCCGAGTTCAGAGATCATCCTTGACTCATTCAGTTAGAAAATGCTCAGTTCATGCCACCTTGGTGCATCCATTGAATGCTCCAAAACAAAATTGGAGTCTTGTCCCCCTTTTAGGCATTTCTAGGTTTGACATGCTACTTTTGGTTCCAAAGACTTGGGAGGCTTATGGATCAGTGTTTGTTCCTCCGTGGTCTCCCCCTGAGGTGTTCAGATGGATAAACTTGTTTTTCATTTGCACAATTTGATCAAATCGAGCAAAATGCACAAATCTGCCTTGCCATGACAGTTGCAGCAAGGCAGGTTGCCATTGTCATAACTCTTAGCTCAAATGGGGTTTGATGGAGTTCTTGGCCATTTTGGAAAGCACTCATATGATACAACATATGTGTGATCATAGTTTGTCTTGACACTTTTTGGATCCAAGTGAAAAATTCCCTTACATTTTGAAAAAAGTGAAACAGATTCTGACTTAGTGAAAATTTCACTAAGTGTTGGAAAAAGTGGCATTTTCATGTTTTTGTCATTTTGGTCACTCCATAACTAAAAATCCATGAAGAATTGGAGTGAGGTGTAGTTGACACTTTTAAAGTATGCCATGAGAGCTACAAATCCATCTTTGGATCAGCCAAAATGGTTGCTTGGATCTCAAGTTATGATCCTTGAAAGTTGGTACCCTAGCCACTTTGTTCCATAACTTAGAAAAATTCTAAGTTTTTTATGGTTACCCCTTTTTCAAGTTAACTCACTTTCTTTGATTTTTCTTGATGAATGGTGATTCCTATCACACATTAAAATCATTTTAGGGTTAGGGAACCATAATTGATCAAAAAATCAAAAAGTCAAACTTTGACTTTTGGGCACATTTGACTTTTTATCAGATGAATTCCAAACTGTGCGATCCTCTATGAAATCAAGTCCTTGACCTAAATCAAACTTGATGGATTGATTTCATATGTGTTATAGGGTGTATTGAATCATGTCCCAAGGTTTGGGAGCATGTCCTGGTCAAATGTCAAAGACACAATTGACTTTTTCCGTGAAACCCTAACTGTGGTTCTGATGAACTTGAAACTTGTGAATCAAGCTTCTTGGATCAATCCATTGTTGCAAATGGATCAATGTAGTGTATTAGGGTCCCTTAAATCATGTCTTGAGGTCTTGGCTCATGTTTTGTCCCAAAAGTCAACTTGGGGGTGAATTAGGTCAAGAAATCCTAATTCCTGATTTTTTATGAATGCATCCCCTGAGGTTAAATTGACTTGATGATTGGGTTTATGAGGTCCCTTAGAGTATTTTGGGTTATGCTTTGAGGTATTGGCTCATTCCCAGAGGAAAATTTCCATCTGGAGGCCCTGGTCGACCAAAACCCTAATTTGGTGACACTGGCGATCTTAAGGCTTAATCCACTTGAAATGTTGCAGCCTTGTGCTTGATCCTTGATGTGGGAGTCCTCTTGATCCTTTGTGAATGTTGGAGTGGTTTTACAATTGTTGAAGATCATGTCATTCCTTGAATGATCATTTGTCTAAGAGCTATGAGAGGGCTAGAAACCCTAAGTTTGATTGTAGTGGATGCTTACCCATCTTTGGGGAGACTAATGAGGTATGATGGTTCATCCATATTGTGATGATGGTTTGCATATTGATGGGGAATCTTAGTGGTCAAAATTTGGGGTATAACAGGTGCCCCTATTTAATCTTCTTCGACCCAAAGGTGTGAATGTCGAAGGTATTCGGGCATTCGGGGTGCAAGAGGATTAAATATCGGAATACCCGAAATTTTGATTGTGGTTATGAATGGCAGCTTGCTCATCCATCTTCTTTTTCTAAGCAATGATGCTTAGAAAAGGTAAACTTCCCCTCGATCCTGGTTTCCTACCAAGGAGCTGGTCTAAGTTTTTGAGATAAACTTCCCCTCGATCCTGGTTTCCTACCAAGGAACTGGTCTAAGTTTCTTTTGTAAACTTCCCCTCGATCCTGGTTTCCTACCAAGGAACTGGTCTCAGTTTCTAATGTAAACTTCCCCTCGATCCTGGTTTCCTACCAAGGAACTGGTCTCAGTTTCTTTTATCAATAAACTTTATTGACAAGGGACTCTATTAGTAGCGGTTTTCCTCAAACTTCTCATTGAATTTTCCTGGGGAGGTGCCATTTGATGGAAAAAGGTTTTGATGTCAGACTTGCTGGGCAAACCCATTCGTCTGAGCTGTAGAGGTGTACAAACTTCTCTGTTGGAGATGCCATTTGTTAACTCTACCGGGGAAACCGAGTCTCTTGAGAGACTGCTTTCTGCTTGGGGATATTACATCATACTTTTCCTCGAGACCTTCTCGGAGGAAACGTCATGTGATGTAATCCAATTTCGAGATGCTGATGACTTTATTAACATTGATTTTCTTGAGAGAAGAACCACTGTGTTGCTGAGGGTCTTTAGTCGCGAGGCTTTCTCTGGGATTATCCTTAATCCGGGAAAGCGAAGATGTCATCTTCAATGGCGAAGAGTGACGTTTGTCGAAAGTTTTCTTGTTTTTCAGAGGTTCAAGTTATCAAAGTGGTCAAAGACCGTCTCTACTGGAGAGAGATTGCTTAGATGATTCACTTCCTGGCGAGGAAAGAAACGACAACTCAATTGACAGAGGAATTTTATCACTAGGGGGTAAGACCGACTGATAGTGATGCAATATGAACACATATGAATCAATAATGCATGATGTATGTATGTACATGGGGACAAAACTGACACGACATACAGACGAACAGATGAACACGACTAGATACTCGGCCACTACAGGGGATGAAGAGGTACCACTGGGTTCAAAATAGCAATTCTTCCTTGCTTAGGAGAGAAAGTCCCTGCGGGGAACAACATTGGTCAAGCTTAGGAGATAAGAACTCTGCTGGGAATGTCAGATGGAACATTCGCATTTGACACAGCTGACCCTTTATTCAGGTGCACTGGTTTAGAAGGAGTACTTTGATTCTGCACTTTGAAGTTCGATTACTTTTGGAGAAGCGATCGACGTTCTTTCGATGTTCAACAATCAAAAGACATTGCCATCTTTATTTTGAAAAGCAGAAAAATTTTGACAAGTAAATTCATTTTTGTTTTATTTCAAGAATCGTTGATCACATTAAAACGTCATTCTGTAAAGCTAAAACAAATGAGAATTGCAAACAAAAGCACTAGGGCTCAAATTTTATTGATAGGATGGAAATTAGCCAAGCGCGTGATCCCATGGAGTTTTTACAAAGTTTAGAAAATGGTAATTTAAGGGAAAAGGGCTACATTGAAACATAACGACCGCTATCTTTCTACCAACTTTGAACTCGGGACATCCTGAGCTTCTGTCGAAGATGACCTTGACTGGAGTTTTCCTAACTGATGGCATTACTGCTGATGGGGGATTTTCCCCTTTGTTAGACGTAGTTACTTGCCATGAATCCCTAATTTTTTCCTGGATTGTACTCTGAGATTTCCAATCCATCGGGATGATTTTCGCTTATGTCTCTAATTTTTGCCTGGACCGCCCTTTCAGGTTTTCAATCCACCGAGACATTTTTTATTTATTTTTTTTATTTAGGCGAAGTATTTCTTGACTACATCAACATTCGTGGGGTAGGAAAATTCCTCTCCATCCATGGTTGCGAGTCTCAAGGCGCCGCCTTAGAAGGCCTTCTTGACCACGTAGGGGCCGTCGTAATTCGGAGTCCATTTGCCCCGGGAATCAGTGAGAAATGATTATATCTTCTTGAGCACAATGTCTCCTTTCCTGAAGACGCGGGGTCAGACCTTTTTGTCAAACGCCTTCTTCATTCTCTGTTGATACAACTGACCATGGCATAGAGCCGTTATTCGCTTTTCTTCGATCAGATTCAGTTCATTGTGTCGACTTTGACACCATTCAGCCTCTGTTAGCTTAGCTTCCATCAATACCCAGATTGATGGGATCTCTACTTCTATGAGGAGCACTGCTTCCATGCCATATACTAGAGAGAAAGGGGTTGCCCCTGTTGAAGTGCAGACATATGTGCGATAACCGTGAAGAGCAAAGGGTAGCATCTCGTGCCAATCTTTGTAAGTTACAACCATCTTTTGAATGATCTTCTTGATGTTCTTGTTAGCCGCTTCTACCGCGTCATTCATCTTAGGTCGGTAGGGAGATGAGTTATGGTGTTCGACTTTGAACTCAGCACACAACTCCTTCATCATTTTATTGTTCAAGTTAGATCCATTATCCGTAATGATCTGGCTTGGAACACCATAACGACAAATGATATTATTTTTTATGAATCAGACCACCACTTGTCGGGTTACATTGGTGTATGACACTGCTTCGATCCACTTGGTGAAGTAGTCAATGGCTACTAGAATGAACTGATGTCCGTTTGAAGCCTTGGGTTCAATCATGCCAATCATGTCGATTCCCCATATAGAAAAGGCCATGGGGAAGAAAGAATTTTGAGATACGTTGGCGGTACATAAATTTTGTCTGAGTATATCTGACACTTGTGACACTTCCTCATGTACTTGTAGCAATCGGATTCCATTGTCAACCAATAGTACCCAGCTCTCAGAATTTTTCTCGCCATTGTGTGTCCGTTGGCATGAGTGCCAAAGGATCCTTCATGAATTTCTTTTATCAGCATGTTTGTTTCTGGTCCGTCTACACATCGGAGCAAGACCATGTCAAAGTTTCTCTTGTAGAGTGTATCACCGCTCAGAAAGAAACTGCCTGCCAACCTTCTGAGGGTCTTTCAGTCTTTTCTTGATGCCCCGGGTGGGTACTCTTGTTTCTGAAGGAAGCATTTGATATCGTGATACCAAGGTTTGTCATCTATGTCTGCTTCAATCTTGAATATGTAAGCGGGCCGTTCAAGGCGTATTATGTCAATCTTAGGTACGTCGTTCCATTGGCCTACACTAATCATGGAAGAGAGAGTGGCTAATGCATCAGCCATGTGATTCTCTTCACGAGGGATATGGTGAAACTCGATTCTGTTGAAGAATGGCAACAACCTTCTCGCGTAGTCTTTGTAAGGAATCAGTCCTGATTGGTATATGTTCCAATCTCCTTTGATCTGATTGATAACCAGGGCTGAGTCGCCATATACATCCAAGTTCATGATCCTTAAGTCGATCGCTTCTTCGAGACCCATAATACAAGCTTCGTATTCGGCCTCGTTGTTTGTACACTTGAATGTCAGTCAGGCGGTGAAAGGAATGTGGGTACCCTGAGATGTTATGATGATTGGCCCAATTCTATTTCCGTAATGATTGACAGCTCCGTCAAAGATAAGTCCCCATTGGGAACCTGGTTCTGGCTCTTCACTGGGTAGCGGTTCATCGCAATCTTTCATTTTCAAGTACATGATATCTTCGTCTGGGAAGTCAAACCCGACTGATTCTTGATTGTCAATCGGTTGATGAGCCAAATGATCGGCTAAAATACTTCCCTTGACGGCTTTCTGAGCGTGGTACTCGATGTCATATTCTGATAACAACATCTGCCAACGGGCAATCCTTCCCGTGAGAGCAGGCTTTTCAAAGACGTGCTTGATCAGATCTATTTCGGAGATTAACCAAGTAGTGTGACGAATCATGTACTGGCGAAGACGTTTGGCTTCCAGAGCCAAAGCGCAACAAGTTTTCTCAAGCATAGTGTACCGAGTTTTGCAGTCTGTAAATTTCTTGCTCAAATAGTAGATGGCAGACTCTTTCCTTTTAGTTTCGTCTTGTTGGCCAAGTACACAACCCATTGAGTCCTCTAAGACTGTTAAGTAAATGATCAGTGGTCTTCCTTCCACTGGAGGTGATAAAATCGGTGGGTTCAACAGGTATTTCTTGAATGGCCTTGACCTTGTCAGGATCAACCTCAATTCCTTTCTGGCTGACGATGAACCCTAGCAGTTTCCCTGAGTGAACACCGAATGCGCATTTATTGGGATTCAAGCGGAGTTTGTACCTCCTTAGACGCTCGAATAACTTTGACAGATGGGTCACATGCTCCTCCTCTGTTTTGGATTTGGCAATCATATCATCGACATATACCTCGATTTCTTTGTGTATCATGTCATGAAACAGAGTAGTCATGGCCCTTTGATAGGTTGCCCCAGCATTCTTCAACCTGAACGACATTACCTTGTAACAAAAAGTACCCCATGGGGTGATGAACGAAGTTTTCTCCATGTCTTTCGGCGCCATTTTGATCTGATTAGAGCCCGAGAACCCATCCATGAAGGAGAAAACTTTGAACTTTGTTGTACTGTCAACCAGCATGGCAATGTGTGGTAAAGGAAAGTCGTCCTTTAGACTAGCCTTGTTTAGATCTCTGTAATCCACACACATTCTGACCTTTTCGTCCTTTTTCGGAACTGGTACGATGTTGGCTAACCATTGAGGATATTCTGATGTGGCGAGGAAACCCGCGTCAATCTGTTTATGTACTTCCTCTTTGATTTTGATGGCCATGTCTGGATGAGTCCGTCTCAACCTCTATTTTACTGGCGGATATTCTGATCTTAACGGTAAATGATGTTCCACGATGCTGGTTTCCAACCCTGGCATGTCCTGGTAGGACCAAGCGAATACATTGGGAAACTCTTTGAGAAGCTTTATCAAACTTTCTTTGACAGTTGGACTGAGCAGTGCCCCAATCTTGACCTCCTTTCTCTCTTCCTCTGAGCCCAAGTTAACCGTTTCCAACGGCTCTTTGTGAGGTTTAATGGACCTTTCCTCTTGTCTGAGTAATCGGGAGATCTCCTCTGGAATTTCTTCATCATCTTCTTCTTCAGCCTCAAATACCGGGACTTCAAAGTTGGGAGAAGGCGTCGGATCGTACGTTTCAACGGGTTTAAAATAAGCAATCTGTATGACGTGATGATTGTTTTTTAGAAGAGATAGAGAGAAAAGCAAGAATGTGTGTAGTGTATTTTTTTTTACTGCTTGTTTTTATTATTTGAATTATTTTTTAGGATTACCATTTTCTGAAAAAGCGAAAAGATAAAACAACAATTAATGCGGGAATTACAGAATGACGTTATTTTATTTATGAACTTGTCGATTCTTGAAACTACAGCCTTATAAAACAAAATTCTTTCGCTTTGGGAGAAGCGAATAGGGATATTTACAGAAAGTGAGCCCTATCAAAACATCTGTTTCACCGAGGCAGGGTGAAAGGTTAAAACAAAGATGGCCATTACTTTGACTTATGAAAAATCTTCGGAACATCGACTGCAACCCATTGGCGGCGAACTCCTCGGTGAATCATAAAGTCTGGTACCTTCCTTGATTTATATTCAGAAATAACGCTGATTTCTGGCGGAGCAGGATCATTGGAATCTGTTTCCCAGGCAGAGTTGTCGTAGGAGGATTCCTCAGTTGTATTTTGCATAGTATTTGTGCTCTCAGGAAAATCTCCCCATCCAGTTGGCTGGATGTCTACGAGCCTGATACGAGAGCTTTCAGGAGCAGCGTACTTGACCAAGAAGTTGTACTTGCCACTCGGTTGTCCTAAGGTGTCCCACACTTTTTTGGAACTGGAGGAGTCATCTCTCTCGATGACATTGACCTCGGGAAAATCATAGTTAATGAATTCTAGTCCTGCAAATTTTGCAAATTCATCATCGCACTGGATATTTTCTAAATGACCTGAGTGTTGATCCCATGACATGGTGGGGACGCATGTATTCTTTTCAATGATGCTCAGATGATTTTCATTGTTCGGCTGATTTTCTTGCCCCAAGTTTCCTGGGTACGTCTGCCAGATAGGCAGACCATCCATCGGGCCATAATAGTCGTGGTCAAATTTGTCTTTCATCAGAGTGTCTTCCTCTAATGAGTTTGGTGGAGCACGACATCCTTCCGGATCACAATCTCTGTATATCATTTTGACGTCTGACCTTGGTATAAATCTCGGACTCTGTACGGGATAGCAAAATGGCATAGGCACCTCTTCCTGAGAGATATAACTGTCCTCGTTAAGATAGGACTTCCACTCTTCATCTGTATCAGAGGGATCTCCCTCGTTGATGGTATGTACTTCTTGAGACACTGGGTGAAGGAAACCTCCACTGTGGAAGAAGTTCTGAATGGGATGAAGACTTTCACCGTTAGCGGCAGTCTGGGTACAGGTTGCAGAAAAACCAAGACCCTTCTTTGTTTTATTATCAGTAGGAATGACAAGCTGTCCCCATCCCTTTGCATTGTTACTTTTGATCACCTCGAGAGCATCTTTATATGAGGATATTGATGTTCCCTTCTCTAATTGATTCTCACTACTTACCGAAAGTGCCTGGAACTGAGTTCCAACAACCTCCTCGGGTTCTACACAAGTGGACAATGATAGGTTACTCATGATCAAGGCTTGTTCTCCACAGACCGTGACGAACTTCAGCTTCTGGTGAAGTGTCGAAGTGACTGCCCCAACCTGGTGTATCCAAGGTCTTCCCAACAAACAGCTGTATGTTGCTCGGATGTCCATGACCAGGAAAGTGACTTGGAAAGTGTGAGGACCGATAGTTATGGGAAGGTCGACTTCGCCGATAACCGTTTTTCGGGATCCGTCAAATGCTTTGACGACGACCTCACTGCCTCTCATCGGAGATCCTTTGAATGATAGTCACATTAGAGTGGACTTTGGCATAACGTTGAGAGCTGATCCGGTATCTACCAGTACGCTGGCTAAGGCATCGTCCTGACAGTTGACTGTGATATTCAGCGCCATGTTGTGGCTTTTGCCTTCTTCTGGAAATTCCTCATCACTAAACCCTAAGTTGTTCCAGGAAGTGATGTTAGAGACGATACGTTCGAATTTCCTTATCGAAACATCCTGTTCCACAAAGGCCTGCTCTAAGACTTTCTGTAGAGCCTCTCGGTGAGCTTCGGAACTGAGTAAAAGGGATAACACAGATATCTTTGAAGGAGTTTGTAATAGCTGATCAACAATGTTGTATTCACTCCTTTGGATGAGCTTCAGCATCTCATCATCGTTCTTTGAAAGGTCGGGATCACTGGATTGACCGACTGGTGGATTGGGAACTTCTGTTTGAGGTTCCTTTTCTCTACTAGGTTCTCCAACTCCTCTGTTGAAGATTCAACCGCTCCGTGTTACTCGACTGATGTCTGCAATATTCATGACGGAGGGTAATGGAATTTCCTTTCCATTCTCAATTGTTGTTGCACCATATTTGTAAGGGATCACCTTATTGGATTTGTACGGTGCTGGTCCAGGTAGATGGATAACTACAGGAGCCTCCTGATCTCTCTGATTGTCGTAAGTAACTTCAATCAATTCCTGGTTAAGAACCTTCGATTCATCAAGTAGAGGGATGATGGTAAAAACATCTTTGATCCCTTCGCGATCAGAGATCACGACAACATCCTTAATCTAATCAGCGAAATAGTCTGGCGTCCAGTTGATTGATCCAGAACTTGGACACGGTCGAATCTCTTTGGGAGCCAACTGACTTTGAAGGGCTGCTCGCACGAGGTAACATCCTTGATTATTTTTCGAGCAGACTCTACAGCGCTCATAGTTGTGTGGTGGCACCTGGCCACGTCTGCTTTGAATGCAGTGTAACCTTACTAGGTCTATTTCCATAGATCGGACATCCTGACTTTGATGTCTCGTAGGGTTCCCGTTTGTCACACTGATTTATTGCGTTTCTTCGTCTAGATAGATCGGAAGCCACCAATGGTTTAACAAGTGTTGTAAAGTTCTTTGAACAAGAGCGCACCCTTGGTTACTCTCACAACATACTTTACAGTTCTGATAATTATGTGAAGTGAGAAAACCGAGTTGGACTTGCTTGGCGTGTAACTCCACCAAGCTGGTATTCATCAAACGAATATCGAAGATTTGAATCATGTTGATCTAATAAGGATTTCTATCATGGTAGTCCTGGATCCACCCAAGATCTATCTGACGTTGGAGGGCCTCTTGTACAAAATAGCATCCCTGTTTGTTTACCGAGCACGTCACACAAGAATTGTAATCGTGTCGCGGAAGATTATGATACTGGCTTTTCCTTGAGTGCATTGCCACTAAGTTGACATTCATTTCACAGATGTCGTGGTTCTGAATGATGTTGGAATTTGCATAAGTCATGTTAACTCCACAAACTCGGTGCTCTTGGATCCATCAGAGATCTAACTGTTCCTGTAGGGCTGATTGCACCACAGAACATCCTTGATTGTTTTTAGAGTAGATATCGCACTGGTGATAATTGTGAGGTGGCACATGGCCGTATCCACTCTGTCTACAATGCATCTTGACCAAGTTGGCCCTCAATAAGAGTACATCATGAATTTGATAGTTGTTGTTAGACTCTCCTTCTATTAAATTTACCGCAGCTTTCTCGTGTTGAGGCAGCGGGTTCGTGAGAACATTCAGATTCGTATCTTTGAAAGATAAGACCCCGCTCCTAACAAGCTTTTGCACATCGGATTTGAAACTGAGACAGTTTTCTATGTTATGCCCTGGTCCTTGATGGTAAGGGCAAGTCTGATCTTCTTTGAACCAAAAAGGCGGATTTTCCAGTACTGTAAGAGGAGACCTGGTTTGAACGTGTCCCTTGACCAGTAAGAGTGGAAACAATTCTGCGTACAACATGGGTATAGGGTCGAACCCTGGCGGTCGCGTTGTACGGTTGTTGTTATATGGAGGACGAGCCTGCTGAAGAGGTTGTTGTGTCCTTTGCTGGTATTGCTGTTGATTAGGTTCGCTCTGAGCAACCTGAGGTTGATACGTTGGAACAGGCGCAGGATGGATAACAGGAGTTACAGCTGCTACTGGTTGGTACCGTCGCCTTTGCTTTTCGAGAGAGATATTGCCAATATCTTGCTCTTTTTTCTTAGGGAGAGCACTACCGTATCATTTTGTACTACTTGATGATCCAGCGTCTTTAACTAAACGTCCTTCTCAGACTTCTTCCTCAAGATGAACTCCCATACCTACCATCTCGGTAAAGTCACTAGGCACACTGGCGACCATTCTGTCGTAGTAAAATGAGCTCAAGGTCTTTAAGAAGATCTTTGTCATCTCTTTTTCCTTAAGAGGTGGACAAATCTGGGCGGCAATTTCACGCCATCTCTGAGCGTATTCCTAAAAGGTTTCCTTGTCCTTCTGTGACATGGCTCTAAGTTGATCTCTGTCCGGTGCCATGCCCAGGTTATACTTATATTGCTGAACGAAGGCAGCGCCAAAATCTATGAAAGTAGCGATCGTAGTGCGGTTTAAACCCATGTACCACTTGAGTGCGGCACCGGTTAAACTATCCTGGAAATAGTGGATCAGTAGCTGGTGGTTTTCTATCTGTGTTGACATCCTCCGAGCGTGCATCACCAAATGGCTTTGAGGGCAAGAGTTACCCTTGTACTTTTCAAATTTGGGCACCTTGAACTTGTGCGGAACTTTCACATTGGGGACCAAACAAAGGTCTGCGGCGTCCTTTCCAAATAGATCCTGACCGCGAAGGGCTTGCAGTTCTTTCTGCATCTCCAGGAACTATTCCTGGAACTCATTCATTCTGTTGAACATACTTTCATTTCTACCAGAAGGTATCAGTGGAATCTGTCCTTCCGGGACAGTGTGTACCACGGGTGGTGGTATAGTCATCATGGCGGTGACTCTAGGTCCTTCCCTCTCCCGAAGTTTGTAACCTTCAGGAGTTGCCGTCATGCCCCTGGCATCTTCGCTTTCCCGAAGTTTGTAACCTTCAGGCCCAGTGGTTCCTGCTATGGTTCCCTGATCTTCCGTGATCGGCAGAACATATCCTTTCGGGATATAGTTAATAGGCATGCCCCAGGGACGATCTTTAGGCGTGGTATACCGAGGGTCATACGTTTCCACTATGGGCGTTGATGTGATCTCTGAGATCACAGTCCTTTGTTGTTGCATCTGAGCTTCTGCTAGAGCTTGCATGTGGTTATGAAGCTTTCTCAGATCCTCTTTCAGAGTGTCGATCTCTTCCCTCAAATCTTTTTTCTCTTCCTCGAGATCATCCATCTTTTTCTGTCGATTGGCCCGAGTATTGTACGAATGAGACAGTTTTACTCTAGAATTGAGACGCAAATGTGAGATTCGTAGGTAAGAAGAATGTGTTACGTGAGAATGATGAATGCAATAATTATATCTTAATTAATTTTTTTTGTTTAATCAAAATAAACTTCGACAATTGGATTGCAAATATCAAACAGTGGGGAAACCCCGTTTTATTGAATTCAAAGATTGCGGAATGGAAATACATTAATTTACATAGTGCTGTAAAAGGAAATCTAAACTTATGGGTCCCGAGTCCTCTCTGAGGAGAGCTCAGGTGCTGGTTCTGGTACTTTCCTTTTCTTTGACCGGGGCTCTTGAGCCGTTGTCGGGTTGTCATTCCTTTGCCAAATTAAAGGAGAAAGAAAATTCCTTTGGTCCTCTTGATTTTCTACAACATGTTGCTCTAAAATCTCAATCAAAGCATCTTTTTCTTTTAACAGTTGCTGTATTTTCTTGCACTCCACATTGAGAATACGGTACTTGTTCTTCCAAGACTTCTTCTCCTATTGAACTTTGTTGAGAGTAACCAGAAGTTTTTCCGTATCAGACATAAAATAAAGGACAGGGTCCCTTAACGAAAGAACTTCCTGACGAGGGTAAGTCATCCTCAGTTTGAGAGCTCTAGTTTGTACCCAGTGGAGATAAGGTTCCACCGAGACATAGTCTGGTTTTCCTAGAGACTCTCTTCCTTTCCTATGAACGTGTTTCCAGGCATGCACTATTTCTGTCTTTAGTGCCCTGTCATTTTCTCCCTCCTTATAGAAAAGACCTTCCAAATGAGTATTACGCGGGACATGCATCCTCGGGTATCCGAGTTGACGACGAACTAAAACTGGATGATAATTGATTCCTCCCTTAGTTCCTATAAGGGGTACATTTGGGAAATTTCCACAACGGTCAATGATCCTGATCCCGTCATAGATTCAATTGTACCAATCGATATCAGAGTTGGTAAGAGACATGATTCTCTGCGACCAACGTAAAGAACTCTTAGGATCCCAAAATGCAGCAGACTTGGGTAAGTGGGAAGTGAACCATTTGTATAGCAAGGGTACACAACATGTGATCATTCCTCTGCTATACAAATTCCTTAAGTGTACAGAATGATACGCATCTGCGAGCAAGGTCGGTTTTCCAATCAGAAAAACCTTAATGGCGTTGATATCAACGAAGTTATCAATTTTGGGAAACAAAAATAACCCGTAGGTGAGTAAAACAAAGATGCTCTTGAAAGCGGCCACGTTCCCTATACTAGCAAAGTACAGAGCTTTCTTTATCAAGAACTAGGCCGGCAAACCCTGGATTCCACCCTTAGTGGTCATGTGAGTCCTGACTTCTAACTCATCCAAATAGATCGCTCTTGCAATGGTTTGATCCTCTGGAATTTCTTCCAGTCCAGAAAAGGGAGCCTGATCAGTAATATGTAAATCAGTCAGGTGAGAGTATTCCTCCAGTGTTGGTGCTAGTTGATAATCCGGGTATGTGAAACAGTGATAGACCAGATCGTAGAACTGGATTAGTGTGGACATGATTCCTTCGATTACATGGACCCTTAACAGAGACATCAATCCTCCATACTTAGCTCTGAAAGCCTCAGGGTTGGTTATCATCCTCGCCAGACCTCTTAAATCCTCTAATTTTAGAACCTTGAAGGTGTACTTATGAGTCTTCCTTCTACCGAAATCCATTAGCAATCTCTTTATTTGACATTTGCAATCATTGTCTTAGTTTAATTTGAAAAAGAGAGACTAGAAGAGAAGATTTTTCTTTGTTTGAATGTTTTTTTTAAATGAATGCATGAATGTAGCACACAAAAACATAGAAAAAACATGGGTTCAAAGGGTCGGTGTCATGAAGTCAAGGCTCTACCCATCCCCAAAGGTTTATACTGGTGATTTTTTGTACCAGTCCTCAAAATCACTGACCCCTCTTGGGATAACGACAGCAAGCGGATCGCCAGCGAGCTGTAGTATCTTAGAGTAGTCTCAAATGAGGGTAGTATCGCGTGACAACTATTTCTGATAGCTTCCGCACTACAAAATGGTTTAAGTTTACTAAAATCCTCAGGTTCTCAAATAACCCAATGGAACAATCTGCTTTCAACAACCGAAGTTTTATATGCATTGAATCCGCAAAGGGCATCTCCACTGATTTGATGGTCGACCGGGACCTCTTATCTGGGATTCACTACCCGTAAGATTACCCGTCTAGTGCCATCACTTATCTTAGGTATATACTTAATCTTTCCAGATGCGGCATCACACGCATTCCCATTAGCAGAAAAGTAAACACATATATCAATTAGGAAAAACAGAATATATATTTGTCCTAACATCCTAGACCTCTAGTCTTATGATCCTATACAGACAATGACTCCCCAGCAGAGTCGTCATTTCTGTGACACTTTGTAAATTCAAGGCCTTCTACCTAAGCCTGTAAAAGGTCTTCTCTTACCGTAAGACTGCAAGAGATAAATACCTCCCACTGTGGTCGCCATTCTTCTGTAGCGCGATTTTTGTGGTTTCGAATCACTATCGCTTTGGTACTACAGTTTGATTCATTTTTATCCTGTGAAGCGGATTAAGGAAGGGAAATAGATGTCTCCAATTAACCCTGCTTGCATACTGAGGTTAAACAGTCAAAACTGTTGGTTTATAGATGCTATCAAAAGGGGATCTGTCTTAGGTTATTTGCTTAAAAAACAGTGTCTGGACTATTTGTGAGGCTTTTGGTAAGGTGTTAAGTATGATGCTTCTTGATTGATGTATGGAGGTACTGGATTTTGAGTTTTTGATTAGTATGCTCGCTAAGATTTTGCAATCTTATGCCTACGTATTCCCGTTTAACGAAACAGGGAAATCAGAGCGATCGTAGTTCCTCCTATTCTATGGGAGGAAAGAGATGTTTTGGTGTCTTGTTCAAAGCCCAAGACATGAAGCTAAAGGTTATTTGTATCTTGTTCAAAGCCCAAGATGTGAAGCTAAAAGGTTTGACTGAGAGAGAACTTGTCATCTCTAAAGAGGAATTGTTGATGTTTGTATGCTGTGAGTAAAACACAAATTTGATGCTAAAAGGTTGATTGACTCAACCGAGAATTTCTTTATTCAAAGCCTAAGAGGAGGCGGGAAGTTTTACTTTTCTGGGGAAAATGTTCTTTCTGTCTTGTACAAAGCCCAAGATTGAGGCTAAAATAGATTTTGACTCTGTTGGGGAGAATGTATCTTGTATAAAGACCAAGATGGAGGCTGAAAGGGTTTGACTCAACAAGAGATTACTTTTATCTGTCCTGTATAAAGCCCAAGACGGAGGCTAAAAAAGGTTGACTCAACAAGAGAGTCTTGAGCGGGTGATTGACTCAACAAGAGAGTCTGAAGGTTCATTGACTCAACAAGAGAGTCTTTATACTCAACAAAAGAGTGATTTGATGTCTCGTACGAAGCCCAAGATTGAGGCTAAAAGAAGATTGACTCAATAAGAGAGTCTTTTATACTCAACAAGAGAGTGTTTTACATGTCTTGTACAAATCCCAAGACGGAGGCTAAAAGTGGTTGACTCAACAAGAGAGTCTGAAAAGGTTAGCTCCGCTAGGGAGAATCATTTGTACAAAGCCCAAGAGGAGGCTGACTTATTGCTAAGGATTATCGAGATCCTAAAGCGGGTCCAAGTGTGGGGAACTCTCATGAGAGAGACCGGGTTTCTGCTGGAGATTGATCCAGAGTGATTGGTGTTTTTTCCTATGTTTGAAAGGAACTTGAGAATGTCTTTGAGACTCAAGAGTTTTAGACTGTCCAAGTCTAGAGTTTTATCTTTTGTACAATGCCCAAGAGGAGGCGCAGGCACTAAGGGATGAGTATCAACCCTAAAATGGTCGGGGGTTTTGACACTGGAAAGACTGCTCTAGCAAAGGATGACTAAGTTCTGTCTTATACCTTTAAGAGGTCGTCAGGGTCCTTGTATTAAGCCCCAGAGAAGGCATGCGAACTTTTAAGAAGCCGAAGGGTCCTTGTACAACGCCCAAGAAGAGGCGGGGATGCTTTTAGGAAGCGTGTGGGTCCCCAAACCAAGAGAAGTTCAAGAAATGCAATTCACAGAGAAGAGATCATTCCAGGAAGGTTCGAGAATTTGGAAGAAACTCAAGAGATGCCATTCATGGAGAAAAGATCATCTCTGGGGAGTTAGAGTTTCTTTGACAATTTCTAAGGGTGACAGTCTGAGAAAAGGTTCACCGAGAATACTGCCATTCTCTTTGTTCCATATTGTTTAACCCCAAGAGAAGGAAAGACTGTATCTGGAAATCCTATGGGGATCTAGTTTTGTTTGTATTCGAGAGTGACCAACAGGCTTTACCTAGTTCTAGACGTAGTTGTCGGGGAAAACTCTAAATAACTATACTAGTATTACACAGTTGATATATGACAAGTATATAAAAGGATGTGAATGAATACTTACAGTGAAACAGCCCCACAATACAGTTATATACATATGAAAGCGGTAAATGAAAACGGATAAACACTTACCCGTTGTAGAGCTTCCATGCTGTTTTGTTAGTTGTTCAACAAATAAATTGATAACAACATATATTTGAATTTAAAATCAAAGGAGAAAGTGTTTTGAAAAGATTGTTGGGACTTACAGCTCAAGGAGAGGCCCAAGTTTTAACGATGATCGCACCGTTGTCTTGAAAACTGTACAGAGGGACTTATACAATATGTGAGGCCCAAAAAGTTTTTATGTACAAGGGGATAGGTCTTACACTCTATTAGAGGCCCAAAGATTTATTTTTGAAAACGGCGATCGCGCCGAGGTTTTTGAATATACAGTGGGTCTTATACAATATCAGAGGCCCAAATCATTTTGGTTTCAAAAAGGGGTTGAGTCTTACACTTTATTAGAGGCCCAAAGAGTTTTAAGAAAAAGAATGGGGCTTATAACACGAGGGTAGGCCCAGATGATTTGATTTTTGAACTGGCGATTGCGCCGAGATTTTTCTTTTAACGCAGAGGGACTTATACAATATCTGAGGCCCAAAATGGTTTTGGTTAAAAGGGGATTCGGTCTTACACTCTATTAGAGGCCCAAAAAGTTTTAAAATGAATAAAGATGGGTCTTATAGCTCAAGGAGAAGCCCAAAGATTTTTATTAAAAAGGCGACGATCGTGCCGAACTTTTTGACGGTATCGGGACTTATACAATACACTGAGGCCCAAAATGTTTTGGTTTTCAATAGGGGTTGGGTCTTACACTCTATTAGAGGCCCATGAGTGTTTGAAAATGATTTGTTTAGGGTGATTAAGATCAAAACCCTAAATTAGTTTCAAAATGTATTTTAATTAAAATGACCAAAATTATCAAACATGTGTGAAAAACAAGTTGTGAACTTGGATTAATGTTTGAAAAATCATGTTTATATCCACAAAATGATTGGAAACCAATTAAATTTGGAAAATCAAGGAGGAAAAAAATATTTTAAATGTTAAAAAACAAATAAAAGATTAATTCTTTGCAAAAATATCAAGTATATGAAATAAATAATATTTTTGGGAATTTTTGGCAAAATAAAATATTTTAACATTTTTTGAATTATTAAAAAAAGAATCAACTCAAAATCATTAAAACTCATAGAGAAATTAATTTTTGAATCAATTAAATAAAATCACAAAATTCAAATATTCAAATATTCAAAAAATGGCGCCAAGAACACACCAAGAACACGCGCCACCCCTCTGTTTCTGCAGATTTGCATTTTCTCACCAATCTCACTGAATACTTGATGAAATCACATAATCCACATATCAATCTACTCGTTTTCACCTCACGATCATGTCTATGGTCTTTAATTTCATTTATTTTAAGCATGGAATAAGAAATCAAGACAAAACCTCAAGAACCCTAAAATTTGCATGAAGGCTGAGAATTTTGATACACAATTCAAACAAAGCAATTAATTGAGGGGAAACATTCTATGCATGATTATGAACATTTGGCAAAAGTATTGTGCGAGGAAATATGCATAGATTAAGAGATGACCAAGTTTAGGCTTACTTGAAGGTCGTGACAACAAGAGCAAAGTGATCTTTGAGTTGGAGGTGTTACAGATGAGTTGTGATAATTTGAACAGCTTCCCTACACCATATGGAATGTGTTTGAATGCCTGGACTTGATTGGAAATAGTTGGATCACTTCATGGCATCTCAACTGCAACTTGGTTAAAACCTTGAGCAATTGGCTGGTGATTCTGAGAAATCAGTGTTCCAGTTGTGGTTTAAGTGTTTGGATCACTTCTATATGATGTTTATGAGGTGTGTGTGTGTGTGTGTGTGTGTGTGTGTGTGTGTGATTGGTTTGGTTGGAATGGCTCTCAAACTCAAAACCCGATAGTGACTTGCTTTGGAAGGCAGTCTTGGAGTGAAAGAAGAGATTTTGAGGAAAGCATCAGTTTGATGGCTTTGGTGTACTTAAACTGAGCAAAAATGAGCTCTATGTATAGTAGAGCAAGTTTGTTTTGCAAGCAATAGTGAATGGCAACTGCAGCAAACCTTTGGCCAATTGGATCATTTTGGAATCTTATTTCTCCTCTAGCCATTGACTAGAGGTTAGAGCACAAGCCTTTGGTTCCCTAGTTCAGAGACCATCCTTGACTCAGTCAGTTGGAAAAGGCTCAGTTCATGCCGCCTTAGTGCGTCCATTGAATGCTCCAAAACAAAATTGGAGTATTGTCCTCCTTTTAGGCATTTCTAGGTTTGGCATGCTACTTTTGATTCCAAAGACTTGGGAGGCTTATGGATCAGTGTTTGTTCATCCTTGGTCTCCCCCTGAGGTGTTCAGTGGATAAACTTGTTTGTCATTTGCACAATTTGATCAAATCGAGCAAAATGCACAAATCTGCCTTGCCATGACAATTGCAGCAAGGCATGTTGCCATTGTCATAACTCTTAGCTCAAATGGGGTTTGATGGAGTTCTTGGCCATTTTGGAAAGCTCTCATATGATACAACATATGTGTGATCATAGTTTGTCTTGACACTTTTTGGATCCAAGTGAAAAATGCCCTTACATTTTGAAAAAAGTGAAACAGATTCCGACTTAGTGAAAATTTCACTAAGTGTTGGAAAAAGTGGCATTTTCATGTTTTTGTCATTTTGGTCACTCCATAACTAAAAATCCATGAAGAATTGGAGTGAGGTGTAGTTGACACTTTTAAAGTATGCCATGAGAGCTACAAATCCATCTTTGTATCAGCCAAAATGGTTGGTAGGATCTCAAGTTATGATCCTTGGAAGTTGGTACCCTAGCCACTTTGTCCCATAACTTAGAAAAATTCTAAGTTTTTTATGGTTACCCCTTTTTCAAGTTAACTCACTTTCTTTGATTTTTATTGATGAATGATGATTCCAATCACACATTAACATCATTTTAGGGTTAGGGAACCATAATTGATCAAAAAATGAAAAAGTCAAAATTTGACTTTTGGGCACAGTTGACTTTTTATCAGATGAATTCCAAACTGTGTGATTCTCTATGAAATCAAGTCCTTGACCTAAATAAAACTTGATGGATTTATTTCATAGGTGTTATAGGGTGTATTGAATCATGTCCCAAGGATTGGGAGCATGTCCTGGTCAAAAGTCAAAGGTACAGTTGACTTTTTCCGTGAAACCCTAACAGTGGTTCTGATGAACTTGAAACTTGTGAATCAAGCTTCTTGGATCAATCCATTGTTGCAAATGGATCAATGTGGTGTATTAGGGTCCCTTAAATCATGTCTTGATGTCTTGGCTCATGTTTTGTCCCAAAAGTCAACTTGGGGGTGAATTAGGTCAAGAAACCCTAATTCCTGATTTTTGATGAATGCATCCCCTGAGGTTAAATTGACTTGATGATTGGGTTTATGAGGCCCCTTCGAGTATTTTGGGTTATGCTTTGAAGTATTGGCTCATGCCCATAGGAAAATTTCCATCTGGAGGCCCTGGTCGACCAAAACCCTAATTTGGTGATACTGGCGATCTTGAGGCTTAATCCACTTGGAATGTTGCAGCCTTGTGCTTGACCCTTGATGTGGGAGTCCTCTTGATCCTTTTTGGATGTTGGAGAGGTTTGACAAGTTGAAGATCATGTCATTCCTTGATTGATCATTTGTCTAAGAGCTCTGAGAGGGCTAGAAACCCTACGTTTGATTGTAGTGGATGCTCACCCATCTTTGGGGAGAATAATGAGGTATGATGGTTCATCCATATTGTGATGATGGTTTGCACAATGATGGGGAATATTAGTGGTCAAAATTTGGGGTATGACACATTCCATGAATCATTCACTTTATGGCTTGTCTTCAATTTTGTTTTTTAATGGCATGCCTTGCAAGATTCTCTTACAAGATGCCTTACACCACATGATTCTCTTATCTTCTGCATGCATATAAGATGCCTTACACGATTCTCTTAACACATGATTCTCTTATCTTCTGCATGTATGTAAGATGCGTTACACGATTCTCTTCCTCCATTAAAGAAGGCGCCATACTAAATGGCAAATCATTTTGAAGCAACACATATGCGCCATATGAAATGGCGTGTGCTTTATCATTCATACATATGCGCCATTTCATATGGCGTATCCATTCAAATTGCCATGCAAAATACAATTCACATGAACAAGCTCTATTCATTCTATAAATAGTCATGTTTTTCACACAACTTTCATCAACATATACGTCATCTCTCAACACTTAATCTCTCAATACTCAATCTCTCAACTTCCATAAAAAATGTTTCTCCTTACTATGGGCGGTGAACACAGAGGAACAATTGACGATATTGCAACATTTGTAAGTTTTTAAGTGTACTAGTTTTGCATACTTATTTACTTAAAGATATAGTTTCTTTAAGAGTAAGGTTTATTATTCTTGCTAACTTAATTTCTTTATGTCTTTTGTTAGAATGTAAAGAGATTTCAATGTCATGTGCATGACTATATACCACCCGACCCAATCATAGAACCATACCTACGTTCATGCGGTTTCGGTCATGTGCTAAACATAGTCTCGTACACGATTGATTGCAAATTTATTCTCGCTTTGCTAGAATGATGGAGACCCGAGACCCACACATTTCACCTTCCATTCGATGAATACACCATCACGCTGAAAGATGTGTATATGTTATTGGGCCCACGTTAACGGTAAAGTTAACCTGGATAACAAAATACGCGAAGATTTGTTGGGTGCCCCTCTTTGTGAAGACACAAATCCGACACAATCTTCAGGTCGACCCATGGGTCAAAGTATTAATTTAAAATACCTTAGAGAACATTATTCCAGTTTAACATTAGACGAAGAATCCACCGAGTACGAAAAAATGATTAAAACTTGGTGTTATATTATGATTTTATTTTGTCGTTTTTTATTTCCTAAAAGTACTGGAAATACGGTAAATATTATGTATTTATCGTTGTTACAAACATTAATAAAGTAGGCACATATAGTTGGGGTTCAGTTGTTTTGGCCCATCTATATAGTTCCTTGTGTAAAAATGCAAAAAAAAAAGATACTTGTATGTTTTATGCTTGCGCCTTTCTACTACAAGCATGAGGTTGGTCAAAAATGCCTACACTCGCCCCAGTCAACCTAAATCCATTCACATTCTCCTACGCAAACAAGTAAGTTTATTTTAAATTTTCAAATGTCTACTGTAATAAAAAGTTTATTTGTAACTAATTACTTTTCTCACTTTTTGTTTTAGGTGGTCAGTTCTGGGGATGAATTAGAACCGATATCCCAGAAACACAATAATCGTGTACCACAATCTTTTAGACCACATTGGATCGAACGATGTAACTTATTCTAAATTACCATAAATTTTGCTATAAAATTAACATACTGCAATTCTTCTCATTATGTATTTTTATTATGCAGTTTGTCTAGAGGCCGTATCTGGGTCTCGACCATCATCCTAACCCCGATGATCTTGCAGTATGGACATCAAAAACACCAATCATTCGGTTCACTACAGTGGAGATGCACCAAAGTGATCGAGTGAAACTGCAGCTCAGCATGCAAAAAGATATTCCAGTCACTCCGACGTGTTTGGGAAACCGGCATCAATTGAGAATAGATGCACAATGGGGTTACGAAGATTGGCGAGACTTTGCTAAAGAGATGTTTCGACATTGGAAGAATCAACGTCCCACATCTTAAATGAGCCTGTCGTGGAAGGGGATAGACCAAGTCATCACTATATGATTTGGTTTAGGTCGGTTACAACGCAACAATTTGTGTTTGAGCCGACATATTTGATCGACCCGCGCCAACATGCTTTGTCATCATACACCCAACAACAAACACCTACCCAACAACCAACCGCACACCACACCCAACAACAATATCTACCCACATGATCCCAACTAACCACCTCACACCATTGACATGCCATGTACACCGAACCATCAAACATCCAAACCCGCAACCCATTCATGCCACCCACCCAAACACAACAACAAGAGCCTGACCATTACTGCTAACATCCACACACTAATAACACATCTGCCTATAGCCCCGATGACTCATTCGACTCCACCCCAACCCACCATAGCCCCCCACAAATGAACACACAAACATCCCAACACCCAACCACTTTTTGACTTTCTTACCCCATAACAGCCATTGTGTCGTTTCCAAAATGATTCAATGTACCAATTCGGCCAACCATACCGTCCTCACCTAACCTAGCCACTACGACCCAACTTCGAAAACATGGGGACGAAACTAAATTACGGCAGCACCGTTGGCAACAACCCCCCGACTATTGAGGACAAATGGTTGAAAATATGTCAAATACGTCGGGACCCTCGCACCAAATACCTTTTCCGCAGGCCAATACGCAAAGACCACAAACATCTCAACAAAATCGTGGTAGACCTCGGAGGGCAGGCTAATGCACCGGAATGAGGAACCGGGGAACGTTTCGATCGGGCAAGACATTGATTTTGTAATCAATTGTTGTAACCTTTAATGTATATAAATAATAATTTTATTTATTTTCTATTTATTTTTTTTAATTTTTTATATTTTTTATCATATTTTTAGTTACATTTCTTAAAAAAAAGGAGGATGCACCATTTCAAATGGTCCATACACTCTATATACACATGTATGGGTCATTTGAAATGACTTCACATACATACTCCAATTAAAATGGCGCATGAGTATTGTTTAGTAAGCATACTCCAAATTAAATGGCACAAATACTTTCTATTTTAATGAAACATAGTTATTTTGGTAAATAACTTCAAAATATAATTTATTTGGTATTTAAATGAAAAAAAAACATGTTATTTAAAAAAAAATTCTATAATGATAGAAACAAAAAATAATACATATATAAAAATTGTCATTTGAAAAAGTCATAATGTTCTAAACACAACCAATTGTACTTATTTAAATGTTCCATAAAACTGAGTGGTGCTATGAAATTGAGATACAGATTGGTAAGTAGGGAATTAATGTTTACATTAAAGGAACATAATGAGAGAGCATGATGCACAGCCAAGGGTTGCAATCATAGGAGATTCGATCTACCAATCGAGAACATTCGAGTCACGTGGAGGTTTAACGTTACTTTCACGAAAGATGCAATCACACGTTTGTACTCATAGTTGGGGATCAGTGCCTTCCACGTCTCAAACTCCTTCCAATTCATATTTCTTTTATTTTTCTATGCATGCTTCGGTAATATTTTAGCTAGCAGTTAATATATGTTATTGCAATTCATTATTAGTTATAACCTGAACCAAGCATACGATTTTCCTCAATGTGCATGCATCAACAAATTCAAACATAGAGCTCCATGCACTCATTATACAATTAAGTGCTATTTACATGGCATGTGATTGTTGATGAATATTGGCTGTAAGAAAATCTCAATGAGTATAAATAAAGCTGTCTTGATTGTTGTAATAAATCTAGCTTACATTGGCTCCCTGCACTCACTAGTAATGTGATGAGAATTTTTTTTCCGTGTTAAATGAGTTTGAATATCGTTTCAATTGAAATAACTCGAAATTACGTATTTAATAAAAGTTAGTTTGTTAATCATTATTCTTGATAATGATTCGTCTTCCATCGTCTATGTAGTTTAAGGATTATAAGTTACTGTTATAGCAAACTTATCGTAATCGAAGAGATATTGTAGTCGCCGAAAATATAATAAGTTGCTAGCATGTCGAATTGAATTAGTATGTTTTCTTATAAATAGCATATTAGTCTTTATTTCTCAATAATCTTGATAGAATGAGAAAGTGGTGTGATTGAGATTCAATTATAAATATTGTTCTTTAATGTGTAATTGAATCAAGAATCCAGGGTTTTATACCAGTTTGAATTGTCTTTTTTTTTTTCTTTTTTTTTCTCATATTGACTTTCTTGTTGATAAAGAAACATGTCATAATCTATTGTCTAGGCATCGCTTTCACAACAAATTGGTGCGGCGAACATGGAGGAAAAGATGTCGTCAACAAAGTAGAGATTGAGAAATTCACTAGAGTGAATGATTTTGGATTGTGGCACTTGAAGATGCAAGCTCTTCTTGTACAACATGGTTTGTTATAAGCGTTGAAAGAATCCGAAAAGGTGGATGTTGCCCTAACGGCGAAAGAGAAGATGACGATGATCGAGAAATCCCATAATGCAATCATATTGAGCCTTGGTGATAAGGTTCTCCAGCAAGTCTCGAAGGAGAATATGGTTGCCGGCATGTGGAACAAACTCGATGGTCTATACATGACCAAATCTTTGGTTAATCGTTTCTACCTGAAGCAAGTTTTGTATTCATTTAAGATAAGTGAAGACAAAGTCTTGACTGAACAACAGAATATGTTCAATAAGTTGATTCTCGATGTGGAGAATATTGATGTCAAGACCGATGATGAAGATCAAGTGATGTTGTTGTTGTGTGATTTACCAAGATCTCATGCTCACTTCAAAGAAACTCTCTTGTATGGAAGATAGTCTTTGACCTTTGAAGAAGTTCAATTAGCCTTGTACTTGAAGGACCTTAATGAAATAAAGGAGCATAAAACATCTTCCGTCGGTGAAGAATTTCCCATAAAAGGAAAATTCACAAAGAAATATGGTAGGATTGAGAAGAAGAAAGTTAAAGGTCAGCAAAAGTCTTATGGTGGTGATGTTCTTGCAATTATGTGTTATCATTATAAGAAGGAGGGTCACACAAGAAAGGTGTGCCCTGATCGAATGAATATTTGTGGTGGTAAGGATAATGGTAATGCATCCATTGTCTAAGATGATTATGAATCATCTAATGTCTTGGTAGATTCAAGCAACAATTCTAGCAAGGAATGAATCATGGATTCAGGTTGCACTTGACAGATGAATCCAAACAAAGATGTGTTTGAGGAATTATGTCAAGGACATCTGCTTCAGCATCTGATTCTGAGTTACTTAAAACTACAAGCTTCCTCTTAAGATTTTTTATTTTAGAGGCACTTTCTTTGATTTTCTTCTTGTTGTTGTCTTCATCAGACAGAGTTCTAGACAATCTTCTCATAGAAGGCTCTTCATCTCTTTTAGTTTCTTCTTCAACATTCACCACCTCCTTAACATTCTCTTGAGTGGCCTTGTCTTGAGGTCTGGATACACTATTAATGATACTCTTCATTATATGGGCAATATGAATGTTATCATTCTCATATGTTTCATCATTCCTAACCTCTTTCCCGTTATCTTTTTCACAAAGATAATCCCCACCACTTACTTCATTTTTCTATCAAATGTCTTTCTCAGCACTTCAGCCGCTACATTCTTTTCTCCATGAGCATCATGATCTTCATTCTGGTCATTCTCACAAGTTTAGTCTTCAGAAAAAGTCTAAAGAATCACTATCAACTACAAAAGCATCCACAATTGAATCAATGGGATGTTCAGCTTGGGGTTCACAAGATGGTGGAAAAGATGTTTCAGGATTTGGTTCAACAAGTTGATCATCAAGTGATTCAACATGTGGTCCCACATCTTATTCCTTACCAGTGGTTTTATCAAGATCATCTTTATTCCCACTAGAGTAGGGTTTAGAAGTAATCATAGTTTCAACTGGATTCTTCAAAGAGTGTTCGCCTTTTGAGGCACTAACATTGTTAAATGAGGTATTCCTTTTAGTAACAACATTCTTTGATTCTTTTGTTGAAACATCTATTGGAATAATCATCTTCATAGGTTTTGGGTCCAGTTACATGATGGTATCATCATTAGTGTCATTGTTAGATGAAACCCTGGTTCTCGTTGACATTCCTTTCTTGCTCATTTTGGTACAAGATTGAGGATTTTTATGAACATGAAGTAAAGCAGATGTGCTAGCATAATAGGTATAGAGAGACCGATTGCGAGAGGAGATGGAATGGCTGTGAAAAGGGATTGAATTTGGAGTGATTTTTCTCAATTTAGGAGTTTCTATGAGCACATGAAAGAGATATTTTCCTTTTAAATATTCACGCCTCCCTTGAGTTAACATCCACATGAAAATGTCCACAGTGCCCTTTTTGTTTTTAGAATCATTCTTACCTTTGGGAATTACTTGACACTTTTTAGAGACAATCTTCTTTATAACTTCAGGCTTCATATATAAGTCAAAATTTACTAACATTTCATATGACGTTCCATAAATCTTGCCACTCATGAGATATTCATAATCATCCTTAACACATAGGATTTTAATTATTTCTTATGTGTTTCCCATGTGTAGAGACCCCTGACTTATTGATGAAACATGATGTTGGAGCGTCGTGTGAGACATCTTGTTCTGCAATATTTTGGACGCATCTTTTAAGATTGTCGAGGACTGACTACTTATCCATGTATAACATTTTTCCTTGGACATTCACTCATTCAATATCACTTCTTGATCTTTGTTAGAGACACTGCATTTAGACTTATTAAATTCGACATTCAAACCCTGATCACATGACTGACTTATGTTAATTAAGTTTGCAGCAATACATTATACTAGAAGAACTTCATCAAGACTAGGGAGACCTAGGTAAATCAGTTTTCTTATTCATGTTATCTTTCTTCTAGTTCCATCCCCAAGAGTAACATAACTCTGAGAGTAGTTCTTAAGATTTTCAATATAGCTCATTTCACCAGTCATGTGTTATGAACATCCACTGTCAAAATACCAAACCTATATTGAAGAGACTCTAGGAGATGCATAAGCTAAAAGACACTTTACTGTTTCCTTGGCCTTCCACACTTGTTTAGCAAGAGTTGTTTTCTCTCTCTTCCCTTTAGGCCTTAGTTGACTATAAAAATGAGGATAACCATACATTCTATAGCGAAAGGGTCTTATATGACCATATCTCCCAGAGTGATGACATCTCTTTTCAGAGTTCTTGTGGCCTCTCTGATAGGGGTACGCATGCTAAGCACGATGTCGTGGCATGTGGTCCACCTTCTGAACTTAGTCTTCTTCTTGGAAGGGACTTTGATCTTTTTGTTCATGGAATTGTAGTCAACCACTACATCCTTCATATTTTATTCCAAGACATCATCCAATATATTTGAATTGTTGTTCATCGTCGGTACATATTCCAGCATACTTTCAAGTTTAGCATTCAGCAAAGAGATTTTATCTTCCAATCATGTGATGGTTAAGACAAGATTCTCCTTTTCTTTCTGAAGCATACTAATTATATATTTTTGTTTTTCCACTGTTAAGCATGCTTCCACCTAATTGGTGTACAAGAGTCTAAGTGTTGTAGTCAGTTCCCTTTTTGTCATGTTTTCATCACTAGAGTCTTCTTCAGACTCATACTTTCCAGTGAAATCCACCTTGCTGGAAGTTTCTCCTTCACTCTCATCATCATACCCAGATCAAGTGATGGTAAATCCCCTTTTTCGTCTCTTTATAAATGTAGGGAATTTAACTTTGATGTGACCAAAGACTTCACATTCAAAATATTTTGGTCCTTTTCCTTGAGAATAGTCTTCCTCTTTATTCTTAAGAAGGGACAGATAACTGACCTTTTGCCTTGCAGATTTGTCCTCCAATATCTATCCATTCTTCTTAAGGAATTAGTTAACTTTATTATAATATAATTTATATCATATGATAGGCTTTTTTCAGTATTCATTTCATCATGATCTTCACTCTCTTGAGACTTGGATACAAAAGCTACATCTTTGTTTTTATTTTCAAATCTTTCATTTATAGATATACTTCAAAGTTTTGAAGAGAGCCAATGAGTTCATCAACCTTCAATGTGCTCAAGTCTTAGGCTTCTTCAATAACTATTACCTTTATGTCAAATTTTTTAGGAAAAAATCTGAGGATTTTTTGACCAACTTCTCTTCTGACATCTTCTTCCCAACAAAAAAGAATTGTTGGCAATGTCTCTAAGTCAGATGTTGAAATCATAGATCGATTCATCTTCATCCATTCTTAGATTCTCAAACTCTGTAGTGAGGAGCTGCAAACTTGACATCTTAACCTTTGATGTGCCTTCATGGGAAGTTTTTAGAATTTCCCAAGCATCTTTGCCTTCAGTACATGTGTTGATCTATCTAAACACGTTCTTGTCTACACCTTTAAAAATAGAATTTAAAGCTTTGGAGTTTCCAAGAGCTTCATTTTCTTCTACATCAATCCATTCAGCTTCAGGTTTCAAACTTGTAGAACCATCTTGAGAGGTAATCACATGATGATTCCACCCTTTAATCACAACCTTCCAAGTTTTATTGTCTATGGATTTGAGAAAGATATCCATTTTAACTTTCCAATATCCATAATTGGTGCCATCCAAAACAGGTGGTCTAATGACAGACACTTCATCCTTCGTGTTGTTTATTTAAACAGAAAATATCTCTTTGAAGCCCACCTAAATAGAATAGAGTGTCTGCTCTGATGCTAATTGAAATTTTGTTCCTCAGGGGGCACACGATGTTGGAGTAATTGGTCCAACAAGTTAAACCAGGTTTTACACACAGATTGACAATAAAATAGAGTCAATGTAAAAGTAATAAATAACACAAGAGATTGGTATCCCAGTTCGGTGAAACCACACCTATGTGTGGTGGCACTCTACCCAAGAAAGAAAATTCACTACTTCAAATTAGAACAATTAGATTTATAAAAATCTTCAACCCCTATGAATTTTTATGCCTCTCCCTAATCCTAGTGATTTTCTATTTAGGTCCACCCTTAAATGTGAGAACCAACTCACTTTCTTTTATCACTAAACTCTAGTGATCAACCTCAATAACAAATCTAATGATTGCTAATTTATAACTCAAATAAGACAAACCAACTATGTCAAGTTACTAAAACACAGTGGTGTACAACAAAGATTCAACACTAATCCAGTTATGGCATTAGCGTGGAATACAAGAAATAAATACTTAAACCCATGCACAAAGAACCTAGCTCTTGCGCACCAAACTCTTAACAAAACATGAAAATAGAGTCTCTTTATATAGCAATGTCTTATGGGTTTTTTCTCCTTGGATCTTTGAGTTAAAATCGTCCAAAATATCATATGAATCTTGTTGAGATTTTTTGCTCCAAATCAGCTCCAGAATGCATGATTTGATTTGAATTCAAATTTAAATCACATTTATTTAAATTTAACTAATTAAAATAATCAAACAAATCCAATTGCTAAAACACAACAACAATATTTGTTGCACACATCATCAAAGTGCATTCCATATAACTGAAAAACATGTGCATAATGCAGCATCCTTGTTTTGCAGACAAAGGACAAATGATGCACACATGTTGGGACATCGGTTCACACATGTGTCCTTTTACTCTAAAACAACTTGAAACACCATTGTTGTTTTGCATAATGCAGCCAACCAAAAAGGAACAATAGGAAGAAGTATGTTTTGTTAATCCAAAATTAAGTTGAAAGATGTTGGATTTAATTCAGTCAAAGAAGATTTGATTGGATGTACCTTCAAGGAAGTTTTTGTCCAAGAATTACTCTAAAAATAAGACATGAAGAAGATTTAATTTGGATGTACTGGTGTAACATGTGGAACATAATGTTTCAACATATGTGTTGCAACACCCGGTCTCTGTTAACAAACAAATGTTATTGCAGTTGAAGTGAAGAAGGGACATATGCGGAACTCGACTTTCCAACATGTGTGTCATCTGGAACTGGTTCAACATGTCAATGCTGTTGCATTTTTGAAGTAAAAATCTGGTTAAGATTCGATCAAATTCGTTGTTGCGTTATAGCAATGTGTTTGTGTGATTTGTTTGACATCGGTTGAAGATCAAATCAGATTTAAATTTGAATTTGAATTAATAACAAATCATATCTTTGGCTGGAGATCTTTACGTAACAAATCAAACCTAAAAAGATTCAACTATTATTCTGGGTGAAATCAAATATAAAATCCAAAGAAGAAAAGCCCAGAAGACATTGCTATTTAAGGAGGCTCAAACCTCACATTTGAGGTGTGCATGTTTGGAAGATACCTAATATTAGGGTTCATCTTTTGAGTCTTTGTTTTTTCACCAGTCTAGCGCCTCATTTCATATCTTAAGACATAGAGTTTGGTTTCTTAATTGAGTTGTAAACCTTGTTCCAAGATACTAAGTCTATAAAGTGTAGAACATAGTGTTTCTTGTATTCTACACCAATGCCTTAACCAGATTAGGGTTGAATCTTTGTGTACACCACTCTATATTTCAATAACTTGGGAAAGTTGTTGGTTTGTTTTAGTTGAGTTATAAATTCAACAATCATTGTGTTAATGGTGAAGTTGATCATTTGGGATTAGTGATTGAGAGAAAATGAGAGGGGTTCTCATATTTTGGGGGAGACTTAAATAGAAAGTCACTAGGATAATAGAGAGACATAAAACTTTATAGTGTTTGAAGTTTCTTATAAGACTAGTTGTTCTAATTCGAAATAATGAATTTCCTTTCTTTGGTAGAGTGCCCCCCAGAAGTAGGTGTGGTTTCACCGAACCGGGTTACCAATATCTTGTGTTATTTATTACTTTTCTTATTCATCATCTTGTATAATTTCATCTGTCATATCTTGCGTGTAAACTAGTTTTTTGTTTCTGGTTTACAATGTCCCAGACATCGTGTCTGACGTTTGTCCCTAAAAGATGTAATTTATCATAAAACAGTAGTACTTGTTATTTCAGGCATCTGGTCCAACATCTGTCACATGAGGAAACGAATTACAAAGCTTTTCCATCTTTCTTCCTTTGCTCCTTATGTGCAATCTTCTGGACGTCATTTGCATTTGCTTCCAACGCGGGTGCTCCATCATTTACGATTTTAGAGACATCTTGAAATCTGAATATGGTCTTCATTTATGCAACCCACCGTTCGTAGTTCTCACCTTTGAAAATCAGCAGATTTGTAGGACATTGTGTTGATAACAATTAGATAACATTGACGTTACATGTGAAAGTTAACTGTCAACTCAATTTTAATTTAACATAAACAAATAAAAGAACAAATCTGCATTGTAGTGTGAAACATAGAGAATCAAAACAAAACACATAAAATAAAATAAAAAATAAAACATATTTTATATAAAAGATAAATAATAAAAAAAGTATATTTTAATTTATATTATTTTTCCTTGTAATACTTATAAAGCTACAATTTTTGTAACTAGGGAAATAAAACTTGGTATAAGAAATTGGGCCAAGCTTTAATACCCTTTGGTATTATATTGAAAAACTCGACTTCATATCCTCCCTTTTAGGTTTATACCCCCAAAATCATATGAAGTTACTAAAATACCTATAATATTTTAAAAACAAATTATTAAATTTTCTCCAAAAACACATTTATCTCATAAATCACAATTTTTGAAAAATTAAAGTGAGTTTCATATTTTTCTGAAAGATTCACAACCTAATACTTTATTCAAATCAAAAGTTTTTCTTTTTAATATTTTAGAATTTGAAAGCCTTCCTTTTTAAAAGTTTTTGTTAGAATAAACCCAAGGAGCCTCAGTAATATCGGCAGGACTAGGATTAATATGAGTAGCAGGATAAGACTCAATACATGTAACATTAACATCATCTTTTATATCCTGGATAATCTTATGAGATATTGAGATGCATCTTAATTTTAATGTTGTTTTTTTGGTTGATAAGGCTATTGAACGGTAACTTCATTTGGTCCGTCGTGGTGTGGGCAGTCTGGAAGGTTAGAAATAATGTCATATTTATCGATAAAGTGTTTGATTCAGATAAAGTTTTTCACTTAATTCAGACTTCATCCTGAAAGTGGTTCAGTTGGGTGGTTATATATCCTTTTGGTTGTAATTTTCTTGACTGCTACAATAGACCTTTATTTTTTTTATCACTTTGATTGGCAGAGGGATATGTTTTTATAGCATACAACATGTTGGTATTCTTGCGAGCACAAATCTTGTGGAAGTTCTTATAAATCCACCCTGCAGCATATTTTTAAAATAATTATAAAAGTAAAATCATTTACAACAAAACAATTACTTAAAATTAAGATATAAAATAAAAATATTACCATCGACAATGACAGGTAACCTCCAAACTGTTTACAATTATGCACAATAAAGGTGATCTGATGCTGTTTTTATCTTGTAGGATTTGGTGGTGCATAAAAAAAAGGAACACACATACTTAGTCATTATCTATTAGAATGTTGTTGTAATATGTTTATGGTGTATTTAGTTGGTTTTGTTAATTTAGTCTAGATTAGGGGTGTTTGTGGTTTATGAAATGCATTGAATCGAACCACATTTATAATTTGGTTCAGTTTATAATAACTATTTTAATAAAAATTCAATTAACTGTAAAATTGGTTACAATTTAATTAAAAACTAGTTTAAAATTAATGTATATTTATAAATTAGTTTATATTCAATTTACAATGTTGAACTCTTTTAAAACCAAACTTTTTAACTTCGTAAAATTTTAAAATTTTTTTATAGTAAAAAAAATATTCTTAAAAATATTTATTTTCAAATTATTTTTTATTTTCATATTTTATATTTTCGAAAGAAAAAAAATTTCTCGTTTTTCCAAAATAAACTTGTTTTTTTTTCATATTTTTGAAAAAAAAAAACTCGTTTTTCACATTTAAAAAAAATCGATTTTTTGTATATTCTAAAAAAATATTGAATTTTCGTAACCCGATTTTTCATATTTATGAAAAAATTCGACTTTTTCATATTTTTAAAAAAACTCGATTTTTTCATATTTCCTAAAAAACTCGATTTTTTCATATTTCGGAAAAAACTCGACTTTTTCATATTTCCGAAAAAACTCTACTTTTTCATATTTATGAAAAAACTCGACTTTTTCATATTTTCGAAAAAAACTCGACTTTCATATTTTCGAAAAATCTCGACTTTTTCATATTTCCCAAATAAACTCGACTTTTTTATATTACCGAAAAACTCGATTTTTTCATTTTTCCGAAAAAATTCGACTTTTTTATATTTATGAAAATACACGACTTTTTCATATTTCTGAAAAAAAAAAACTCGACGTTTTCATATTTTCGAAAAAACTCGACTTTTACATATTTCTGAAAAAACTCGACTTTTTCATATTTCTGAAAAAAACTCGACTTTTCATATTTCCGAAAAAACTCAAAATTTTCATATTTTCGGAAAAACTCGACTTTTTCCATATTTCTGAAAAACTCGAATTTTTCATATTTTCGAACAAACTTGACTTTTTCATATTTTCGAAAAAACTCTACTTTTTTATTTTTTTTGAAAAAAACTCTATTTTTTTATTTTTATGAAAAAATTCGATTTTTTCATATTTTCAAAAAATCTCAACTTTTTCATATTTCCGAAAAAACTCGATTTTTTCATATTTCTGAAAAAAATCGACTGTTTCATATTTTTGATCGGTCGGTTTCAATCGTGTAATACAAATACGAATGGGTCTCACTTTTACAGGGGATGAAATTCCATAATTCTCTCAGAAGATTAGTCTCTTTACGATCCAATCAAAACTAAACACATATACACTGTGAATCTTGTGATGAGCATGCCATTAATATCAGTAAGGATAAGATATGTTCGTGATGTCATATTGGTGCATGCATGCTGATGCCTTTAGTTAGAAAAAAAGCACGACTCCAATTTGGGCTGAGAATATGTCATATTCCTATTTGGTGCGTCTCGTGTGTCACGTTTCATAAAACCAATATTCAAAACGGTCACAATTTTGATTTTAAAATTTGGTATTCGACATTAATCAAGTATTTTTTGTAAATATGAAAAAGTCAAGATTTTTAAAAAATATAAAAAACTCGAGTTTTGTTTTTTGAAAATATAGAAATCCGATTTTTTATATTTTTGAAAAAATTAGATTTTTTTCGTATTTTTAAAAATAAAATCAATTTATTGTATTTTTGAAAAAAAAATCAATGTTTCGTATTTTCGCAAAAAATCGATTTTTCAGACAAAATCGATTTTAGTTTTTTTTTTCAGGACAAAATATTATTTTTAAGAAATAAAAAATATATTTTCTAGATTTTTTTTTTTAATTTTCAATTCTTTTTTAATTTTCAGAATTTTTTTTACTTTCAGTATATTTTTTATTCTTTTTATTAAAAACTAATTAATTTATATAATTAAACCAATTTATGAAAGAAAATTAATTTGAAACTGGTTTTAAACTGAATTTGAATTATTTTAATTAAATGTTTCAGTTCATTAACCATTTAAATGATTCAGTTTTTTTTAGTGTAATTCAGTTCAATTCTAATATACAATTCAGTTAATTATTTTTTTGAACACCCCTAGTCTAGAGTATAGATCTTGTGAGCTCTCTGCATTATTTCATAAATGGGTAGTGGTTCCTCTAATCTAGGTGACGTTGGATTCAGACTATCTTTAATTGTAATGAGTTAGAGCGTCCCTTGTTGAATATAATTTCTTTATAAAAAAGAAAATTAGAAGAATGTCAAAATGCATCTAACAAGAAGTAATAGCTTGGATATGCAGTTTATCTACCATAATGTTATTCTCAAGTTCATGTTCTAGCCTTGCACTAAATTTGAAGCTTCTTCCTAAACATTATTATGTATTGGTAGTTTATATGTTGCATATTTTGCATTTAGAATTTGCGGACATAAATCAAAAGACTTTGAAATGAAGTCCTCTTGGTGACCTTTATATCAAATATTATAATGTTGTCTTCTTGGTGGATACTTTACTAAAAACTACAACTCTCATACTTCCTTGTTGGATCTCTTGAAAATCCCTCAAGTTAGGAGAAATTGAAATATACAGACCTCTTCCAACAAGCACGTGTAGCATAAAGTGTAGCTGCAAACTTCTACCAATTGTCAAGAATTACAAGAAGAGTGATAATGTCATTCGAGTCAAAAGGATTAAATGAGAAAGACGGTTCAGTTCGATCTCAAATTATGCTCATACAACCACTTCCTTGCATCAACAATGTATTTTCTCTATTAATACATCAAGAATGTTAATAAATCACACCCTTGGATGAAGATAAATTAGTGTACAACATCAATAATCCCTACATCAAAGTTATTATATCCAACTGATTATGGGAAAAGAAATTTTGGAGTTGCTATATGTAAAGGTTTCAAGATCTGAACTTTCTACAACAAAATTAGTCACACGTTCGAGGTTTTTTTTTTTTTCATGAAACTGTTGGTGCACACGGTTAAATATACTTCCTTGCATAATTTGAGATTGAACTGAACCGTATTGTTCATTCTGGACGTGACTTTTCAAAAAATGATACTTCATCTCAATATGCTTGCTTCTCCCGTGCAACACTGGGTTTTTGGCAAGATTGATTGCAGATTTGTTGCCAATTATCAGGTTCAAAGGCTTGTTTACCTTGATCTTCAGATCCTGCGGTAAATTCAGAAGCCAAACAACTTGACAGGCAACCACAACACCTGCAATGTATTCAGCTTCACAGGTTGACAAAGCAACACCTGGTTGCTTATTGGAACACCAAGAAATAAAACCTCCCAGATACTTAAACAAATATCCAGAAGTACTTCTTCTATCAACTCTGTCTCCACACAAATCAGAATCTGGGTAACACATCAGCTCTGAATTAGCCTTTTCACTAGAAGGGAACTAAACTCCATACTCCAGAGTTCCTTTTATATACCTCAAAATCCTGACGGTAGTTTGGTAATGAGACCACTTCAGTTTATTCATAAACATACTACCATTCCAACTACATAGCAAATGTCGGGTATAACATTACATAAATACCTCAGAGAGCCAACCAACTTCTTGAAAGTTGTAGCATCTACATCATCACCCTCAGGGTCAGAATCCAATTTGTGATTTGTTTCTGAATGTGTGACAGCAGCCTTATTATTCAGCAGCTCGAATCTCTTCAGAAGCTCAAATTCATACTTCTGCTTATGCAAAATGATACCCTTCTCAGAGTACCAAAACTCCATCCCTAGAAAATATGTCATATTTCTTGGATCAGTCATCTAAAATTCATTCATCAGCACCTTCTTGAACTTAGATATCTCATGTTCACAACTTCCTGTTACCAATATGTCATCAACATAGATACATCCCGAATCATATTGCCTTCAGAAGTATGCTGAACATAAATCTCATACTCCATCTCACACTTTCTGAATCTTTAAAAATGCTTGAAAACTGAATCAATTTTTAGTTTCCAAGCTCTAGGAGCTTGTTTCAGTCTGTACAATGCTTTATGTAACTTGTACACCATCCCTTCCAGATTATTTTTCTCAAATCCAGGAGATTGTGACACGTATACCTCTTCTTGCAACGAACCGTTCAGAAATTCAGATTTCACATCTAAATATATTAGAGCCAATTCCTGTTAGTTGCTATCGCAATCACCAGTCTGATTGTCTCATGTCTCGCTACTAGAGCAAACACTTCAAAGTAAACTAACCCAGGTTTCTCTAGAAATCCTCTTGCTACTAACCTTGCTTTGGGTTTGCCAATTGATCCATCTTCCTTTAGTTTCTCCTTGAAAACACCCATCTGACGTTGATGGCTTTCTTGTCTTTTGGAAGCTTAGTTAACTCTCAAGTCTTGTTTCTTTCTATAGGCTCAAGTTATTCTTTCATGGCCTTCGGCCACACTTTCTTCTTGACCGCTTCTTCAATACTGGCTGGTTCAAAGTCTAGTAACATGGCACGCTGAATGACTTCCCCTTCAAAGTCTACTTCAGTATCTTGCAACATGTGAAACTCTGCAAATCTCCTTGGTATGTTTCTGATTCTTTATGCCCTCTGAACTTGTTTAGAATCGTCTTCGGGTTCTAGAACAGTATCAGATGCTGGCACCCCAAAAGTACTACCTTTAAAGGTATGATCACCTTTAGAGTCTGAATAACCATTAGAATCTGGATCAGAATCAGATTCACGTTCAAGGCCTTTTTCAGCTTTAGAGTCACCTTCAGACTCTAGCTCAACTTCAGACTCACCTTCAAAATCATCTTCTGATTCCGACTCATCTTCAGAACCTTCAGATTCTAAAGTATCTTCAGAAGTTAACTCAGGTATTCATATCGCACCAGAGTTGGATTGATATTCACTTCAATCTTAAGCTTCTGATTCTTTAACAATGACGTCTCTGCTGAATTTAACCTTGTTAGTGACAGGATAGTAAAGCTTATAAGCACTTGTAGTGTGGTACTTGTTGAGGTGAGAATTGGATATCAAGCTATTATATTAACTTGAATCACAAAACATTGAATGTTCACCACCGAACTTTATTTTTTACAAAGGAAGGGGAAAAGATCGAATAAAACCCTAATTGTGTAATGTAACAACAATGCGAAGAGATCTAAAGGTACGGGGGTTGGTTATACTAAGGGAATGTACTAACACCCTACATATCTATAGTTTCCTATAGGAACCTCTTGAAAGTATTTGTGTTATGGTAATTTGCTTGCTAATGTTTGGAAATGTTCTATTTTTGGGTTTTATGAGATAGGGAGCCTAAGGAGGTTTATTGCTAGTGTGCTTGCCAAGAATTCGTAGTCTTATGCCTCCATATCCTAACAAGGATGGAATCAGAGCAATCGTAGTTCACCTAACTACGGGTGAAGAACACTTGATAGTGATCAAGGTTCCAAGGGGAAAGTAAGTGTTTATAACAATAACACTTACATGACTTAACAAATTCAAAGAGCTTACAAACTCTAACCTAAGACTATGTTGAACGGTTAATGACTTAACAAAGTCAAGAGGGGTAGTTGAGGGAATGTATACTACCTATGACATAAAGTCAACAAAAAAATCTCTCCCTTGGATTTGGGCAACAAAAGAAAAGAGAAGAAAGAGAGCTAACAAGCTAACATCACTAGGGGATGACTTGACAAAGTCAAAATAAACATGAGTATATGGGTGATAATGGATGGGATGAAAAAGAATGATATTCAAACATGATATCAAAGTAAACAACATATGACAAAGGATGACATTCAAACATTATATCAACTAAAGTGGATAAAGAGTGATAAAGATGATGTTCAAACATGACATCAATTAAGGTAAATAATAAGTGACAAAGACGATATTTAAACATAATATTAATTAAAGAAAATAACAAGTGACAAAAATGATGTTCAAACATGACATCAAACAAAGACACACAACTCATGGCAAAGATGACAATTCAAACATGATGTCAATCAAAGGATCACGTGAGATGAAATGAGATATAACAAAGTCAAATGAACATGGTAACAACCAACACATGAAGGTAGGTGTGACAACATCTAAGACAAGACTTAACAAAGTCATAAATAATCATGGTAACAACCAAGGTAAACAACACATAAATATAGATGTGACAACATCTAAGATAATACTTAACAAAGTCATAAATAATCATGGTAACGACCAAGGATGAACACCTAAACATGGATGATGCATAGTCAAAGCATACATGAGACATGGTTCTAACAAGACCAAAGTAACAACACAAGTATGGCTTATCATAGCATGTTCATAACAATAACATGTGAGCATGGAATATAAACACATAAGTAACAACATATGAGCATGGACATAAATGTAACAACATCAACAACATCATCATAGACATGAAGGATATAACAATATCCATCATAAAGGGGGGATATAACAATATCGTGGTCATGGAAACATATAAATCATGGAATATACAATGTTAAACATATAGTTCATGGATATAACAATATCAAACAAATGTTCAAATCAACATGTGAATCATGTGTATAACAATATCAAACATATAGGTCATGGATATAACAATATCAAACAAAGGTTCAAATCAACATGTGAATCATGTATATAACATTATCAAACATATAGGTCATGGATATAACAATATCAAACATGCATGAATAAATTCAAAAGGTATACCTATCATCATATGGACATAGAATATGGATGAAAAGTTCAAGTATGAACAATTAGAGTAAGTTGATAACACTGAAACACACTGCGTATTTGGCTCAGATTGCACATGTTTATTGTTGTTTAATTCTTATTTTCTTGCATTATGCATGTGTTTTGTCTTGTTTTCAGGTACATTTCCTAATAAGAGCCTCTCACGAAGAAATGGAGCAAAAAGAGAAAAAAAAAACAGAGTTTTTGGTGCAAATTACACACGTGGCGTTCCACATGGCGTTGTCCATGAGGGTAGCCATGACGTGTAGGGTTTCTCCCACGTTCCAACCGTCACAAGACCACATCCACCACCTCTTTTACACATGGAGAATGCCATGTCTAGATGGCGGGCACCATCTTTGATTTTCGTGGACCAGTCAAGGATGGTTGGAGAATGAAGCCATGATTAGAGATTTTCTCTCCCACGATTTTTGAAGGCTCAACTTGACATCCAAGGAAATTTTTCACTATAAATAGGACTTAGTTTTTATTTTTAGGCATTCACTCTTAGTTGCAGCATAGGCCATAAATTCACTTTGTTAAAGCGATAATTATTTACATCGGGGAGTTATCGCACCATTGTTGTAATCGAGTGTGGAGCAGCATAGCGTAGAAGTTTAAATCTTGCCGTCATTTTTCTTATAAGTTTGTACCATATTCAAGTTTCCGATTTGGAGCAGGTTCTTAATACAATTTGCATTACTATTATTTATTTCTCGCACTGCTTTTAATTTGTTTATTTCTCGCATCGTTTTACTTTGTTATTTCTTGCACTACCTTTAATTTGTTTACTTTATCGCTCTGCCTTATTTGCTTTATTTTCTCGCATGCATTACTTGATTTATTTTATCGCAAAACATTCTTTTTTCAAAACCGCATCTTAGCGTATCATTCTTGTTATTACTTTTCAAAATCAATTGCACATTTAACACGCATATTCCCTAAATGACTTATTCAGATAATCAATTATATGCTATGTTTTTTACCGTTGTCATGTCCAGCTAAATCATTAGTGCTGAAATGTGAGGATCGTCGTTTCGACGATATTCCATATGTTGTATCTGTAGGAGTGCTTTAGGGGCTTTTTTGGTTTTAATACAATTTTTTTGTGGTTTATTTGATCGGGTACTACGAAAGGAGATCTGTGTTTACATCGGGTAAGATCGAAAGCCGTTCGACACTTAAGATAAAATTTGGTTAGTTTTTTATAAAGAAAAACAACGGAAGCACTTTGTTAATCAATTAGGAAGGTTTAATATTATCAGAAAGTGATTTTAAAACTATCTTCAGACACGCTCATAGGTTTAAGATCCGGTTGGCCGAGCATATGCCGAAACCCTTTTGTGTTAAAAGTTTCCAATCAAAAGCACTTTTTAACTGAGTCTTAGAGGTAGTTACATAAAAAAGGATTTTTATCTTTAACACAATACGCGATCGGTGCAGCATGAGCAACTGGTACATATTAAAGGTCGAATTTGATTCTGATTATGCTAACGCGACGGTTCCTTTTTAATTAACTATTTTTCAAGGAAGAAAACATTTCCCCATAAGTAATTCTATTTAGACACAATAGGAGTATTGTCTGATCGATGTGAATTGCATTCCAATATTGTTTCTCTGAATTTATTCTAGCTTCATTATTTTAATTTTCCTTGCACTTTACAATCCTGTTTGATTAGGCTAAAATAGAACACTGTAACGATTGTTATTAATAGCTTGACATTGTCTTTGTGGGAACAATAATCTTTTATATTACTCTGACATACTCCGTATACTTGCGAAAAGCACACGATCAAGTTTTTGACGCCGTTGCCGGGGACCAATTTCGTCAAATTTTCGTACCCTGTTGTTACACCGTCTAGATTTAGGCATCCCTATTTTACCGGTCAATGTGAAGAACTCGCAGTACCAGAAACTTAGTAGATCCAATAGAAGAACCCAAAAGATACGCACGTGCACGTCTTTCGTTCAAAAAGATTAGAAGAGCTATGGCCGAAAAGTAAAACCAAAAACCACTTAAGGACTTCGCCCTACCTTCTAATGAAGAACCTCATTCGAGTATAGTAAACCCAAATATCGCAGCTCATAACTTTGAGTTAAAACACGCTCTTTTACAATTAGTGCAAAAAAACCAGTTCGTTGGTCTCCCTACTGAAAACCTGAACCAACATTTAAAATTTTTTATCCAATTAGAAGATACCTTAAAAGCCAATGGTGCTCCTCCTAAAGCGATATGTCTAAGATTATTTCCTTTTTCCCTCAAAGATAGAGCACAGTCGTGGTTAGATTCCCTTCCACCCAATTCAATAACCACGTGGAATGACCTAAAGAAAGTTTTTCTTGCTAGATATTTTCCACCATGTAAGACTGCTATCCTACGAAACCAAATAACTAGGTTTACCCAACAAGACGACGAATCTCTTTTCGTCGCTTGGGAAAGATATAAAGAACTATTAAGATCTTGTCCACACCATGGTTTAGAACAATGGCTTATTATTCGCACCTTCTACAATGGACTTCTCTATAACACAAAGATGACCATTGACGCTGCCGCCGGTGGTGCACTGATGAACAAACCTTACCCCGAGACTTACGCTCTCATTGAAGATATGGCACAAAACCATTACCAATGGAGGACGGAACGAACATCAGTGGAGAAGAATGAGCCCAAAGGAGGTATATACGAAGTCAGTTGCCTAGACATGATGAAAGCTAAAATGGACGCCCTTGATCAAAAAGTAAAAAGTATGTTTGTTAACCCTACAACTACCGTAGCTGCAATGCAACCTGGATACGAAATTTGTGGAACCCTAAGACATATAACTGCTGATTGTAGTCTCTTAGCTGAACCAAACCTAGATCAGGTCAATTATGCCCAAGGAAACCCCTATTCAAATACTTATAACCCTAGATGGAGGAATCACCCAAACTTTTCTTATAAAAACAATAACCCTAATCAAAATTATGCACCCTAAAAACCCTAAGGTTTTCAAGCCTAAAGACCGACACAGCCTATGCAAGTTGCTCCTCAAAAGACCTAACCGAAGCAAGGTTATTTTGAAAGTATACTACAACAAGGCTGCATAAACTAACTCCAAAAATATTTTTGCAAATCCTTTGTTTAGGTATCATACCTTTGCTTTACTTTTCATTCTGAATGTTATAAACCACCGTGTTTTGACCAGTGATTCATATTGCTTTGAATTTTCTAACAATGATTTTGTTTTCAAAAGGTTGCATGAACTTTTCATTAAAATTATCATGTTTGAATAAACACTTTTGATTGCAAACTAGCTTTCCTCTCAAAAAAGTTTCAAAACAGTTTAGAAACTTGGTTAGTGATCCTATCAGGGGAAAGTTCCTTCCATATACTATTAAGAATCAGTTCAAGGTTTGTTGTTCAGTGCAAGTCCTTCTTAGAATTGATTTATTCAGAATATTTTTCAAGACTCATTACTGGGGAAAGCCTTCCAAGCACACAGTAAAACAGTCGTGTCCAGAATCAGTCAAGCTAAAACAAAGATCAGTTCATCTACAACAATTAGCTCGTCTGGGGGAATTTACTTGAAGAATCCCCAAGCGGCTCTCCATCCTTCCTACAATTATTATCAACTTAATATAATTTACTGGTGTGGTAAAGATATGTTCAACAACAGTATCATCAGTCCCCCAAAGCAATGACAGTGATCTCCGTATTGAGGAATCAGTCTTCCAATCTTATCTACTCCCCAAAAGAGTCAAGCCTTGTTGTCGGCATTTGCATTACATACAACACAACAAATTATATACCATGCATAGCAAGAGTGATTTATCCTCATTTGCATTTTCATAGGTCATGTTACCATCAACATATTACCTTGTGCCCAAAGTCCAACCTAACTGGGCAAAACCAAAGTCCAACCTAACTTGGTAAATACCCAAAGTCTAACTTGGCATCATCCAATGTTATTCTTGGTTGTGTCTGTCTTATCTCTTGTTCTCTCTAGTGCTATTCCTGGATATGTTTGTCTACTTATATTTTACATCCAATGCTTTCTTGGATATCTTTGTTTACTTACATCCAATACATTCTTAGATATTGTGATTTCTTTACATCTGATGCCATTCTCAGATTTTATTTTGTCCGCTTTCATCTAAATCCATTATTAGATATTGTGTTTCTTTACATCCAATGCCATTCTTGGATCCCTACCTTGCTCACACTCATTTGATGCCATTTTCAGATATTGTGATTATACCTTTCATTAGATGTTATTCTTGGATGTCTGGTTTCTTTACATCTGATGTTGTTCTCAGATTTTGTCTTGCCTTTCATTCAAAGCCATTATTGGATGTATGGTTTCTTTACATCCAATGCCATTCTTGGATTTTGTAACACCCTTATCTACCCCCAAATAATGTTGCAGCAGAAACAACTCAAATATCAGAGTAAAGCCCAAAAATCACCTCAAAGGGTGCACATTTCTCATTTAAATCAAAATAATACACTTGCCCTGTAAAACAAAGGGTTTTCCTCAAAATACATCAAAGAGCTTTCACATGGCAGCGGAACTCAAAATTCTCAATTAAAAGGTTTTCAACAAACATCAAAATGAAACCATATCATCAAATGACAACTAAAATAAGGAAACCACATAGTTCGACTCAAAGAAACCCCAACCCGATGTTACATTATCAGAGCAAGACCCTCTACATCGACTGAAAGTAAAGCACGGCTCCAAAAGTACTCGAAGGCATCCTCAGCTAAACCTGATCACCTGCACATTACCCACGTGGAGGCAACATTCAAACAGGAAGGGTGAGTAATCACAATTCATTATAATCAATATAAAAACAAGATATGCATAATGGCGTCATCATCATATACAACATCATCAGGGTCATCATAAAGGAAAATATCAGGAATCATTATAGCACTAAATCACGTCAATGCCACATAAAATGCAATGCACAACAAGACTCATGCATGTGGTACCAATCGTCACAAAGGATGAACACTAGGCCATCAACCCTCCATAAGGGAGCACATCATAAACACCTTAATCCACACAATGGGATTGAAGCCACCACTGGACCGAAGTCCTAACATCATCACAGTACCGAATTCCTAACATCATCGATAGACCGAAGTCTAAATGCTATGAATGCATGATGCACAACGCCATAATCATCATCATCAACAAAAGTCATCACGTGCATCATCATTCATCAAACTCACATATTCGTCATATCATCAAATACGTCATCAAAACATCATTAATCATCATCTTATAATCATCAATATAGCTCATGGAAATTCATATCAAATAGTCATGCATCATTACTTCTTAATCATTCACTTAACCCATAGTCGGCCACATCATCATTTAACCATCAATTTACATCATAGTAATTCATATTATCAATTAATCATCAAACATCATATATAAACAACATAATAATCATCAATATACATCATGGTAATTCATGTCGTCAATTAATCATCAAACATCATGATATTATCATCTCATGTTCACCAATAACATCATGGTAAATCATCACAAACATCACAACATCAAAACATCAAAACAACACAGTAACATAGATAATATTTCGCGAACAGCAGACGCTCTCTCCAGGGTTCGCTAGGACCTTCGCTTAGCGAAGCTAACAGCGAGTCCCACCATTCCTGCCCGAAATACCAGAAACATCATCTGTCATACTCGCCCCCACATTCGCCTAGCGAAGCCATTCGCTGGGGAGTTCGCTGGGCGAGAGTTCTAGCGAATCTCTAAAGCCTCTCCAGAATCACCTTTGCACTCAAATTCCTGTTATCGCGCATTTGCTACGTTGTTCGCTAAGCGAACATTGGCGAACATTCGCCTAGCGAAGCAACGGTTCGCCTAGCGAACCTGCGATTACAGCAAATCGCTGCTACGCATAAGTAGCTCCAAAACCTCCAAGGTACCTGCGATTACAGCCCCAATTGACCCAAAAACATCCCTATAATAGTTCTAATACATCACGAAAACCAAAGGAATAAAACCTACGTCTATTAGGTCGATTCAAGACACTACGGGAACCTTATTTTCCCTAAACCTTCACAAACTCTCAAGCTTCACATAAACTCCTTAAATCTCTTTCGCCACAAAGTCGACACAACATCAACAGGGAAATCAGCCCCAAGGTTTATTTTACCGGTTCAATTCAACATTATTAATCGATTCACAAAAATGCCCTTAAAATCATCAGTTTACCTCAAAACCCATGAACCCTCATAAACCCCAAAATCAGCCTTAAATACATCGAATTCCCTATATTGAAAACAATGAAAGGTAATACTCCCCATACCTTAGATTTTTCAATTCGAAGCTTTCTCTCTTGAGCCTTTGAAAACCTTCACGAAAAACCTCGCCTTTCCCTTTTTCCTCAGAGCTCTCCTTCTTTTCACAGTCTCCACAAATGAATCTTAATTCTCCTCAATTCTTCCTTTTTGGTTAATTTATCTCTTGGGCCTCAAAATTGGGCTTTCTCCATAATACCCTCACTAATTCTCATCAAAAGTCCATCTTACCCTCAATTCCTTTGATATTATTTAAAATAAATAATAATACATTATATCTCATAATATATACTATTATTTAATTAAATGACCAAAACTTCACAAAACCACCGACATCCACCCGAATCACCAAAATTCACGAATATAGTATTTAAATAAATTAAATAAATATTCTTACGAAATTTAGGGTGTTACAACTCTCCCCCACTTAAAGAAATTTCGCCCTCGAAAATTACCTCAAGGAAACAGAGTGGGTACGACTCCCTCATATGATCTCCACACCTCAAGTCCAACTTTCCTCTTTCTTAGATCCTCTTAACCTTTTCAGTTGTCTCTTACAAAATTTCAGGTACGAGTACAACACTCTCGCCCGACCCATACCAACACAATGGAGTCCTACACCTCCTTCCGCATGAAACTTCATACAACGTCATTCCAACACGAGCATGAAAACTGCAAATAACCATTCCCCGATCCCCCTTAACCCAACACACAAGCCCTCAGAAATTCCTCTAAAGACTGGGTAACCCTCTATGTCTGTCCATCCGTCTGTGAATGATGGGCATAACTCATCCTCAACTTAGTACTTCAAGCATCTTGCAACTCTTCCAAAACCTCGACAAAATCTCGGATCTCTATCTGACACGTTACTCGAAGGTACCCCATGTAACTTCACAATCTCCTCAATACCAATCTCAGCTGGCTTCCGCAAGGAGTGATCAATCTTCATCTGTAAGAATGAGCCGATTTAGTTAATCTATCCACGATCACCCAAATTGAATCATTTCCCTTAGCAGTCTTCGGCAATCCCACCATAAAATCCATGGAAATACTATCCCATTTCCATTATGGAATCCTCAACTGCTGCATCATACCTAAAGTCTTTTGATGCTCAACCTTCGACTTCTGACAAGTCAAACACGCATAAACAAACTCCGCAACATCCTTCTTCATACTTGGCCACCAAAACAACTTTTTCAAATCATGGTACATCTTCGTAGCACCGAGATGAATACTCAACCTACTTCGATGTCCTTCTTCAAGAATGCTCTTCTTAATATCTGGAACATCCTGAACACATACTCTATCTCGAAACCTCATCACACCATCCTCGTCAATCCGGAAGTCACCTCAGTTATCTTGGTTAATCAAAGTCAATTGGTCAACCAACTTTAAATCATATTGCTGTCCCTCTCTGATTTCTTTTAGAACACCACTCGTCAACTTCAACATTCTCAACTTCACACTATCAGGAGTCTTCTCACACACCAACTCAAATCCCAGAATTGCTCAATTAATTCCAACTCTTTCACCATAAGCATTGACATATGCAATGACTTTCTGCTCAATCCACCGGCCACCACATTTGCTTTGCCTGGATGATAACTCAAATAAAAAAATCAAAATCCTTTAACAGTTCTAATCACCTTCTCTGCCTCATGTCCAATTCTTTCTGATTAAACAAGTACTTCAGACTCTTATGATCACTGAACACTTCAAATTTAGACCCAAACAGATAATGTCTCCAAATCTTCAACACAAACACCACTGCGGCCAATTCCACGTCATGTGTAGGATAATTCCTCTCATGAACTCGCAATTGTCTCAAAGCATAGGCAATAACTTGTCCCTTCTGCATCAATACTCCACCAAGACCCATCTTCGATGCATCACTGTACACCACAAAAGATTCACTCAGATTAGTCAAATTCAACACCGAGCGGTCATCAACCTCTTCTTCAATTCTACAAAACTCCCTTCATAAGCTACGTCCCACACAAAAAGCTTGACCCTTTCGAGTCTACTGAGTCAAGGTAATGCCAACTTAGAAAAACTCCCATAAACTTACGGTAATAACCCGCCAATCCCACCAGCGCCCACTGCAACACCGCATCCATCTTAGAAGAATCAACAACAATTCCATCACTTGAAATCACATGGCCAAGGAAACTCACTTCCTTCAACCAAAACTCACACTTCGACAGCTTTCCATACAACTTCTTCTCTTTCAACACTTGCAACACAGTCCTCAAATACTCAGCATGCTCTTCTTCGGATCTAGAATATATCAAGATATCATCGATAAACACCACCACAAACTTATCCAAATACTCATGGAAAATCCGATTCATATACTCCATGAACACACCAGGTGCATTAGATACACCAAACGGCATCACAGTGTATTCATAGTGTCCATATCTCGTTCTGAAAGTCGTCTTCGGAATATCATCAGGCTTCACTCGAATCTGATGATAACCAGACCTCAAATCAATCTTGCTAAACACACAAGCACCTACTAACTGATCCATCAAATTGTCGATTCTCGGAAGTGGATACTTATTCTAGATCGTCACTTTATTCAACTGCCGATAATCAACACACAACCTCATAATACCATCTTTCTTCTTCACCGACATCACAGGGGCACCTCACAGGGAAACACTTGGTCGAACAACTTCCTCTCAAACAATTCTTCTAACTATTCCTTCAATTCACTTATTCAGAAACATGCATTCTGTATGCAAACACCGACATCGAGCTTGCATCACGTACCAGGTCGATAGCAAGTTACACTCCACACTACAATGGTAAATCACTGATATCTCATGGGAACACCTCCAAATAGTCACACACCACCGCATCCCTTATGCCTTCTAATAATCCAACATCATAACACATTTGCACCATCTTTCACAGACTCACCCACTTGCTTCATAGAACAAACAACTCTTCACCTTCGTCGAAATTAGATTCAGGTGATCGTCAGGAATTACACACCATCGACATATCACTAGCCACCACCCTGTTCTCTATCCCTCAAAAGCAGAAATCAACAATACCTGATTGTTCTCCTCAAGATATTTCCAACTTGACCGACAGGAAAGAAACTCTAATTCGCCTCATCTTCAAGTCTATTAGTCTGCATCGACTCAGCAGAATAATCTATAAGCACTCGGCTTAACCCCAACAATTTATTGTGCACACTACTCAAGTTCGTAAGACACGTCTATCCCATACAACATGATCCCATCTATTATCAACAAGAGATTAAGGGTGATCAGTTCCTAAATTTGTCAATAACAGCCGATATCATGAGGTGGTATAAACTATCTCTACCAACTATTGCAGCGTCCAACCCCATACTTAGCCAACGCTCCACACTCAAAACACCTTGGAGAAGCACCATCTTCTCCCCCACTTGTTTCATTCCCAACCTGCAAAAAGGAAAACAAAACAAGCATCGACAGTGTTTTTACGCACATGTGGCACACTAGGGAAACAAACAAAATTAGACAACCTGGTCGGACGGACCGACCTGCTCTGATACCACTAATGTAACACCCTTTTCTACCCCCAAATAATGTTGCAGCAGAAACAACTCAAATATTAGAGTAAAGCCCAAAAATCACCTCAAAGGGTGCACATTTCTCATTTAAATCAAAATAATACACTTGCCCTGTAAAATAAAGGGTTTTCCTCAAAATACATCAAAGAGCCTTCACATGGCAGCGAAACTCAAAATTCTCAATTAAAAGGTTTTCAACAAACATCAAAATGAAAGCATATCATCAAATGATAACAAAAATAAGGAAACCACATAGTTCGACTCAAAGAAACCCTAACCCGATGTTACACTATCAGAGCAAGACCCTCTACATCGACCGAAATTAAAGCACAACTCCAAAAGTCCTCGAAGGCATCTTCAGCTAAACCTGATCACCTGTACGTTACCCACGTGGAGGCAACATTCAAACAGGCAAGGTGAGAAATCATAATTCATTATAATCAATATAAAAACAAGATATGCATAATGGCGTCATCATCATATACAACATCATCAGGGTCATCATAAATGAAAACATCAGGAATCATTATAGCACTAAATCACGTCAATGCCACATAAAATGCAATGCACAACAAGACTCATGCATGTGGTACCAATCGTCACAAAGGATGGACACTAGGCCATCAACCCTCCACAAGGGAGCACGTCATAAACACCTCAATCCACACAATGGGATCGAAGCCACCACTGGACCGAAGTCCTAACATCGTCACTGGACCGAAGTCCTAACATCATCGATAGACCAAAGTCTAAATGCTATGAATGCTTGATGCACAACGTCATAATCATCATCATCAACAAAAGTCATCACGTGCATCATCATTCATCAAACTCACATATTCGTCATATCATCAAATACGTCATCAAAGCATCATTAATCATCATCTTATAATCATCAATATAGCTCATGGCAATTCACATCAAATAGTCATGCATCATTGCTTCTTAATCATTCACCTAACCCATAGTCAGCCACATCATCATTTAACCATCAATTTACATCATAGCAATTCATATTATCAATTAATCATCAAACATCATATCTAAACAACGTCATAATCATCAATATACATCATGGTAATTCATGTCATCAATTAATCATCAAACATCATGATATTATCATCTCATATTCACCAATAACATCATGGTAAATCATCACAAACATCACTGTTAGTTCTGAATTGGCAGCAATTTTGGTAAAACAATGTGGTACATCAAGATGTCTTGTTTGATGTCTTGACACGTGATTCTAACATTCTGCAGGTGGTGTGTTTTTAGTATTGTAGGATGTTGGGTAAGATGTCCTGACATGGTTAATCAGACATCAGTACAGATATGGCAGTATTACTGTCATGACAGTATGTCATAACATCTTGGTTCTGGCACAGCAGTTGCTGCTGTTATGTGACAGATGTTGCGGGAGATGTCATGACATCTTAGTTTGGTATAACAGGTGTTTCTGTTTTGCTGTCATGTGGTTTTTAATCAAGATGTCAAAGGAGATGTCATGACATCTTTGTCTGGGACAACAAGTACTGCTGTTGTATATCTCTTGACGGATTTGATTTGATTTGATGAGATCTGTTTGGATATATCTCATCATTATACGTAGGTCAAGGAGATTTATTAGGAACAAAGTGCAGATTTAATTGGATTTCATAAAAATGATCTTGGTGACTTTTTAGGAAACTACTTGGAGATTTGTTCCTATTTATGTGGAGAAAATTCTGCAGCTGATTTAAAGCATGAAGATTTGATTAAAGACCTAATTTGTAGGAGAATCTTTTGCAGGTTTGTAGCAGCGAATATGTTGTGATTTGAAGCCCAAATCCAGTTGGGTTTAGGTTATAAATAGAAGCATTGTAACCTAGAAAAATTAAGCCAACCATAATGTAAATTATAATTGCTGTGTTGGTCGATGAACCACTCAGTTTGTGGGATGGTCATCGTGTTTATCTCGAAGCCTGTAGGTAAGAGATGTATTGTTCTTGGAGGAAGCTTTTAAGCAACTTCAAGATGGTGTTCTTAGTCAAGAGTCTGGACTGAGTATTATTATATGAGTGTGTCTTCTATTTTTATGTGTTTGAAGAGTTATTGGAAATCAAGCTGTTGATGTAGTGGCTGAGGTGTTGACTGCTAGACATCATTGCGATGATTGGAAGTGAGATGGAGTCTCCTACCTAGGGAGGACTTAGGTAAAAGGGTCATTGGGTAGTTATTAAGTGAGTAGATCGTCAACGGGTGTGTTGACTGTAGGGTCTACGAATTGATACTGCTAATAGTGGACTTCCTTCCTGGCTTAGTATGCCCCCAGATGTAGGTTGTTAGACCGAACTGGGTGAACAAATTCTGTGTGTTGTTTATGCTTTTTTGTACTATTATTGTTTATACCTTGTCATGTTATCTGTAACAGACCAGATGTCTCTACATCCTGTAAGACATCTGGGATCTGTTCATGATAGTGTGTGTATTGGACCTGTCTGTTATCAGGCTTGTAGCTTTGGTGGTGAGCTGCTGTGTGGTTTGATTTATTTTCAAACCTATGTTGACCTATTACACATGGAGTGTCGTGTTTGTGCAAAGGTTATTATGTTTTGCCTGAAGGTTGTAGAGGAGTTTTCTGGTGTGTGTTCTACTGCACACACACACACACACACACACACACACACACACATATATATATATATATATATATATATATATATATATATATATATCTGATGGAAAACTCCTGGTGGTTTTGAGGCTGCAACACTCTGTTCTCCTTTGAATGTGTATCACATGGTGTGGTGATACTTGAGGATAACTTCAACTAGCTTGTTAGAGTTGCCAAAGATACTTGAGGTTCATCCCAAGTCCACTCATAAAGGCACTTTTATATGAGTTTGTTGAAAAGAGATCTGAAGAAAGTTAGAAGTAATTTATTCTTGCTTCCAACCCTACAAGGCCAATCTCTGCGCTTTGATAAAGGATCTCTTGGTGTGTTTCTTGAGACGGGAACTAATGTCCTATCAGATGTTGGAACATAAAACCATCAGATTATGCAGAATCTTGTTGGATAAAGGTATGGCATAACAGATGCTTGGGGGTTAAACAAATGTGTATTGATCACATCTGTTTAGAACCTACTCCTGGCTTGGAAGAGGAGGCATCTGGGCTGTGTGTCTAAGAAGTTTATTTCAAGAAACATGTCTTAAATAAGCGTGTTGGATTTGCATTTTTCTGATCCAAGTGAGTAGGAGTACAAAGGCTGTTATTTTGTGGAGGTCAAGCTCAAATGTCAAGGACATTCTCTTTGAAATTTGGAAGTTCCTTCTAATCTAATGGGCCAGATGTATGGAATCTTGTTTATGGCCATGGAGCAGATTCTATTTGAAATGAGTTATATGTGTGTACCAACCACAGGATGTGCAGCTATTAGATAGGAGAATGAATAATGCCCTTAGGAGTTCTTAGGAGTTAATAAAGGAGAGTCCTTAATCTGATGATGGAAGAACTCGAAGAAATGTCAGACATAATGTCTTGACATCTTTGTATTGAGAATTTAGTTTTCTCAATATGTCTGGTGGTATTTCTCAAAAATAGGATGAAGGTTGTTTACTCAAACTTGATATCACTATCAAGTCTATGAAAGCATGGAAATATTGTTCTAGTGGAAGAGAAACTCAAAGGGCTATGCACAAAGGAGATATATTAACCTAACTGGTTGGCTGGTGTCTTCATTGTTGGATTGTCATCCAAACTATCTAGGATGAGCATTTCAGATTTGTGTTTGGAGCAAGGAGGAGTTGGTGTTTGTTTTGGGACCAAAGGATTATGGTTCCCTGGTATCTGCATGAGAAGTTTCTTCTTAAGCTGGAGTTCAGTTATGTGGTGTCCTCACATAATGGAACATTGTTTTGAGGATTGAAGGACATCCTTGTAGGTTGAAGTGTTGGGAGAAGCATATTTTTTTTAACAATCTGTTTGTGATGACCAGTCAATGTTTTTTTTTTCAAAAACCTATTAGAGGGAATCTCCTCTTTAGGTGCAGAAGGATGGCATCCAACATCTCAAAGTTAGACAGGAGGTCTGAACATTAGAAGTTTGAAAAGAAGATTCTTGAGATGTAGAGTATGCAGGTTCCTGCATGTGTGTATGATCTGGTTTTGAAGGTTGGTCAGCTACTGATGGTTGATCTTCTTATGTCTCCTGCAAGAGTTGTGTGTGGATTACTATGGTTGTTGTCTCCAAAGCCAGAGTAAATGTTTAAAACCATGTGATTTAGACTGATGTCGGAATTGATGTTGAAACATCATTTCAGTTATTTGCTTCCATAGCCAAGGAAGTTTGTTTAACTCAGGGTGGAGTGAAAGGTCAAGACACTGACCTAATCTGGAATGAATTTGTGGTGTGAATGGTTATCATGATAGTTTGTCATGAAGAAGGATCAGCAGATGCCTGATGTGTGCGAAAGAAGAATGTCAGACCAATTGTCCTACCTTGTGTGAGAAGGTAGTCTTATCTGACTAATGATAGATACTTTGACGGGAGCTGAGTATTTGTCTGTCCTCTGATAAAGGTGTGCATCTGACTAATGATAAATACTTTGACGGGAGCTAAGTATTTGTCTGATGTGAGTATGCAGTTCTGCAGTCTGAACTCTTTGCTTCAGAGAGAGTGTGCTAGTTTATTCCTCTCTATGGTGTTCAGGTGTTTATGGTAACCTGAATAAGCTGCTCTGGCCATGTTTTATTGGGAGCTTCTTGAAGGACTTCTATGTGCAATGAATCCTTTGAATGGTGATGGGAAGCTGGTATAACATCATGATTGTTGATGGTTATATTTGGAAGATGATTGAGATTGTGCATGTGGAGTTGGATGCTCATACATTACTGTCAGAAGAGGTGTTTCTGACTATGTGGATTAGAATGTGGAGATTCTGATCTTGTTTTTAGTAGTATGTTCGGGCAAAGCATGACTACTATTTTTGAAGACCTCACTAGTATCAACAACTACTAGTGGATGTAATGGCAGAGGAATTGTGTCAGATGGGGTGATTTGATCAGAAAGTTTTTTTTGGAGCTGTTCTTTCTCTTGAAGAGATTGGATCTCAGTAAAGATTATAAGTAAGCTGAGAATTCGTGGAGTTTGTGAGCAGTGTCAAACCAGTCAGGCTATTTGGATGTGTTCTCTAGGAGTGAGAGTACAGTATGTGAATGTGCTTAGCAAGTGTGTGAAGATCTGGTGCTCAAATGTTCATCTCCATCTAGAGCATTGGTTATCCATGACAGGGGGAGTACTTGTCTATGGATTTTGGTGCAAAGGTGCATATATTGTGAAGCTTGCATTCTGATCAAGCTTGTGGAGATTGGTTGCCTCTTATGAGGATATAATGTCAGATAACATGCTATGACATTAGGCTGCTGGATGGTGTCTTGGTGTGTGTTATTAATTCAAAGTAAGAGGACTTTACTTAGAGTGTAGTGGAAGGCAGTGTGTTTGTGCTTCAGAACTTGGGGATGATTGTGTGAAGCATACCTGATTCAAGTGGATTGTATCTCAAGGAACAAGAATGTCTATGGATGTAAAATTCAAGGTGGATTTGTACAGGGAGGGATCAATGGTGATTTTGGTCTCAATCCAAGAGTTTGTTGGTTGTAGTACAAGGATGTGATCCTGGTACTTTCTTGCTATATAATCATAAAGGTGTCATGGGATATCATTGGTGATTTTGTAGTGTTTCTTATTGAAGGAGCAACTTCAGTCAGTTAAATGTACTAGTGTTGTTTGAGGATCAAGCATTAAGTGAATGCGTTCAGTAGGTGTGTTGAACAGAGGGTGCGCTCTTGAAGACATGAAGATGAGTCTTATGTTTTCCATTCATTTAAGGTGTTCATCTTGCAAAGGAGCACTGGTTATCTTAGATAGGGGGAGTTGAACTTTTGTTTATCAAGATTGTTTGTGGCTCTGGTGAAGGTGTTATGTCGTGACATTGTGAAGTTCACGGTGGACATGACAGTTTAGACCTGGTGTGTCAATGGATTGGACCAGTAGTGTGCATTTACCCCAATGTTTGTCAATTTTTGGCCAAAAAGGGGGAGAGAAGTAGGATTCTATTGTTCTGAGTATGTTGGTTGGATGATTCAGTTGGAACTTTGTGTGCTTGTTTGTCCAATTGTGGCTAAAAAGGGGGAGAGTAGTGTAGTAGTTATTTTGCTGGTTTTGTAGATGGTTTTCAAGTGTGCATGTGCTGGTTTTCTTGATTGTTTTTCTGGGCTCCTTGGCTTCAGGGGGAGTTTCTATTTTTCTGAGAATGTTAGTTGTGTTTGTGTGGGTTGCTGCAGGGATCCCTGATATGGAGTTGTTTTAGCCAAAATTTGCCAAAGGGGGAGATTGTTAGTTCTGAATTGGCAGCAATTTTGGTAAAACAATGTGGTACATCAAGATGTCTTGCTTGATGTCTTGACATGTGATTCTAACATTCTGTAGGTGGTGTGTTTTTAGTATTACAGGATGTTGGGTAAGATATCTTAACATGGTTAATCAGACATCAGTACAGATATGGCAGTATTACTGTCATGACAATATGTCATAACATCTTGGTTCTGGCACAGCAGTTGCTGCTGTTATGTGACAGATGTTGCAGGAGATGTCATGACATCTTAGTCTGGTATAGCAGGTGTGTGTTTTTAGTATTGCAGGATGTTGGGTAAGATGTCCTGACATGGTTAATTAGACATAATATATATTTGGCAGTATTACTGTCATGACAGTATGTCATAACATCTTGGTTCTGGCACAGCAGTTGCTGCTGTTATGTGATAGATGTTGTAGGAGATGTCATGACATCTTAGTCTGGTATAGTAGGTGTTGCTGTTTTGCTGTCATGTGGTTTTTAATCAAGATGTCAAAGGAGATGTCATGACATCTTTGTCTGGGACAGCAAGTACTGCTGTTGTATATCTCTTGACGGATTTGATTTGATTTGATGAGATCTGTTTGGATATACCTCATCATTATACACAGGCCAAGGAGATTTATTAGGAACAAAGTGCAGATTTAATTGGATTTCATAAAAAGTATCTTGGAGACTTTTTAGGAAACTACTTGGAGATTTGTTCCTATTTATGTGGAGAAAATTCTACAGCTGATTTAAAGCATGAAGATTTGATTAAAGACCTAATTTGTAGGAGAATCTTTTGCAGATTTGTAGCAGCGGATATGTTGTGATTTGAAGCCCAAATCCAGTTGGGTTTAGGTTATAAATAGAAGCATTGTAACCTAGAAAAATTAAGCCAGCCATCATGTAAATTATAAGGGCTGTGTTGGTCGATGAACCACTCAGTTTGTGGGATGGTCATCGTGTTTATCTCGAAGCTTGTAGGTAAGAGATGTATTGTTCTTGGAGGAAGCTTTTAAGTAACTTCAAGATGGTGTTCTTAGTCAAGAGTCTTGGCTGAGTATTAGCATATGAGTGTGTCTTCTATTTTTATGTGTTTGAAGAGTTGTTTGAAATCAAGCTGTTGATGCAGTGGCTGAGGTGTTGACTGCTAGACATCATTGTGATGATTGGAAGTGAGATGGAGTCTCTTACCTAGGGAGGACTTAGGTAGAAGGGTCATTGGGTAGTTATTAAGTGAGTAGATCGTCAACGGGTGTGTTGACTGTAGGGTCTACGAATTGATACTGCTAATAGTGGACTTCCTTCCTGGCTTGGTATGCCCCCAGATGTAGGTTATTAGACCGAACTGGGTGAACAAATTCTGTGTGTTGTTTATGCTTTTTAGTACTGTTATTGTTTGTACCTTGCCATGTTATCTGTAACAGACCAGATGTCTCGACATCCTGTAGGACATCTGGGATCTGTCATACCAGAATTTCAATCACAACATCAAAACATCAAAACAGTACAGCAACATAGACAATATTTCGCGAACAGCAGACGCTCGCTCTAGGGTTCGCTAGGCGAACCCATTCGCTAGGACCTTCGCTTAGCGAAGCTAACAGCGAGTCCCACCATTCCTGCCCGAAACACCCGAAACATCATCTGTCATACTCACCCCCACATTCGCCTAGCAAAGCCATTCGATGGGGAGTTCGCTGGGCGAGACTTCTAGCGAATCTCTAAAGCCTCTCCAGAATCACCTCTGCACTCACACTCTTGTTATCGCGCATTTGCTGCACTGTTCGCTTAGCGAACATTCGCCTAGCGAAGCAACGGTTCTCCTAGCGAACCTGCGATTACAAAAAATCGCTGCTACGCATCAGTATCTCCTAAACCTCCAAGGTACCTGCGATTACAACCCTAATTGACCCAAAAATATCCCTATAACAGTTCTAATACATCACGGAAACCAAAGGCACAAAACCTACGTCTATTAGGTCGATTCATGACACTACGGGAAACTTATTTTCTCTAAACCTTCACAAACTCTCAAGCTTCCCATAAACTCCTTAAATCTCTTTCGCCACAAAGCCGACACAACATTAACAGGGAAATCAGCCCCAAGGTTTATTTTACCGGTTCAATTCAACATTATTAATCGATTCACAAAAATGCCCTTAAAATCATCAGTTTACCTCAAAACCCAGAAACCCTAATAAACCCCAAAATCAGCCTTAAACACATCGAATTCCCTATATTGAAAACAATGAAAGGTAATACTCCCCATTACTTAGATTTTTCTATTCGAAGCTTTCTCTCTCTGAAGCCTTTGAAAACCTTCACGAAAAACCTCGTCTTTCCCTTTTTCCTCAGAGCTCTCCTTCTTTTCACGGTCTCCACAAATGAATCCTAATTCTCCTCAATTCTTCCTTTTTGGTTAATTTATCTCTTGGGCCTCAAAATTGGGCTTTCTCCATAATACCCTCACTAATCCTCATCAAAAGTCCGTCTTACCCTCAATTCATTTGATATTATTTAAAATAAATAATAATACATTATATCTCATAATATATACTATTATTTAATTTAATAACCAAAACTTCACAAAATCACCGACATCCACCCGAATCACCAAAATTCACGAATATAGTATTTAAATAAATTAAATAATTATTTTTACGAAATTTGGGGTGTTACAGATTTCACCCTTGTTCACTTTCATCTAAATCCATTATTAGATCTTGTGTTTTCTTTACATCTGCTGCTTTATCGGATATTCATATTGTTACATCCAATGCATTCTTGGATATTGTGATTCCTCTACGTCCAATACCATTCTTGGATTTCTACTTTGCCCACATTCATCTGATGTCATTCTTAGATATTGTGATTATACCTTTCATTCGATGCTATTATTAGATGTCTGGTTTCTTTACATCTGATGCATTATCTCTGTCCCAGGTTTTGAACTTCTCTCTCCAAGTATTGCTAGATATTCTTTGTCACCTTGACAAATTTCCACAATATCTTGTATCCCTAGTGAATGTCTCTTTAAGATCATTACTTTCTCCCCCAAAAATTTTAACCCTTTTCCCCAGTGAAATTCTATCTTGTTGGTCTGTCTCCTGTGGTATCATCCCCCACGGAACTCAGAGTCTTGCATTTATATCATATCATAAGGATATTTGCATTATCTTAGGGAAAAAATTTGTGCATTTTTCTGTATTTAAGTCTCTCCAATCTTTGGTAAGAAGAAACTTAAATAGGGGCATCTGTCATACACTAATTTTTACCCTTAATATTTCACCTCATCATTTGCATTAAATTAAGCATCACATGTGTGTGTGTGTGTGTGTGTGTGTGTGTGTGTGTCTTTATGCATCATTAACCCATTACAAATACAAGAAATGTGTGCTTGCTTGCTTTACAAGTTAGGTTATGCCTCAAGATGCCCAAACTGATGATTAGCCAGAGATTGATGTGATTTCAACTTCTCAAGTATCTCATTCATTCATGAAGATCAAGAGTTTCCCTTTATCAACAACCAAGTTTAAGATTACACCATTTCAAACTCATCAAGCCTCAAGTTCATCAGATGCACCAAATTAAGGTTTTGACCCAAGAATGCTTACAGTTGACTTTTTCATCTGAGATTGATCCTATTCTTCAAGACATGATTCAAGGGCCTCAAATACATCTTTGAATCCACTAACATGATTTAAATTTACCAATAACTCTGATCCTTTAAAGATTGAAAATTGAATTCATCTGATACCAAGTCAACTAATACACAAAGTCAAAGTTTGACTTTTGGTCAAACATGGACCCCTCAAGTCAAGGATTATGAAAATATGTGATTTGGATCATGATCAATCATGAAAATCAAAGAAAACATCCAAGGATCATGATTTGTAAAGATTATGGTTTCTTGATTTTTTGAAGTTATGGAAATCCTATGATTTTTGTCTTACTTCCCAAGTCCATAACTTCCTCCTCAAGCAACCATTTTCTTTGCTCCAAAGACCAAATTGAAGATCTTGTGACTACTCCAACTTTGTCCTAGGGGATGATTTCCAAAAAATGCATGGATAAAGAGATATGATGCCATGAAGTAGAGGGTTCACTACTTTTTGAACAAGAACACTTAGAAAAATTTTCAACCAATTCTGCCTATGTCAAGTAGCTGACTTTATGGGCATTTTTCACCATGATCCCAATTGAATCAAGGAAATTGGTCAATATGAAAGTTGTAGAGGATGTTTCAAGCTTTCCAAGAGTCCAAGAACAAATATTTATTTTACTTGATCTAGAAGTTATGATTTTTGCAAGAGGCATTGATGAAGTTGAATTCAAGACAAATTCTTGTGTCACAAAGTTCAAGATCACTTTTGATCACTTTGCAAGCATTATCTCTGCACAAGATCAACACAAATCTTGTAGTATCCCATGAGATCTTAAAGATAATACCATATTTGTCAAAGTTTTATCTCTTTGCATAGTGGAAAAACTCATCACAGTGCATGAACTTAAGTTTTGTTTTGGTGCATTAAGTGAAAAAGCCAATTAGTCAAGAAACTTATCCACCAAGTCAAGACTTTGGTTTAAGCATCAAGACTAAGTTGCAATCTGAATGATGATGGTCCAAATGGTCAAAAAAAATTTGATCATACTTAGAAATAAAGTTACTTGTACCTTGACATTCAAGTTAAGAAAACATGTCATTAACCATTGGATAATAGGATGCATCTCAATCCAAAACTTTTCCTCCAAAAAACTAATTTGTTTTTCTATAAATAAAAGTCATTTCTGATCAATTAGGAGACAAAAATATACACCAAAACATTGCCAAACACTCTCCATATCAAACTCATATATTCTTGCAAAATTTCAAAATCCATCAAAAGTGAAAACTTGAATTTCACAAAACAGCCACTAAACCTTCATTCTAACACTTCAAACACATCTCATACCACTTACCTAAGCCTATGAAACATTCTAAACATCATCAAACCATCCAAAACCAGAGCTTGCATCAAACCACCATTGAAGCAAAAAACACACCATTTCACAAAACAACCAAATCACCTATCCACACACACACACACCATAAATCACATAACAAAGCTGTTCAAACCATCACCTTCATCAGAAAACACTTAAATTAAAAAGTCAAACTTCACTTGCTCAATTGTTGACTTTCTGTCCAAAACTCCATAACACCTCATCCAAGCTTGTTTCAATCCATTTAAACCCTCAAACACCATCCATAAACATTGCACAAACTGTCCAAGGTGTTGTTTTACAACTATAACACCATTTCCACAAAGATCAAATTCACACTTTGCCATTTTGTAAGAAGGATCGTGTCAAGGCTTTGGAGATGTTCCACTACAAACTGCACATCCTAAAAGCATCTAAAAAGGTCAAGGAAGTTTTTTGAATAGTCACTTATCTTTTATAATCAGTAAAAGAGGCATTGGACCTTGCTCCAATAGGTAAGTGCACTATGACTTGAAACTCCAAAAGAAGCTTTTATGAAAACATCTTCGTTTGTTAAATTTTACAGTATAAAATACGATGTATTGAAAAAGAGTGTAAAACATAGCATAACTCTCGTATAATACACAATATACTTTCATTGTCAATAATTCAACAATACTAACTAATAAATAGAAAAAAAATATACTAGTGAGCAAATGTGTTAAAGGACACTAGTTAGCTAAGTTAAAAATATAAATAAAATTAGGCAAATTTGTAGATACCCATGATAAAGAGTTGGGTACCGGTATCTTTAATGTAAATTGATTTAAAATACTAATTTATTTTTAAATGAAATATATATATATATATATATATATATATATATATATATATATATATATATATATATATATATATATATATATATATATATAATGACATGACATTGAATAAGAATGTTTTATTGGATGAGGGTACCGGTACCTAACCGAATCCAAGGATACCAAAGTGTTCACCAAAAAATTATGTTGTAAATAGGGGTGGGAATAGGCTGAGCCGAGCTAGACTTTGTCAAACCTGAGCCTGACCTGCTAAAAAATTCAAAGCCTAAGCCTGACATGTAGCCTATCATAGGCTTATTTTTAGGCCTAAGTCTGGCCTTTTCGATGGCCTGATTCGCCTACTAGCCTATTTAAAAGCCTACTTCATTTGAATATCTGTAAATAAGAAATTCAACTAATGTTAAATAGACTAACAAGTTAAAAGATCAATGAGTTTAAATGTTTATTTTCATTGTCTCGCTTAAGTTTTCTTACTAGCATAAGTTTGTGATACTATTTGTTGAAGAGAACTTATGAGACAAACTTATGACATTGTTTATAATGTTTGTTCAACTTATTTTCATAAGTTCTTCAAGATAACTAAGTTTTATTTACGTATTTTAATTAAAAATACAAAATAGAATATAATAATAATAAATTTATTGATTTTTTCATAAAAAACCCAGCCTGATAGGCTTAAAAGACTTTTCTTACAGCCTGTGACCTAGCCTATTTAGCTAAATAGGCTTATAAAAAAGCCTAGACCTTTTCTATTTAAAAAAAAACCTGGTCTGGCCTGAGCCTATGTAGGCTAGGCCGTAGGCCCCTGTTAGTTGGTCTGGCCTATTTCCATCCCTAGTTGTAAATATTAATTTGAAACTTTTTTAAAAAATTAAATAGACTATTTAAAAGTACAAAATCTTTATATTTATGTTCTTAATCAATATTCTAAGAACACGTTATTATTTTCCATTAAATAAAACTTATCAAAAGCACACCTAACATATACACCATGATGGCGGGCTTAAATCAACATCAAATTAATAATAAATGCTTAATAGAAACTTGCTACATTACTTCCACAATTAAACATGTTGATTAATTAGTTTGGTTCATTGACAACTTCTATAAGAAAGTAGATTCAGAATTCTGATGTCATGGATGTAAGAAGATATATGAAACATATCATGTGAATTAATTACACTTTTTCAATTCAGGCATACGGGACTCTTTCAGCGTACTTTTAACATGAAAATTTCTTCTTATATCATATACTTACGTCTAGGTATCATTGTTTTTAGTTCCTTTATATTGACACTGTATTGAACTCTGACTTTTTCATGCAAATATATAATAATTGAAGTATTGAAGTATAGCAATTTAATGTAGCAGTTGGCGACTTTGTGGTTCGTAAATTTTCACATGCATGCACAACCATCTAGTAACATCAGGTGAAAAAAAAGTAAAATGTAGAAACTTGTATTTTACTTAATCGAAAAGAAAATTCAACGTTTTTTTAAACCAAATTTATTGTGAAAATATAATACAATCTTTATATTACATCAAATTAGTTGAAGAGTCTTACCAAACAGGAATACATGAGATAAAAATATAGTGCATATATAATATTAGGGTACTCTTCAATTTAGGCGAATTTTGGTTTATCTCCGGTAAAAAAAATTTAGGACGAGTTTGTTTTAGCTTTAAAAAAATAAATTTTTTATTTGTATTTTTGAAAATGAATTCTACAAAAATGTTTTTCAAAATATTATAAGTTTTTTTAAATTTGTTTTTTATAAATTAAAAAACTAATTTTGATATTCTATAACATTAATATATATTATTGAAAATCAAAACATAGTCAAAATCACAATTTTTTTTGTATTTCAAAAATGATTTTCATGAAAAGCTATTTAAAATAGCTTCAAAATTAAGTGATTTTTTGAAATTTTGATATTCAAAAAAAGTTTCGATAAAATGATGAAATACCTAAAATAACATTTTAAGAATAACTATTCAAACCAAATTTTCATTTGAAGCTTTTATAAAAAGATTTTTTGTAAAAAATTTTTCTACAAAATTATGTTACACTATAAAAATCATTTAAAAAAAAACCAAAACAAACGGACCCTTAATCTCCTTTGAAATGTTAATATTCTATGTCTTTTGTCCTTTAATTGTCAAAGTTACTACTTGTAATTTCTTTTGTTTATTCTCCAGATTCAGTTTTTAAATTGCACGTTTAGGGGAGTAAAACAAAAAAAAAAATATTACAGGAAGATAAAACGAAACTCGTCTACATTACAGGGGTGTTATATATTTAATCTACAATATTATATATATATATATATATATATATATATATATATATATATATATATATATATATATATATATATATATGTATGATAGTGATGAATATTTCATTTTAAAAGAGAAATAACCTACTTTTTCATAAATATGTTAATGACAGAAATATAGCTTTTTTGTACGGAAAATGTACCATTTGTCCTTTTATTATATAAAATATAGCATTAATTTAAATAACATAATTGCTTCTAAGCAAACTAAAATTATAACTTAACCACATTCCCATATCCAAGCCTTAAAGTCACGTTTTTTTTTAAGGCTCAACGTTAAAAGTTAGTCCATCCATCTTTAATTATAAATAATTTTTAGTTTTTTGTCTTTCCTTTTAATATAAAATAACAACAGGACATAATAAAATCTGTTCAATATTTGAAATTGCTATTTACTTTTATTTAGCTACATGATTCTCTCCTTATTGTTTAACTATTTTATAATATCAATGAAAGATGTCATTGAAAACTTATACGACCATAATTATGTAGTTCTACCATTAATAATGATTAAAGACAAGTGCGATGCATCAAAATTCAATCTATCTCTTTCTGATTCATACTTTTTCAAAATCCTTTTTTTTTTAATTATTTAGTTGACAAACTATTATGGAAGAAATAGAAGCCTTTGTTTAATTATCGTGTTTGATTCTCATCAATTCATCACTATTTATAGATGTTATTAATATCCTTTTACAATAATACATTTTACTAATAGATGTTTTTTTTGTCAAGTAGTCTAATGGTTAAAATCCACCCTTTAAAGATGAACAAGTAAGATGTCGTAAGTTCGAACATGCGCCCTTACATCTAATAGTCATGAACAACTATCAAATGAGTTGGCTTAACGAGACTATCAATAAATGTAATTCACACTCATTCACAGTAATACATTTTCTGTTCACATGAGTCATATATATGTTCTGGACTGGACCAATGGCTAGAATTGGCCCAATCCGCCTCTGCTCCAGAGCGGCCCAAATCGCCTAAGTCCAATCCACAGAGGGGCAAAAGTGACATTTCTGCCCCTCCAACCGAGCAAGGAATGCAGAGTTCCTCCCCGGGATTACTGTCCGTCACGCACGGCTTCATTGCTCCCCGAACAGCTATAGGCATGTGCCCGGAACTATGCCTATGCCCGACATAACGGCTAGTTTTGGGCACCCTGCCCGACGTAACGGCTAGTTTAGGCAGTTACCTATTCTTCGGGAAAACGGTTATTTCTCCCCGAAAATAGGACCGTTGGCCACGCGCTGGGGGCTCTATATAAACCCTATCGCTTGAGAGGGTCAGGTATCCATTGTTCACCCTAAGAACACTCTTTGTACTTGCCCCTTTTCTCTGACCTTTACTTACTTGAGCGTCAGAGTGCCTTGCAGGTACACCCCCTCCTCCTCTCCATACGACCAACATCCCTGACGCACTTGGCGGCCTGATTCTACAGGATCTGATCCAGCCTTCACGATTAGTGGCGCCGTCTGTGGGAATCTTTGTTCTCCCATTCTTTCTTTAACCGAAGATCAAAACAACTTTCGAACATCATCACGATCATGGCCTCCCAAGATCGCACCCAGGATGCTCTTCATTCCACCATCCTCCCCGTCAACAAATCTGACGTTGACGGTCAATCATCTCTCCTCTGAGATGCCCGTTTCCTTAGGGATGGAGCCACCGCTTCTCCTTCCTCAACTCCTGTTGATCACAACAACGATCAACCGTCTCTCGACCTTCAGCCCGTTCCTGTTCCGCCCAACGCCGACCCGGCCGTGGCAGCCCTCCTAGAGGCACTCAACAAAACCAACGCCCTGATCCTGCAGCAAAACGAGAGGATCGGGGCACTGGAAGAGTCTCGTCGTCCAAGATCCCCTCCTACGCGGAGGAATCAGCGACGATCAAGAAGCCCGCAGCCCCGGAGAGAAATCGACCGAAGACTGCGCCAAGAGCACGATCCTCGTGTAGCCCGAAAACGCGACTAGATCTCCCCACGTGACCAGCATGCTCATGACCACAAAAGGAATCGAAGGAACGAGGAGTCTCCAATCAAGTCCAAAGGACGGACACACTCACCTTCCCCACGAAGGAACCGCTCACCTTCTCCTCGAAGGAACCGCTCACCTTCTCCTCGAAGGAACCGCTCACCTTCTCCACGAAGGAACCGCCGACGCGAGCAACCCGTCCGGTCACCATCATACACCAGTTCTAGTGACGACGACGAGCCTCGCGGCCCGTTGTCCCAGGAGATCCTGGCCACCCGTCTCCCAAAAGGCTTGGAGAAACCCCCGTCACTTGGCACATACGACGGGACCACTGACCCAGACGAGCACATCGAGAATATCGATGCCCTCTTAGACTACTGCGGCGTACGGGGCGCCATCAAATGTAGATTGTTCCCGACCACGCTTCGGAAAGGAGCAATGACATGGTATAAATAACTGCCCGAGGAGTCCATTACCTCGTGGAAACAGCTCGGCAGGATGTTCTCGCGGCACTTCACAGCATCTCGCCGCCACCCCAAAACTGAGGCCTCCCTCGGAGCCATAATCCAGAGGAAAGACGAACCTCTCCGAGCATACATCGAGAGGTTCAACAAGGAAGCAGTGCAGGTTCCGACGACGGACAAAATGAAGAAGTTCCTGCTCGAGCAAGGGGTCCTCCCGGACTCCGATTTCGCTAAAGCCATCGGCCTCGCCCCACCGAGGAATTTAGACGCCCTCCTCCTCAAAGCCCAATCTCATATCCAGTACAAGGAGAAGATTGCGGCCTGCAACGTCCGGGAATCGCGCCGCCAGGAGAATGCCCGGGCCGCTAAAGGAGAAGAAGCATCGACATCTCGTCGGGGTGAACGAAGACACGAGGACCGTCTGAGGGACTCCCGCGACAGCAAGGGACCCTCCGGGCGCTTCCACGACTACACTCCCCTGACCGTTTCCAGGGAGAAGATTCTGTCCGAGTGTGCCAATTCGGAGTTCAAACATGCCAGGGTCCGTTTCCCCAAACAGCTGCCGAACAGACCAAACGTGGATAAGTCGAAGTACTGCCGCTTCCACAAAAGTCACGGCCATACTACAGAGGACTGCATCCATCTGAAGGGTGCCATAGAGATACTGATCAGGGACGGGCACCTGAAACAGTTCGCAAAGAAGAAGGACACTCCTCGACAGGACGCCCAGGAGTCCAAGAAGGTCGAGGAAGAAGTACCCTCCTCGGATGACACCAACGTACAGGTGGCAATGTCCATATCGCGGCCAGAGGACTTCTACGTCCCGGACGGGCTCAACGCCCCTGCTTATTTCGCGGTCCACATCCTGTGGGAGACTTTTCCTTCCTCCATGGTCATTTCTGGCGGGGGATTCAACAAAGTCACTGTGGGCTCCGTGAAACGAAGTTCGACCACCTGATCAACACCAGCTCCAACAAAGTGACGACGCTTGATCAGGCCCAGAAGGGCTCCATCCCAATCTCCTTTTACAAGGAGGAACTCCTCGGCGGGTCCCCGAACTCCAGCATACCTCTGCTCGTCAGAGCCCGGATGGAGAACTTCGAGGTTCGCAGAATACTTGTCGACCAGGGCAGCTCGGTCGACATCATGTACTCCCAGCTGTTCTCAACACTTCAACTGGACGAATCTCACATCACTCCCTACGTGGGATCTGACTTGCAGGGATTCAACGGGTCAATAACAAATCCAGGGGGTTACGTCGAGCTGATCGTAACCTTCGGATCAGCAGAAACGGCCAGATCCATCAAGGTGTAGTTTCTGGTAATCGACTGTCCGTCGCTTTACCAGTGCATTTTCGGAAGGCCAACTCTGGCCGAGTTAGTAGCAGTGCCCTCAACCGTCCACCTGAAGATGAAGTATTATACTTCGAAAGGGAAGGTCGCCACCCTCCACGGTGATATAGAAGCTGCCCGGCGGTGTTTCGAAGCAGCTACAAAGGGACTCAACACAATTGCGCCCAAGCCAAAGGTGTCGAGCAAGCCAACACTGCCAAGCAGCTCCGAGGAGGCCAAGCCTCTACCCCAGGTCGACTTTATCGACCTCGACAGTCGCTTCCCCGAGGACCAACAGGAGGAACGAGCAGCGTCAGCCGACCCATCCGCGTGATCCAGCAGCTCCTACCCGATGCGCCCAATCCCGGATGGCAACTTCGAGCTAGTTCTGTTCGGCGAAGACCCCCAACGGGGAGTGAAGATCGGAGCAGACCTACCTGACATCGCGAGGAAGCAGCTCAAAGCGTGCCTCCGAGAGAATGCCGGCCTCTTCGCGTGGAGCGCCGCAGAAATGCCCGGCTTAGATCCGACCGTCGCCTGTCACCAGCTGACCATTGACCCGGCCATCAAGGCCGTAGCACAACGTAGGAGAAAGCAGTCTCCGGAGAAAACGGAGGCTGCTGAAAAAGCTGTAAAGGACCTCCTCGAGGCCAAATTCATTTCAGAGGCCAAGTACACCACTTGGCTGTCCAACGTTGTATTGGTTAAAAAATCTAATGGAAAATGGCGCATGTGCATTGATTATACCGATCTCAATAAGGCATGCCCGAAGGATGCCTACCCCCTTCCCAATATTGATAAACTTGTTGATAATTCCGCTGGTTTCAAACTTTTATCGTTCATGGACGCCTACTCGGGCTACAATCAAATCCCAATGGCAATGTCCGAAAAAAAATATACGACCTTCATGACCGAATCAGAGAATTATTACTACAACGTAATGCCCTTCGGCCTGAAGAACGCCAGAGCAACATACCAACGAATGATGAATAAAGTATTTCGGGGAGAAATAGGCGAAATGCTCGAAGTATACATGGACGACATGATCGTAAAGTCCCACGAGGAAACCGATCATACCGCCCACTTGCGAAAGGTCTTCGAACAGGCCAGGAAATACAAAATGCGTTTTAATCCGGAGAAGTGCACATTTGGTGTCCGGGCAGGCAAATTCCTCGGCTTCTACTTAACGGAACGAGGAATCGAAGCCAATCCCGACAAATGCCGGGCATTCTCCGAGTTTCCTACGCCCAAGTCCAAAAAATCCATCTAGTCCCTCAACGGTATGCTCGCATCACTATCTCGTTTCGTGGCCAAGTCCGCCCAGCACGCCCTACCATTCTTCAGGCTCCTCCGCAAAGAGGCCGCGTTCAAATGGACCGAGGAGTGCGACAAGTCCCTTCTCCATCTAAAACGAGCACTCTCAGAGCCACCGGTTCTCTCTCGCCCGGACAATGGCAAAACGCTATACCTATACATGGCCGTAGCAGCCGAAGCAGTGAGCGTCACTCTCATCCGCGAGACACCTGACGGGCAGAAGCCCATATATTTCACGAGAAAGGCTCTACAAGGACCAGAGTTAAGATACCCGCAGATAGAGAAAGTGGCTTTAGCCCTCATCAATGCAGCCAGGAGATTGAGACACTACTTCCTGGCTCACACGATCGTGGTTCGGACAGATAAACCCATAAAGCAGCTGCTCGCTCGCCCAGATATGGCCGGCAGAATGCTCAAGTGGTCGTTGGAACTATCCGAATTTGACATTCAATACGAGGGCAGAAAGGCCCTTAAGGCCCAAGCTCTGGCCGATTTCGTCGCGGAGATGACATTTGCAGACTCCCCCGCGAGCGAGACACGTAAGTTGACCATCTTCGTCGACGGTGCCTCAAGCTCGGCCGGTAGCGGCACGGGCATTATACTGGAGAGCAACGAAGGGACTATCGTCGAGGTATCACTCACACTGTCTTTCCCAACTTCCAATAACCAGGCTGAATACGAAGCCTTCCTCGCTGGGCTACGCCTTGCCGAGGATCTGGGAGCGGAAGAAGTCGTCATTTGCACGGATTCACAACTCGTGGCCCTCCAGGTCCGAGGTGAATACCAAGCCAAAAACGACAACCTGACCGAATACCTGGCCCTGGTAAAGAAGGAAATGGCAAAGTTCACAACAGTAGAAGTGAAACACATTCCCTGCGAACATAACGTACGAGCGGACATGCTGTCTAAACTGGCCAGCACGAAGAAGAAAAGCAGAAACAAATCCGTCATACAAGAAGTACTTCCTCGACCCAACATCGAGAAGGCCTCCCCAACACTCGACGTGCAGGTGATCGGCGATAACAACTGCTGGATGACCCCAGTCTACAACTACCTCGCCAAGGACGAACTCCCGTCCGACCCAAAGGAGGCCGGCATAGTCAGGCGAAGGGCCTGCTCTTATGTTCTGGTCGAAGACAAACTATACAGATGGGGATTCTCCATTCCGCTTCTCAAATGTGTCGAGGAAGAAATGGTCACGCATATCCTGCGCGAAATCCACGAAGGAATCAACGCCCAACATCTCGGCGGAAGGTCCCTTGCTCGAAAGGCCCTCCGAGTAGGATACTACTGGCCAACTATGCAAAACGACGCAAAAGAGCACGTAAAGAAGTGCGATAAATGCCAACGGCACGGGGACATGCACCTAGCTCCACCTAACGAGCTCAAGGCTATGTCCTCCCCGTGGCCATTCGCCTGGTGGGGCCTAGACATCCTAGGACCCTTCATGGTAGGATCAAGTCAGAACAAGTACCTCATAGTGGGCGTGGATTATTTCACAAAGTGGATAGAAGCAGAACCTCTAGCCAAAATAACTGCCCTCAACATCCTACATTTCTACAAATGAAACATCCTTGCACGCTTTGGTATTCCCCAAGTGATAGTAACGGACAATGGAACGCAGTTCACGGATAGGAAGTTTCAGGACTTCGTCGCCCAACTAGGCACGAAGCAACACTTCGCATTCGTCGAACACCCCCAAAAAAACAGGCAGGCTGAGGCAGCTAACCGAGTCATCCTTCGAGGCCTCAAGCGAAGGCTAGACGAAACAAAGAAGGCGTGGGTCGAGGAGCTACACAGCGTGCTCTGGGCTTACCGTACAACTCCCTATTCAACGACCGGGGAAACACCTTTTCGTTTAGCATACGGAACCGAGGCTCTAATTCCCGTCGAAGTTCACGTGCCCTCTAGGCGGACAGAGTCGCCCCTGGACGAGGAGATGAACGATGAATCTTTAAGGGAAGAGCTCGACCTCGTCGAGGAAATCAGAACCAGGGAAGCTCTCCGCGAGGCCTCACTGAAACAAAAGATCACCCTCAGGCACAACGCCAAAGTGATACGACGAGAGTTCGACGTGGGAAGCCTTGTCCTAAGAAGAAACCACAAAGACTCTCGCGAAGGCAAGCTAGAAGCCAATTGGGAGGGACCCTATTGCATCCGGGCAAAAACGAAAAATGGGGCCTACTACCTAGAACATCTCACTAGGGAAGAACTCGCTCGACCATGGAACGCCGAAAAGCTAAAACAATACTACAGCTAAATCCTCAGTTCGGCAACGACGAACGTCAACTACCGACCACTATGTGCATCTAGGTACAAGCATCACATACGATTAAAGCACAACCCCGCTCAGTAACGAGTTGGGTAGTTGCTCGACAACGGTCCTCGATCGAGCATCGCTGTCGTCAAAGTACCATGATTGGCAGAACCCCAGCTCGCGATGGGACGTTCACGCCGTGAACTCAGGCCTCAAACGCGACCTGCGCTCCGCTCCCCAGCCAGGATATTCCCCGGTCGTTCGACCAGTTCCCCACACTGTCGAACACATCTACAATGAGCAATCCCCCATAAATATTTGCACAAGTCAAAAGCTCCCAAACACGGGCAGACATACATTCACAGCAAGCATGTATACAACACTTAGCAAAAATAAACGCAAGTAAAATCATGCACGCGAAGAATCCAGAAATATAATTAACATAACAGGTGGCCACAGGGGCCACGATTGTGCGTTATTACGTAAAACGGGGCCATGCCCCCGAAAAATAAAATTACAAATAATTCAACGGCACGCAGGCCAGACAAGATACAACAACATCAAAATAACAAAACTCCTCATTCATCCGCATGCTCGGTTGACGCCGGCTCAGGTCTCTGGTCCTCCTCGGGCTGGTCCTCAGGCTGAACCTCGGGGGTATCTAGAACAAGGCCCGCGGGCAAGACAATGCGACCATCCTCAACACGCGCAAGGTAATGAGTACCCTCGGCAGAGATCTCAAGCCCAGGGTTCACCACCCGCAATTGAGCCACGGCGCTTTAAAAAGACTCCTCTGCCATGGCGATACCGTCATCTTCGGCCAGCAGGATGCGGGCAACCAGCTCAGACCTAGTCTTCAACTCTTTTATATCATCCGGTTCGTCGGCACCCGGGGTGCTGGCTGCTATCAACTCTTTGTTCAGCTCCTCGACAGCCTTTTTCTCCGCCGCCAGCTTGGAGACATCCTCTTTCAGCCTGGCCGTCTCCTCTTCGGCCTTCCCCCGAGCCTCGCGGGCATTCTTAACTTCCTCCTTGAGGGCCGCCTCAGAAGCCCGGGCAGCTTTAAGTTCGGACTCAAGTGCAGAGTCCCCTTCTGCGTAGACAGTAGCCATCTCCAGCATCCTGACCAGGGCAGAAGCATCTTGGGCCACCAGTGCCCTCTTGCTCGGGCGATCCATGCCTTCCAAGCAAAGGGATTCCGCCCGGGGGATGACCAAGGGGTTACCTTCAAAGAACCTTCTATCAAGGATGCACGGAGAGAGCTCAAACTTCCCTTTCTCTGGTACACGGGTAAGGTCCACAGCGTCTGATGTCCTTGGCCTCTTCGACCGCCCGGTCAAGGGCAGAGGAGATCCCCGTGGAGCAGGAGAGGGAGAAGAAGAGGCCCCCGCGACAGTTTGAACAGGAGGAGAAGCACGGGCACCAGCGGGCCGAGATTTAGGAGGAGCCGCTCCAGCTTTATTCCTCTCCACAGCATTCCTCACCACGCGATCGCGAGCCTGAGGCATCTCACCTGCACAAATAAAGAAAAAATGAGCGCGTTAGCTATGTGGAAAAGAGATAACACAAACAAAATCTAAATAACCAAGACTACCGAGCAGCTTCTCAGCGTCCGCGGGAGTCTTGCACTCCAGCAGTGCCTTAACACTAACGAATCTGCGCTCAACTCTCTGGCTCCCATCCTCCTCGAAGATAGGGCTACCCTTGCTCGTCCAGCAGCTTGCAATACTGAAGGAGTTGACCCAGTTCACCAGCCTCTCGTATGCCACGGCGTCCTGCCCGCGCAGATCGCTCGGCTGAAAGACATAATCGCTGGGCTTCTTGGAGAAATGGTCGGGTGCCCAGATGATGGGGAACCTGTAGAGCCTCTGCCCAATATATTTCCCCTCCTCGTTAAGAAGCTCATTTCCATCCTCGTCAACCTCGATCTCCCAGACGTATGTGCTGTCCTGGGCCACCTCAGACACGGGTTCAACGACGAAGTACCGCTCCTTGAAAGTCCGGATCGACTCCGAGAACGGCTTAAATAGCTTTCTGGGCTGCTTCAAAGAAACCCATCCGTACTTCTTCCCCGTCAACTGCCTTTGAAGATGGAAAACAGCGAAGAACAGAGGGAGAGTAGTCCCTAGAGAGAGATGCTCACACACCAATTCAAAAGCCCGGATGAAGGCCAGCGAATTAGGGTGAAGTTGAGAGGGGGCCAACTTCAGATGCTCGAACACCGACCGCTGGAAATCAGTGAAAGGCAGCCTCAGTCCCAGCTCTTTGAAGGCATACTCGTACATCGTAAAGCGATCCCCGAAATCCGAACAGACCCGCTCGTTCAAAGTAGGGAAATGCATCTTCCACTCCCCTTATGGTCCTACCTCCGTAAAGACGTTCGCCAAAGACTTTACGAACGTAGAAATATGCTCGGAAGGTTCGGCCACCTCCCACTCCTCCGCGGAGAACCCTTCGATGTCATCCTCCTCCATATCATCCCGAACCTCTTCTTCCTCCCCGACATTGCTGGACGAACTTGAGGCCGCCGAGCTCGAAGCCGCAGAGCTCGAAGCCGTCGAGCTACTATTTTCCTCGGAGCCAGTTTCCTCCTCGGACGTGTCTAGAATAACTTCTCTGTCTGGCCCCATCGCCATTACGATCACCTGAAAAGCAGAGAAAGACAGTGAATTCAACAGGAAATCAAATCCACCCTTCCACTGCCAAGTTAAGTGAAAGGGCGCGCAAAAGGCTGAGGACAACGTCCCCGGCCTAAGCCCTAACGTCGAATGAAAAACCTCCCCGCGAGGAGATGCCCGAGACATACCATCCTCATGCGAGGAACCTCCCCGCACTCATGCCCAGATTCCGTTTGAAGCTCCATCGGAAACCGCAAAGCTTCACCGGAATCTGGAAACGTCCTACCAAAAAACTCGTCGCCCTATCAGAAGATGAACAAATATGGTGATCACGCATGCACAACTACCGCAACCACGCCGTGGACCACCCTCCTCGCTAAACGTACTACATACTCCGGCGAAGTGCTGAAGGCGGAAAAATGGCACAACCACCGCCCACCACCAACACTCGCCAGAAATCCACCTATTTTATCACCTAAAGCTAACCCTAACCGCATACAATCTACCACTAACAACAAAAGGAAGTAAAATAAGCTACGGATCAGAAAACTTACTTGATTTTGGAAGAGGGTAGAAGCTGCTCAAAGCTGGTGACGGTGGTCGGAAAGCCTGAAGACGGTGACGGGCAAGAACTGAAAGAGACGGAGAGAAATCAGAAAGGAAAAGTTTCAAATGAAACGGTTTCCCCCCTTTTATACAAAGGGTCACGTGCAACCACGCGCCCGTAGGCCATCATGACTACCCGCTAGCCATCATTGCCTATTAACTGCTACACGGAGCTCTAGGTACACGTGGCGCCCCAATGTTTCAAATTCTGTCTGACCATTAGTCTCCCCGTACACCGGGCAACATGGTCACGACTACGAATCTCACGAACACCTGGGGCCACAGGCACTTTGAGACAACTTTCCTCGCCGACAAACAACGACTCTATGCTAGCTCCCCGGAGCAACGAGCAGTCCTTAAGTCATCACTCCCATGCTCGGGAGCAACGACTTGGGGGGCTCCTGTTCTGGACTGGACCAATGGCTAGAATTGGCCCAATTCGCCTCTGCTCCAGAGCGGCCCAAATCGCCTAAGTCTAATCCACAGAGGGGCAAAAGTGACCTTTCTGCCCCTCCAACCGGGCAAGGAATGCAGAGTTCCTCCCCGGGATTACTGTCCGTCACACACGGCTTCATTGCTCCCCGAACAGCTATAGGCATGTGCCCGAAACTATGCCTATGCCCGACATAACGGCTAGTTTTGGGCACCCTGCCCGACGTAACGGCTAGTTTGGGCAGTTACCTATTCTTCGGGAAAACGGTTATTTCGCCCCAAAAATAGGACCGTGGCCACGCGCTGGGGGCTCTATATAAACCCTCTCGCTTGAGAGGGTCAGGTATCCATTGTTCACCCTAAGAACACTCTTTGTACTTGCCCCTTTTCTCTGACCTTTACTTACTTGAGCGTCGGAGTGCCTTGCAGGTACACCCCCTCCTCCTCTCCATACGACCAGCATCCCTGACGCACTTGGCGGCCTGATTCTACAGGATCTGATCCAGCCTTCACGATCAATATATATATATATATATATATATATATATATATGTATATATATATATTAAATATTTTTACATTCGCCAACTTGACTCATGTGACTTAACAATACATCAATTATGATATGTCAAGAAATGTGATTGGACCTAATTCAACCCTACAAAATCGGTTGGTAGAGTAAGGATTTCCCCCACTTATAAACACATGTTCATGCCATATATCATCCGATGTGGGACTCTTAAAATGATGCGCATTAGCCAACCTCACATGTGTTGGTTTCACCATTCGTCATAATTAAGAATATAAACCAATAAGAGTCATGACTGTTATATATCATTAAATCGACATATTTCCTTTCATTTACTACTATATTGACCTTTCTCCTCAATATAATCATAAGTTGGAAAATATTTAATGAGTTCAACAATAATATCATTATTAATAACATAATTTGTTTTTATTATCATTAATTGCATGAATACATAAGTAGAAAACAAAATAAAATTCATAAACATTGCATAAATGAGCTCAGAGTGTCACATACATCAATACAACATCATGATTCATTAACAGTTATAATACTCATGTTTTCTACATGGCCACCAAATACTTTAGGTATAACTTTTTCATCAAAGGGTCATCAATCATATATTTGTACTAATATGATAAATTGACACTCTATATTTCTGAATCTCTTCTTAAACGATAAAGTACTTAAATTACATATGATTAGCACCATTAGAATACTTGTAGTTTCTTAGAGAAGAATACCACAAAAATTATCACAATAAACTTTCAACAGATTCCAAATATTGTCGACAAGTACAAGTCTTGAAATAAGGTTCTGTAGTCAATTAGCCTGAACTGTTGCCTTAAAGCATGTCACAAATTTAGCCTCCATAGTGGATGTAGCAATGACTGTCTATTTCACACTTTTCACGATATTGATCCTCCTGCCAAAACTTACACATAATCGAATGTTGGCTTTCTTATATCTACACAACCAATAAAATATGAATCTGAATATTCAATCACTTAAAGATAACCGAATCTCCCATAAGTAAGCATGTGATCCTTTGTCTTCTTTATATATTGGAACAAGAGATGTTGAACATTATCTATTCTAAATCTCTTCAAAACTTTATTGATATATGTTTTCTAAGACAAGTATAACAATATGTGATATTTATCACAAATACTTCTATTCCAATCACATAACTTGTCTCACCCATATTATTTTTCATTTCAAAGGTGTTAGAGAATAATTTCTTAGTCTCGTATAATAGACCAAGATCATAAGTTGTAAGAAAAATATCATCAACATATAACATTAGAAAAATAACCTTATTCCCACTGACCTTTAGATATATACATCGATAAAAAATGTTTTCCTTAAATATAAAGGTTATAATAGTATCATTTAACTTGAGATGCCATTTGCGATAAGCTTGCTTAACACCATATATTTACTTCTTATGTTTACACACTATATATGTTCATCTTCCTCTAAGTTCACATTCATAAAAATAGCCTTTACACACATTTGATGTAACTTAAGATCATAATAAGTCACAAGTGACATAATATTTTTGAATGCATCTTTCATGGAAACCAGTAAAAAAAGGTTTCCTTATAGTCAATTATCATTTTACTGAGTAAAACCTTTAGCAACAAGTTGGACCTTGTAACCTTTGATATTACCACGAGAGTCAAACTTAGTATTAAAGACCCAATTACACCCAATTTTGTTCCATCTTTTAGGTAATTCCATAAGATTCCATGCACAATTTTGTTTCATCAACTTAATTTCTTCTTTCATAGTATCTAAACCACTTATTAAAATTATTATCATTAATGGCTTCTGAAAAAGAAATTTGATCATTATCAATTCCTAATTCAATTTCTGTCTCAATTAGACATACCATATAATCATTTGAAATAACATCTTCATTCTCTTTAGGATCTCCTTAATGTTATTTCCCTTGTTTGTTCTAATATAGGTTCATTGTCTCTTTCAGTATAATTATCTTGTCGTTCTACTTGATCATTATGCTTTTGAGCACAAGGAATAACAATTGTTGTAGTAGAAGCACTATTTAAAGATAATTATACTCTAATTTCTTTAATATCTACATTTTCAGATCCTTGCTCCCACTATTTTCACTATTTTCAATGAACCAAGTATTCTCAATTTCAATAATTCTTGTATTATGGGTAGGACGCTAAAATCTATATTCTTTATACTTTTTAGATAACTAGTAAAATATCCATTGATTGTTCATGCATTTTTTTTATGTTGTATATCCTTATTTCTATTTGACAACTCCAAATATGCATGTGTCTTAAACTAGGTTCCTTCATGTCCACAATTCAAAAGAGACGTTTGAAATGCCTTACGAGGAACCCTATTTTTTTTTAAAATGTGGTTGCTCCTTATCATTTCTATTAAGGTATGATTTTTCCTTTCAGATACACTATTTTTCTGCGGTGTAACTTGCATTTTATGTTGAGCATAAATGTCATGCCGTTCATTCAAGAACCTTAGTAAATAGACCAAGGTGTTGTCCAAATTAATCATATCTTCCATAATACTTACCACCTCTATTTGATCTTAAAATTTTTTACAAATTTCTGTCTAATTACATTTTAACTTCATTAATAAGAACCTTTAAGACATCAACTACTTGAGATTTCTCATGTAGCAAATAGACAAAATTGTAACGCAAAAAATCATCAATAAATAAAATTTATTAACATCAAAAGTTTCACATATGTAGGTTTGTATAATTTCAAGAAGCTAAGCATTTTATGTAGATAATTTCTTTGTGTGTTATTTTAGTACATTCCACACATACATTTAGATGGGTAAAATTGAAACCTAGAAGAATTTTATTATTTACTAATTTTTTATTCTTTCTTGGAAAATGTGCCATAAATATTTATGCCACAAGTAAGTAAAATGTTTATTCACTACACTAAGTCTAGTTTCAATATTATGATGCGCTATCATAAGTATTTCAACATATAAATTATCAAATTCAATTTATATAAACCATAAAAGTATATACCAGATCCAATCATTAAGATATTTTTATACAAATTGATGTGTAAACAGAATACTTAGATTAGTGACACACGAGCCTCCAATTAATCACATGATAAGGAACCTAGAACTCTTGTGTGGATTGAAGGAAATACAAGGATGACATGATGAGCCTTCAATTAATAACATGATAAGGAAACTAAAGAAGGAGCAACGATACTTCATGGAGGAATAAAAAAAGAGAATGTGTTATATATGAAAAAATTAAACTATAATTTGATATCCATATCTCAATTGAATAATGAAAAAAATTGTTGTGAAAACTCTAAAAACTTTACTAAGTTTGTTGATAGCGTCAAACACACCAAAAAATTTGATGCGTGGGACGATGAACAATGAAAACCAAATTATAAGGCATCAATAAACACACTAAAATGTTAAGAGTGAAAGAAAATACACAACAATCCAGAAGTAGATAAAAGACAATAACACAAAGAAACTTGTTTACCCAGTTCAATCAAAAGTTGTTACAGGATATTACAAAAGAGTTACAAGAAAATAGTCAGTCAATTTCCAAAAAACAAATCCTATTTTTTACCAATGTGTTTCCTAAACCCTCAAACTATCTATATAGCATGCAAGGGTTTTCCAAACTCCAAGAACTTCAAGGAATTTATACCATTTCCTATCTAAGTTTCCCTACTAGGAGTCACACCTCTTCCCCAGGTCTTTCAAACTACATTCAAAATGATGACAAATAAGAATGATAAAGATATATATTTATAACTGCTAAAACCCAACGAACCCTTAATAAACCTAAAAAAAATCCATTATTGAACAGATCTGTGAACCAAAACGACCAAGCCTTATACACACAAACTGATAGAATCGAGTCTGATGCTCGACAAAGAGGAACTATACCCTGACGGATCCGACTCGCCACTAAATTTACTTCATGGAAGGCTGGACCACCACCTATGTATATTCTTACCGTTTCTACAATTATTCCTTCTTGCTTACAGAATACCGCCACTGCAGATCCCATCCCCGCCGCTGGATGTCACCTTCCAAATTGCCCTTGCGGCTCTTGTATCTTCCATCGACATTCTTACTACTTTTTTGATTTTTTATTTATTTTTGGAAATCTCAAAACACGTTTTATTTCTCTTCATCACTCAAGGTTTTAAGGAATTATTTTACAATTCTCCACCTTGACTTTTAACAATGGTGATGTCAATTTACCTATCAACCACTTTGTTGTTTTCTCCGATTTGAATCTTCATTCAACAACTTTCATTAATTTCTAGCCACGCTTGAAACTTTATCTTTCCACTTACATCCACTTGCTTTCAACCTTGTTTTTAATTCTTAGGCAATCTAACAATCCTGCAAGCATGGTTCTTCAACCGGATTTGACTTAACATACTTTTGAATTTCTCCATGATGGTCTTCATTTCCTATTCAACCATATTTATAGCTTAACAGCCAAGATCAACATAACTATAAATTTGAGATGGTAACTGTCATACCCCAAATTTTGACCACCAAGATTTCCCATCATTGTGCAAATCATCATCACAATATGGATGAACCATCATGCCTCATCAATATCCTCAGAGATGTTTGAGAATTCACCACAGTCACGAATTAGGGTTTCAAGCCCTCTCAGAGCCTTAGACAAAGGATAAATCAAGGAATGACATGATCTTGAACTTGTCTAAAATCTCAAACACCTATAAAGGATCAAGAGGACCCCCACATCAAGAATCAAGCACAAGGGTGCAACATTCCAAGTGGATCAAGCCTCAAGATCGTCAGTGTCACCAGATTAGGGTTTTGGTCTACCAAGGCCTCCAGATGGAAATTTTCCTCTGGGCATGAGCCAATGCTTCAAACAATAACCCAAGATTCTCTAAGGGACCTCATAGACATAATCATCAAGTCAATTTAACCTCAGGGGATGCATTTACCAAAAATCAGGAATTAGGGTTTCTTGACCTAATTCACCCCTAAGTTGACTTTTGGGACAAAGCATGAGCCAAGACCTCAAGACATGGTTTAAGGGTCTCCAATACACTACATTGTTCCATTTGCAATAATGGATTGATTCAAGAAGCTTGATTCATAAGTTTCAATTTCATTAGGACCACAGTTAGGGTTTCGAGGAAAAAGTCAATTGTGCCTTTGACTTTTGACCAGGACATGCTCCCAAACCTTGGGACATGATTCAATACACCCTATAACACCTATGGAATCCATCCATTAGGTTTGATTTAGGTCAAGGGCTTGATTTCACAAAGGATCGCATAATTTGGATTTCATCCGATAAAAAGTCAACTGTACAAAAATCCAAAGTTTGACTTTTTGAATTTTTGGTCAACCAAGTTCTTTAACCCTAAAAAAATGTTAATATGTGATTTGAATCATCATTCATAAAAAAAACCAAAGAAAATGAGTTAACTTGTAAAAGGGGTAACCATAAAAAACTTAGAATTTTTCTAAGTTATGGAACAAAGTGGCTAGGGTACCAACTTCCAAGGACTATAACTTGAGATCCAAGCAACCATTTTGGATGGTCCAAAGCTGGATTTGTAGCTCTCAATACATACTTCAAAAGTGTCAACTACATCTCATTCCAATTCTTCATGGATTTTTAGTTATGGAGTGATCAAAATGGCTAAAAACATGAAAATGACATTTTTCCAACACTTAGTGAAATTTTCACTAAGTCAGAATTTGCCTTACTTTTTCCAAAATGTAGGGACATTTTTCACCTTGATCCAAGTCAAACCAGGTCTAGGGGTAAACATCAAAGTTAAAGTATGACATAAGGGCTTTCCAACAAGTACCAAATCATCTCCAAATTCAATTTGAGCAAGGAGATACAACCCTTGAAACATGGCATCATGAACTGGTTTTACAAGGCAGAATTTGTGCATTTTGCTCGATTTGTCCAAATCTGATAAATCCATGCATTGTCATCAATTTAGACACATATGAGGATCAAATCCAAGGGGGATGATCTGATCTCCAAGCCTCATAAGTCCAAGAATCTACAAGTAGCCATGCCAAACCTAAAAAGGCTAAAAAGTGCCAAGACTCCAATTTTGTTTCCAAGCATTCAATGGATACACCAAGGTGGCATGAACTGAGCCTATTCCAATTGGATTCAGTCAAGACTTATCTCTGAACCAAAGCTACAAAGCCTGTGCTCTAATCTCAAGTCAATGGCTAGAGGAGACTTGAGATTCCTTTTGCATAACATTGGCCAAAGGCCTGCTGCAGCCTCCATTCACTATTGATGCCAAAAAAAACTTGACACACTATAAATAGATATCAATTGTGATCAGTTTGAGTACACCAAAGCAACCAAACTGATGCTTTCCTCAAAATCCCTCTCTTTAGGCCAAAATGCCTTCTTTTGCAAGGTATCTATGAGTTTTTGAGTTAGAGAGCAATTCCATCACAGATCATGATCCAAACACCTCTAATATGTTGTATCTAAGATGTTCAAACTCTCACATGTGACCTGTAACACCAAAATCACAAAGTCCACTTCCAAAACCTCAAAATTAGACTTTTTTTTTTTTGCATTTTTCAAGCCATGTCTTGATTCAGTCACTTTTAAAACCAGATAAAACCTTAAACAAACTCCAAATATCATCCTTGAACTGTCCCAAATGGTTCCCCTCATCTGGAACACCATTTGAGAGAGTTGCCATATTGGTCACTTTTGTCCCTTTTGCAAGAAAGAGCTCAAACTTGTTCCTGAAGATTCCAGATGGTTCCAACCATTCTAAAGGCTTCTAAGGGATCAATTGAGAATGTCCAAAGCATCAAATTACTTCTGGCACAAGGAACTTGGCAGATAACACAAAAAGCTCCCAAAGAGGTAAGCATCACAACTTGAACTCTTTGAATTATGCATTGCTTTGAAGTCCACTTATCATAAACATCTCATACATGTTATATATGTTGTGTTTGAACCAATTCATCATGTAATTCTTTCCTATACCATGAGGTAGCATAGAAAATGCAAATATAGGCCTATTTCAAAACCACTATCGGGTTTTTAAATAGGGACCTCATTTGAAAAAACCATGACCACCATTGGATTCCTTGGGAAATTCTAGGTCATATGCATATAAATTTTGTCCCAATCCATGGAGAAATGAGAAAGTTAGAGGCTTCACGTAAATGGCCCAAAAGCTGGTCTTGCCTTGCCTTGCCCAGGCCTAAAACAAGGCATCCCTTATGTATTTGTAGGGTGGTTTTGATACACGGATGTATCACCACCCCAGTGGTAGAAGGCGCGCCCTGTAACTTGGAGGTCTGGGGTTCGAATCCCCCTCGCCCAGACACTTTTTGTGCTATTTTTTCCCTTTTTTTTAATATCTTTCATATTATTTTAAATGATTTGGAAAATTAATTTCTCTCTCAATTTTAATTATTTTTTATTGGTTCTTTTTGCCAAATTTATGTTATTTATTTAATATAGTTGATATTTTTGTAAATAAATTCATTTTTTATTATTTTTAAACATTTCAAAAATGAATATTCATCTTGAAAATCAAAATCAAATGAGTCCTAAATCATCTTGTGATTAAAACCTCATTTTTCAAACCTTAATAAAAAATCACAAGTAGTTTATTTAGACTTATTTGGTATTTTTGTCATTTTTATTCATTTTATTTAAAGGATTACTTTTAAAAGAAAATGAAATTAGGGTTTCGTTGATTTTCACCCTAACAAACTTTTTTAAAAACACTTTTGGGCCTCTAATAGAGTGTAAGAATCAATCCCCTTTAACCAAAACCATTTTGGGCCTCAGATATTGTTTAAGTCCCGAAACGATAAAACATCATTTTTCAAACAGAAACCTTTTTGGGCCTCTCCTTGAGTTGTAAGCCCCATCACGTGTACAAAAAACACTTTTGGGCCTCTCCTTGAGTTGTAAGCCCCATCACTTGTACAAAAACACTTTTGGGCCTCTAATAGAGTGTAAGACCCAATCCCTTTGTAAATAAACTACTTTGGGCCTCAGTCATTGTATAAGTCCCTCTGCGATTATCAAAACGACGGTGCGATCACTGTCTTTCATTGGACCTCTCATTGAGTTGTAAGACCCATCCCTTTGTACAGAAAACCACTTTGGGCCTCAGCTGTTGTATAAGTCCCGATACGATATTCAAAACAACGGTGCGATCACTGTTAAACCTTGGGCCTCTCCTTGAGTATAAGCCCCAACAATCTTTTCAAAAACAAATTCCCTTTGATTTAGGTTCAAATATATGTTGTTATCAAAACTTTCTTAAATTTCTTTGAACAACTAACAATACAGCATAGAAGCTTGCTCACCTATAAGTTTTAACCGCTTTTGTTTACTCGCTTTCATATATATATATATATATATATATATATATATATATATATAACTGTATTATGGGAAGCTGCACACTGTAAGTCTTCTTTCATATCCTTTTAAAATACTTGTCATATATCAACTGTATATATACTAGTATAGTTATTTAGAGTTTTCCCCAGCAACTAGGTCTAGAACTAGGTAAAGCCAATTTGGCCACTCTTTAAATACAGTCAAAACTAGATCCCATAGGATTTCCAGATACAGTCTTGCCTTCTCTTGGGCTTAAACAATATGGAACAAAGGGAAAGGCAGTATTCTTCGTGAACCTTTTCTCAGGCTGTCACTATTAGAAATTGTCAAAGAAATTCTATTCCCCAGAGTTGATCTATTCTCGGTGAATAGCATCTCTTGAGTTTCTTCAAACCTCAGAACTTTCACTAAATGATCTATTCTTGGTGAATAGCATTTCTTGAACTTTTCTTGGTTTGGGACCCACAGGCTTCCTAAAAGCATCCCAACCTCCTCTTGGGCTTTGTACAAGGACCCTCCGGCTTCTTAGAAGTTCTCATGCCTTCTCTTGGGCTTAATACAAGGACCCTAAAGACCTCCTAAAGGTATAAGACAGAACTTAGTCATCCTTTGCTAGAGCGGTCTTTCCAGTGTCAAATCTCAGACCAATTTAGGGTTGATTCTCATCCCTCAAAACACCCGCCTCCTCTTGGGCATCGTACAAAAGATAAAACTCTTCCACACCAGTAGACTTGGACAGTCTAATCCTCTTGAGTCTCAAAGAAATTCTCCAGTTCCTTACAAACATAGGAGAAACCCCGATCGCTCTGGATAAATCTCCAGCAGGGCTAAAATCCAGTCTCTTTTCTAAAAATCCCTAAGCCAGGGTCAAAAGGCTGTTAATAACACTATCTCAAATCAGAACCTCAAGGTATCTAATACCCCAACTCTTCTGTAACCATCAACAAGAGTTGATTCCCCACTTGGACCTGCCTCGGGATCTCAATAATCCTCGGCAGAAGCTAGCCTCCTCTTAGGCTTTGTATAAGGACCTTTCCTCAGCATAATCACCCTCCTCTTGGGCTTTGTACAATGATCCTCCCCAACGGAGCTAACCTTTTCAGACTTTCTTGTTGAGTCAATCACTTTCAGACTCTCTTGTTGAGTCAATCACTTTTAGACTCTCTTTTTGAGTCAATCACTTTCAGACTCTCTTGTTGAGTCAATCACCTTTTCAGGTTCTCTTGTTAAGTCAATCACCTTTCAGTACTCTCTTCTTGAGTCAACCCTTTTAGCCTCAATCTCGGGCTTTGTACGAGACAGATAAAAACACTCTCTTGTTGAGTCAATCTTTTCCAGCCTGCTTCCTAGGCTTGGCATAAAGATTTCCCCTAGCAGAAGTCATCCTCCTCTTAGGAAGAATGATTTCTCCAGTTTGTTCAGCCACAATCCTGGGCTTCGTACAGGACAAATAAAAGCACTCTCTTATTGAGTCAAACCCTTTTAGCTTCAATCTTGGGCTTTGTACAAGACATAAATCTTCATAACCTTCTCTTAAGCTTGGGACAAATATCTTCCCAGCGAAGTCAATTCCTCCTAGCCTTCTTTAGGCTTCGAGAAATAATTCCTTAAGCTGAGTCAAACTTCTTTCAGCCTCAATCTTGGGCTTTGTACAAGACAGATAATACTCTCCCGCAGAGTCAAACTCTTTTCCGCCTTAATCTTGGGCTTTGTACAAGACACATAAAAATATCCTCATCCGAGCCAGTTAAATTTCTCATTTCAACCTCAATCTCGGGCTTCGTACAAGACATATACAAACCTCCCCGGCGGAGTCAAAATCCCCTTTTTTAGCTTGAATCTCGGGCTTTGTACAAGATAGATAGAACATTTTCCCCGAAAAAGTCAAACTTTTAGCCTCCTCTTAGGCATTGTATAATGATATCCCTAAAGAGTCAGTCTCTTTTTGCCTCAATCTTGGGCTTTGTACAAGACATGTAAACACTCTCTTGTTGAGTTAGTCATCTCCAGCCTCCTCTTAGGCTTTGCATAAGGACTTCACCAGTGGAGTCAATCAACCTCTTAGCTTCAACCTTGGGCTTTGATCAAGGCACACAAAAATCAACAATCCCCTCAGAGGAAGTCCAATCCCTCTTTAGAGATGACAAGTTCTCTCTCAGTCACCATTTTTAGCTTCAATCTTGGGCTTTGAACAAGACACAAATAAACCTTTTAGCTTCAATCTTGAGCTTTGAACAAGACACCAAAATATCTTTTTCCTCTCTTAGAATATGAGGAACTACGATTGCTGTGATTTCCCTGTTTCTTTAAACGGGAATACATAGGCATAAGATTGTGAAATCTTAGCGAGCATACTAATCAAAAACTCTAGGTCCAGTACCTTCACACCAATCAAAACTTAGGTCCAGTACCTTGCCAAAAACACCCAAACATCAACAAAAACTTATAAAGCGAAACCTAAAGCTAATATCCCATGGATAACCATATATAGGATGGGTAATTGACAACTCCCCATTGCATAACCTGACCCCGGACCCCCAATCTCTTTAAAGCGTTTGTTCAGTTAAACATTTGCGTGCAAGGTTAGTTTTAGATAGCTTCCCTTTCCCTTCCAGCTTCATGGGATAAATAAGAAATCAGAAAATAGCACCCCCTCCTCATTGTGGGGAGAAACCCAAAAACCAGCGATAAGGTGGTCGCGTCACCGAAAAAAATCGCTGGTTACAATAAAATGGCGACTTTGCTACGGAGTCATTGTCTGTATAGGACTAGGATTATAGCTTCTAAGAGGTCTAGGATGTTAGTTTTAGGAATGAATATAAATATATATATATATATATATATATCGCTTTTCCTAATTGATATCCGTGTTTACTTTTCTGTTAATGGGACTGCGGGTGATGCCGCATCTGGAGAGTTTGAGTGACACCTAATATAAGTGATGGCATTAGACGGGTAATCTTACAGGGAGTGACTCCCAAATAAGAGACCCCGGTAGACCATCGAATCAGTGGAGATACCCTTTGCGAATTCAATGTCTAAATGACTTCGGTTGTTGAAAGCAGATTGTTAGATTCTGGTGTCCATGAAAGTGAGGATTTAGTAGGATGAGACCATGTTACTATTTTGTAGTGCGGAAGCTATCGGAAATAGTTGTCACGCGATACTACCCTCATTCGAGATTACTCTAAGATACTGCAGCTCGCTCGGGTGAACCAGCCTGCTGTTGTTATCCCAAGGGGGGTCAATGATTTTGAGGACAGGTACAAAAAATCACCAGTACAACCTTTGGGGATGGGTAGGGCCATGACTTCATGACACCGAACCTTTGACCCCATGTTTTTTCTATGTTTTTGTGTGCTACATTCATGTATTCATTTCATTAAAAAAAAATTTAAACAAAGAAAATCTTATTTTCTAGTCTCTCTCTTTTCAAATTAAACTAAGACAATGATTGCAAATGTCATAGAGAAAGATTGCGTTATGGATTTCGGTAGAAGGAAGACTCACAAGTATACCTTCAAGGTTCCAAAATTAGAGGATTTGAGAGGGTTGGAAGGGATGATCGCTAACCCTGATGCTTTCAGAGCTAAGCACGGAGGACTGCTGTCTCTGTTAAGGGTCCATGTAATTGAAGGAATACTAGCCACGCTGATTCAGTTCTACGATCTGGTTTATCACTGTTTCACATTCCTGGATTATCAACTAGCACCAACACTGGAGGAGTACTCTCACCTGACTGATTTACCTATCACTGACCAAGCTCCCTTTTATGGACTGGAAGAAATTCTAAAAGATCAAACCATTGCAAGAGCAATCTATTTGGACGAGTCAGAAGTCAGGACTCACGTGACCATTAAGGGTGGAATCCAAGGTTTACCAGCCAAGTTTTTGATAAAGAAAGCTCTGTACTTTGCTAGTATAGGGAACGTAACTACTTTCGAGAGAATCTTTGTTCTGCTCACCTACGGGTTATTTCTGTTTCCCAACATTGATAACTTCGTTGATATCAATGCCATTAAGATTTTTCTAATTAGAAACCCCATACCAACCTTGCTCGCAGATGCCTATCATTCTATACACTTAAGGAATTTGTACAGCGGAGGAATGATCACATGCTGTGTACCCCTGCTATACAAATGGTTCACTTCCCATTTACCCAAGTCTGCTGCTTTTTGGGATCATAAGAGTACTTTACGTTGGTCGCAGAGAATCATGTCTCTTACTAACTCTGACATCGATTGGTACAATTGAATCTATGACGGGATAAGAATCATTGACAAATGTGGAAATTTCCCTAATGTACCCCTCATAGGAACTAAAGGAGGAATCAACTATCATCCAACTTTAGTTCGCCGTCAATTCAGGTACCCGATGAGACATATCCTGCGTAATGTTCATTTGGAAGGTCTTTTCTTCAAGGAAGGAGAAAATGACAAGGCACTAAAGACAGAAATAGTGCATGCCTGGAAACATGTTCACAGGAAAGGAAGAGAGTCACTAGGAAAACCAGACTGTGTGTCTGTGGAACCTTATCTCCACTGGGTACAAACTAGAGCTCTCAAACTGAGGATGCCTTACCCTCGTCAAGAAGTTCTTCCGTTAAAGGAATCTGTCCTTTATTTTATGTTTGATACAGAAAAATTCCAGGTCACCCTCAACAAAGTTCAACAGGAGAAGAAGTCTTGGAAGAACAAGTACCGCATTCTCAATGTGGAGTGTGCCAAAATACAGCAACTATTAAAAGAAAAAGATGCTCTAATCGAGATTTTAGAGCAACATGCTGTAGAGAATCAAGACGACCGAAGGAATTTGCTCACTCCTTTCACTTGGCAAAAGGATGACAACCCGACAGCGGCTCAAGAGCCCCGGTCAAAGAAAAGGAAAATACCAGAACCAGCACCTAAGCCATCTTCAGAGAGAACTCAGGATCCATAAGTCTAGACATTTCCTGTTACAGCACTTTGTAAATTACTGTATTTCTATTTCCGCAATCTTTGAATTAAATAAAACGGGGTTTCCCCACTGTATGATATTTGCAATCCAATTGTCGATGTTTCCTTTGATTAAACAAACAATTAATATAATCATTGCATATCATTCATCATTCTCACATAACGCATTCTTCTTACCTACGAATCTCACGTTTGTGTCTCGATTCTAGAGTAAAACTGCCTCATTCATACAATACTAGGGACAATCGATAAAAGAAAATGGATAATCTTGAGGAAGAGAACATATAGTTGAGAGAAGAACTCGACGCTCTGAAAGAAGATCTGAGGAAACTTCACAATGACATGCAAGCTCTGGCAGCAGCTCAGATACAAAGGACTGTGATCTCAGAGATCACATCGACACCCATAGTGGAAAAGTATGATCCTCGGTATAACATGCCTAAAGATCGTCCCTGGGGCATGCCACTCAACTATATCCCGGAAGGATATATTCCGCCGATCATGGAAGATCTGGAAACTGCAGCAGGAACCGCTGGGCCTGAAGGTTACAAACTTTGGGAAAGTGAAGATGCAAGGGGAATGACAGCGACTACTGAAGGTTACAAACTTCGGGAGAGAGAAGCACCAAGAGCCACTGCCGTAATGACTATACCACCACCCGTGGTACACGCTGTCCCAGACGGGTAGATTCCACAGATACCTTCTGATGGAAACAAAAGTATGTACGACACAATGAATGAGTTCCAGGAGCAATTCCTGGAAATACAGAAGGAACTGCCTGCCATTCGCAGTCAGGATCTATTCGGAAAGGACGCCGCAGACCTTTGTTTGGTCCCCAACGTGAAAGTTCCGCACAAATTCAAGGTGCCCGAATTTGAAAAATACAAGAGTAACTCTTGCCCTCAAAGTCATTTGGTGATGTACGCTCGGAGGATGTCAACTCAGACAGAAAACCAACAGCTACTGATCCACTATTTCTAAGATAGTTTAACCGGTGCCGCACTCAAATGGTACATGGGTTTGAACTGCACTAAGATCTTCACTTTCAGAGATCTTGGCGCTGCCTTCGTTCAGCAATATAAGTATAACCTAGACATGGCACCAGACAGAGATCAACTCAGAGCCATATCACATAAAGACAAGGAAACCTTTAAGGAATATGCTCAAAGATGGCGTGAAATTGCCGCCCAAATTTGTCCACCTCTTGAGGAAAAAGAGATGACAAAAATCTTCTTGAAAACCTTGAGCTCATTTTACTACGACTGAATGGTCGCCAGTGCGCCCAGAGACTTTGCTGAGATGGTGGGCATGGGAGTTCGTCTTGAAGAAGCAGTCCGAGAAGGACGTCTGGTCAAAGATGCTGGACCATCAAGCAGTACTAAAAAATACGGTAGTGTTTTCCCTAAGAAAAAAGAGCAAGATATTAGTAATATCTCTCTCGAAAAGCAAAGGCGAAGATACTAGCCCGTAGCAGTTGTAACTCCTGCTATCAACCCTACGCCTGTTCCTACGTATCAACCTCAAGTTGCTCAGAGCCAACCGAATTAACAACCATATCAGCAAAGGGCACAACAGCCTGTTCAGCAGGCTCGTCCTCAGTATAATAACAACCCTACAACGCGACCACCAGGGTTCGACCCTATACCAATGTTGTACGCAGAAGTGTTTTCACTACTACTGGTCAAGGGGCACGTCCAAACCAGGGCTCATCTTGCGATACCGGAGAATCCGCCTTTTTGCTTTTCATCATATCAAACTTCTTTAGAAGTTCCTTAATATATTTTCCTTGATGGATAAACGTGACTTCTAGAGTTTGATTGATTTGAATTCCCAGAAAGTACTTTAACTTTTGCATTAGGCTCATTTCGAATTTTGCCCACATTAGCTTAGAAAAATCTTGACATGCAGAAGTATTAGCAGAACCAAAAATTATATCATCTACATAGATTTGGCATATCATGAGGTCGTTTCCAAAGTTTTTATAGAAGAGAGTAGTATCCACTTTTCCTCTTGTAAATTCATTTTCTAAAAGAAAAGAACTTAATCTTTCATACCAAGCTCTGGGAGCCTTTTTAAGACCATATAATGACTTCTTAAGTTTAAAAATGTGTTCTGGAAACTTAGAGTTTTCAAAACCTGGAGGTTGGTGAACATATACTTCTTCAGAAATGTAACCTTTTAGAAACGTACTTTTGACATCCATTTGATATAACTTAATATTATTATTCACAACAAAAGAGATGAGAAAGCGTATAGATTCTAATTTGGCGAATGGAGCAAAGGTTTCATTATAGTCAATTCCTTCTTGTTGACTGTAACCTTGTGCGACCAGTCGTGCTTTGTTTCTGACAACTTCTCCTTTCTCATTTAATTTGTTTATGAATACCCATTTTGTTCCAATAATATGAGTTCCCTTGGATTTAGGTACTAGATCCCAGACATCATTCTTGGAGGATCTCCCCACCCTATTGGCTTGATGTCTTCGTATTTGATACAAGAGCTTTCGGGGGCAGTGTACTTCACTAGAAAGTCGTACATACCACTTAGCTTCCCCAAGGTATCCCAAGTTTCTGAGGGGATATATGAGTCATCTTCTTCAATGGCATTGACCTCAGAAAATGAAAAGTTGATAAATTTTTGGCCTGCAATCCTAGCAATTTTATTAACATGCCATTCGGCATTTTCGGAATTTTCTTGGTAAGGTTCCCACGACTCTGGGAGAACAAGTGGATTTTTCTCAAGGTCATTCAGCAGATATGCATTCTCTGGCTGACTCTTTTGCCCTGAATCTTCTATGTAAGATCTCCAGACGGGCAAATAATCCATGGGATCATATGAGTTGTAATCAAAATTGTCTTTCATCGGAGTATCTTCTTCCAATGAGTTGGGTGGAGCACGACATCCCTCAGGATCGTAATCCTCGTAGATCATTCTGACATGTGATCTTGGTATATATCTGGGACTTTGCTTCGGATAGCAAAATGACATATACATTTCTTCTTGAGATATATAACCTTCATCATTGAAATAGGATTTCCACTCTTTATCTGTATCAGAAGAGTTATTCTCCTCTATGGTATGGACTTCCTGAGAAATTGGGTGGAGGAAGCCTCCACTATGGAAGAAATCTTGAATGGGATAAAAGCTTTCATCTCTTCTTGTAGTCTTGGTAACTGCTAGAGAAAAACTGAGACCTTTTCTCGTTTTGTTATCGACCAGAATCACAACTTGCCCTCATCCTTTTATGTCACTGTTTTCCATTACTTGGAGGGCATCGTTGTATGAGGAAATCGACGTTCCTTTTTCTTGATGATTCTCATTGCTCACAGAGAGTGCTTGAAATTGAGTTCCAATGACCTCCTCTGGTTCTAAATATGAGAATAATGATAGGTTGCTCACAATTAAAGCTTGTTCTCTGCATACTATGATCAACTTGTCATTCTTGACAAACTTCAGCTTCTAGTGAAGTGTCGAAATGACTGCCCCTGCTTCATGTATCTAAGGTCGTCCTAATAAACAACTGTATGCTCTTCGGATGTCCATGACTTGGAAAGTGACTTGGAAAGTGTGGGGACCCATGGTTATGGGAAGGTCAATTTTTCCAATAACTATTTTCCTGGATCCGTCAAAAGCTTTGACTATGATCTCACTGCCTCTCATCGGAGTACCTTGAAAAGATAACCGTACCATAATTGACCTTGGCATGACGTTCAATGATGAGCCCGTGTCTACAAGTACGCTGGCTAAAGCATCGTCATGGCAATTGACTGTGATATTGAGTGCCATGTTATGATTTTTGTCTTCCTCTGGAAGTTCTTCATCACTGAAACCCAAATTATTGCAGGAAGTGATGTTGGAAATAATGCTGTCAAACTGACCCAGTGTTACATTTTGTTCTACAAAGGCCTATTCTAAGACCTTCTGTAGAGCTTCTCTATGAGCTTCTGAACTGAGTAGGAAAGATAACACTGATATCCGAGAAGGAGTTTGTAACAACTGATCCATAATGTTGTATTCACTTCTCTAGATGAGTTTTAATATTTCATCGTTATTTTTCACAGGTTCTGTGTTGCTGGATTGACCAATTTGTTGATTAGGAACTTCAGCTTGAGGTTCCTTTTCTTTTGCAGTTTCTCTAACTCCTCTGTTGAAGATTCGACCACTTCGGGTGACCCGACTGATATCAGCAATGTTGACAACGGAGGGTAGTGGAATTTCTTTTCCATCTTCTATTATGGTCGCATTGCATTTGTACGGAATAGCTTTCTCTGACTCGTATGGCACCGGCCCCAGCAAGTAGATGACAACAGGGGTTATTTGGGTCTTTTGATTGTCAAAAGTAGCCTCAATTGGTTCTAGCTCGGGATTGTTGGAAAATCTTCCATCGTTGAAAGGGATTCCCGAGTGCTTTAGCTCGTTGAGCAGCGGGATAATGGTGAAAATATCCTTGTTAATTCCATAATTAACAGGCTCTCTTTCATTGAAAACTGTGATGGTTCTATTGTCCAACAACTCCTGAATCTCATTTTGGACAAGGAGACAACCATGTCGGCTCTTGCAACATTTGCTGCAAGCCGAATGATCGTGGTGAATCAGAGCAAAATAATCAAGTCCTCACAGGCATTTGTGAAATTTGACCAATGAAGTTTCAATGTTTTTAACTTCATAAACCACATGTTGCCCTAGACACCCTTGCACCATATTGATGGATAGAGAATTTAAGCATAGTTGGGTTTCTCCGTGGTCCACTTGATTCTGGAGAGTTGCTCGCACTATGTAGCACCCTTGGTTGTTCTCTGAACATATTCGGTAGCGTTCATAATTGTGAGGTGGCACCCGGCCGTATCCATTCTGTATGTAGTGCATTTTTACCAAATTTGTTTCTATCAAGCGGATGCACAACTTTGGTGTCTACCTGGATTTCCATTGGTTATGCTAATTTGATGCGTACTTTCATCCTGATAGACTGGAAGCCACCAATGGTCCAGCAAATGTTGAATAGTTCTTTGTATAAGTGTGCATCCTTGATCATTTTCGGAGCAATCTGTGCAGTCCGGATAATTATGGGCTGACAGATAACCGAGTGTGACTTGCTTGGCATGCAATTCTACCAAGTTGGTATTCATTAAGCAAATTTCGAAAATCTGAACCATATTGACTTGGTGATTACTACCTCCATGGTAGTCTTGGGTCTATCCAAGATCCATTTGACGATGAAGTGCCTCTTGTACAAAAGAACATCCCTGATTGTCTTCTGAGCAAATTAGGCAAGCGTTGTAGTCGTGCAGTGGAAAATTATGATACTGACTTTATCTTGAATGCATCGCTACTAGATTGACATTCATTACGCGAATGTCATGATTTTGAACAATGTCCGGATGTTGATAGGCCATATTTATTCCACGAACTTTGTGATATTGGATCCAGCCTAGATCCATATGCTCTTGAATAACTGCTTTTACAATGATGCATCCTTTATTGTTCTTGGAACAAATGTCGCATTGGTGATAGCTGTGGGATGGCACATGACCATACCCGCTAGGGGTGGCAAAATGGGCCCGGCCCGTTGGGCATCCCCGTTTTACCCGCACTTTAGTGCGGGGTGGGAAAAGGGTTTAGGCCCTCACCCTCTAATGTGTCCGCCCCGCCCCACCCCGTTTTCTTCGCGGGTTTTTGCGGGCACAAGCATTTACATAAAATTTTTCATTTTTAGGCTTAAAAGGTACAGTGCCCGCGGGCTTTCCCCGCCCCGCCCTCACTTTTTTGCGGGGTAGGCCTAGGTTTTAGGCCCTCATCCTCAACTATGACCGCCCCGCCCCGCCCCGTTTTTTGCGGGCATTTGCGGGGCGGGCCTAAACGGGGCAGGCATGCCTGTTTGCCACCCCTAATACCCACTTTGCTTGCAATGCATTTTTACCAGATATTTTTCCTAGTAGGAGTACATCGTGAATTTGATAATTGTTTCCAGGTTCTTCATCTATTAAGTTTAGTGAAGCTTTTTCATGTTGTGGCAACGAGTTCCTTTGAACATTCGAATTTGTATCTTTGAAAGATAAAACTCCGTTTCTGACGAGCTTTTGTACGTCAGATTTGAAGCTGAGGTAGTTCTCAATGTTATGCCCCAGTCCTCCTTGATGATAAGGGCAAGATTGATCGACTTTGAACCAAAAAGGCGGATTGTCCGGCATTGTGAGAGGAGTTCTGGTTTGAACGTACCCCTTGGCTAGCAAAAGTGGGAATATCTTTGCATATAACATTGGTATAGGGTCGAACCATGGCGATCGTGGAAAATGATTGTTGTTATTGTATTGCGGGCGAGCCTGTTGAAGAGGTTGTTGCGGCCTTTGCTGATACGGTTATTGATCTGGCTGCCTCTGAACAACCCATGGTTGACATGCTGGGATCGACACGGGATTGACAACAGGAGATACTGTTGCTACCTGTCAAGGTTGATACCTTCGCCTTTGCTTACTCTGCGAGATATTACTGATATCTTGTTCTTTCTTCTTTTGGAAAGCACTCTCATATCACTTACTATTGCTGGATAGTTCTGAGTCCTTAACCAGTTGACCTTCTTGGACTGCTTCCTCGAGGCGTACCCCCATGTTTACCATCTCGGTAAAATCACTAGGTGCACTGGCGACCATCCGGTCATAATAAAATGAGCTTAATGTTTTCAAGAAGATCTTCGTCATCTCTTCTCCTCAAGAGGAGGACAAATCTTGGTGGCAATTTCACGCCATCTTTGAGCATACTCCTTGAAGGTTTCTCTGTCCCTTTAGGACATGGCTCTAAGTTGATCTCTGTCAGGAGCCATATCCAAATTATATTTGTATTACTGAACAAAAGCTGCCCCAAGGTCCCTGAAAGTAACGATCTTGGTACGATTTAAACCCATGTACCATTTAAGCGCGACACCGATTAAACTGTCTTGAAAGTAATGGATTAGCAGTTGTTGATTTTCTGTCTGAGTAGACATTTTACGAGCATACATTACCAAATGACTTTGAGGGCATGAGTTTCTTTTGTATTTCTGAAAGTCGGGCACCTTAAACTTGTGCGGTATTTTGACATTTGGGACCAAACAGAGGTCAGCGACATCTTCAAATTCATTCATTCTTCCGTACACTTCTTCGTCCTTGCCAGGGGTGGCATGAAGGATCAGTTCCTTTAGGATAGTATATATCACATTTTGTGGTATAGACATCACTGCAGTAACTCTTGGCGCTTCAGTGACTTGGAGTTTGTAACCTTCAGGAGTCTTGATGCTCCACAAGTGCACGGATTTATCGAAGTAATATAAAAGATTGTCGAACCCACAGAGACCAATGTCAATTTACTGTAATCTATCGTTGCTTTGTAAAGCTAAGGCTATGATTAAAATGGTACGAGCGGAAATATAAACGCTAATTACTAAAGGTTTGAAAATAATACTAAAACGAGCCCAAAGTATGGATTCCGTGTTCCTAAGGGACTTGTAGAATACAGGTACTAATTATGACTATATGCCTATTATGTAGAATATACCGACTTAAAGGATCCGCCTCACGCTCTCACGGTCTTAACTAAAGCCATATCTCTTAATCCCAAGATTTTACTCTCGCTCGCCTGGTAACTAAGAAACACTATTTGAAAGCCAAAAATATCCTAATCAACATCTAAAGCGCTCTCGCTGTATTTAGATATGATGCCTAATTTCTACTATCCGGTTCGCTCCTCACGCTTTCGTGAATCTCGGCTCAAACCTTTATATACTTCTCACTCTCATGACAAAGCAATGTTAAATAACTTCTCACTCTCATGACAAAGCTACATAAATTACGCATAGAAATTATAACCAAAATGACGTACAATAAAAATTTTGTACCTATTATTTTCTACGGAGTCCCGTCGGAACGACGGTCCTCAATCTACGGACTCCAGCAAAATTACTCGGACATATTTATTTCTTAAGTTAACATATTAAACATGCTACAATTTAAAACATACATACTGATTTGGTTTTTTAACAAAAAGTTCAGAATTAATGTTTATCTTTTGAAATCGAATAAACTTGCAAGGATATAAATGAAACAAATGTAATAAAAAACAGAATTATAAATGACCTGAAATAAACTGAAAATGAAATACTTCTATTAATGAGAATGATGATCCAAGCGTACAATCGGCAACAAAATGAAAAGTACAGCAGTGCAGCAATCACTCAGTGTGAGTAATTATTGCTTTGGTAAGTAAATCTAGTGGCTAGGCTAAAGAATTCGGAAGAGCTTCCGCGCAACTCGGATCCCCCAAATGCAGACCCTCAAGGGTGTATTTATAGAGGAAAATTGGCTCCAAGAAGGTCTGGTACGATTTGAATTCAAACCAAGCAAAACTGTCAAACTGTCACTGAAAAACTGCTCCCGCGCATAATGGCGACTGCCGTATGCTTAATGGCGACTGTCATTGCTTCAAAACTTGGTTTCCCTCCTTTTTGGGACATGGCGAACACCTTTCTCCTCTGTAGGGGCAAATGGAGAGCATCGTTCAGTTGGGGAGGCCAAAACTTGCATTTTTGCTGTTTTTCTTCACACTTCAACTCTGTTTTCGCTCTTTTTTCCATACTTGCCGATTAAACACCTGTCGACATAAAAACAAAGGAAAACATAATAAATCAAAGCAAATAGTATGAAAGACTCGATAAAACGGTACTAAAAGTGCGCGTAATGAGTAAGAAAATATGATACGAATTCGAGTTATCAACACCCCCACACTTAAACCATTGCTTGTCCTCAAGCAATCAACCAACACAGTAAAAAGAAAATAAGCACGGTTCGAAACACAGGCACAAAGAGACTTTAATCATACGTGGCTGCTAGGCTAATGTTTGATCGATAGGTACTAAATAGTGAAAACAAGGATATCGTAACGACACATTTCCACATTTGCGGACAAAGACTCCCTTCCTATGCAATACCAATTCAAATCATAACATTATAAATCGACCTACATCCTTCATCCTATTTCACCTATTTTTCATTCTCGTGCAATCACATTAAGCCCGTTATCCTTTGTACTTACATGGTAAGCGAACCTATTTGTGTTATATGATCTCGACATTCAATTTTTTTTTCTTTTTTGCATATTATGTTTTCTTTTGCTTACAAATTTCAAGAGTCCAAACCTTTAGGCTAAATGGTCGGGTGAGGACCACCTAACTTAGCGGGAACATGTCTTTCATTCGTTTTTCTATAAAAATCACATTATTCAAATTTTTGAGATCAACACATATTTGCATCGGTTCGTTACTTAGTTTGTACACTAGGATGGTGCTGATTGCTAGTATAAACTAATCAAGAGGATACTTCTAGGAAACTAGGCATAAGGTCTATTTAAATCAATATCACATTCTTAGGGAATCTAAGGTGTAGGAACGGTACTGATATTTACAAAACTTTCCCAAGTCTATCTAACACAGCCTAAACAACCTATACACTTTCAGAGTGTCGGGCCATGAATCGAAACAAAAAATAGTTGGAAGTTAAATTTTTTTTAAAATTTCGGGGAAATTGAATAACAAGCGAAAACCAAACATAAAGACTCGACAGCAAATGCAAAGACTCGATAAAAGATTAAAAACAGATAAAATTCCTAAAAGCATGAAATAAACTAAAAAACAATAAATCAAACTAAAAAGCAATAAATATAAAGCGATAAAGTTCCTCCCCCACACTTAGACCAAACATTGTCCTCAATGTTTTGATAAAAGGTGGAAAAAGGAAGGATAGAACCAGTGTGAATGCTACTGCGTTCCAAATCTTCTCTGATCCTCTCTTGTTGTCCATGTCTTCGCTAGCCACTTCTGCTTCGGCGATGGGCGCTTTGAGATACCTTCATTTGTTGAATTTTCTCTTTTCTGAAACAACTCATAATGCTGCCCATTTCCGGAGGAAGTACCTGCAAAAAGTGTTAGAAAAATACAGTGCGGTATCGGTGTCACCACTAGCAGCGACATTCGCAGGAATGTCCGTGGGCACCTAGAAGAAGCTGAGACGAGACAAGCAATACATTTCTTTATTTCCTGCAAACAAAAACAATAAAAGTAAAACATTAAATTAAAAATCTCGTGGGTTGCCTCCCACGCAACGCTTTGTTTAACATCGATAGACCGACGGCTAAGGATCTTCGGTTTCCATGGCCACTTATCAAGCCATCTCACATATCCCTCACCTTTTCTTTTCTTACTTCTGTGGGGTGGTTCATTCTTTTGAACTTGTGGTGGTGGTTCTGGATTTATCCTTAGTATCATCTTTTCAAGTTTGGGCTTAGTTCTTTCATCCAACACGTCAAAGTCTAACCTTACCCTCTTAACAGTAATGATATCCCTAGTTTCATGGTCCTCGAATTTTCTCTTTTTATGCAGGACCTCAGACAAAGGTGCATCGGTGTGGATATTTTCCAATACCTCCACATATGTTTTGGATTGGGAGTCTACCTTAACTTCTACAAACCTTTGCGGGAAAGAAATTGGTGGGGTATAGGGAGGTGGAACAATAATAGATGCTTCCTTCTCTACCTCTTCGACAACCTCCCTTTCGGGTGGCGTCGGTGGATTTTTCTCAATCTCTATGCTTTTCTCACCATAACTCTCCTCAAATTCATTATCACTCTCCCTAGGATTTTCTATTTGTTCTTCACTACTAGTTGTTACAACATCCACATGTCTCTCAAGGGAGTGTCCTATAGGTGTCTGGGCAAGCAGAGAGATTTGAGTCTCCAATGCCTCAGTATGAGTCGTGAGGGACTCGACCACAGTGTTCATCTGCCTAAAGGTTTCATAAGTATTGAGATGTTGTTTTCTAAACTCTTCATTCTGGAGAGTTTGTGTCTCCACAAAGCGCTCCATCATAGATTCTAGCCTAGAATTAGTTGTTGTTTCTATGAAATCCTCCATTAATTTTTCGAGGTTGGAATTATGGTATTCTTGCGGATCCTCAAAATATTCGGAGTGGTAATCATAGAGGAAATTTGGTTGAGAGTAAGTGAGCGTCGCATTGAAATCCTCCATCAACATTTCGAGGTCAGGATTATGGGATTCTTGTGGTTCCTCAAAATATTGGGAGTAGTAATTGTAGAGGTAATTTGGATGCGGTTCCTCGAGATATTGTGAGTGGTAGTCATAGAGAAAATGTGGGTGATACATAGTTTTTTTTCAAACAAGAGTGCCTTAGTCTATACGGTGCAACAACGGAATCACAATATTGACCTTTGGTCCCCGACAACGGTGCCAAAAACTTGATGCTCTGCAAGTGCACGGATTTATCAAAGTAATATAAAAGATTGTCGAACCTACAGAGACCAATGTCAAATTACTGTAATCTATCGTTGCTTTGTAAAGCTAAGGCTATGATTAAAATGGTACGAGCGGAAATATAAACGCTAATTACTAAAGGTTTGAAAATAATACTAAAACGAGCCCGAAGTATGGATTCCGTGTTCCTAAGGGACTTGTAGAATACATGTACTAATTATGACTATATGCCTATTATGTAGAATATACCGACTTAAAGGCTCTGTCTCACGCTCTCGCAGTCTTAACTAAAGCCATATCTATTAATCCCAAGATTTTGCTCTCGCTCACCCGGTAACTATGAAACACTATTTGAAAGCCAACAATAGCCTAATCAACATCTAAAGCGCTCTCGCTGTATTAAGATATGATGCCTAATTTCTACTATCCGATTCGCTCCTCACGCTCTTGCGAATCTCGGCTCAAACCTTTATATTCTTCTCACTCTCATGACAAAGCAATGTTAAATAACTTTTCACTCTCATGACAAAGCTACTTAAATTACGCATAGAAATTATAGCCAAAATGACGTACAATAATAATTTCGTACCTATTATTTTCTATGGAGTCCCGTCGGAACAACGGTCCTCAATCTACGGACTCTGGCAAAATTACTCGGACATATTTATTTCTTAAGTTAACATATTAAACATGTTGCAATTTAAAACATACATACTGATTTGGTTTTTTAACAAAAAGTTCAGAATTAATGTTTATCTTTTGAAATCGAATAAACTTGTAAGGATATAAATGAAACAAATGTAATAAAAACAGAATTATAAATGACCTGAAATAAACTAAAAACGAAATACTTCTATTAATGAGAATGATGGTCCAAGCGTACAATCGACAACAGAATGAAAAGTACAGCAGTGCAGCAATCACTCAGTGTGAGTAATTACTGCTTTGGTAAGTAAATATAGTGGCTAGGCTAAAGAATTCGGCAGCGCTTCCGTACAACTCGGATCCCCAAAATGCAGACCCTCAAGGGTGTATTTATAGAGGAAAATTGGCTCCAAGAAGGTCTGGTACGATTTGAATTCAAACCAAGCAAAACTGTCAAACTGTCACTGAAAAACTGCTCCCGCACATAATGGCGACCGCCGTATGCTTAATGGCGACCGTCATTGCTTCAAAACTTGGTGTTGCGGTGAAAATTGGATAACAAATTATTAATTAATTTGCATCATTTTCTTTTACAACCGACTTTGATTTATCCAAAGGAAAGGTTCAAGATCGTTAGAAAAACCTAAAGGGAAAGATCTAAGGTTCGGGGGTTGGTTACGCCTAGGGAAGGTATTAGCACCCTAAACATCCGTAGTACTCTACAGGAACCTCTTGTTCTACTGTTATCTTATGTTTGCTAAAGGTTCTATGCTAAAGGTTAAAAACCTAGGGGTTAGTATCTAAGTATACTCGATAAGGCATCGCACCTTACGCCTACGTATCCTCGGGAATAGAATCAGAGTATGTGTAGTTCTACTTCTACTGAACTGTTGACTATGGTCAATATTCAGAGGGGAAATGAGTACAAGCTCATTATAGAGTTTAAGAACTCTCTAAATCTAGTTGTAATGGACCTATGTTATGTTTTTGTTAGTAAGGGAAATGATGATTCATTATGATGAATATCACTAAGAGTTTAAGAACTGTCTCCTAAAGCTAGTTGTAATTTCTATGGCTCTGATGAGGCCAAGAAATGAAGTTTCTCCTCAGAGGTTACTAAGGTTAAGGTGGGGCTATGACTTAAGAGTCAACCTAATTCACCTTCCTTTGGAATGGGGGGGGGGGAAGATAATAGTTATAAATTACTAAAAGAGATAACAAATTAATGTAAACATGATGACATAAAAAAAAGACATGAATAAATCTCAAGATATCAAGCAAGATCAGAATCATGCAATTTAGACAATGATCAAATATGATAAGCAAGAATAGCATGGCAAGATGAATACGGAAATGTAATAAAGCCTTAATAAGCATTTATAAACCAAACATGCATAAAGGTCTTTAAAATAATATTTTTGTCATTTTCTTTTTTATATGTGGAAAGTAGATTTAATTAGAGAAATATGGCAAAAAGAATGGGAGAAAAAGGATTAAAGATGCATAAGTTATAGTGTTTTGAAAATTAGGTATAAACTAAATATAGTAAAATAAATAAGTGATAAAAAAGGAATGGCAGCCAAGGGGATTGAACCCACGCCCCTTGAATCAACAACACCAAACCATAGCCAACTGAGCTGCGTGTGCGTAGTGAATATAGAATACAAACACAAATATATACGTTAACTAAGCAAAATCAGAAGAAAGAAAAAAAAAGGTTGGGCGTGGGGATCGAACCCCAGTCCCCTTGCTTGCAAACACTTATAACTCCCTCCATGGACCAGCGGTACTACGCCCTCATCCATGAATTATACGCTTCCAAAATAATATAAAGTAAACAAGTCCATGAAATCCAAACAAACCAAACACGCGCCATCCTTGCCCACTGTCTCCAAACTAGACTTGCCCTGCCACATTCTCACACTCATAACTCAGTTGATACTCAATCAAATTAAACAAAACAAAACTCTAGATCAATTAGCAAAATATGAGGATTATTATGGTGTCTTCCAATTAAACTAAGACTCATCATACAATATACACACATACTGCAAAGAAGAGTGAATCAATGGAAGCATATCAAAAATGCGAAGCCAAACACATGAATTATTGATAGCAACTTATGGTATGATTTCAGAATGACCACATAACCTTGTACTGACTTAATGAAACAGAAACAAAAGATCTAAGTAAAAACCATCAGAAATTCCACGCATATCAAACATTAAGCCAAGACATTTTGAGCATTGATAACAACAGCAGCAGTAGGCCAATGGCAGTATAAAAAACATTCACAGTTACAAGAGAGTTCAAGCCAAAAAAATGTGTTCAAGTCTATATGGATTCATCAAAGCCTCAATTACAAACCGTGTAAGGAAATTCTCAAACAAAGAGGCAAACCTTTGGGAATATAATCTTAAATACATGTTATCATGTCAAATGGTGTTGCATAAATCACAAGACCTAGATTTCTAAAGTACTACAATGGACTTAGAATTCACACCAATGATTCAAGGTTTAGCAGGGCAAAATAAGCACATTAGTTCAATATGAAAACACAACATTAAGCTCAAAATATGAGAGCATCAACCCTACCCTAAGTGCATAACAGGATCACTAAGACACATACTTAAACTTTAAATATGCAACTGGTCTAACCAAAAAGAGTGACAAAAAGATTGCTCAAATGAAAGAGTCATGGCAGGCAGTCAAGCATTCTTAGTCAATTGAAAGCAAATAGTGTAAACAAACTCAGACAAATTGGTCGTGTGGTAAAGTGCAGATCATCATTTAGTTTTAAAAACTTAAAGGTCAGCTTGTTTAAAGATTTGGAAAATAACATTTAAAAGGTCTAATAGCTAGTTAACAACATATAAACAAGACATGATCAAGTACAGATGAAAGTTAATTCAACAAAGTCACTTCAAACAAAATCAACTTGGACATTTGCAAATGATGAGCTCAGATTGGAATGCTTCCATAAAACAATGAAACAAAGATTTGAACAAATTGAAAGGGCTGTAAACAACTCAACAATTAAGCACACACATCATTTAGATATCCATGCATTTACAACACATGTTAGAGACAAACCAACAGATAAAGAACACACAGCTGTGACTGGTGTGTGATGGCATGATTGTGTAAGCATTTCAAATAAGAAACATACAACAACAACAACATTCTTGTACTTGAGGATCAAATAACATTTGAACTTAAACTCTATGCAAAACAGGGCATAAGACAAACTGTAGGATAGTTCAGCAATCAAATCACATAAAAAAATTTAGAGATAGGCAGTGCATAGACTTGGTAAAAACAACCAAATTAAGACATTAATATAACAAGCATTTTTAACAAACATATATACAGTCAATAAATTACAAGGGCATGATTTCTGAGACTAAAAGCTTGACAGAATAATTCTCATTATGTACCAAATGAAAACTGGTGAGCATGAACAAGATGAAAAGACAGGTTAAGGATCATGAAGCATATGACAAATGTAATATCAATGTAAGGCATGCCAATCTACCATTCAAACCTTAAACATATGTTGTCACAAACAATCCAATAAGGGTTAATGTAAGTAAATGGCTCGACAGCTTGCACACTCAAACAACAGCACAGTCAATAATCCATGAGCAGAAACATTACAACATCCACAAGAATGAGGTTAAAATCAGAACTGAGCACACAACCATATTCCTCCATTAATGATGGCAATAAAAACACTCATGCTATTTGAACAAGAATCATTTGGTAACATCATCAATCATACATAAGATAAACTCAAGCATCCCATATCAGTTACTCAAATAGACAAAGGTTCCAAGTTTCATTTTAAAATTTCATACATAACATCCAAACAAAACAAGAACATCAATCTAATCATAGCAATGCCACAAAGAGAACTTGAAGCTGCAAATAACGAGTTGATAAAATAGAGGTACTCAACATCATGGCATCAAAACATTTCTTTCCAAGTGGAATTTCACAACAGGTTCAAACATACATCAATCAGACAAGCATGTATAAAATGATGATATGCATAATAAATCTGTAAATAAGCATTAATAGCAAGAGTAAAAGGACATGATACCAAATGGGAGTGAGGTCTACTATCTTCAAGTGTGATGACTGCCTTCACTTCTTAAGCACTCCAAGAGATTCCTTCAACTTGATTGCTCAGGCTTATGGAATTGCAGAGAAAACTTTAAGTGTTTTTGAGAGAGAGTTATTGATGATTTTGAACTGAACATCCACCCTCCTTATATAGGATACTTGATGGGCCGGGTCAAGAGAATTTCCAACTTCAAATAGTTGGAGGCTAGGGTTTGCAATGGAGCCAAGATGTTCACCCTTGGAGACAAGCGCTCCTTGCACTCAGATGTTCAAAAATTCGCAGAGTTAGAAATGATCAAAATAGGCATTGCTTCTTGGACGAATTTCTGTGGTCAAATAGATGTATTGAAAGAGGAAGTGAAAGGGACATTAGCTATGGATATTTCGTAGGCGATGCAGGATATGGCAGTGGAAGAGATGGAAACGGTAACGCCTTAAAGATGCTTTTGACGAACCAAAACTTGGAAGCTCAAAGAGGAAAGCATTTTGGGGAAACCAATGAAACATTCGCGCCAAGGATTTGAGGTTCAAACAATTTGAATGATTTTGATATGCTTGAAGTTTGAATTTCAATCTGAAGCTCACACACACCGATGAGGAAGAAGGAACATCTTGGGTGAGTTTGTTTCTTTGTATGCCACATGTCATTTCCCCACTGGCCACGAACAAGGGTTGAAAAGTCAAAGAAGGAGTGCTTATTTTCATTGGTTGATGGTGAGACAATTCCTCCAATCACAAGCAACTCCAATGCCACGGAAGACCAGTTAAAATGGCAAGGACAAGAATAAGACTTCTCTCTTTTTTTAAAAGACATAATAGGTTAAATAATAATAATAAGTAACAATTAATTACAATTCTAATTAAATACCTAAAATAATAAGCTAAACCAACAATTAATCTAATTAGTTAAACATTGAGCAATTAAATTAAATTGAGATTAAATTAAATTAACTAAAGAAAATAGGGCAATTTAACTATAAATAAAAATGAAATAAGCCATATTGAAATTAAAATAAAAACAAATAGAATATTTAAAATAAACATTAAATGAAAATAAGAGAAACAAATAAAACATAACAATAAATAAAATGCGTATTAAATTGAAATGCAGAGAAAAATAAATCAAACATCAATTAGCAAGAAATGAGGGTAAATTTTGGGGTACAACAGTTGCCCCTATTTAAATATCTTCACCTGATGACATGAGAGATGAAGATCCTCATGTAATCAACAGTGAAAGATATTTAAATACAGATAACCGAAAATTTTACCCTCAGATGCACACACATGCAATGCAACAAACATGATGCAAAGAAGATGCAAGAAAATGCAGACACAACAAGACACCAAGGGGCAAACAAGAAGCAAAAAGACCAAGAACTTCATTGGGGAAGGACGAAAGTTAGTATCCATGAGAAACACCTCACTAGGGATACAAGCAACCAACAAAAGAGACCCACCGGGGAGGCTCCACAGAAACACTGGGGAAAAAACAAAGGCAAACTCCACTGGGGAAAGAAAAAAATCGGGGAGATAAACTACTGGGGAACAAAACAAACCCACACTCTTCCTGGGCATGAAACCAGAAAGAAAAACCTGATCACTATGGATCAGCCAAAAAAGACAGACAACCAAGCAAAGACTTCCTGGGGACTCCTATACCGAAGAGTTCAAGATGGAATCTTCAAGAAAAGCCAGAAAAGACAGAGACAAACTCTGCGCGCCAGATAGAAACACCTGAAATGAGTAATACAAGTTCAAGATAACCTGATGTAAGCAAACAAATCATGATAATCGAAGATAAACAACTGGAGTTCAAATGGGAACGAGGTTAATGAGCCAAGAATAGACTCTGGTATCCATATCAGTTGGTTGAGGTAACACATAATCTGCTTTATGAAGGAAAACCGGTAGGAGCTAGAAAGGAACCTTATTGGAGGTAGAACCAAAAAATGGGCTCTAATAAAGTATCTAGAATGATTGATCATCAAGTCTAACGTGACTAAATGACATCCTAGAAAACACCTCTAAAGTGATGGAACAACAGGTTCAAATATGACCGGTTGGCGCTTTAGAAGTAACCTCTAAAGTGATGGAACAACAGGTTCAAGTATAACCAGTTGGCTCTTTAGAAGTAACCTTATTGGAGAGAGAACCAAAAAATGGGCTCCAATAAAGTATCTAGAATGTTTGATCATCTAGTCTAACGTGACTAGATGACATCCTAGAGAACACCTCTAAAGTGATGGAACAACAGGTTCAAATATGACCAGTTGGCTCTTTAGAAGTAACCTTATTGGAGGGAGAACCAAAAAATGGGCTCCAATAAAGTATCTAGAATGATTGATCATCTAGTCTAACGTGACTAAATGACATCCTAGAGAAAACCTCTAAAGTGATGGAACAACAGGTTCAAGTATGACCAGTTGGCTCTTTAGAAGTAACCTTATTGGAGGTAGAACCAAAAAATGGGCTCCAATAAAGTATCTAGAATGATTGATCATCAAGTCTAACACGACTAAATGACATCCTAGAGAACACCTCTAAAGTGATGGAACAACAGGTTCAAGTATGACCGGTTGGCGCTTTAGAAGTAACCTCTAAAGTGATGGAACAACAGGTTCAAGTATGACCAGTTGGCTCTTTAGAAGTAACCTTATTGGAGTGAGAACCAAAAAAATGGGCTCCAATAAAGTATAGAATGTGATAGGTTAGTACCGGGGTTGCGTAACTGAAGATAAGGCTTCCTGGGGAATACCCATTATGGTTGCAAAAAGACTGAATAGTACCAGAGATAGATAAGCTGCTCATAAGATACTGCCAAGCTTCTTCAAGAGATCGCTACTTCGAAGATATGTTGATATCACAATACTGTTGGAGAAATAATTATGTCTTCAATGACGATCTGAGATTCTTCTTGCGAGACACAGCGTAAAATAAATGCACGTTCAAAGGTAGGTTAAAAACACACCTGCCAGGGACCAAAGTTCAATCTAGAAACAAGCTAGAAAGAAACGGTCAAACAAGACTCCAATTGAGGAATGAACTCAAATGGGGATTTATCTAATCCACATGTGGAAAAGATAACTGAACCAACCATCATCCACGAGAATCAAACTCTATGGGGAATTCTAGAAAGGATGGGCACTTTATGCCTAGGGATGACAACTCTATTAGAGTGAATAGACAAACCCAGTCACTTGGGGAAATAAACACCAAAGTGAACAACACAGGTAAACACCAGAAACAAGCAGAAATGAAAAAATGCAATGCATATGAGTGCTTATGCCATGCTTATGCTTATGCTGACAAAACAGACAAAAGGAAACGAGACTGAAGATGAAATAAACATCTCGACAAGGATACCCGACCAAACTCAAAGGGTCGGACCAATACTGGGGATGAAGAAGAATCAACAACTTCATTGGTGGAAAGAGTATTCCACCTGAGGTATAACATCACGAGGATTGCCATCATGAGCTTGATCTCTTTGTTGGAGAAGAATCCATGGAGAATGGTCAAAATTAGCTGAAGTAACAGCTTATTGGGGAGTTAGCAAAAGATATCACAAGAACAGAGTAATCCTGCATTCCGACTTATATAATGACCACCATAATAAACAACAGCCCTTGCAACAGGTAATCTTCAAATATTCTCTGTCCCAGATTACAAAGTCTAATGGGAGAAAGTACCAAGAAGATTTTACAGAAGAATCGGCATACAAAATGCCTCAATATCTTCAAACTCTTAGATTCATGAATTTCGGCATAACTGCCCCTGATTAATGACATTTGCACAGTAAGGTCTTTGAACTTGCTTTAGACTGGTTGTTTGACGACTGGGGAAGGGATGCCCCAGACGGATTGACCTTTTAGAGATTTACCGAATCTCGACTTAACTGCCTCTAATAAGTAATCAAAAGGATTTTACAGAAGAATTGGCATACCAGATGCCTCAATATCTTCAAACTTTTGGAGAGATCTCGGCATAACTACCCCAGATTAGGGGATGAATAATCAAAAGAATTTTACAGAAGGATTGAAATACCAAATACTTCAATATCTTCCAACTTGAATAATCAAAAGAATTTTACGGAAGAAATGAAATACCAGATGATTCAATATCTTCCAACTTGAATAATCAAAAGAATTTTACGGAAGAAATGAAATACCAGATGATTCAATATCTTCCAACTTTTGAATCTTGACGTAGCTGTTTCTGTTCAGTTATACTCGAGATACTCAAACTGTAGTAGAAATTACTGGGGAACGGATTTGCCCCTGCTGATGGGTTACTGAAGTCAAAACTTGACATAAGATGATCTCAAGAATATTTTCCCCAATATTCTGAATTTGCAGAATTCTGCCTCTGATTTGTCGACTCACACTTGGTTACCCCTGACTGAGTCAAATTTCCTTTATCAAGTTCAGTTCCTTGACTGACCGTGTTTGTTGGGATTCCTTGATATCGAATGGTATTGCAAACAAGTGTTGTTCATTAAAATTGGCAAAATTTAATGCAAAGTTTGAAAACAAAGCTTTGATAAAAAACGCACAGTGAAATGATTAAATAGTCAAAAACAAAGGTGGGTCTAGTCATTGAGGAAGTGACCAACATACGCGAGTAACAAAAATTATTAGGAGTCAGGTTACTCAACCTTGCCGTAGTATGCTTTTCAAAACAACCTTACCTCAATTAGGTCTTTTAGGGGTTGTAATGTGGTATGGTTCACGGTTTACGAAATAAAGGATGGATTCCAAACCTACGCTCAGTTAACTCAAGATATACGTTCAAATCTCCAAAAATAGGAAGTCACTTGATTTGAAAACTGACTGGCGTCTTATATGAAGCGCTCGTTTTTGAATGCATAACCGAGTTAAACTGAGAACTACCCTGCCCCAAGGTTGAGATTTAAGGGTTTTCGTGTGGAGGGAAAGAAAACTCCTACTTCTAGGCTCGAAGGGGTTAACAAGGGATTGTCATCCTTCTTTCTCCAATGTTTAGGAATTGAAACAATGCCTTACATCCTTGGCGAGGTTAATGTGAAAGTATACCACAACAATTATGAACATGAGGTTTTCATCATCCTCCCCAATCTTTGTTTTAACAAAAATTTGAAAAAGGGGTGAAAAAGATATAAATTTGTTTTTATGAAAATAAAAGTAAATGAGTGAAACGAATGGATTTAACCAAAAGATGCATAAATATCATTAATGTTGCCAATTTAACAGGTACAACAAAGCTCATAAGCAAATATCAATACAATTAAAGGAAAAACAACGCACAGCCGTCCAAAGATTTCAGTTTCCGGGTCCGAACGGAAAAACTCTTCACCACCAATCACTTGTTCCTTGTGGTATCGAACCTTGAGAGGCCATGCGGGTCCTTTACCTTTTGCTTCGAAAGTTGAGGTACCAACGTCTGAAGTACCTTCCTGAGGTTTCAGATTCTTTAGCAAGCTCATCAGATTTTCTTCGAATTCCTTGCATTCTTCAATGGGATGCCCGTTGGTCCCAGTGCGGAATTTGCATTCAGTCTTTGGGCGGTCTTCTTCAAAGATTAACTCCTTGTCATGGATCAGCTCTTGCACAAAATGCCCTAAAGCTCAGCAATTGTCCAAATCATGACCTTCAGCTCCCTGATGGAATTCACAGGTTAGGTTGGGATCATACAAAGGTCCCCGGAAAGGTGTGAGAAGTCGTGGAGTTACCAGTTTGTTTTGCATCAACAGTGGGAAAAGTTTGCTTAACGGCACTGGGATAAGCTGGTGGTTAAATTTTCCTCTTTTGACAGAGCTTTTCTTCTTATCTTGGCCTTGAGAACCTCGAGGAGAATCATCCGTTGGAGCCTGAAACGCCCTTTTGGTAGACACCTGACGGCGATTACATTCTATCCCAAGAACAAGACCACAGGCTGGCTGGTATGGGAGATCCTCAGGAGATGGCAAAGGATTGTTCTTGGACTGGGAGTCATTGAAAGATAAAATATTTCTTTCCACTAGATCCCTCACAATATGTTTCAAAGCAAAACAACTTTCTAAGTCATGGCCTGGTGCACCTTCATGGAATGCACAATGAGCATTGGGATTGTAGGAAGATGGAAGCGGATCAGGAGGTGGGCCTGATGACCTTGTAGTTATTAATCCCTGTTGCACCAAAGAAGGATACAACGCTGTATACGTCATATGAATGGAAGGAATCAGAGGCCTACCACCCTGTCTTTTATCTAGAACGTTTTGACGAGAAACTTGAGTTTGTTGTGGATAAGCAGGAGCGTTGGGCGCTCGTTGATAGATTGGTGATTGAGAAACTGGCTGATAAATGGAAGCTTGATCGTTGAATGTTGGTATGATAGGGTGGATGTGATCCCCCTTTTCCATTAGAGCTTGCAAACTTTCTAGAACCCAATTCATCTGGCATTTGAGGATTCTGACTTCTTCTTTCAGCTTTTCCTGGTTCTTCAGAATTACCTTCATCGCTGCCATTGTCCTGAATGCAGACTAGTTATCCTTGTCGAGTTGGAAAATCAGGGTGACGGGTGATGAGAACAAGACGACAATAAGACGCGGAAGAATGCACATGTATATGCAAAAAATGCAAATGAGATGCTGATGCAAGCTAAATGCAAGCTAAATGGTGGGCGTAATTCAAGGTACTCAATATTGTATTTTGCAAAATTTAAGGAACCTTTTCTTAGAAGAAAAATATCATTTCATTTCATTGATAATAAAGTTTTGGATTACAAAAAGAGACAGTTACACCTTCAAAAGCCAAAATACAGAGTACGAAATAAAGAAAACTAAGTTCTAAACCATCCAATCAGTCTTCTCCCATGAATCTCATGGCGAGCTTCGGGTTTTCCTTCTGCAACCTCTCATTCTCAATGGCGAGCTTGGCCAACTGTGACTTCCATGGTTCTGGTGGAGATGATGTGCTAGGAGAAAATAAATCTCCCTGCGCCTTCCTCTTTCTGACAGACTCTTCTTCCATCCTCCTGAGACCCTTCTGAAGTTCGTTCATCTCAAAATCAAGAATCCAATACTTGTTCATCCATGCATACCTTTCTCGTTCTGCTTGAGCCAGCCAGATCTTCAATTCGTCCTCATTGCTTGTGAAGTAAAGAACAGGATCTCTGGGAGCTAATAGGATAGGATCATGACGATCATATGGCATCTTTAACTCAACAGGCCTCTTTTGCACCCACTGAGTGTAAGATTCTAAAGCCAAACACTCGGGTTTCCCCAAAGCAGAGATACCTCTTGTGTGAACATGACGCCAAACGTGAGCCATCTTTTCCCTAAGCACAGGGTCCTTATCCTCTTCAAAGAAAAAACCTTCCAAGTAAATGTTGTCGGGCTTAGCCTCCACAGAATAACTATGTTGACGACAAGGCAGAGCTGGATTGTAGCTTATGCCTCCTTTTATGCCAAGAAGCGGTACATTAGCAAATCCTCTACAGCTAACAATCATATCTTTGCCTTTGAGCAATGGGTGATACCACTCTAGATCGGTGTTGGTGAGAGACATGATCTTTTCTGACCAAAGAAGTCCATCCTGGAGATCCCAAAAGGTCTTAGAATGGGGTAAGTGGGAGATAAACCACCTATACAATAGTGTGGCACAACATCTTACCATCCCTCCCTTATGAGCAGTCCTTAAATGCACTGAATGGTAGGCGTCTGCAAGTAATGTTGGAACTGGATTTCCAATGATAAAGATCTTGATCACATTCATATCAACAAAGTTCTCAATGTTGGGAAGCAGAAATAACCCATAAATGAGAAGGGCCATAACAGCTTCGTAATCTACCATATTCTTCATGCTAGCATAATAACTGGCTTTCTCCAATAGAAACTTAGCAGGTAACCCAAAGAGTCCCCCTTTGACAACCAAGTTAGCCTTGACTTCTGACAGCTTGAGATGAGCTGCTTCTGCAATTTCCTTCTCCTTAGGCGTCCTTTCCAAACTAGAGTAAGGAGGGTTTGGAGTGATGGGAATACCAACTAGAATGGCATACTCCTCGAGCGTGGGCATTAACTGGTAATCCGGAAAAGTGAAACAATGATACATAGGATCATAAAACTGTATGAGAGTAGGGAGCAGCCCATCTACCATCTTTGTCTTCATCAGAGATAAAATCTTCCCATACTTTTCTTGAAATGTTAATGATTCACTGATTGGCCTACCCAGATTCTTTAAAACTTCCAATTTTGGACTAATGAAGGTGTACTTCTTCGTTTTCCTTTTTTCAAAATCCATCCTATAAAGTTTGCAAGACAAAGTTGAATTCCTTGAATATACACAATGCATATGATGCAAGGATGAATGCAACAAACACACATAAACAGATAAGCACAATGCACACAGAGAAACCTAAGTTAAGAGTCACGAGCATGGAGTCAAAGGTCTACCCATCCCAAAGGTATGTACTATGGTTTTCACCTGCAAGACAAGGTTCTAAAAAGATCCCAGAGTCGACAAACCATCTTTCGGATTTTATCGACTTTCCAATTGCTTGGTGATCGATAAAATTCTCAAGAGAGTCTCATCTGAGTGTAGTATCGCGTAGCAACCATTTAGGATTGCTCCCTCGCAGTCCTCGCACTACGTCCTAAATTGGCCAAGTTGGGGTAAAGGGATAACTAAAGGTCATCAGTATCTCTGGCTCTTATGTCGAAAGTAGTAACGCATTCACAATTTCTCGTTCAACATTTACCACCTCCAAGAGGACCTCAACTGAGTGTGGACTTCAAGTTCCCTCCTTTGGGATTTCTCCCTCGAAGTTCCCTTGACTATGTCCACGGTGTCGCTCCCGGGATTTTCATCCAAGTACAAATGCGAAAGTGGCACCGAAACAGAGTCGCTAGCAATGTGTATTTATCCCAAGAGAGGGAAAGGAAACACTGCGTAAACCAGAGGGAAAGGAAAGAGCATGGACTTACGACCAAGAGAATAGGGTTCGGGAGTCGGTTACGCGAAGGGAAGGTATTAGCACCCCCTCACGTCCATCGTACCCGATGGGATCCACGCTTGCTGCTTCGATCAAAGGGTGTAAGGAAAGGATACTGGAAAAGGAACTGCTAACTGGAGAACCGGAAAAGGAAAGGAGAGAAAGAGAAACAAATGTAGGGAAAATAAAAGAAGTGCTCGAATGGGCCCTACCCCACTGCCTACGTATCTCATCGGGAGCATGAGAATCAGAGCGACGTAGTTCCCCTCAACGAGGGTCGCTTTGTTTGTGTTTTTTAGTGGAAACGTCAGAGTGCGCGTTCCAGCAGTTAGGTGTTGCAGCTCGCTGTAGGGAGACTTAGGAGTTACCTGTTTACGGTGGAACGGTCTTGACGAGTCCTTAAGGAAGGAGTGAAGAGATGAGAAAAAAATTGTTGTTTGTTTTTGTCTTTTAAGGAAGAAGTGTTTTGATTGTTTTGTGTTTTGTAACGCACATTGTATTTAAGTCCTTCATGTAAGATCGAATGCCTCGCACATCGTCCCTAGACGGGACGTATGCTAAACATTCCAAGAAAGTGAGAGAAGATCCATCACTATCTTATTCTCCCATGAGAGGCTCAAATACAATATTAGTTATTCCTTTATTAAGTATGTTTTTACTTTTTTGTTTTGAGATGAGAGAATAAAGACTCAAAAGTGGATCAAAGTGAAAATCTAATGGGGACTAAGACTCACCCTAGTGTTAGCATGCTTGGTGATCCTGTGGTTAATGAGGTTTAAAGAACCTAATCCTAAAAGAAAAGAGAAGAAGAAGAAAGAAAGAAACTTACTTCCAAGATGGAAGTTAAGTTGTTTCTAAGAGGGAAGAAAGAAGATTATGAAAGCAAAGCATTATAAAATGCTTAAACAACACAAATTGAATGATTAAAAGATGAAGGAAGAAATTAGAATGTGGATGCCTATAGACACTCAAATGACTTACCATTAGCCCCTGAAATGGTTAGTACAATTATTTACAAGTGAAGAAACAAATTAAGATGACCAAGTAAGGCTTAAACAAATTCAATAACAAGAGTAAAAGCATCTTAAAGATTAATGGAAGCACAAAGTCAGAATTCACATCATAAGAATATCCTCTAATGATATAAGATCAAACACAAATCAAATGCACACAAACAATGTCTTAAATCACAAAAAAAATGCATTATGAAAGAAATAGATGCAGAATGAGTGTATATGCAAAGTGGCCATGCAATAATGCTTCAAGTAATGTCAAAGTCAGAATGGGGATGACCTAGACATGTGTCTAAACATGATATACAAATGTCATATAAGGCATACAATCAAGCATCCAAACATTAAGAGTGATTAGGAGAAGAAGTGAGAAGATATGAACATGGATTTAACATGGAAAGAAGTCACTTAAGGCATAAGTCAAACCTAAAAAATTTCAAGATGAAACTCAAGTATCAAAGTCAAAAGTGATATGTCATGTTAGGATGAAGATAAGATGCACAAGCCAATCACATTCAAGCAATTACAAGTCATTTAGAATCTAGAAGAAATAGAAACATGCATTTGTGTGAAACATGTTCAAGTATGCAAAGTAAGACATAAATGGCATATGAGATAAATGCAATGCTTTAAAGTCAGAAGCATACATCATTTGAATTGAAAATGGATAATATGGCATGACATAAACAAACCAATTACAAGTCAAGTTGGCACTTAGATGAAAAAGGATGAGGAATTAGGTCAAAAGGAAACATGCGAAACAAGTATTAAACATGTACACAAAGAAAGCATCAACTTCAAACCAATGACCTATAATTTCATTCAAAAGACCTATAATGATCTAAACAGGGCTCAAGAAGTCAAGAAGAATGATCTCATACAATGGCACAAGTGCCTTCTCAAGCAAGTAAACAAAACATGACCAAAGAAGTTCACAAAAAGGGACCTCAAACAAGAGTCATCAAAAAAATACCACACATGATTCAAAAATCATCAAATTAGGTTCCAAGGGACCTCAACCAGAGGTAAATATCATACCAAAATCCTATACAAAAATTCAGAAAGGAAGGACCTCAAACAATCAAGCAATAGTCACTTATGAACCATGAACCAAAATGCAAAGATGGAGGACCTTAATGCAATAAAATAAATATCTAAAAATTAAAAAAAAATATTTTTATGAATTTTTGGATGTTACTGAATGGGTACAAAAATATTGATGCATAAATGTTTAAGAATCTATGAGAAATAAATTTTTGAAATGAAGATATGAAAATAGAAACAAATTTCAAAAGAAATAAAAGAAAATTATGGAATGATATGCAAATATTCACAAAATCAAAAATAAAAATAATAGAAAATTATTTTAACATGTTAAGATATCACATGAATATTTGTAGAATTTTTCATGAGGTTTTGGTATTTTTAAAAATCAATTATGAAACAAGTATAAAAAAAAGAAATTAAAAGAAGGAAAAGAAAGCAGGGGTGCAGATAAGTAAAATATCACGTTCAAAATAAGAATGGGCTCAGAGTGGGGGTGTACATAGAAATTAAGCCCAATCCAATTAAAAATGTGGTTGAGTGTGATAGCGCGTGTGTGCAGTCAAGTGAAGATGCAATTATGGTCGTGAGATGAAAAAGTCAACAATCAATCTTGCAATCCAAGGTCTCACAAATCAAGAACATGGCATTATCACACACGCACCCACATGCAACTTCTCAGATTTAAAAAGCAAGGCACGTGATAAGCACATGTATCAGTAATGTGTTGGCAAGTTTTGGTGCATTGGATCAAATTAGTCAAGTAAAGTAATTCAATCGTATGGTTCATGATCAATGCGCATGGTAGTTATGATGCAATGCACACATGAGAGTCATGGAAATCAAACACACCACAATCGTTAGATCAAGAGCCAGCAACGGTCCGGATTAAAACTGGAACATAAACCCTAAGTAAAACCTCACCGGCCGGAGAAGGACCTCCGGTCATCTTCTTCGGCGAGCAACCACCACCTGCAAACTTCAATTTTCCCAGAAATGCACAATTCGCATACCAAAATGAAGAGGAAGTGAAGTACATCATGAACACGCAATTGGTTTTCAAAGATCATGCACGTACACAACAAACCGATCCAAAATGTTTTGTCCTAAAAACACACCTAAGCTCCTAAAGAGCCTATCAACTAGCCAGGACTCACACATAGCTTCTAATAAGCTCTAAACAACATGAAACAAGTTTAAATCAAATTGATACACAACATTAATGTTGAGTAAATCAAAACCTGAAAATGTGGAGAAACTTGAAGTGTTGAGAAAACCAGAGAAAATCTTGAAATCTTGCGCTTCTAGATCTTCAACCTTAGCAAAATAAATGCTATTTGATGTGGAGATCTTGAGAACAAAAAAAAAATCCAAATTGTGATGATGCTATGCTTAGACAATGGAACTTCTTCTCCTTTGTTCTTTATTAGCAATGAAATGTTGAAGATGATGAAGGTGAAATGTAGAAAAAGATGGTTGAAGTCGTGTAAAATCAGAGAGAAAGTATAGAGAATTTGAGAGAGTTTTTGGAGTGAAAATGGAAAATGAAAGTTGAAAAATGAAATTGTGAGTGAAATGTGAATTTATATGTGTGGTTTAATAGGTTAACTCATGGTCAAGTGAGTGAGTTAGGGTGAGTTGATGTGGTTAAAGTGAGTTGTCCCTAACTAACTGAGTCAAGTTAGTTAGGGTGAGTGAGGGGAGGAGTGATATGGTGATGAAGGTTCATAATGTTAAGGTGGAGGGGAGGTGAATCAGTGGTGATGAACTCGTGTGATGGAGATGAGCTTCAGCAGAGATACTTGCTCCACAAGTTTTTATTCTTTTCCATTTCCATGTATGGTAAGCATGTCATGGATAGTGTAAGGATCATGTTTGGCTTAAATGAGGAAAAGAGAAGTGTGCGTATGAATACTTTGAAATAACAACAACAATAGTGTTTATTTTTCTTATTTGTAGCAGCTTGAAGTTCAATGGAAAAGTGCAAGTTTGAGAAGGAATTTCTCTCTTGTTAGTGAATGAAACAATGAAGTATTGATGGCATTAGAAAGATGGTGCATCATAGAACAATATTGGTGTGAGAATTGGATTGAAATGAAGCGTTAAACACACTTAAAAATGGCTATGAACACAATGGTTCAAAACTGGTTGGTGGGCGTGTAGAGATAAGTCATGGCATGGCAATGTGGCGCATGAAATTTCAGCATGATTACACTAACTTGGAACCATAATAACCATCTCATAACTTGCTCAAATGAAAATTTGTCGAACATCAAAGTTGAAGAGGACATTGAGATGAACAAATTTGATGTTCAATATTTTTCCATTTGGAGCCTCCATCAATGAGAAATATGGGTCGACATTTGGCACACCATGTGTTTGTCAAAATGATGGCCGGTGGGCTTGGTCACGCTTGGTCATGACTTGGTTTTGGACCTAGTTTCATCAAACTTTGATCAACCATAACTCATTCAATATTTATCCAATAGAGGAGTTCTTTATATGGATTTGAAGCTTAGAACATGAACTTTAATTGGCTCAACTTGGGCCTGAAGTTTGGAGCTTTTATCTTGGAGAAAGAGAGCCTCAAAGTAGGGTACAAAATGGTCTAAACTTGCTATTTTTAGAAACCCTAAAGTTTCTATTTTTGGCAGTTTTGTGACTTCTTGATTTTTCATTATTCCTCCATCATTTCTTGATCCAATCTTGTCCAATGAACATATATAACATGAATTTCATGAATTTGACCTTAGAAAGTCAAGAGTTGACTTTTTTCACTGCACAATTGACTTTTTCCCCAATTTCTTGACTATCAAGCAACTGATCAATTGAAACCCTTCTGAACCCAATTGATGAGCAATTTTCCATCCATATACACTTAAGAACATAAGGAATACCGTGAGATCAAGTTTTGCCCAAAAAATAAGAGATAAACTGATTCTAGGTCAAACCCTAATTTTGGCACCCTCTGGTTAGGAGGAAATATCACATCCTCCAAATCCAAATTCCTCTGAATATGATGTGTATCCTCTCAAACAATGATGAGATATGCCATTTGGAGGTGATAAAGACTCAAAGAGCTTGCCCATTTGGGGGTCAAATCCCAATTTTTGATTGCCTTGTGTAGGAGATGGTGCACTGCCCAATCTTCTTGACGAATTTTCCTCTTCCCATGCCTTGTGAGACCAATTGGGATGATATATGACATAAGAGACCCTTTAGGCTTGTTTGAAGACCCTTGGCTCTTGTTCCCTTGCTTTGGATGATCAACACCTTTGAGAAACAACTGATCCCATGCCCTTATGCAAGATGCCATGCAATGCTTTATGTTTTATTTTTTTATGCTTGAATGCAATGCAATGAAATGAAAGGTCATGCTAAATGATATTAAGAAATGAGAGGGAAAATTTTGGGGTATGACAGCTGCCCCTATTCAATCACTGTAGACCTGAATGGATGATAGTGATTGCTTTCAGACGTTCAAGGTATGGAGGGATTGAATACCGTAGAATAACCCGAAAATTTGTACTCTGTGGGGAAGAAGAAAAAGGATATAAACCCCACCAAATGAATTCTGCTTGTATAAAACTCTGATGAAAAGAATAATACTGAAGAGTTGCCTTTTGGAACGACGCCAGACGACTACTGGCTTGCCACGCTACTGGTGGACTTTAATAACGTCTTTTTGCACGACGCCAGACGATTACTGGCTTGCCACGCTGCTGGTGGACTTTAATAATGTCTTTTTGCACGACGCCAGACGAATACTGGCTCGCCACACTACTGGTGGACTTTAATAATGTCTTTTTGCACGACGCCAGACGACTACCGGCTTGCCACGCTGCTGGTGGACTTTAATAATGTCTTTTTGCACGACGCCAGACGACTACTAGCTCGCCACGCTGCTGGTGGACTTTAATACTGTCTTTTTGCATGACGCCAGATGAATACTGGCTCGCCACGCTGCTGGTAGACTTTGCTGATTTGCCACCCTAAGATGGACTTTTGCCAATCTGCTGTTGGACTTTGCTGATTTGCCACCCGAAGACGAACTTTTGCCAATCTGCTGTTGGACTTTGAGGATTTGCCACCCGAAGACGGACTTTTTCCAAACTGCTGTTGGACTTTAAGGATTTGCCACCCGAAGACGGACTTTTGCCAATCTGCTGTTGGACTTTGAGGATTTGCCACCCGAAGACGGACTTTTGCCAATCTGCTGTTGGACTTTGCAACAACATTCAACATTGGATTATGCTCTGCATACATATCAGACATCTCTGCCGACTCTGCTGAGGCACAATGATCAATGAGTTGATTTCAGAGACTCCTGAAGGATAATATCTCTACTGGAGAATGAATGAGCAATCCGTCTGTTTCAAATTGTCATGTTTGCCAAAAATAAATTGGACGTTAAGATATGAGGGGAGTGATGATTCTGCCAGGAATTACTTCATCTTCTTGGGGATGAACTCTAGTCATAGCAACTCCGCTGTGGATGAGAATTTTTTGAATGACATCCTGCTGGGGGAGAAGTCATTAAAACTCTGCTTGGGGGTTTACCCAACTCGAGATCCTTTGCGGGGATCATCAGCCTTCTAACTCAGCTGAGGAAAGAATGTACTACCACTTTGCTGAGGAGGAGCTCATGTTGATAAACCTCTGCGGGGATAAAACAACCCAGCTGGGGAGTATTGATGACAAGATTCAATGCTGAACTCTGTGGGGATACCACTACCAGAGATACGATCTTGCTGAGGATCAAGGCTACTCCATCGGGGATATACAAATCCTGGTTAGAAGACATTCCGTGGTGATATGCTGGGAGAAAGTCCCTAGAAATCTGCTGGGAAACACAAGCAAATGTACGGTAGTCTACTGAGGAACAAAACTGTCGAGCTTAGGATAAGTGCCACAATGCCCCATGTTAGGCGAACTTCCCGTTTGACGATTCCGTTGGGGATAATGAGTTTGTAACAACTCTGCTGGGGAAAACCGCTTTGAAATGTCTCGTGCTGGGGAATGTCTCTTGAAATGATTTTACAGAAGACCAAGTGTCCTCAAACTCTACTAGGGATAATAAATCTAGAACATCCTCTGTTGGGGAAATTCAATATGCCCCATGTTTGAGAGGATCAACGACTTGCTTTTTTGCTCCATGATACTGGACTGAACTGAAGAAAACGTCATAAGAGGATTTTACAGAAGATTAAGCATCTTCAAACTCCTTGCGACTTCACTAGGGATTGACCATTAATTTCGGTATCTGCGAAGCAACTCTGCTGGAGAATTTACAACTGTTATCGACACAGAAAAGCTTGTAGCTGTTGGAAGTACTGAATGAGAGAATCGACTTAATAAGATACAACGACACCCAGTTGAACTTAATTCACCGATATCGAATCGTCGTGAATGACCGCCAACCGAATGATGGACTCAATCAGTAAACGTTGTGACAAAAGGGTGACAAGTGAATCATTTCCTGAATATGATTGCCCCAGCCTTCTGCGTGGGAATAAGTGATTACCCGTCTAGGAGGGATGACACTTGTGCATGAAATCGTCTGGATCTGTTACCTGCAACAAAAAAAATACACACACATGCCCTAGAATATTGCGTGGTTTGAATCCACCATCCAGGATTATTCAACATTCAAAGTAATTTTAAATGTTTTTCTGCGCATGTTATTGTAAAGCCACCTTGTTTTCAAATGCAATGTTTTATCAAAAATTTGGACGTTTTTGCAAACAAAGCAGTAAAACAAAACAAGAAGCTTTTTACTGAAATTCAATTTATTGCAGAAACATACCCAGAATAGGCAATTACATTAGGAAGCAATCCCTGGAAAGAGGTGATCGCTGAAAAATGAGAAAAAAAACTATCCTAATGGCAATGTGAAAACGACATTCCACTGAGTTTCAATTTTGCTATGGCCAATATATCTTCAAGACTCCCCGACCTTGCCTTCTGAGGAATGATCAGACCGATTCCTACCCTTCTGGAAAGTCAGTTGCTGAAACAGTGATGGAGTACAGATAACTTAGACCGTAGTCATTCGCTTAAATCCCTCTTTTGCGTGGACCGTCCTTTCGGGTTTTTAATCCACCGGGATACCCTTTTTTGCCTGAGTTGTCCTTGCGGATTTTCAACTCACCGGGTGTACAATTTTTTATTTTATATCCCTAATTTTTGCCCGAACCTTTTTATTCTGTTTTTGTGGTTCGCCGGGATGCCCTTTTTTGCCTGGACTTTTCTTTTTTTTTTGTCCAGCGGGTCTATTTATGCGAAGTATTTTTTGACTACGTCTGAGTTGACAGGGGATGAAAAGTCTTCGTCGTCCATGGTTGTAAGTAGTAAGGCTCCGCCCGAGAAGACCTTCTTAACCACGAACGGACCTTCATAGTTGGGAGTCCATTTACCCCTGTGATCTGTACTAGGAGGAAGGATCCTTTTGAGTACCACATCTCCCACTTTGTAAACCCGAGGATGCACCTTTTGGTCAAATGCCTGCTTCATCCTCCGCTGGTATAACTGCCCATGACACACAGCTGCCAGTCGTTTCTCCTTAATAAGGCTCAACTGATTAAATCTGGCACGAACCCATTCAGCTTCATCTAACTTGACATCCATCATGACTCTTAGGGATGGAATTTCAACTTCAACCGGTAGCACTGCCTCCATACCGTATACAAGTGAGAATGGTGTTGCCCCAGTAGACGTGCGTACTGACGTTCGGTACCCATGTAAAGAAAATGGTAACATCTCATGCCAATCTTTGTATGTGACAACCATTTTCTGCACAATCTTCTTAATATTCTTGTTTGCCGCCTCCACAACACCATTCATCTTCGGGCGGTACGGAGAAGAATTGTGATGTTCAATTTTGAAATCCCGGCACAGCTCAACCATCATTTTGTTGTTCAAATTAGAACCATTATCAGTAATGATTCTCTCGGGCACTCCATAGCGACAAATGATATCCCGTTTCAGGAAACGAGCTACCACCTGCTTAGTGACATTGGCATAAGATGCTACTTCAACCCATTTAGTGAAATAATCAATGGCGACCAAGATGAAGCGATGGCCGTTTGAAGCAGTCGGCTCAATTTTTCCGATCATATCAATGCCCCACATTGCAAAGGGCCAAGACGAGGACATGACACTCAACGGATTTGGAGGAATATGCACTTTGTCTGCATAAATTTGGCACTTATGACATTTGCGGGCGTACTTGCAACAATCTGACTCCATTGTCAACCAGTAATATCCCGACCTCAATAATTTCTTTGCCATTGCATGTCCTCCGGCATGGGTACCGAAAGAGCCTTCATGCACTTCCTGCATTAACAGGTCTGCTTCATGTCTATCCACGCATCTGAGCAGAACCATGTTGAAATTCCGTTTGTACATCACGTCATCTTGATTCAAGAAGAAGCTACTAGACAACCTTCTCAATGTCTTCTTATCTTTAGTAGATGCCCCAGGCGGGTACTCTTGACTTTTCAAGAAACACTTAATGTCATGAAACCATGGCTTGTCATCAGACGTTGCATCAACAGCAAACACAAATGCAGGTCTGTCAAGACGAGATACTTCGATCTTAGGTACATGATTCCATCTTTGCACTTTAATCATAGAAGACAAAGTAGCCAAGGCATCAGCAAACTTATTCTCATCCCGAGGAATATGGTACAACTTCATTGTTGTGAAAAATGTCAGCAATCTCCTCGTATAATCTCCATACGGAACTAGATTCGCTTGGTGCGTGTACCAACTCCCTTTCACTTGATTGATTACCAAAGCTGAATCACCGAAAATATCGAGGGTCTTAATTCGCAAATTAATGGCCTCCTCAATACCCATTATACAAGCTTCATACTCTGCTTCATTGTTGGTGCATCCGAAAGTTATTCGGGCAGTGAAAGGCATATGAACACCTTCCGACGTGACAAGAACTGCTCCAACTCCGCATCCATTCATATTGACGGCCCCATCAAACATCAAACTCCATTTGGATTCAGGGTCTGGCCCCTCCTCCGGGAGTGGTTCCTCGCAATCTTTAGCTTTGAGAAACATGATGTCCTCATCAGGGAAATCAAATTTCATGGGTTGGTAATTATCAATCGGCTGTTGCGTAAGATAGTCTGACAAGATACTTCCTTTGATGGCCTTTTGAGAAGTATACTGGATATCATATTCTGTCAAAACCATTTGCCACCGTGCAACTCTGCCTGTTAGCGCTGGTTTCTCGAAAATGTATTTGATAGGATCCATTTTGGAAATTAACAAGGTTGTGTGCCTGATCATATACTGCCTCAATCGCTTAGCAGCCCATACAAGTGCACAGCATGTCTTCTCAAGCATTGAGTACCGGGACTCGCAGTCATTGAACTTTTTGCTCAGGTAGTAGATAGCATTCTCTTTCCTACCTATCTCGTCATGTTGACCGAGAACACAACCCATAGAACCTTCAAGCACTGTCAAATACATTATCAAAGGCCTTCCTGCAACTGGAGGCATGAGGATCGGAGGTTCCTGCAGGTATTCTTTTATTTTATCAAATGCCAATTGGCAATCGTCATTCCACCTGACCGTTTGATCTTTTCTTAGCAGTTTGAATATTGGTTCGCATGTGGTTGTTAGGTGAGATATGAACCTTGCAGTGTAGTTCAATCTACCCAGAAAACCACAAACCTCTTTTTCTGTTCTTGGTTCAGGCATATCTTGTATTGATTTCACTTTGGCAGGATCAACCTCAATCCCTTTTTCGCTCACAATGAAACCCAACAACTTCCCAGAACGCACCCCAAAAGTGCACTTGTTTGGATTCAACCATAAACGGAACTTTCTCAACCTTTCAAACAACTTTTTCAAGTTAATCAGATGTTCTTCCTCTATTCGCGATTTGGCAATCATGTCATCCACATAACATTCAATCTCTTTATGAATCAAGTCGTGAAACAAAGTTACCATTGCCCGCTGGTACGTTGCCCCTGCGTTTTTCAACCCAAAAGGCATTACCTTATAACAGTATGTACCCTATGGAGTAATGAACGTGGTCTTCTCCATATCCTCAGGCGCCATCTTAATCTGATTGTACCCGGAGAAACCGTCCATAAATGAGAACACTGAAAACTGAGCTGTATTGTCAACCAGCACATTGATGTGGGGCAGTGGAAAATCATCTTTAGGACTAGCTTTGTTTAAATCTCAATAATCCACACATATTCTAACCTTTCCGTCTTTCTTTGGTACCGGAGCGATGTTGGCCACCCAGGGAGGATAGTTAGTCACAGCAAGAAACCCTGCGTCCCACTGCTTCTGAACTTCTTCTTTGATCTTTATGGCCATATCGGGATGAGTCCGATGAAGTTTCTGCTTGATTGGCGGGCATTCTTCTCTCAATGGTAGCCTGTGTACAACAATATCGATATCCAACCCTGGCATGTCTTGATACGACCATGCGAAGATATTAACATATTCACACAACATCTCAGTCAAAGCTTTCTTCACTTCTACTTGCAGGCTGGCGCCAATCTTGATCTCTTTCTTAGCATCCTCAGTACCAATATTGATTATCTCTATGGTCTCTTGATGAGGCTGGATGGTCCTTTCCTCTTGTTTTAACAATCTGGCCAGTTCCTCAGGGAGTTCACAACCCTTCTCATCCCCTTCTTCGGCTTGATAAATAGGTTTGTCAAAGTCATACATAGCCATAGCAGAACCGTTATCAATGGAATCCGGAGGATCAAGTCTGCATGAACGGGTTCATGCTTTATTTTAGAATTTATTTTAAACAAAAAGAAACGAAACATTGCCATTTTATTATTTTTGTGCAAAAATAAAAATGAAAGACAGAGAACGAAATTTGAGTGCAAAACGTCCTTTATTGATGATTAAAATTGCAAATGCAAACAGGGCGGCCCTACAAATGAATCTATACGCCATGGGCAGAGCGCAAGATTTTAACATGCATTATGGTTAGAAAAACAAAGAAAATTACTCTGTTTGAAGAGTAACCCAGATGACTTCTTCAACAGACCAATTCTGCAATGGTGGTCCCGGAGCGCGTGGGCGTACCCAGTTGTCTAAGTCACAGTCACTGTCAACGCCATCTTCTATAGCTGCACAAGACTGATCTGGGTAAATGATTCCTCTGCTGCTGAAAGTGATGGGTCCACTGTTTTCTGTAGCTGAAGTCATAGAAGGATGATAGCCAATACCAAATTTGTCCTCCTTCATTGGTGTCTCTATCAGCTTGCCCCAGCCTTGGGCATTGCCTGCTCTGACAACCTCGACAGCTTACTTATAGGACGAAATGGATGTACCGGCTCTATCTGGTGTAGAGGAAGATTCAAGCACTTGATCAATATTCACGCTTCAAACGATTGACAAAGCATTTCGTTGATTTCCCCGTCCATCTCAACATACTTAAATGTAGACAAATGACTAACAAAGATGTCCTCTTCACCACACACTGTCACAACTTGTCCCTCGAACTCGTATTTCAGCTTCTGGTGCAAGGTGGATGTAACAGCCCCGGCCGCATGAATCCAAGGGAGACCTAGTAAGCAGCTATACGCAGGCTGTATATCCATCACATGGAATATAGATTTGAACACCTGCGGTCCAACTTGCACGGGTAATTCCACTTCACCAAACATAGATCTTTTCGTTCCATCGAACACTCGGACAACCAAATCACTTGGCCTTAAAATCAAACCATCCACTTCCAGCTTCATCAGCGCCTTTTTAGGCAAGACATTGAGCGAGGAACCAGTGTCTACCAGCACGTGAGACAACACTGCACCCCTACACTCCATTGTGATATGCAAAGCTTTATTGTGGTTTCTTCCTTCAGAAGTCAAATCCCTACTTGTGAAACCCAATCCATGGCTGACATTGACGTTAGAAATTACACCCTCAAGCTGATTAACAGTGATTTCCTGTGGAACATATGCTCTCTTCAACACTTTCAATAAAGCCTCCCGGTGCGCGTCAGAACACATCAACAATGACAAAATTGAAATTTTTGAGGGCGTCTGATTCAGTTGATCGACAATCTTATAATCACTTTTCTTTATTATCCTCATGAACTCTTCCACCTCATTGTCAAAGGTAATCTTTGTCTTTGTTTCAGGCACAGGCACACTCTCAACCACCTGTTTTCCTTTAGCTTTTGCTGCAGCTTCAGCTTCTTTATCACTTCGCAATGTTTGGGGAGCAAACAACCTTCCGCTCCTAGTAAAGCCACCTACACCACCCATATTATCAATATTTGAACTGGATGATGTCCCGACTTCCTGCTTTTTCCCTTTGTAGTACACGTCTGCCCCATAGCGCCATGGGATTGCCTTCGTAGATGTAAACGGAACATGTCCTGGCACCGTGATGGTAACAGGACTGGGTCTTTCTTGCACAACACTTGCTACAAGAGCTGTACTTGCAGGCACCTGAATTTCCGCAGGAGTATAATAAATGGTCACAGTTGACACCTCATCAGTATCTTTCACAACCCGGTCAAACTGTAGCCGGCCTTCATTGATCAAATTCTGCAGACCAACTTTCAATTTATCACAGCCATTCTCTTGACTCATACACTCAGAACAATCTTGCTCACAACCCAGGAACACCTGTCCCTTCAACAGACTATCTTTTACAACCAACAAGGAAGTCTTCACCTGATTGATATCTGCTACCAAGTTTAACCTCTTTCCGTCTTCAATAGCACGCACATCTGCCACACCATGATTAGGCATGGGGTTCTGGATGACATTAGGAGGTAACGAGAAATTGATTGCTTTAGCATCTATCAGATCTTGCACTTTATTCTGAAATGCCCAACATTTCTCTGTGGTATGCCCCTGAGCACCCGAATGGAAATCACAGCGAGCGTTGACATCAAAATTAGGTGGCAAGTTTCCCGCAGCAGGAGCCTTCATAGTACGAAGCTCGACCAACTTTAATTTGAGTAACTGGGGTAACAGTGCTGAATAGGTCATAAGGAGAGGGTCAATTTTGCAGTCCCTCTGCCTAGATCTTTGCTGGAAAGGAGGTTGCTGTTGCTGCTGAACCTGTTATTGGGGTTGCTGCTGCTGAACAGCTGGTGCTGGGATCGTCACTGCACCTACTTGATGGTAAGCCTGAGAACGTCCTCTTCCCCGTCCTCTATACACAACATTTGTATCACCTTCTCTCCTTTTCTGACCACTAGCAAAAGGTTTCTTTGTCCCAAAGGAACCAGCCCCACTTACGTCTTGAATCTTTCCAAGCTTCAACAGACTCTCGATCCTTTCACCCGCAATCACGATGTCAAAAAATCCTGTTGATGGACAGGCAGCCAATCTATCAAGGAATGCCCCTTGCAAGGTGCCCATAAACATATATGCCATTTCTCTATCCAACAAAGGAGGTTGAACCTGTGCAGCCATCTCTCTCCACCTTTGAGCGTATTCCTTGAAACTTTCCTTAGCATTCTGTGACAACCTTTGCAGTTGAGTGCGGTTGGGCGCCATGTCGATATTGTACTGATATTGCTTTAGGAATGCTTCTGCCAGATCCTTCCAACTTCACACAGCAGCTCTGTTCAATTTCATATACCAGGTCAACGATGCTCCAGCCAAACTGTCCTGAAAATAATGCATCCATAGCTTCTCGTCATCAGTATGGGCTGAGATCTTCCTAAAGTAAGCTTGAATATGTGTCTGGGGACACGTATTGCCATGATATTTATCAAAAGTGGGCGGCTTGAATTTTGGAGGAATTCTGACTCCTGGTACTAGACCCAGACTAGTAACATCAATACCCATAGAATTCTTGCACTCTATGGCCCGGATCTTCTCCGCCAGCTCATCATACCTTCTATCACCAGGGTTACCCATATCAGCATCCAACAGGGTGAATTGGTCTTCCAGAACATCTTCCTGAACAACACCAGCATTTCTGCCATTTCCATTACCCAAATTGCCACCAGGAGGAGGATTGCCAACAGGAGGAGGAGTGACCCTTGTCTGTGAATTTTCATTCTGATTACCTTCAGGCGTGGCCTCTGAACGCTCGACCAGAAGCCTCAATCTCTCTTGAGTTTGTGCCATACCAGTCATAAGAGTCATGAACTGGTCCTTTCGTGCCCTCATTTCAGCCAAATCATTCTGCATTTGATCCATAATCCTTGCTTGATTTCTTCGAGTTGAGTATCGGTGTACGTGATTCTCATCTATAATGCCTGAAAGCAAATAAAGGTTAGAGATCTCCTGCAACAAGTACCTACAATGCAAGCAACAAAATGCAAAATGATATGCCATGCAATGCAAATGCCATGTTTATCCACCCCAGGGCATTTTACACCCCGATTCCAGTCTTAATCACAAGAATCTCACTGGTAGTCACATAATATGGAGAGAAAAATATCGTGAAGCATTGTGATGTGATAATGTTGTGACAATGTGCTGGTGAATAGCGTGACGCCGAAGAAACCCCTTTGAATAAGCCATTCATTGAACAGAAAGCTAATAAGTGCTGGAACATTTTACAATGAGTTCGTAAATGGGAAATACATCAAAGAAATGACTCCATCAACAAGCCTGATGGTAGTCAACAATACATCAACAAAGCTACATTAAGAGAGGGGAAAGTAAGATCACACATCTAACTCCAAATTTTTCAATTTCTCGCTAGAATGTTTGATTTCTTCAAAAAGGATTCTAGTGCGCTGATGACCCGGCTTTTCAATCAACTCTCTGATCAAAATGTCTCTCCTATTCAGAGCTTCGGCTAATGAATCTGCGTGCATCAGGAGGGCTTCATCAGTACTCACTTCCTTAACCCTTTTCACCCCAGCTTGTATCTTGAGTCTTCCCATCTCCACCATGGCATCCTCAAGCTTTTCCTTGGACCTCTTCAATTCCTCATTAACAATCTTCAGCTGCTCCTGGCTCTTTGCAACGTCTTCCCGATGCTTTCGCCGTTGCTCATGTGCTCTAAGAAGCTCGTCATCTTTGGCCTTTAATTGTTCCTGTAACTCTACATTCTCAAGCCTGACCTCATCCCAGGCTTGCTGAAACTTGGCTAACTTCTATTTGTTCTGCGCTAAGGCCTGCTTGGTCTGCTTGTGAGCTTGAGTAGCAACATCAGCACCTTTACTAATCTTTTGGAAATGTTGGGCTCTTTCAGCAAAGTCCCTCTCTCTTGCTGCTAAGATTTGTTCTGCGTCTTGAGCTCTCCGCTCCAGCTCCTTGTTGGCATGTAGCGCTTCTTGAAGACGGCTGCTTAGCTCAGAATTCTCTCCTTGAAGCTTTTTCACCGAGGCTTGCAACTTGTCAACTCCTTCTGCAGTGGCAGTGCTTCTTGCTTTCTCATTCTCCGGATACAAAAGGGGAGCCTTACCAAAAGGCAAGAGAAAATCTTCAACTCTTTTCTTCACCCACTCTTCATATGCTGGATAAGCCCGGTTGTTGGGTTTGCCTAGAGCCACCTTCCCTTTCTTCAGTATGCTAACCCAGCTTTCAGAAGCTTTTTGCGCTGTTTCCCAACCATCTGATGCATGAAAATACAGGGACTTCTCTACATTTCTCTTAATAGGCGGACCCGTCAGGGCGTACCCAAATTGTCGGACGACCAAAGAAGGATTGTAGTTAATTCCCCCCTTTCTTCCTATCAGTGGAACATTAGGGAACTCACCACATCTGTGGATAATATTCTTGCCAATTAGCCCATGATCTACCCATATGATGTCCTTGGCAACTAATCCCATTAAGCGCTGACTCCACTCTAGAGAATCTTTAGAATCCACAAAAGCCCCTGATTATGGTAAGCGACTTGCAAACCACTTATAGAACAAAGGTGCACATCAACGAATTACCCCTCCTCTTTTCTTTTCCTTTCGGTTGTACAAGGAATAGTGAAGATCTCCCAGCAGTGTTGACCATATTTTTCATCATGAATATCCGTATGGCGTCCGTATCAACAAAATCCGGCTCGTTGGGAAACAATACAATGCCGTATACACAAAGGGCTAGCAAAGCATTAAAAACAACCCATTTCTCGCCTTTAGCTGCTTCCTGAGCCTTCTTTATCAGATATTCTAGCTTGTAACCACAAATCTTTCCTTTGTTGGAGACATTGGCTTCTAACTCTGATTTGCTCAAATACAGAGCACCATCCACTTTTCCAAAGTCAAGATCATTCACAGACCCAAAGAAAGGAGGCTCCTCCTTGATAGCAATCCCCAACATGTTGGAATACTCCTCCAAAGTAGGTACCAACACATAATCTGGAAATACAAAACACCGCAGCGGAGGGTCGTAGAACTGCATCAAAGTATGGAGACCCCTGTATTCGTAGTCACTGACATTGTACACAAAAGATAAGATCCACCCATACTTCTCCTCGAAAGATGTCCGCACTTTAGGGCTTGCCATTCCCTTCAAGATAATAATAGGGCCCAGAGTAGGCGTGAAGAGCTTGTAACTGATGATATTCTTCCTCTCTTTAGTGTTCATCTTCGTGAGAACCTGATGACTGGAATCAAGGGTAAAAGATGCACCTGGAAATGAACAAACATGTATGTTAGGATATGATAATGCAATGCAAAGGGCATGGTATCAAGGTGCCAAGTGTCTGTGCTGGACTGTGAACGGTGTCAGTGTAGCTCTGAGATCAATATAGAACCATAGATAAAGATCCATCTGAATACAATAGGATGAACTCTCCTTTTGTGCAATAATACCAGAAAACTGGGTATGTAGGAGGTTATGGTTACCTGCAAACCTGTAAACAACCCGCCCTTCTCACGTGTGGGTACTAAGATCCTCAGTATCCCGGGCTCTCAGGTCGAGAAATAATGATACGTTCACCATTTCTGGTTTGACATCATCATCAATCAAGGAGGCCTCAACTGATTCACAAAACGAAAGGTCCTCAGCTTCAGGCACTGAGGTTGAGAAGCAATAGTACATTCATCCCTCGGGGTACAGTACTATCACCAATCGAGGAGTGCCTCCACTGATTCTCTTTCAAAAGGACATCCTATAGCAAGTTCCCAACATTGGGTCCTCGGATCGAGAATGTGCAATGGGCTTGCCACATAATGTGGTCTGCCACTGTCACATCTCGGGAGGAGTGTCGCAACTGAGTCCTCGGGAATGGTCACCAGAGTCGACAGTTCCTCAAGAGAATAACTACTGGCCTGCATAACATGCAGTAGCAGAAAGCTCCTGATAGAACCTCGTCTGGATGTGGGTCTCATGAACAACAATACGTGGTCACCACCACGCAAGCGTCATGACTATCCATTCTAATACCTATGTGTGTACTCAAGCCTGGGTAGTGGGCTTATCTCTCAGAACACCCGACCCACCAAACAGAAAGGTCCAACACAATACAGTATAATAATGATATGTAATGCAGTAAATGCGATAAATATGGTAAAGTGTAGTAAAGCAGTAATACGGTAAATAGCAGTACAATACAACAGTAAACACAGCAAAACACAGCTCCACAATAAACACCCAATAAAAGAAAAGTAAACAAGCGCTAGGATTGACTCGATAAGGAAACCAGAGATTCTGGGTTCGGTCCCTAGCAGAGTCGCCAGCTGTCGCTCCCAGGATTTTCATCCAAGTACAAATGCGAAAGTGGCACCGAAACAGAGTCGCCAGCAATGTGTATTTATCCCAAGAGAGGGAAAGGAAACACTGCGTAAACCGGAGGGAAAGGAAAGAGCATGGTCTTGCGACCAAGAGAACTGGGTTAAGGAGTCGGTTACGCGAAGGGAAGGTATTAGCACCCCCTCACGTCCATCGTACCCGATGGGATCCACGCTTGCTGCTTCGATCAAAGGGTGTAAGGAAAGGATACTGGAAAAGGAACTGCTAACTGGAGAACCGGAAAACGAAAGGAGAGAAAGAGAAACAAATGTAGGGAAAATAAAAGAAGTGCTCGAATGGGCCCTACCCCACTGCCTACGTATCTCATCGGGAGCATGAGAATCAGAGCGACGTAGTTCCCCTCAACAAGGGTTGCTTTGTTTGTGTTTTTTAGTGGAAACGTCAGAGTGCGCGTTCCAGCAGTTAGGTGTTGCAACTCGCTGTAGGGAGACTTAGGCATTACCTGTTTGCGGTGGAACGGTCTTGACGAGTCCTTAAGGAAGGAGTGAAGAGATGAGAAAAAAATTGTTGTTTGTTTTTGTCTTTTAAGGAAGAAGTGTTTTGATTGTTTTGTGTTTTGTAACGCACATTGTATTTAAGTTCTTCATGTAAGATCGAATGCCTCGCACATCGTCCCCAGACGGGACGTATGCTAAACATTCTAAGAAAGTGAGAGAAGATCCATCACTATCTTATTCTCCCATGAGAGGCTCAAATACAATATTAGTTATGCCTTTATTAAGTATGTTTTTACTTTTTTGTTTTGAGATGAGAGAAGAAAGACTCAAAAGCGGATCAAAGGTGAAAATATAATGGGGACTAAGACTCACCCTAGTGTTAGCATGCTTGGTGATCCTGTGGTTAATGAGGTTTAAAGAACCTAATCCTAAAAGAAAAGAGAATAAGAAGAAAGAAAGCAACTTACTTCCAAGATTGAAGTTAAGTTGTTTCTAAGAGGGAAGAAAGAAGATTATGAAAGCAAAGCATTATAAAATGCTTAAACAACACAAATTGAATGATTAAAAGATGAAGGAAGAAATTAGAAAGTGGATGCCTATCCACACTCAAATGACTTACCATTAGCCCCTGAAATGGTTAGTACAATTATTTACAAGTGAAGAAACAAATTAAGATGACCAAGTAAGGCTTAAACAAATTCAATAACCAGAGTAAAAGCATCTTAAAGATTAATGGAAGCACAAAGTCAGAATGCACATCATAAGAATGTCCTCTAATGATATAAGATCATACACAAATCAAATGCACACAAATAATGTCTTAAATCACAAAAAAAAATGCATTATGAAAGAAATAGATGAAGAATGAGTGTATATGCAAAGTGGTCATGCAATAATGCTTCAAGTAATGTCAAAGTCAGAATGGGGATGACCTAGACATGTGCCTAAACATGATATACAAATGTCATATGAGGCATACAATCAAGCATCCAAACATTAAGAGTGATTAGGAGAAGAAGTGAGAAGATATGGACATGGATTTAACATGAAAAGAAGTTACTTAAGGCATAAGTCAAACCTAAAAAAGTTCAAGATGAAACTCAAGTATCAAAGTAAGAAGTGATATTTCATGTTAGGATGAAGATAAGATGCACAAGCCAATCACATTCAAGCAATTACAAGTCATTTAGAATCTAGAAGAAATAGAAACATGCATTTGGGTGAAACATGTTCAAGTATGCAAAGTAAGACATAAATGGAATATGAGATAAATGCAATTCTTTAAATTCAGAAGCATACATCATTTGAAATGAAAATGGATAATATGGCATGGCATAAACAAACCAATTACAAGTCAAGTTGGCACTTAGATGAAAAAGGATGAGGAATTAGGTCAAAAGGAAACATGTGAAACAAGTATTGAACATGTACACAAAGAAAGCATCAACTTCAAACCAATGACCTATAATTTCATTCAAAAGATCTATAATGATCTAAACATGGCTCAAGAAGTCAATAAGAATGATCTCATACAATGGCACAAGTACCTTCTCAAGCAAGAAAACAAAACATGATCAAAGAAGTTCACAAAAAGGGACCTAAAACAAGAGTCATTAAACAAATACCACACATGATTCAACAATCATCAAATTAGGTCCCAAGGGACCTCAACCAGAGGCAAATATCATACCAAAATCCTATACAAAAATTCAGAAAGGAAGGACCTCAAACAATCAAGCAATAGTCACTTATGAACCATGAACCAAAATACAAAGATGGAGGACCTTAATGCAATAAAAGAAAGTTCTAAAAATGAAACAAAAATATTTTTATGAATTTTTGGATGTTACTGAATGGATGCAAAAAGATTGATGCAAAAATGTTTAATAATCTATGAGAAATAAATTTTTGAAATGAAGATATGAAAATAGAAACAAGTTTCAAAAGAAATAAAAGAAAATTATGGAATGATATGAAAATATTCACAAAATCAAAAATAAAAATAATATAAAATTATTTTAACATGTTAAGATATCACATGAATTTTTGTAGAATTTTTCATGAGGTTTTGGTATTTTTAAAAAACAATTATGAAACAAGTATAAAAAAAAAAGAAATTAAAAGAAGGAAAAGAAAGCAGGGGTGCAGATAAGTAAAATATCATGTTCAAAATAAGAATGGGCTCAGAGTGGGGGTGTACATAGAAATTAAGCCCAATCCAATTAAAAATGTGGTTGAGTGTGATAGCGCGTGTGTGCAGTCAAGTGAAGATGCAATCATGGCCGTGAGATGAAAAAGTCAACAATCAATCTTGCAATCCAACGTCTCACAAATCAAGAACATGGCATTATCACACACGCACCCACATGTAACTTCTCAGAATTAAAAAACAAGGCACGTGATAAGCACATGTATCAGTAATGTGTTGGCAAGTTTTGGTGCATTGGATCAAATCAGTCAAGTAAAGTAATTCAATCGTATGGTTCATGATCAATGCGCATGGTAGTTATGATGCAATGCACACACGAGAGTCATGGAAATCAAACACACCACAATCGTTAGATCAAGAGCCAGCAACGGTCAGGATTCAAACTGGAACTTAAACCCTAAGTAAAACCTCACCGGCCAGAGAAGGACCTCCGGTCATCTTCTCCGGCGAGCAACCACCACCTGCAAACTTTAATTTTCCCAGAAATGCACAATTCGAATACCAAAATGAAGAGGAAGTGAAGTATATCATGAAAACGCAATTAGTTTTCAAAGATCATGCACGTACACAACAAACCGATCCAAAATGTTTTGCCCTAAAAACACACCTAAGCTCCTAAAGAGCCTATCAACTAGCCAGGACTCACGCATAGCTTCTAATAAGCTCTAAACAACATGAAACAAGTTTAAATCAAATTGATACGCAACATTAAGGTTGAGTAAATCAAAACCTAAAAATGTGGAGAAACTTGAAGTGTTGAGAAAACCAGAGAAAAGCTTGAAATCTTGCGCTTCTAGATCTTCAACCTTAGCAAAATAAATGCTATTTGATGTGGAGATCTTGAGAACAAAAAAAATTCCAAACTGTGATGATGCTATGCTTAGGCAATGGAACTTCTTCTCCTTTGTTCTTTATCAGCAATGAAATGTTGAAGATGATGAAGGTGAAATGTAGAAAAAGACGGTTGAAGTCGTGTAAAATCAGAGAGAAAGTAGAGAGAGTTTGAGAGAATTTTTGGAGTGAAAATGGAAAATGAAAGTTGAAAAATGAAATTCTGAGTGAAATGTGAATTTATATGTGTGGTTTAATAGGTTAACTCATGGTCAAGTGAGTGAGTTAGGGTGAGTTGATGTGGTTAAAGTGAGTTGTCCCTAACTAACTGAGTCAAGTTAGTTAGGGCGAGTGAGGGGAGGAGTGATATGGTGATGAAGGTTTATAATGTTAAGGTGGAGGGGAGGTGAATTAGTGGTGATGAACTCGTGTGATGGAGATGAGCTGCAGCAGAGAAACTTGCTCCACAAGTTTTTATTCTTTTCCATTTCCATGTATGGTAAGCATGTCATGGATAGTGTAAGGATCATGTTTGGCTTAAATGAGGAAAAGAGAAGTGTGCGTATGAATACTTTGAAATAACAACAACAATAGTGTTTATTTTTCTGATTTGTAGCAGCTTGAAGTTCAATGGAAAAGTGCAAGTTTGAGAAGGAATTTCTCTCTTGTTAGTGAATGAAACAATGAAGTATTGATGGCATTAGAAAGATGGTGCATCATAGAACAATATTGGTGTGAGAATTGGATTGAAATGAAGCCTTAAACACACTTAAAAATGGCTATGAACACAATGGTTCAAAACTGGTTGGTGGGCGTGTAGAGATAAGTCATGGCATGGCAATGTGGCGCATGAAATTTCAGCATGATCACACTAACTTGGAACCATCATAACCATCTCATAACTTGCTCAAATGAAAATTTGCCCAACATCAAAGTTGAAGAGGACATTGAGATGAACAACTTTGAAGTTCAACATTTTTCCATTTGGAGCCTCTATCAATGAGAAAAATGGGTGGACATTTGGCACACCATGTGTTTGTCAAAATGATGGCCAGTGGGCTTGGTCACGCTTGGTCATGACTTGGTTTTGGACCTAGTTTCATCAAACTTTAATCAACCATAACTCATTCAATTTTTATCTTAATGGAGGAGTTCTTTATATGGATTTGAAGCTTAGAACATGAACTTTAATTGGCTCAACTTGGGCCTGAAGTTTGGAGCTTTTATCTTGGAGAAAGAGAGCCTCAAAGTAGGGTACAAAATGGTCCAAACTTGCCATTTTTAGAAACCCTAAAGTTTCTATTTTTGGCAGTTTTGTGACTTCTTGATTTTTCATTATTCCTCCATCATTTCTTGATCCAATCTTGTCTAATGAACATATATAACATGAATTTCATGAATTTGACCTTCGAAAGTCAAGAGTTGACTTTTTTCACTGCACAGTTGACTTTTTCCCCAATTTCTTGACTATCAAGCAACTGATCAATTGAAACCCTTCTGAACCCAATTGATGAGCAATTTTCCATCCATATACACTTAAGAACATAAGGAATACCATGAGATCAAGTTTTGCCCAAAAAATAAGAGATAAACTGATTCTAGGTCAAACCCTAATTTTGGCACCCTCTGGTTAGGAGGAAATATCACATCCTCCAAATCCAAATTCCTCTGAATATGATGTGTATCCTCTCAAAAAATGATTAGATATACCATTTGGAGGTGATAAAGACTCAAAGAGCTTGCCCATTTGGGGGTGAAATCCCAATTTTTGACTGCCTTGTGTAGGAGATGGTGCACTGCCCAATCTTCTTGATGAATTCTCCTCTTCCCATGCCTTGTGAGACCAATTGAGATGATATATGACATAAGAGACCCTTTAGGCTTGTTTGAAGACCCTTGGCTCTTGTTCCCTTGCTTTGGATGATCAACACCTTTGAGAAACAACTGATCCCATGCCCTTATGCAAGATGCCATGCAATGCTTTATGTTTTATTTTTCTATGCTTGAATGCAATGCAATGAAATGAAAGCTCATGCTAAATGATATGAAGAAATGAGAGGGCAAATTTTGGGGTATGACACACGGTTCCTAAACATATGTGTTCTCTCAAGTCCGAGTTAGGACTTATCTCACTCATAGATACCATGTCAACCCATAGAACATATATACAAATATATAGGCAAATATGACAAGTATATAAGCAGATATAAGTAAAGCAAGCAAACATAAATAACATAAAAACAAGATTGGCTTAACCCTCTTAGGAAAGGACCAGCAATAGGTCTAACCTTCCTCTTTCCCCAATGAAGTCGCCATTTCTGTTGCGGTGAAAATTGGATAACAAATTATTAATTAATTTGCATTATTTTCTTTTACAACCGACTTTGATTTATCCAAAGGAAAGGTTCAAGATCGTTAGAATAACCTAAAGGGAAAGATCTAAGGTTTGGGGGTTGGTTACGCCTAGGGAAGGTATTAGCACCCTAAACGTCCGTAGTACTCTACAGGAACCTCTTGTTCTACTGTTATCTTATGTTTGCTAAAAGTTCTATTCTAAAGGTTGAAAACCTAGGGGTTAATATCTAAGTATACTCGATAATGAATCGCACCTTACGCCTACGTATCCTCGGGAATAGAATCAGAGTATGCGTAGTTCTACTTCTACTGAACTGTTGACTATGGTCAATATTCAGAGGGGAAATGAGTACAAGCTCATTATAGAGTTTAAGAACTCTCTAAATCTAGTTGTAATGGACCTATGTTATGTTTTTGTTAGTATGGGAAGTGATAATTCATTATGATGAATATCACTAAGAGTTTAAGAAGTTTCTCCTAAAGCTAGTTGTAATTTCTATGGCTCTGATGAGGCCAAGAAATAAAGTTTCTCCTAAGAGGTTACTAAGGTTAAGGTGGGGGCTATGACTTAAGAGTCAACCTAATTCACCTTCCTTTGGAATGGGGGGGAAGATAATAGTTATAAATTACTAAAAGAGATAACAAATTAATATAAACATGATGACATAAAAAAAAGACATGAATAAATCTCAATATATCAAGCAAGACCAGAATCATGCAATTTAGACAATGATCAAATATGATAAGCAAGAATAGCATGGCAAGATGAATACGAAAATGTAATAAAGACGTAATAAGCATTTATAAACCAAACATGCATAAAGGTCTTTAAAATAATATTTTTGTCATTTTCTTTTTTATATGTGGAAAGTAGATTTAATTAGAGAAATATGGCAAAAAGAATGGGAGAAAAAGGATTAAAGATGCATAAGTTATAGTGTTTTGAAAATTAAGTATAAACTAAATATAGTAAAATAAATAAGTGATAAAAAAGGAATGGCAGCCATGGGGATTGAACCCACGCCCCCTTGAATCAATAACACCAAACCATAGCCAACTGAGTTGCGTGCGCGTAGTGAATATAGAATACAAACACAAATATATACGTTAACTAAGCAAAAACAGAAGAAAGAAAAAAAAAGGTTGGGCGTGGGGATCGAACCCCAGTCCCCTTGCTTCAAACACTTATAACTCCCTCCATGGACCAGCGGTACTACGCCCTCATCCATGAATTATACGCTTCCAAAATAATATAAAGTAAACAAGTCCATGAAATCCAAACAAACCAAACACGCGCCATCCTTGCCCACTGTCTCCAAACTAGACTTGCCTAGCCACATTCTCACACTCATAACTCAGTTGATACTCAATCAAATTAAACAAAACAAAACTCTAGATCAATTAGCAAAATATGAGGATTATTATCGTGTCTTCCAATTAAACTAAGACTCATCATACAATATACACACATACTGCAAAGAAAAGTGAATCAATGGAAGCATATCAAAAATGCGAAGGCAAACACATGAATTAATGATAGTAACTTATGGTATGATTTCAGAATGACCACATAACCTTGTACTGACTCAATGAAACAGAAACGAAAGATCTAAGTAAAAACCAACAGAAATTCCACGCATATCAAACATTAAGCCAAGACATTTTGAGCATTGATAACAACAGCAGCAACAGGCCAATGGCAGTATAAAAAACATTCACAGTTACAAGAGAGTTCAAGCCAAAAAAATGTGTTCAAGTCTATATGGATTCATTAAAGCCTTAATTACAAACCGTGTAAGGAAATTCTCAAACCAAGAGCCAAACCTTTAGGAATATAATCTTAAATACATGTTATCGTGTCAAATGGTGTTGCATAAATCACAAGACCTAGATTTCTAAAGTACTACAATGGACTTAGAATTCACACCAATGATTCAAGGTTTAGCAGGGCAAAATAAGCACAGCAGTTCAATATGAAAACACAACATTAAGCTCAAAATATGAGAGCATCAACCCTACCCTAAGTGCATAACAGGATCACTAAGACACATACTTAAACTTTAAATATGCAACTGGTCTAACCAAAAAGAGTGACAAAAAGATTGCTCAAATGAAAGAGTCATGGCAGGCAGTCAAGAATTCTTAGTCAATTGAAAGCAAATAGTGTAAACAAACTCAGACAAATTGGTCGTGTGGTAAAGTGCAGATCATCATTCAGTTTTAAAAACTTAAAGGTCAGCTTGTTCAAAGATTTGGCAAATAACATTTAAAAGGTCTAATAGCTAGTTAACAGCACATAAACAAGGCATGATTAAGTACAGATGAGAGTTAATTCAACAAAGTCACTTCAAACAAAATCAACTTGGACATTTGCAAATGATGAGCTCAGATTGGCATGCTTCCACAAAACAATGAAACAAAGATTTGAACAAATTGAAAGGGCTGTAAACAACTAAACAATTAAGCACACACATGTTAGAGACAAACCAACAAATAAAGAACACACAGCTGTGACTGGTGTGTGATGGTGTGATTGTGTAAGCATTTCAAATAAGAAACATGCAGCAACAACAACATTCTTGTACTTGAGGATTAAATAACATTTGAACTTAAACTCTATGCAAAACAGGGCATAAGACAAACTGTAGGATAGTTCAGCAATCAAATCACACAAAAACATTTAGAGATAGGCAGTGCATAGACTTGGTAAAAACAACCAAATTAAGACATTAATATAACAAGCATTTTTAACAAACATATATGCAGTCAATACATTACAAGGGCATGATTTCTGAGACTAAAAGCTTGACAGAATAATTCTCATTATGTACCAAATGAAAACTGGTGAGCATGAACAAGATGAAAAGGCAGGTTAAGGATCATGAAGCATATGACAAATGTAATATCAATGTAAGGCATGCCAATCTACCATTCAAACCTTAAACATATGTTGTCACAAACAATCCAATAAGGGTTAATGTAAGTAAATGGCTCGACAGCTTGCACACTCAAACAACAACACAGTCAATAATCCATGAGCAGAAACATTACAATATCCACAAGAATGAGGTTAAAATCAGAACTGGGCACACAACCATATTCCTCCATTAATGATGGCAATAAAAACACTCATGCTATTTGAACAAGAATAATTTGGTAACATCATCAATCATACATAAGATAAACTCAAGCATCCCATATCAGTTACTCAAATAGACAAAGGTTCCAAGTTTCATTTTAAAATTTCATACATAACATCCAAACAAAACAAGAACATCAATCTAATTATAGCAATGCCACAAAGAGAACTTGAAGCTGCAAACAATGAGTTAATAAAATAGAGGTACTCAACATCATGGCATCAAAACATTTCTTTCCAAGTGGAATTTCACAACAGGTTCAAACATACATCAATCAGACAAGCATGTATAAAATGATGATATGCATAATAAAGCTGTAAATAAGCATTAATAGCAAGAGTAAAAGGACACGATACCAAATGGGAGTGAGGTCTACTATCTTCAAGTGTGATGACTGCCTTCACTTCTTAAGCACTCCAAGAGATTCCTTCAACTTGATTGCTCAGGCTTATGGAATTGCAGAGAAAACTTTAAGTGTTTTTGAGAGAGAGTTCTTGATGATTTTGAACTGAACATCCACCCTCCTTATATAGGATACTTGATGGGCCGGGTCAAGAGAATTTCCAACTTCAAATAGTTGGAGGCTAGGGTTTGCAATGGAGCCAAGATGTTCACCCTTGGAGATAAGCGCTCCTTGCACTCAGATGTTCAGAAATTCGCAGAGTCAGAAATGATCAAAATAGGCATTGCTTCTTGGACGGATTTCTGTGGTCAAACAGATGTATTGAGAGAGGAAGTGAAAGGGACATTAGCTATGGATATTTCGCAGGCGATGCAGGATATGGCAGTGGAAGAGATGGAAACGGTAACACCTCAAAGATGCTTTTGACGAACCAAAACTTGGAAGCTCAAAGAGGAAAGCATCTTGGGGAAACAAATGAAACATTCGCGCCAAGGATTTGAGGTTCAAACAATTTAAATGATTTTGATATGCTTGAAGTTTGAATTTCTATCTGAAGCTCACACACACGGATGAGGAAGAAGGAACATCTTGGGGTGAGTTTGTTTCTTTGTATGCCACATGTCATTTCCCCACTGGCCACGAACAAGGGTTGAAAAGTCAAAGAATGAGTGCTTATTTCTCATTGGTTGATGGTGAGACAATTCCTCCAATCACAAGCAACTCCAATGCCACGGAGGACCAGTTAAAATGGCAAGGACAAGAATAAGACTTCTCTTTTTTTTAAAAGACATAATAGGTTAAATAATAATAATAAGTAACAATTAATTACCATTCTAATTAAATACCTAAAATAACAAGCTAAACCAACAATTAATCTAATTAGTTAAACTAATAATTGAGCAATTAAAATAAATTGAGATTAAATTAAATTAACTAAAGAAAATAAGGCAATTTAACTATAACTAAAAATGAAATAAGCCATATTGAAATAAAAATAAAAACAAATAGAATATTTAAAATAAACATTAAATGAAAATAAGAGAAACAAATAAAACATAACAATAAATAAAATGCGTATTAAATTGAAATGCAGAGAAAAATAAATCAAACATCAATTAGCAAGAAATGAGGGTAAAATTTGGGGTACAACACTTAGTTTCCCTCCTTTTTTGGGACATGGCGAACGCCTTTCTCCTCTGTAGGGGCAAATGGCGAGCGCCGTTCAGTTGGGGAGGCCAAAACTTGCATTTTTGCTGTTTTTCTTCACACTTCAGGTCTGTTTTCGCTCTTTTTTCCATACTTGCCGATTAAACACCTGTCGACATAAAAACAAAGGAAAACATAATAAATCAAAGCAAATAGTATGAAAGACTCGATAAAACGGTACTAAAAGTGCGTGTAATGAGTCAAAAAATACGATACAAATTCGAGTTATCAAGTCTCTGTTGTAGCCTTTGCATCTTTGTTCATCTGAAGTTTGTAACCTTCAGGTCTGGAGGTTCCAGTTGTGGCTCCTAGGTCTTCAGTGACCGGTGGGATGTATCCCTCAGGTATGAAATTGAAAGGCATGCCCCAGGGAAAACCTTTAGGCATGTTGTACTGCGGAAGTTTGATGGGTATCTCAAATGCTGGTGTAGACACAATTTCTGAGATGGCAGTCTTTTGAGGTGGTTGATCATGAGCTACTGATAGGGATTCAATCATGTTGTTGAGTCTTTCCAAAATTTCCTTTAGAGTGTTGACTTCCTCTCTCATCTCTCTATTTTACTCCTCAAGATTGTCCATTTTCTTTTGCCGATTGGCCTGCGTATTGTACGAATGAGACAGTTTGACTCTAAAGCGCGACACATGTGTGAGACTTTATGACAAAGATGTGTAATGCAAGAATGATGAATGATATGCAAAGAATGAGAATGATCTTTTTTATTTTTAAAAGAACTTTTAACAATTATATTACAAATATCATACAGCGGTGGAAACCTTTTATTGAATTCAAAGGATTACAATATCTTACAAGGAAAAGCACATTATTTTACAAAGTGCAGGACGGAAAATTAGGCCTATGAATCCTAAGGATTCTCTGACAAAGGTCCAGATGCTGGCTGTTGGTCCACTTTCCTCTTCTTTGACCGGGTCTCCTCAACCGTTGTCAGGTCAATGATCCTTTGCCATGTGAAAGGAGAGAGTAAACTTCTCCATTCCTCTTGACTTTCCACAGCATGTTACTCTAGTATTTCAATTAGAGCATCTTTCTCCTTTAGTAACTCTTGAATCTTGGTTCACTCCAAGCTGATAATCTGGTACTTGTTCTTCCAAGAGTTCTTTTCGCATTGAGTTTTGTTAAAAGCGACCTGAAATTTCTCGGTGTCACTCATGAAATAGAGGACATACTCTTTTAAGGGAAAAACTTCTTGGAGAGGGTAAGACATTTTTAACTTGAGGGCTTTAGTTTGTACCTATTGGAGATAAGGCTCTGTGGAGATGTAGTTTGGTTTTCCCAGAGACTCTCTTCCTTTCTTGTGAACATGATGCCAGGCATATACAATTTCCTCCTTGAGTGCTCTATCATTTTCTCCTTCTTTGAAGAAAAGACCTTCCAGATGAACGTTGTAAGGTACATTCTTCATCAGGTATCCAAGTTGCCGACATGCTAAAACTGGGTGATAGTTGATCCCTCATTTGGTACCAATAAGGGGTACATTGGGGAAACTTCCACATTTTGTCAATGATCTTTATTCCTTCATAGACTCGATTGTACCAATCTATGTCGGAGTGGGTGAAAGACATAATCTTCTGCGACCATCGCATATTAGTTTTGGGATCCCAAAAAGCAGAAGATTTGGGTAAGTGGGAAATAAACCATCTGTAGAGTAATGGTACGCAGCATGTCATCATCCCTCCACTGTATAAGTTCCTTAAATGTACTGAGTGGTAAGCATCTGTAAGCAAAGTTGGGATTGGGTTCCCAATTAAGAAAATCTTGATAGCGTTTATGTTACCGAAATTGTCAATGTTAGGGAAAAGGAATAATCCGTAAGTGAGTAAAACAAAGTTATCCTCAAAAGCAACTATGTTTCCTATGATGACAAAGTATAAGGCTTTCTCCAATAAAAACCTACCTGGTAAACCATATATTCCTCCTTTGGTGGCCATGTGAGCTTTGATATCGGATATTTCCAAAGAGGCGACCCTTGCAATGACCTGATCCTTAGGAATTTCTTCCAGTCTAGAAAATGGATCTTGGTTAGTGATAGGTAAATCAATCAGATGAGAGTATTCTTCCAATGTTGGTGTGAGCTGATAATTGGGAAACGTGAAGCAGTGGTACATCGGATCATAAAACTGAACCAATATAGCTAGGACTCCTTCAACCATGTTGACTTTCAAAAGAGACAAAAGTCCTCCGTACTTAGCTCTGAAAGCTTCCGGATTGGTAATCAACCTTCCCAATTTTCTCAGGTCTTCAAGTCTTGGACTTTTGAAGGTGTACTTTTGGGTTTTTCTTCTACCAAAATCCATAATGCGGTTTCTGATATTTGCAACACCTCTTATTTTAGTTATTTTGAAAAAAATTTGAGAAAGGATTTTTATGAAAGTTTTTTTTATGAATGCATGAATATATGAATGCAGCAAACACAAACACATGAAAACATGGGTTTAAGGGTTCATCGTCACGAGCATGGAGCCATGGATCTACCCAATCCCAAGGAGTATGTACTAGGGATTCTTTTTTGTATTTGTAGAACAGGTTCTAACAAGGTTCTCAAAATCATTGACCCCTATTAATAATATTACCAGCAAACCGACTGACTCATGAGAGTTGTAATATCCTTAAGATGAATATCATTCAAGCGTAGTATCGTGTATCAACTATTCCCGATAGTCATCGCACTACATCCTAAAAGAATGGTTAATGTTAAATATTTACCAATCCTTAGCTTTGCGGGTGCTCAGTGGAAAAAGTAATGTTTTCACGACTTGCTCATTTAACATCACTAATTCCAAAAGGGTACCTCCACTGATTTGGTGGAATTTCAAGTTAGCTTGTTCGGGATTCACTCTCAATAAGCCTTCTTGAGTCTGCCACCTCCTATGTTGAATATGGAAAGTTTCTCCCCTGTGAAGGCTGAGGAAATGTTTTTGTTATTTTTGGGTTTTCTAATTTTTTGGGAAGGTACTGGACCTAAAGTTTTTTCAGTGTGCTCGCTAAGATTTTGCAATCTTATGCCTACGTATTCCCGTAAAGAGACTTTGGGAAATCAGAGCAATCGTAGTTCCTCCTATTCTGTGGGAGGAAAAAAAATTTGGTATCTTGTTCAAAGCCCAAGATTGAAGCTAAAATTTTGTTTGTGTCTTGTTCAAAGCCCAAGATTGAAGCTAAAGTTTGAGTGATAGAGAAAATGTCATCTCTAAAGTGAGATATCTCACCTATTCATCACAAACATTGAGGAATTGATTATAAGGGAAGTTGCTTTAACTGAGATATATGGAATCCAACAATGCCACATCTTACTTTATAAGTCTCTGCATGCTAAAAGAGGGACATTGACATGGATGTGCTTGCCACTTACATCACTTAGATGAAAAAGAAATTTTAACCAGGATAAAGGAGGGACTCCAGCTTGGATTTTGAATCAACAAGTGTGCCACTTACAACAATTTATCTGGGAAAAGGTTTGATTGTTTGTTTTGTAATGTAATGTATAGAAGGGATATCTTCCTACAGAGAGGACTCCTAGTCTCATCTGTGGGGATGAAAGTTTTGTGCCTTGATCAAAGCCCAAGGTTGAAGTTAAAAAGGTTGAAAACTGACTCAACTGGAGAGTATTATGTTTGTCTTGAGGCTGACTGGGAAAATCATTAGATGAAGCCTAAGAGGAGGCTGACTCTTGCCGACGTTTATTCAAATCTAGGAGAAGGTCTAAATTGTTTTGAGAAATCCAAAGGGAAACTAACACTTGTTGGGGATTAAAGAAGAGTTAACTTATCAGATGCCACGAGGTTCTGATACTTTTTGGGGGACTTGTTGGTGATAATCTGACCCTAGCTGGGGATTTTAAAGATGAAAGCCACACCTTGTCGGGGATCAGGGGAGACTTAAAAGGATAAGTATGAATATCTTGTAGGTTTTGAATCTCTAGGGGACTGGTGTGTAGATGACTAGGATCTATCTTATGCTTTTAGGAAACCTGAGGGTCCTTGTATGAAGCCCAAGAGGAAGCTAGAGATGCTTCTAGGAAGCCTGTGGGTCCTTGTATGAAGTCCAAGAGAAGACTATGGGAAACTTCTGAGAAGCCTGTGGGTCCAAGCCTGAGAAAAGTTCAAGAAAGTTTTCATCGGGAAATAATCCTTTCTTTGTTGAACGGTTCTAAGGTTTGAAGAAATTCAAAAGAGGTTTCACCAGGAATTAATCCTCTATGTGGAAATGAATTTCTTTGTATAAGAATAAATTAGTTGATTGAACTGAGTCATAAGTATCTTATTGTTTGACCTAAGTGTGAATTGAGGATGACCTTAACTATTAAGGGAACCCTAAATAGATAAGCATAGGTATACATATACAGGTATGTGAACAAGCATATAAACAAGTATGAATTGAATTTAAAAGGTGGTGGGTCTTATTCTTTTGATAGAGGCCCAAGTGTATTGTGATTGGATGTATTGATTATCACTGTATGATTAAGGTTTTGAGAAATCGAAGAAATTTTTTATAAAACTTTGAGTTTGAATTTGAATTAAAAGAGGGTTTGGGGCTTATAACTCAAAAAGAGGCCCAAGTGGTCTAAGAGCAGTTTCATCGAGAATAATGCTCCTCTTAGTACCAGTGTATTTGATTTGAATCTTCTTATTTTTATTATTAACAAGGGGGAAAGGATGGGACTTATACCTTATCTAAGAGGCCCAAGATAATTTATTTTGAATGAAAGAATGAAAGAATAGTATTGGGTCTTAGACTCGGGGAGAGACCTAGTTGTTTTCAAGCAGCTCAAAACAGACAGATGTTTTTGAAAACAGAGGTATGGGGCTTTCAACTCAAAGAGAGGCCCAATGGAGGTTGTTTATGGTATGAAACAAAGTTTATGTACAAAAGACCGAGGCTTATACTCAAAGGAGAGGCCCAGATGATTTATTTGAAAACAGTGATCGCACTGCGATACCGAAAGACGTTGTGGGACTTATACTATAGTAGAGGCCCAAAAATTATTTATGTACATAAGGGGGTTGGGTCTTACACTCTAATAGAGGCCCATGAGTGTTGAAATGAAATTTTTTGAAAGATCAAGTCAAAGGAAACCCTAATTTCTATTTTTTTTTTGTATTTTTAAAAGGTGAAATTAATTAAAAATGATAAAAAAATATCAAATAAATCCAATAAACATGTTATGAATTATGTTTAAGGTTTGGAAAATAAGGTTTTATTCACATGATGATTTAAAATCAAATTGGTTTTTAAAAATCAAGAAAAAGAAATTATTTAAAATGTTTAAAACAAATTAAAATAAAATTCTTTAAAATATTTAAAAATATATCAAATAAAAATATTTTTTGTGATTTTTTGCTGAATAAAATATTTTTAATGTGTGAGTGATATTTGTACAAAAAATCATTTTAGAATAATTAAAATTGATTAACAAAAATAATTATTGAAAATAAAATAGAAAAAATATAAAAAAAATGAAAATATGAAGAAAACAAATGACAAAATGGCATGGGTGGGTGTTGAACCCACGTTCTCCAACACAAACACACTTGAAAACACACGCTGCTACCACTGGGGTGGTGATACATCCGTGTATCAAAACCACCCCATAAACACATATGGGTGACATGGTTTCTAGGCCAGACCAAGGCGCCATGGCCTGGCCCTTGCCCAAGGGAGGCCAGTTTTGGTGCCTTTGCAAGAAGGCCATAACTTTCTTATTTCTCCATGAAAATGGATGAAATAGATGGATCCTACCTCTTGAAGCTCCACTTGCTAACTTCCAAGATGCTTGTGACAGAAGTAATCCAATGCCTTGGACACTCTTAATATACCCCTTAGAAGCTTTTAGGATGATCAAAATCAAAAGGAAACCTCTGGAACAAAATCTACCTCTTTCTTGCAAAATTGGCAAAAGTGACCAAAACGGAAACCCCCTCAATTGGTGTTACAGTTGAGGAACACTTGTTGGAATAATTTAGGGATGATATTTGGAGAGTGTTTGGAGTGTTGTTTGCCTTTGAAAGTGATTGAATCAAGACATGACTTGAAAAATGCAGAAAAGTAAAAATTTGAGGTTTTGATGGTTAACTTTATGATTTTGGTGTTGTGAGATGAAGGTGAAGGTTTCAACACCTCCAATGGATGATTTGTGAAGTGTTTAGATGGTGGTTTGAGTGATTCAACCTCTGGTTTTGAGAATTTAAAGTTTGATCCTTAAAACCTTGAATTTTGAAGCAAGAGAAGAAAAGTGAGAAAATAAGGCTTTAGTATTATTTTGGTGTGATTTGAAACATCATAAATGACCTCTATTTATAGGAAAACAAATTTTTTTTGGAGGAATATTGAATGGATGAGGGATCATGTTATTATCCAATGGATTTTGTCATGTAACATGACTTGAATGCTAAGGTACCTCAAGTCTCCTCTAGCCATTGACTTGAGCTGAAATTTGTAGGTTTAGGTCTTCTGATTTTTGGCAAAGGCTTGACTTATATAGACTAATAGGAACCAATTCATGCCACCTCCATGTATCCTTTTAATGCCATATGACAAAATTGATTTTTGGATTTGGAACATTGATTATCACATGCCAAAGGGATAGAGTTCTTGACTTATTGGCCTTATGGTTCAGATTCCTCATCATTTAGGTTGATATTTGACAGAAATCCAATGATGCAAGTGTCAAAAATTGGCTCAAGAAATCGTGGGATGCAAGTCATGTGTCAAATGTTGTCAAAAAATAGTTTGTATCAAGGCTTATTGTGAGGATCATAACTCCTTGCTCAAGTTGACTTAATGGGAGTTCTTGTACTCTTTGAAAAGCCTGTATATCATAATTCAAATTTGATTGATGATGATCCAAATCATAATTTAACATTTTTCTTGGCTTGAAGAAGCGATGTTTGTCAAAAAATTCCAAAGTCAAACATGGTTTTGATCACAATTGACTTTTTGTATCAGAAGAATATTGAACTTTGTGATCCTTTATAAAATCAAGTCCTTGGGCTAGATTGAACCTAATGGATTGATTCCAAAGGTGTTTTTGAGTGTTTTGAATCATTTCCCAAGGTTTGAGATCATGCTTTGCCCAAAAGTCAATGGTATGATTGACTTTTTCTCAAAAACCCTGGTTTATGGTCGAGATAATTTGAATCCTCATATTGCTTATGAACCAAGTTATTTGAATCAATTCAATATTGTGAGAGGATCAATATGATGTATTTGAGTTCCTTAAAGTATATCTTGAGGTCTTGGCTCCTGCCTTGCTCCAAAAGTCAACTTAGGGACTGAATTAGGTCAAAACCCTAATTCCTGATTTTTTTGATAGAGGTATCCCCTGAGGTTATGTTGAACTTATGAATGGACTCATAAGGTTCTTTTGAGCTTCATGAATCATATATTGAAGTATTGGCTCATGCCCAGATGAAAATTTCTCTTTGGAGGCCTTGGTCGACCAAAACCCTAATTTTGTGACATTGATGATCTTGAGGCTTGATCAACTTGAAATGTTGCATTCTTGTGTTATATTCTTGATTTAGGAGACCTATTGATCCTTGATGGATGTTTGAGAGGATTAAAAAGATGTAGATCATGTCAACTCTTGATTGATCATTTGCCTAAATGCTCTGAGAGGGCTCAAAAACCCTAATCCTATTGGTTGAGGTAAATACTCAACAATCTTTGAAAGGATTAGTGAGGTATGAAAATACATCCATAGTGTGGTGATGATTTGTACAATGATGTGAAGTCTTGTGGTCAAAATTTAGGGTATGACACCAACCTCAATATGCTTCCAAAGGTATTGCTTCACAACAGGTCGGTGTTTATATTTTTCCTCAAATTCCTTGGCACATTTGGATGAAACTAATGAAAATGGAGATTCTACAACTGTAGAAGAAGTAGTTGCCTTAACCTTTCCTTTAATATCACCCTTGGACTTAGAAAGCTTATGAGCCATGGATAATTTGACCTAACACAGATCCCACACCAACTGTTCGATGAAATGTGTGAACGAGAAGTGAAGGAGTTTGAGAGATAAAAGGTTACTCACAAACTCAACATAGACAAAAAAAAGTCACAAAAATAACAAGAAGTGAAGAGTAGCCAAAAATAGGAAGTAATTTGGATTTTTTTGGAGAGTTTAGCTGAAGAAGGGTTTTTGAGAATGAAATTCGAAAGATTGATGAAAATGTTAATGATTTGTTGAAAATTTGAATGTAGATGATATAAAGAGAATGAATCTAACAAGAGTTAATGGTGAATTTGAAAATTTGCAAGATTCAAGAGGAGATGAATGAAGTTTGAGCTTTGGTGCATGTATGAGAGAAGAAGAGAATTGAAGTGAATTTGACTTAAATTAGACTTATGAGCTGACCTCTGAATGCATGTGCCGACCTAAAGAGGTTACAGGTTGACACATATTGAAGCAAATATAAAAGATTACAAAAAATAATTCCATTTGTCGACCTATTAAAACATGTGTCGACACATACTGAAGCATTCTTGAAAATTTCAAAAATTATTTTAATGTGTCGACCTTACGACATATGAGTCAACCTATAAAGCCCAAAACTTGAAAATTTTGACGAATATGAACTCGTAGTGACTTTGGAGGACTCAACTTGACTTATACATAACTAATTGATGTGAGACACTATTGAATGCCAAATATGTCTTATTTTGGACCATTATTATTGGCATTTTTCAACTCATTTCTCAAGTTTCAATTGATTTATTCCATGTTCTTATGTGATTCTTCAATGAAATTGATGTTACCTTTGGATGCCTTGATATGCGTGCTATTGTGTAGGAATTAAGTTGGATTATCAAAGAACAAGGCACAATTGAATGGACAAGGAAGCCAAAGAAATTATGGAGAATCCAGCAGGTTTGAAGTGTGAGCAAGTAGCGAAGCGCAGGCGAGCTCACAGTGCGAGCTCAAGGCGAGGCCCAAGTAAGCTGAAACATTTGGATGGCAGTAGCTAAACCCCTTGCTGATGGTAGTGCGATGCTTGAGCAAAGAAGTTTGCAGTGCGAAGTCAAGGAAACCTCAGGGGCGGTTTAACTGTTCAGAGGCACTTCATGTGCCTATATGTGAAGTTCGCAGTGCGAACTGGGAGCTCGCAGTGTGAGCAGGACAAATTCTATTTAGATATTTGTGTACTATTTAGCAATTTTTGGGGATCATAACCCCATAACACCATTTTTTATAGATACTAACATTGGCTTGGGAGAAAAAAACCCTAAGTTTATCATTTCTTCATCAAGGAGTGATTTTTTACAAGTAGAAGCTGGATTCGCATCCTAGATCGATTCTTCATCTTGGATGCTCATTCATATTCTTTCTTTTCTTGTGAATCAAGCTACCATGACTATGGGTTGCTAGATCCTTTGTATCAAAGGTAGAAGTAGTCTATCTTAGCTTGTATGTATTTCTTTTGATCTATTTGTATGTGAACAAGTGGATGATTAATATATGTTGAATGTTTTTGTTCTTAAAGATCTATTTATGCTTTGTATCATTCTAGACATAGATTTTACAAACCTTGATCTAAAATAGTCATCCATCAATAAACAAACTCTATACATAGATTTGTGAGTTGATATTTTCTTTGTGTTGATCTTAAAGATTATTGTATTTGTTGCTATCATGAGACATCATCTAATGACAGATACAATAATATTCACGACACCGCTCTAGACATAGATGGTATTGATAGGATACATGATTGTATTGATTGGAAACGAATTCACATTCTTAATTAATCGATTATCTAAGAGTTAGGTTGATGAAATCTATCTTTGATATGTCTTGCTAAACAAACATCTTTTAGAATTTAATCTTTGTTACAAAAATCGTGACAAAATTATGATCCAAAACAAACAAACTTTGAAAACCCTACTTAAAACATCATAAAATGCATAACGGAAAGCGATATCACTACAATCCCCGTGGAGACGATTTTCAAAACCCCCCTTTAACTACGAATTCGAACAGACACATGCATATGATAGTTTTTCATGATTTGTTAGCCAATAACATGCAAATACATAAATGTAAGCATGATATAATGAAAGATATAGATCACATGTGAAGATATTATGAATAAGATCACTAAGCATATTAAATGAAACACACAATGGTTACACTTGAAATTTTAGGAAATGAACACTCAAAACATCTATCATACACACGATATATCACATACGTTTCAGAAATAAACAAGAAAAAGAGGAAACTTACTTACAAAGTGAAATTTGAAACGATATTACCTCACTGTACGAATGACGGAGCACGCACATGCATTCCACAATGAACTATCGAACAAAAGTTAGAATAAATGCAAAACATCCACAAACAAATAAAAACAACGATCTTACCACCTTTCAATTTGACAAAGTATCCAATAGTGTACTTTGCAATGAATCCATGAAAGAAAAATTATTTATTTGATGATCATCCTTTTTTGGTTGGACTTCCAATCTTGTTTCTTTCATGATAGCTATCTTACCCCTCCTCAAGCTTCATTATCTTAGGTTGATCAATCCCTTGTTCAATGTTCTTGAGTGTGTCTCTTGAAGATAAGACTTTTGCATGAAATGAAATACCTTTTCTGCATTTCTTTGGATGGAAGCATTACACGTAATCTACACACTTTTACCAATTAATGAACACTAGTTGTTGATGCCTTTGGTAACACACCCCTTATTTCTTACCACAAAGTCAAATAAATAAGGATATGTCACATGTATCATGTCTTGAGCAACCACAAAGGAGATCCCATACTCTCTTCATAGAGCCAAGACATTTATCCTGCAAATAAATAAGAAGTGATAGGTACCCAATCTTCATTGGGTCCTTGAGGGTGAGTGAAACCTTGATTGCATTTGGGAAACCATTGAAAAATGCCTTTAGGCACAAGAAACTTTCTAAACATGCATTTTGCATTGCTATGACCTTTCTTGCAACAAAAGTGACAAATTAAATAATGAGAAGAGTTGCCTTTTCTAATTTGATCCTTTTCAACAAAGTTATACCTTTTATAAGGATTATGAGAAGGAATCTTATATTTAGTAGTATCAATAGCAAAAGTGACCTTTGGTTGTAATACCTTGTCCAATTTAGCTTTAAGAGTGTTTGCCTCTCTTTGCCAAATATGACAAGTTTCACAACCAAACCATGACCTTTGCTTAAGAGCTTCCATATTCTTTTTGGTTTCCAAAACTTTAGATTCTAAATGAGCAAAAATTCTTTTGTTTGAAGCTAACTTTTTGAAAGCGTCTACGGCTTCTCTATGAAGATTTTCAAAAGCCTTTTACAACTCGAAATAAGACAATTCATCAACGTGTTCATATTTAGAGTGAGTCCTTCATCACTCGAGGAGTCGGTATCGCTCTCCCATGCAATATATGCTCTTCTAGACTTGCTAGATTTCTTGTGATGTCCTTTAACATTGTCTTTCTCTATGAATGGACACTCTGGCTTGTAATGGTCGGCTTTGCCAAAATTTTAACATGAACGTCTTGATCTTCCTTTCTTGTAATCATCTTCATTTGATGAATTTGATGAGGTTTTTGTCCGAGAACTTTACATCATTTCTTTTGATGTACTTGTTGAATCTTTTCATAAAGAGTCCTATATCACCTTCATCCGAATTCTCGTCATCTCTTGTTTCACAATCACCATGCTCATTAGTTGAGGAATTTTAACTTGAAGCCTTTAGAGCAATAAACTTATTTTCTTCCTCATTGTCTTTACCTTTCTCCTTCTTCATCTTCTTCTCATGTTTTTTCTCATGTTTTCCCAAGCAAGTTAGTTCTTTCTCATGTTCTTCTAGCTTGCCAAATAAAGTTGTGAGATCAAGTGTTTTTAGATCATTCGCTTCTTTAATTGCGGTGACCTTAGGTTGACATTCCATATCAATACACCTCAAAACTTTATTAGTAGCTATATCATTGGAGATAGGATTACCTAGAGCTTTCAAGTGATTTATAAGATGTATGAACCTCTTTTTCATTTCGGCAATGGTTTCACCATACTTCATGCAAAATAGTTTAAACTCTTGATTTAATGTATTGTTCCTAGCTTATTTAACATCATTAGTTCCCTCTGGGCAACTTCTAATACGTCCCACATAGCTTTGGCGGTCTCACAATGAGAGACACATTAAATTCATCAACACTGAATGTGGATATGAGAATATTTTGTGCTTTCCAATCATGAAACCACAATTTCTTATCATTATCATCCCATTGTGCTTCTAGTTTAGGTATGACGACACCTTGAGCATTGGTCATGGTAATTTCATTAGGACCGTTCATGATGGCGTCCCATACCCCTCATCAACCGAGTTGACATGAATACCCATACAAGCTTTCCAATAAGTTTTGGTGCTCTATTGTACGCCACTTTAGGTTCGGTATCCATTTTCTAATAAGCAAGTATTTAAGCACGAAATTAATCGGAGCTCATGATACCAATTTTTAGACGAAGGAGACTTATCTAGAGGGGAATGAATATATCCCCAAATAAAAATTTATTTACGAAAAGTGTTTTAAAAAACAACGGCTAGTGGAGGTAACTTTGATCGATTTGTCTAAACCGAACCGCTATTGAAAAGCTCGGATATGTGTATGTGAAAACAAATCAGAGATAATGATAAGCTATCTAATCAATAGGTTTCAGTCACAATCTCTTGAAATCCCAACAAGCAATGATATATCCAATAATAAATCACACAAAAATTAACTGAGACAAATTATCAAACACCTTGTGTGAAATCGATTTTGTTTGGAACTTTGAATAGTTTTGTTGATCTTAAAATCCAACCACAATCAAAATGATTGTGATCAATTAAAAAAAAAATCTTTCAAATGATTTTCAAAAGAATTTACCAAACAAATTAATCAAACAAATGATGAACTCAACAATTTGCAAACGAAATGTAAATGAGAGAGAGAGAGAGAGAGAGAGAGAGAGAGATAGAGAGAGAGAGAGAGTACACAAGGATTTATTTAGGCAGTTCCCCAATCTGCATCGCTATGGGTACTGCGAGAGTTGGGTCAAACTCATGCTGTGTCGAAGGAGAGCTTTCATGTGTTTTTCGACAGGAGGCAAGCATGCAGTCGAAGCTTGTTCACATGCTGATGCCTGATTGTTACATATTATAGTCGAAGTCTGTTCTAATATGTACTGTCGAATTATTCTGTTGAATTGGGCCTTGTGTTAAGGATCCAATTGTTTAGGTTTCTTGGGTTGCAAGTTACATTGTTAGTCTATAAATAGGCTAGTACACTCAGTTTGTTGAGTGTGGCAAATTGTGATATTCACTTGTAATCATTTGTGATTTTAATGAGAAAGTGAATAGTAAATAGAATTTTATTTTCCCAATCCTTGTTGTTCCTTCATGTTATCTTCTTCTTCTTCTTCTTCTTCTTCTTCTTCTTCTTCTTCTTCTTCTTCTTCTTCTTCTTCTTCTTCTTCTTCTTCTTCTTCTTCTTCTTCTTGTTTTCCTTTCCTTTAACCCTTGTTTGGTTCTTGATCATCAAGAAACCATTAATACTTGTTACAAAGACATCGTTTTCCACAACAATTTGGTGCGGTGGGCGTGGAGAAGATGTCTTCAACAAAGTATGAGATTGAAAAGTTCACCGGAGTGAACGATTTCGTTGAAGGGACAGGCAGCCATGGATGTTGCATTGACGGAAAGAGAAAAAACGGCAATGATCAAGAAAGCACACAATGCAATATTGTTGAGCCTTGGTGATAAGGTTCTCCGGCAGGTATCAAAGGAGACTACGACGTCAGGATTATGGGTAACACTTGAAAGTTTGTATATGACCAAATCTCTGGTGAATGTCTCTACGTGAAGCAAGCTTTGTATTCTTTCAAGATGAGTGAAGACAAAGCTTTGGCTGAGCAGTTGGATATGTTCAACAAGCTGATTCTTGATCTTGAAAATATTGATGTGACGATCGATGACAAAGATCAAGCATTGTTGTTGTTGTGTGCTTTGCCAAGAACACATGCTCACTTCAAAGAAACCCTCTTGTATGCAAGAGAGTCCCTGACCTTTGAAGAAGTTCAAGCAGCCTTGTATTCGAAGGAATTGAATGAAAGAAAGGAGCAGAAACCATCATCAGTTGGCGAAGGGTTGTCCGTGAAGGGAAGATCGTCAAAGAAAGATGGTAGGTTTGACAAAAATAAAGGTAAGGTTCAACAAAAGTCTTATGGTGGTGATATGTCTAGTATTAAATGTTATCACTATAAGAAGGAGGGTCACACAAGAAAAGTGTGCCCTGAGCGCCTGAATAATCATGGAGGTAATAAGGACACTAGAAATGTAGCTATTGTGCAAGATGGTTATGAATCATCTGATGTCCTGTGGTGTCGAGTAGCAACTCTTACAAAGAGTGGATTATGGATTCTGGATGTACTTGACATATGACTCCAAACAATAACGTGTTTGAAGAATTATGTGATCAGGAGGGTGGATCAGTGCTGCTGGGGAACAATAAAGCTTGCAAGATTGCAGGTATTGGATATGTTAGATTCAAGCTCCATGATGAGTCAATAAAGCTATTGACTGGGGTTAGGTATGTACCTGACCTTAAGAGGAATTTAATTTCTCTTGGTGAATTCGACAAGAAAGGATATGCTTTCAAAGGAGAGCAAGGTATCCTGAAAGTTATGAAGGGGTCGAAGGAAGTCTTGAGAGGCGTGAAGAAACAAGGTTTGTATACCCTTGAGGATGAGGTTGTAAGTGGTTCAACAAATGTTGTATCCACGAAACCTATGTCGAAGATAGATTTATGGCACATGAGATTGGGCCATGTCAGCGAAAAAGGCCTGGTCGAATTGGGGAAGCAGAACCTGCTAGGTGGTGACAAAGTCGAAAAGTTGGAGTTTTGTGAATCTCGTGTATTTGGTAAATCCTGTAGGGAGAAGTTTAACAAAGGCAAGCAGAGAACACATGAATCCCTCGATTACATTCATGCTGATCTTTGGGGGCCTGCAAGGTATCCTTCACACTCAAGTGCAAGGTATTTTCTATCTATCGTTAATGACTATTCCAGAAAGCTATGGGTATTCATTCAGAAGACAAAGGATGAAACTTTTGAGAATTTCAAAAGTTGGAAGGTTCTGGTCGAAATTAAAACTGGTAGAAAGATTTAGAGGTTAAGAACCGACAATGGCCTTGAGTTCTGCAATTAAGCGTTCGACAGTTACTGTGTTGAGTCTGGGATTGCAAGGCATAAGACTGTAGCAGGTACTCCTCAACAAAATGGCTTAGCTGAGATATTTAATCAAATAATCCTTGAAAGGGTTAGATGCATGTTGGTTAGTGCTAGATTGAAGAAGGTGTTTTAGGCAGAGGTTGTTTCGACAGCAGGTTATCTGATAAATAGATGTCCCTCGACTGCACTGGGAATGAAGACACCTGAAGAAGTTTGGTCAGGTCATCCACCAGATCTCAACAAACTGAGAGCATTTGGTTGTTTATCCTATGCTCAAATTAGGCAAGACAAGGTCGAACCTAGAGCTCTAAGATGCATGTTCCTTGGATATCCTGAGGGAGTCAAGGGTTATAGGCTGTGGTGCCTAGAACCAGGTCACAGAAGATGTATCACAAGTCGTGATGTAGTTTTCAATGAGGTCAAAATGGCTTTCAAGAAAACTAGTGATGTTGGTCGAAGTGCAGAAATCTCTGAAGAGGAGCTGGAACAGGTAGAGATGCCTGTTGAGGTGGAGCATAGTAATGTTGAAGTGCATAGCCCAGATGAAGTCGAAGAAGAAGAGCAAGATGCTCATGAGGTTGAAGAAACTGTCGATGACTGCCTACTGGCAAGAGATAGGTCGAGAAGAGTCATCAAGCCACCTCAGAGACTTGGTTATGCAGATCTTATAGCTTTTTCCTTAATCTCTGCAAGTGAGGTACTTGACAAAGAACCTAGAGATTACAAGGAAGCTATAAGGAGTCGAAACAATACTGAATGGCGAAAAGCCATGGATGACGAGATGAAATCTCTTCATGATAATAACACTTAGGAGCTGATTGAGAAACCTGCAGGAGCCAGGTTAGTCAGTTTTAAGTGGATTTTCAAGGTCAGGGAAGGAATCCAAGGAGTGATGTCGAAGAGCTTTAAGGCGAGGCTGGTTGCAAGGGGGTTCACTCAGAAAGACCGAGTCGACTTTAATGATGTGTTCTCACCTATTGTAAATCATAGATCCATTCGAATGTTGTTGGCCATGGTGGCAAAGTTCTACTTAGAACTTTAGCAAATGGATGTGAAGACATCATTTTTGTATGGTGATCTAAATGAAACGATCCTGATGCGTCAACCTGAAGGGTATGCAGAAAAGGGTAAAGAAGATTATGTGTGCAAGCTGAATAGGTCTTTGTATGGCCTGAAATAATCTCCTCGACAGTGGAACAAGAGATTTGACAAATTCATGGCACACATTGGTTCACTAGAAGTCAGTTCGATCACTGTGTTTACTTTAGATTTCGACCTGGAAACTCACTTGTTATGTTGCTGCTGTATGTGGATGATATCCTCATAGCTAGCAACAGTGTTGAGGATGTAACAAAGGTTAAGGCTGAACTCAGTAAGGAGTTCAAAATGAAGGATCTAGGAGCTGCAACCAGGATTCTTGGGATTGACATCTGGAGAGATAGAAAGCAGTCAAAGTTGTGCTTATCTCAAGAGACATACCTACGAAAGCTTCTCGACAAGTTTGGTATGTCGAATTCGAAGCCTGTTGTTGTAACACCCCATTTATACCCATCGAATATTTAATACAATCAGAGTAATAAAATTTCAACATAAACAGGATGTCACATTTTCAACTTTACACATCACCTCAATCACATAATACGCAGATACATAACACGTTAAAATAATAGGAGACACCATCAACATCAACTTTTTGTCTTTAAAATCAAATGACTTCATTAATCAAGCAGTGAAATTCTTACTTCAATTTAAAAGAGAAACATCTTCATCTAACTCAAATTAACTTCACATATCAAAGGTTTAATAAAATCAACATAGAATTCAGCAACGGAACAACACAATAACAACTGCAAATAATGTTCATTCCCCCACCCCCCCCCCCCCCCCCCCCCCCGGCCCCCGAGTGTTACATATCAGAGCGACGACACTGACTCGAACTAAGGAAGGTAAACAACCTTCACTCTGGATTACCTGCAGGATGGCGCACAAACCATCACCAACCACAGAAGGGGTGAGATATCAAACAATATAATCGGATATATGATAAATAATATATTAGATCAGATTATAAAATCACCACTTCACAACTTTTTAGGCAACATAAATCCACAACACAATGACAACGTCTCAATCAACATAAATCAGCAACATAACCACCTTGAAATCAATATTAATCCACAACGCAATAACAACTTAAAAATCACATTCAATTAACAACACAACAACAACGATGCAACATGAAATGCGACTCAAAATGCACATGCATGTGGTACCAATGAAGCAGAACTCCCAGCTTAAAAATTTTCCAATTAATATTGACGTCAACAAGGCAAAAGCCTTCTGCTTAATATTTTACCAATCCAGGCCAGCTTAATATTTTGCCAATCCAGGCTAGCTTAATGTTATGCCATGTGACCCAACATGAACATCATAATAACAACACTGATAATTACATCTATCAGCACAACAACAAATCAGCATTGGCCATAGGCCTACAACTTAAATTCTTGCCAATAATTAGAGGCAATTCAACATATTCCACAGCTTTATACTTTTGAATAACCAGGATCACAGCAACTAGAATTTATAATGCACCCACTAAAAGGTACTAAAATAAATCATTTCATTATCAGGTAATTTTCGACTGAAAATCAGTTAATTAATTCCATTATCAATTTATCTGCCAGCACTACGAAATTATATAACAACTTCTCAAATTAAAATGGAACAGAACAATCAAAACCATGGCAGATAGAATCCTCATAACAGAAACAGAAATAAAACACACAGCAGGCCATGTGACGCTCGTCACCATTCCTTGGCCCTCGTCACCAAGCGTGACGGTCGTAATGGTCGAGTGACGGTCGTCACCCGCATACAACTTGCATGACGGTCGCCACGTCCTTGTCACGGTCGCCACAAACCCAAAATCCCTTCGTCTCAAAATTTCATTCTAGTTCTCTCACAGTCGCAATTCATCCAACACAGTGAAACGGAAACACAACAGAAAATATACCTTAAAGCAACATAGACTAATTCTTCCCAACCAATTCATCAACCTCTCCTTGAATTTCAGATTAGTTCCAGATTTACTCATCAGTGCAACAGAAACACAAAGTAATTATACCTTAAAACAACATAACTAATTTTGTTACGAACAATTCATCCACAGAAAAGTGATTTAATATCCACGACAACATTTTCAATACAGACAGAGGAAAATTCTACAATCCAACCCCGCATATCATTCATCAATTACCCCATTATAAAGTCAGAGCCCCACCCTTACCTTGGATTGAAGGTCACTCTAACTCTCCGATCGAAATCTCGCTCTCGCAGCCTCTACACGTTCTCTTGCAACCCTTGCTCTTCTTTTCTGTAACTTCCACGTTCTGGTTCTCTTTTCTTCACAGAACCCTCGTTTCCTCTTCCTATTTCTAACTGCCACTCTTTTTTTTTTTAATTCCTACTCTGATAACTAACACCCATTATAAAATAATACTATAATCTTATTGGGCTTACGTTCTTACACCCCCTTTTCTACCACTTCCAACCAAATAAATAGGCCCAATTAATATAGCCTAGTATTATTCTATTTTCTACCACCTAATTCAACTAAACAACTCCACAACAATTAACACAACTGAAATTGATATCACACCACTTCAACAATTAAAACGGGAAATATTCAAAACTATTTAATTAAATAAATAATTAAATAATTGGGCGTTACAACTCTCCCCCACTTAGAATATTTTCGTCCTCGAAAATTTACCTGATTCGAATAACTCGGGATATGATTCCTTCATCTTGCTTTCCAGCTCCCAAGTCATGCTTTCTCCGGCAGCTCCTAACCAGACAACTTTCACCAACACAATCTCCTTGCCTCTTAAGGTCTTCATTTCACGATCCGCGATCCGTACGGGCATTGTCTCAATAGTAAGATTATCCCGTACTTGCACATCATCCATATGAATCACATGAGATGGATCTGAAATGTACTTCCGAGGTTGTGATACATGAAACACATCGTGTAAATTCGAAAGATTGGGCGGTAAAGCCACTCTATAAGCAACATCTCCAATTATGTCCGAAATCTGATACAGACCAATAAACCCAGGAGTCAGCTTCTTAGACTTCAATGCACGCCCAACACCGGTCATCGGCGTGACTCTCAGAAATACATGGTCACCAGCTTGAAATTCCAAATCTTTCCTTCGCTTGTCATGATAACTCTTCTGTATACTTTGAGAAGTTTTCATCTTCGCTTGAATTAACTTCACCTTCTCAATAGTCTCTCAAACAGTTTCAGGTCCAAGCACTACACTTTCCCCAGATTCATGCCAACATAAAGGAGTTCTACATCTCCGACCGTACAACGCTTCAAAAGGTGCCATTCCAATACTCGAATAGTAACTGTTATTATAAGTGAATTCTATCAATGGAAGATAAGTATCCCACGAACCTCCCTGCTCAAGAACACACGCTCTCAACAAATCCTCTAATGACTGAATAGTCCTCTCCGTCTGACCATCAGTCTGAGGGTGATACGCCAAACTCAACCTCAACTTAGAGCCCAACGCCTCTTGCAAACTCTTCCAAAACTCAGAAGTAAACCTCGGATCTCTATCCGACACAATACACAAAGGAACACCGTGCAACTTCACAATTACACGAATATAAATCTCCGCCAACTTCGATACCGGAAAAGTGATGTTAATAGGAATAAAATGAGCCAACTTTGTAAGCCTATCAACAATCACCCAAATCGAATCATATCCTCTTGAAGTGTTTTGTAATCCCGTTATGAAGTCCATTGAAATACTATCCCATTTCCATTCTGGGACTTCTAACGGTTGCATCAACCCTGCAGGCTTCTGACGTTCAACTTTCGACTTCTGACAAGTTAAACATGAATACACAAACTGCGCTACATCACGCTTCATCCCAGGCCACCAAAACAAATTCTTCAAATCTTGATACATCTTTGTAGCCCCCGGATGAATACTCAATTTACTTTTATGACCTTCTTCAAGATTCGCTTTCTTCATTTCCGCATCATCAGGAATACAAATTCGATCACGGAATCTTAACACACCATGCACGTCCATCTTAAAATCATTATTCTCAGACTGATTGATTCTAACCATCGAATCTACCAGTTTCATGTCTAACTTCTGAGCTTCTCTGATACTATCCAGAAAATCATTGTTAATATTCAACATTCCTAACATAACACTCTGCGGTGTCACTTCGCAAACTAAACTCATATCTCTGAACTGTTCAATTAATTCCAACTCTTTAACCATCGTCGCCGACATATGTAAAGTCTTTCGACTTAAAGCATCAGCCACAACATTAGCTTTACCTGGATGATAATTCAAACCGAAATCATAATCTTTTAATAACTCCAACCACCTTCGCTGTCTCATATTCAACTCCTTCTAGTCAAATAAATACTTTAAACTTTTATGGTCACTAAATACTTCAAATATAGAACCATAAAGATAATGCCTCCAAATCTTCAGCACAAAAACAACTGCGGCAAGTTCTAAATCATGCGTAGGATAATTCTTTTCATGAGTTCTCAACTGCCTTGACGCATAAGCAACAACCTTGTCATTCTGCATAAGCACACCTCCTAAACCCATCTTAGAAGCATCACAATATACCACAAAAGGTTCTCCTGGGTTAGGTAATGTCAAAATCGGAGCCGACGTCAATCACTTCTTCAATTCCGTGAAACATTCTTCACATCGAACGTCCCACACAAACGCTTTACCTTTACACGTCAACTTAGTTAACGGAAGTGCCAACTCAGAAAAACCTTCGATAAACCTTCTATAGTAACCAGCTAGTCCCAAAAAGCTTCTTATCTCGGTAGCCGACCTTGGAGTTTCCCATTGCAACACAGCGTCTACTTTAGATGGATCCACAACAATGCGACTACTTGAAATGACATGACCAAGAAAACTAACTTCCTTTAACCAAAATTCACATTTTGACAACTTTGCATATAGCTTCTTCTCTCTCAAAACTTGCAATACTAGTCTTAAGTGTTTTGCATGCTCTACTTCCGATTTAGAGTAAATCAGTATATCATCAATGAACACCACCACAAACCGATCCAAGTAAGTATGAAAGATACGGTTCATGTACTCCATGAATACTCCCGACGCATTAGTAACACCGAACGGCATCACCAAATACTCATAATGTCCATAACGCGTTCTAAAAGCCGTCTTCTGAATATCATCATCTTTCACTTTAATCTGGTAATAGCCTGACCTCAAATCAATCTTGCTAAACACACAAGCACCTACCAACTGATCCATCAAGTCATCTATTCTCGGAAGCGGATACTTGTTCTTAATCGTCACTCTGTTCAACTGTCTATAATCAACACAGAGCCTCATACTCCCATCTTTCTTCTTTACCAACAACACTGGAGCTCCCTACGGCGATACACTTGGTCTTACAAACTTCTTTTCAAGTAAGTCCTCCAATTGCTCCTTTAATTCTGACAACTCAGACGCAGACATCCTGTACGGTGCCATAGAAACAGGTTTGGTACTAGGTACAAGGTCAATTACAAATTCAACTTCTCTTTCTGGCGGTACTTCAGGAATTTCATCAGGGAAAACTTCAGGAATTTCACGCACCACCTGCAACTCATCAATTATAGCTTGGTTCTCAATAGATAACATTGCCATCAACGAGAACACCTGAGCTTCTTCTTGCATCAACCGTCGCAACTGTCTAGCAGACAACAAACCAGTTTCCTCTTCAGGATTAGAAAACCTCAAAGTCTTGCTATAACAATGAATATGAACATAGTTATATTCTAACCAGTTCATACCCAAGATTACATCCATCCCGCTTAACGAAAAACATACAAAATCAACAGCAAAGTCTCTGTCAAAGATCGACAGAGGACACTTCAAACACACAAGAGAAGTAGTCACTGATCCCTTAGCTGGAATTTCGACGACCATTTCTCCATTCATAGAAGACAACATAAGACCCAATCTCTTAACACAATCAGTAGTAATAAAATAATGAGTAGCTCCAGTATCAATCATAATGAAATGGAAAATTCATCAATTACCCCAAACCCAAAATCCCTTCGTCTCAGAATTTCATTCTAGTTCTCTCACAGTCCAAATTCATCCAACACAGTGAAATGGAAACACAACAGAAAATATACCTTAAAGCAAGATAGACTAATTCTTCCCAACCAATTCATCAACCTCTCCTTAAATTTCAGATTAGTTCCAGATTTACTCATCAGTGCAACAGAAACACAAAGTAGTTATACCTTAAAACAACATAACTAATTTTCTTACGAACAATTCATCAACAGAAAAGTGATTTAATATCCACGACAACATTTTCAATATAGACAGAGGAAAATTCTACAATCCAACCCCGCATATCATTCATCAATTACCCCATTATAGAGTCAGAACCCCACCCTTACCTTGGATTGAAGGTCGCTCTAACTCTCCGATCGAAATCTCGCTCTCGTAGCCTCTACACGTTCTCTTGCAACCATTGCTCCTCTTTTCTGTAACTTCCACATTCTTGTTCTCTTTTCTTCCCAGAACCCTCGTTTCCTCTTCCTATTTCTAATTGCCACTCTTTCTTTTTTTTTTAATTCCTACTCTGATAACTAACACCCATTATAAAATAATACTATAATCTTATTGGGCTTACGTTCTTACACCCCCTTTTCTACTACTTCCAACCAAATAAATAGGCCCAATTAATATAGTCTAGTATTATTCTATTTTCTACCACCTAATTCAACTAAACAACTCCACAACAATTAACACAACTGAAATTGATATCACACCACTTCAACAATTAAAACGGGAAATATTCAAAACTATTTAATTAAATAATTGGGCGTTACAGTTGTGACACCTACAAATCCTCAGTTTAAGCTTAGTATTACTCAAAGTCCAAGTATTGAAGTTGAAAGAACCTATATGAATAACATTCCATATGCTAGTGTAGTGGGTTCTTTGATGTATGCTATGGTTTGTACGAGGCCAGACATAGCATATGGAGTGAGCCTCGTGAGTAGGTATATGGCCAATCCTGGAAAGGCGCACTGGTAAGCTGTAAAGTGGACTCTCAGGTACATAAATGGGTCTCTGGAAAGAGTCTTGATTTATGGTGGAGCCTGTGGTGGTGATAGCATAGTTGAAATTGAAGGATTTGTTGACTCTGATTATGCAGGTTGTATGGATTCCAGAAATTCTATTTCTGGATATGTGTTCACAATGTTTGGCACAACAATTAGTTGGAAAATGACGCTTCAGGAGGTTGTTGCCTTATCAACCACTGAAGCTGAATATATTGCCCTCACTGAAGCTGTGAAGGAAGCATTGTGGCTTGAAGGTTTTGCAAATGAGCTTGAAGGAATCATTGATATTTGAATCGGAAGTTGAAGTCCTTATCATTTTGGGTAGAACATCCTTGAATAGCTTAAGGGCAAATGTCAATTTAGAAACCAGTGAAGTAATGTTGACGTGTTGGAAAAAATGATAATCAACGTATATGATAATTTACAACTTTTGGGAGGATAATCTAGAAAAGAAGCCTGAGAAAATACATCAAATACAAAATATTAAATATGAGATGCACTCACCAAAGAAAATGAAGGTAATACACAAGGAGTTGGGAGAACTCTATACTCTAGTTGATGGGAAAGATGATATCATAAGTTATGCCAGCTAGGGAAGATACATATAGACTTAGAGTCAAAAAGACATGGTTCTCAAGGACAAATAAGTAGAAAATGGAAGAAAAATTTTTTTTTTCCACATTGGCTAAAGGTTCCTTACCCACCTGCACCAAAAATTGACACAAGAATTTTTTTTTTTAATAAGGTAGTAACAAACAAGGCTTTTGGAAGCTCTAACATGAAGTGTCCTCCCTAGTTAGGGAAGTGAGACGTTAAACTAAGGACATTAAACGAGCGTTGAATGAGAGGCGACCTATCAAAACAAAGTTCTATCCTTTCATCTACATTTAAATTTTTATTCTAATTAGAGTAGAATATAATTTATTATGAGAGAAAAATAGATTAAGTTTAGGGGTAGAAAGTTGATTTTGAAATAAAAATGGCAAAAAATGACAATATTTGAAAATGTTCTAGTCATCCCACTCCAATCCTACCGTAACATATATATGCAATTGAAATATAGTCAACACTGTAAGAATTGCGACACACCCTTGCATGTAGTGGTACAATTACTTTGTTTATTAGTTGTTGCACGCACTACAAAAAAACCTCAAGTAGCTAGGTGAATAACACCCAGCAAGTGTAAAAAACACCCTGTAAATAAACTATTGCGGGGTATCCCAAACACCCTGGAAAATCGTTAGTCGCAAACTGTTGCAGGGTGTAAATTACGTCGAAACCTTTGTAGGGTGTAAATCACGCCGCAACGTTGCTAAGTGAAAAACACGCTGCAACGTTGCTAAGTGAAAAACATGCCGCAACTCAATTTCCAGAATTCAGAGCAGAACAACGCAGAGCATAGCAGAGGTGTTGTCAGCGCATATGAGAGTTGGTAATAGTTTGTTGTCGGGTTAACACGCCGCAACGTTCTTAATTGCAGGAAGAAAAGCGCAACATAAAATGTATTTTATATAATAAAAAATAATTATATTTATATTATTACAAATATTAATTTTAATATTTATAATAATATAAATATAATAAATAATAAAAATTCAAAAATTAATTTTTTAAAAAATAAATTCAGAAATAATTAAAAATATTTAAATTCATGCCTAATTAATAATTTCATAATTAATTAAATTCATAAGAAATTCAAAAAATGTAAATGCATTATTAATATTATTAATTATGAAATTCTGGCATTGCAGACAACATATGTCCAAACACATGTCAAGACATTGTTCTGCATAGCATTTAAACAAGGAACAGAACAACAGACTGATACCTTGAATATCAGAACTGCATAAACACAAATGTTTCGACATCTGATCCAGCATGTTTATCAATATCATTAGCAGAATATGTAAATCTACAAAATGATAAAAAGACACAATAATTGTTAACCCAGTTCGGCGCAATTCACCTACATCTAGGGGATACCAATCCAAGAAGAAGACTCCACTATCTGTAGAATTATCATAAAGCTAAACTCCCTTATTTACAACTTTATCTCCTAATATCTACCCTATGAAGACTTTACCAAAGAACTTTGATATGAGATACCTCACTCTATTCCCTTAATCACAAACTATGATATCTACATCATCCCTGTCAATACAGAACTCTGTCAAGCATACTTGACCAACACGCTAACTTGGATTTGCTTAAAAGCTTTATCCAAAAACAATACTTAACTCTTGCATCAAAGCTTCGAGTGAGAACAATTTACAACAACCTATGACGACCACATAGTATCAAAAGATACATGGGTGACTTACAAACTACACAAGAGACTCTCAAAACCCTAAAGCCTTATGTTGCACTGACGGTTTATTGTTGTGTGTGCTTGCTATTTTAGGTCTAGCAACTCCTTATTTATAGCCTCTTGCAGTATGGGCTTGGACTCTTCAATCAGGTCCAATCTTTACGTTTTAATTCAGCTGCAAGATCTTCTCAACAAAAATAGGAACAAATCACCAAATAGTTTCCTAAAAAGTCTCCAAGATCCTTTTTATGAAATCCAATTACATCTGCACTTTGTTCCTAATAAATCTCCTTGACCTGCGTATAATGATGAGACATATCCAAAATATTCTCATCAAAACAAAACAAATCTGTCAAGAGATATACAACAGCAGCACCTGCTGTACCAGACAAAGATGTCGTGATATCTCCTTCGACATCTTGATTAAAAGTCACATGACAGCAAAACAACAACATTTGCTGTACCAGACTAAGATGTCATAACAGTAATACTGTCATCACAGTTGATGAACATGCTTCAACATCTTACACAACATCTTGCCAAATATTTTAACCACATATGTACTGATGTTTGATCAACCATGTCAGGACATCTTACCCAACATCTTGCTGTAAACTTGTTTTAGCCAAAATTGAGCCAATCAAAGACCTAACAATCTCCCCCTTTGGCAAATTTTGGCTAAAATAACCTTTGGATAACACATCCAGCTCCCCTTATAGAAACAACCAAAGAACACTACTACTACTTACTTCTCCCCCTTTTTAGCCATAATATTCCAAACCAAGAAACTATGCATTTAAGGACAATCAACCAAAAGCAAGCAAGTCAGTAGCAGAACACATCCAACTCAGAAGCTTGTACAATCTGACAGGTTACAGTATTCCCCCTGTCATAGATAACCAGTGCTGCTTTGTAAGAAGAACACCCTATATGAATGGAAAACATAAGACGCATCTTCATGTCTTCAAGAGCACACCCTCTGTTCAACACACCTGCTGAACACATTCACCCAATGCTTGACCCTCAAGAAAACCAAGTACCATACCAGTACATTAATCAGGAAGAAGTTCTCCCCCTATCTTTCTCAATAGATGCTTCTTCAGCAAGAAACACCTCAAAATCACCACATGATATCACATGACAACTTCATGATCATATAGTGAGAGTACCAGGAACGCATCCTTGTACTATAACTAACAAACTCTTGGATTGAGACCAAAGCTCCATTGATCCCTCTCGTCCAGAAACCATCCATACACCACACGAATTCCTCCTGAATTCTCATGTATAGATCTCCTAGTTACCCGAGATACAACCCAATTGAATTTGAATGCTTCACATTCCTCAAAGACACACACATGGCCCCTTAATTTGCTAGCTCGCCCAGATGTTCTTCACACTTGAAGTACATCAAACACATGCTCTAGAAATCTTCAGCCCATTTTCTCCACAAGCACCAAACTGATCCACTTCTAGCATGTCCCATTCACATCAGACTTCCAAGACAATCCTTTACGCATCATTCTCCCGTATGATAAGATAAATAATTCTTAGACAAAATGTGAACTCAGAATCCTACTCCAAGGATAACTAACCTAGAAGATGTTCTAAAATCAGTTAGGACATCCTTCACATCACAAACACCACACACCATGGTTCTTGATATGCTTCACCACTGGACTTACTATCTACATAGTAATCCAACTGAAGATCTTCACACAACACTGCGCCACCAGCTTGAACAAAGAGAACTCCAGAAACCCAGAGAGAAATAAACTCTCATCCACCAAAAGAAGGAATACTTCCATCCTCAACTTAGAACTTCTACCACAAGCTCCAAGATGAACCAGATCTTCCTTACTTTTTCAACCAACTACCCTTCTGCCCAAGAGTAATTAGTTCCAAGCACCCTACTTGAATGCATACTATGAAACCAACCAAATGCCACCTTTTGATTGATCTCACTCTTCTCCAGAACTCCCACAAGATACACTGATCCACCAATGAAATCTGATCTTCAAGTTACATGAACTACTTGCTCCATAGCAAGACATCTTGGATCCACCAAGCCTCTAGACATGTAACATCTTCTCAAACCACAGCTCCTGCAAACTGCATGAGATAGACCTTTTTGAAACATCCATAACTTCCATTCTCCTGTAGATCACCTTATCTTAAGCTGATGTGCCTCATCACCAGCTGAGATCCTGATGTTAAGCTAGAAGTCAGAACATTTTGATACAACATCCAGCTACTGAATTCAGCTCCTCCTTCTTCCAGTTAGAAGAACCTCCTCCCTATTATAGAACAAGAGTTCCATGCTCTCATAGACTTGATTCATTAACCAAGTTTGAGTAGACAACCTCCATCCTGCTTATCACAGACATTCCCTTCAAGCTCACACCTTAATGAATAACTGCTTTGAAACTCCAAAGACTTCACACCTGCCACGTCTGAATCTTCAGAAGATAAAGTAGTCCTAGACTACACCACAGCCATACCAAAGAATGCCACTTTCCTTAGTAAAGCAGTCTGTAGAAAGTCAGAGATAACTGCCACTTAACCTTGACCTTCAAAATGAGCAAGATCACATGCTCCCAAGTACCTTGATCAGAACTAAACTGATTTAAGTTATGCCATCACCAGCACTCTATTCTGGACAAGTCTCTTGCCAGGACACTTTCCAAATAAACACCAGATGCTTCTAGTAACAGCTTGAACATACCTGCTGCACTCCAAAACTCTTAGATCATAAATAAACTGATCCAAGAACAATCCATCAAGATTATGATGTCTTCATCTTCATCTTCAACAACACCATTGTCTAGACCAGTTTCTTGCTAGGAAACTCTTCAGAGATCACATGCTTCTGTCACACCAGACTGAAGCAGATTCTTAGGTCAACACCCAAGACCAAAACAGATGCTAAAGTGTACGCAGTACCCCTCCCATGATTCTGCACAAACTCTGATGATGAGATGTTCCAACATCTTATTGAACATCAGCAATCTTGACTTTCAAGGATAATCAATTAAATACTTGTGAATTCCACAAATAGCAATTGATCTTAAATCATTGTCCAATAACCCTTCTTCACTTTTGTAGCTAAGCTCCACTAGATCACTTCATGAACACTTATCAAGCATTCAATCTTTTGCAAGTATCTTCTTTGACAAACAGTGTTGAGATACCAAGGTACCACCCTTGACTCAAGTAACTAAGATTCTCTCTGAACGAACCCTATTTACCTCAACAATTCTGAGAATTCCAATCAGATTGGATCCACCCTTAGGGTTAAGAGAGATGAATCCTTCCTTGCTGTTTTTGGATAGTGAAAATAAATCACCTCCACTTTCTTCAAATTTATGTTTCATAGAAACACCTTCTAGTCAGAAGAACAACTAGAAGACTCCAGATGCACGACTGAGATGCCTTTATGAGTGAACTTGAGAGAATTCTCAAGTATCTTTGACAGCCTAGCCGATCAATAATTTATCAAACTCCCAGAGCAAGAACTTGATAAACCTAAACTCAACTCCTCTCCTCTTCAACTGACTTTAAACTGTACCATGGAACCAAGCTTCCAAGTACCAAGTCACCATAATAGACATCTTCCAACAATTCCCTTCATTCCATCGCTCCCGACTTTGGAATAAAAGAATGCAGATATCTTCACATATAGAGGCCGACGATTGAGACCTTCCACCATCTGTCTTCAGTAACAACTCCAGAATCCCATAATTCTAGAGCTCTTCCATCAGAAACATATGCAGCGGAACCACCAAGGAAGAAATTCAACTTGCTCTAATAAGATTTCAGAACATCTTATAAGACACCCCAACAAGAGAACTAGCCACTTCTCCTGTAGTTGTTGTAGAACCTCCTCAGCAACATGAACAACCACCGGGTTGTAACCTTCGATCCAGAACATCCATCCCATCCATTAATACCCTTGAGTATGTCTGAGTTGATTGATCTGATCCTCAAAACTCCTCCTTGTTTAAACGCTAAAAAGTATTTCCCAAAGATCTCATCCAGAAACAGACAGGATGCCTGCTCTGATACCAATTGAAATTCTGGCATTGCAGACAACAAATGTCCTAACACATGTCAAGACATTGTTCTGCATAACATTTAAACAAGGAACAGAACATCAGACTGATACCTTAAATATCAGAAATGCATAAACACAGATGTTTCGACATCTGATCTAACATGTTTATCAATATCAATAACTGAATATGTAAATCTGCAAAATGATAAAAGGCACAACAATTGTTAACCCAGTTCAGTGCAATTCACCTACATCTGGGGGATACCAATCTAGGAAGAAGACTCCACCATCTATAGAATTATCATAAAGCTAAACTCTCCCATTTACAACTTTATCTCCTAATATCTACCATATGAAGACTTTACCAAAGCACACCCTCTTTGATATGAGATACTCCACTCACTTCCCTTAATCACAAACTGTGATATCTACATCATCCCTGTCAATACAGAACTCTGTCAAGCATACTTGACCAACACGCTAACTTAGATTTGCTCAAAAGCTTCATCCAAAAACAATACTCAACTCTTACTTCAATGCTTCGAGTGAGAACAATTTACAACAACCTATGTTGACCACATAGTATCAAAAGATACATGGGTGACTTACAAACTACACAAGAGACTCTCAAAACCTTAAACCCTTATGTTGCATCGATGGCTTGTTGTTGTGTGTGCTTGCTATTTTAGGTCTAGCAAGTCCTTATTTATAGTCTCTTGCAGTATGGGCTTGGACTCTTCAATCAGGTTCAATCTTCACGTTTTAATTCAGCTGCAAGATCTTTTCCACGAAATTAGGAACAAATCTCCAAATAGTTTCCTAAAAAGTCTCCAAGATCCTTTTTATGAAATCCAATTACATCTCCACTTTATTCCTAATAAATCTCCTTGAACTGCGTATAATGATGAGACATATCCAAAATATTCTCATCAAAACAAAACAAATCTGTCAAGAGATATACAACAGCAGCACCTGCTGTACCAGACAAAGATGTCGTGACATCTCCTTCGACATCTTGATTAAAAGTCACATGACACCAAAACAACAACACTTGCTGTACCAGACTAAGATGTCATGACAGTAATACTGTCATGACAATTGATGAAGATGCTTCAACATCTTACACAACATCTTGCCAAGTATTATAACCACATCTGTATTGATGTCTGATCAACCATGTCAGGACATCTTACCCAACATCTTGTTGTAAACATGTTTTAGACAAAATGTAGCCAATCAAAGACCTACCAAATTATCATCCATAAAGTCTTCATCACTCTCATTTTCTTCATCCTCATTCTCGTCTACCCCTCCGCCACCACCAAAAGCTTGTTGTCGCTGCATATATTCTTAGATTTGTTGTTGTGTAGCTCTTATTTTCTCTTGTGAAACTCTCAATGTTTCTTCCAACTCAAATTGTCATTTTCTCATTTCTTCCATTTCAGCATTTTTTGGAGCTTCACGTGTCGCAGCTTCACGTGTCGCATCTTCAGTTTGAGCTAATTGTCTAATTGTTTCTGTCATTTCAGGGGTTAATGTCGGAGGACGTGACGACCCTTCCCCGTCGACAATTCTCCTAAATAAAGACCTATAATCCCCCATTCTATAATTAGAGGCTAAAGGTCCCGTAGCATAAATTTTTCCATTTTTTTTCTTTCCACCTACTGAGTTAATCCAAAGATAAAAATCAACAGCTCGATCCAAAGGATGTTGGCCCCTAGGACCACCTAACTTAGGATTTTGAGATAACAATTCTTCCTTCTTTTTACGGTACACCTCCAACACATGCTTAAAAAATTAAATTAAATAATAGAGTTTATAAAATTTATTAAAATAAAAGAATTAGATAAAATAATGAAATATTAATATATTTTTACCTGAGTATTTTTAGCATGTTCACTGCCATACTCTCAATCTCTCTCCCTATAAGTCCTCTCATGAAGCTCTTCCACTGATGGGGTTCTTCCTTTAGCATTAGTATAATTAATACAATGAACTTCAAGTGAAAATATATAAAAAGTTAGAATATAATTTAACAAAATTAGTTAGATGAAAATATAATTACCATCCGCTCAGCATATTCGGCAATACTAATACTTCCAGCTCTATGATTGGCGGCTCCATTTTCAGACGCTCTACTTTTTTTACTTTTCCTGATTTTCTCTTAAACTCATTTGATTTCCAATAAGCAAGCATTTATTTAAATACATCTTCGCCCATCCATGGAGGTTTATCCCTCTAGTTTCCCAACCAAACCTAACACGCCTAAGCATGTCAGAAAGTCGGGATGATGCTCTCTTCTTAAAATTACGCTCAACATATCTTCATCTATTACATTCCATACTCACTTCTCCTGCAATATTGAAAAAAAAAATGATAATTAAACCAGTATAATAATTAAAAAATTATTAGATAATTAATTTAACCAGTATAGTAATTAAGAAGAAAACATTATACCCGAAATTTGTAAAACCAAGTTTTAAACAATTTCTTATTTGTCTTATAAAGTTGTCCAAAACTCTTCCAAGCTCGCTTATATAACTCTTGAATAACCTCTTTTATGCTTACAGAAGCAGGCCTACCTGGCAAGAAACTAAACAAGAATAATTTGAATAAGTATTAATTAAATTAAAAAAATGACAATATGTACATATGCTTAAAATATAAGAAAGAAATTTACCGGCTTCCAACAGGCCTAATAACCCATCTTCCCTTAGACTTCCTATGTTGAATTTCCATCGCTGCTACATCCACGTCCTTTATGTCCTCCTCCTCCTCCTCATGATCGTGTAATATCGGGTCATTCTGGTCCTGATGAGATGATGAGGGTCCATGTGGGGAAGGTGGGATGCGAGATCCCCTGGGCTGTGATGACGAGGGTCTATGTGGGAGATGTGGAATGCGAGATCCCCCAGACTGCATGTATGGCGGGGGTAGATCCGAGGAAAATAGAGAGGGGTACATCTGAGGAATAGATCCCCAAAAATATGGAATGCTAGATCCCTCAGGCAGGAATGGAGAGGATGTAAATCCGGGTGGGGACACATGTGTAGGATGGAGTAGAGGGAATGCAAATTCGGGTGGATTCTGTGAGGTGATTAGGGAAGTAAAATACATAGAAGATAGAGGCATAGTCCACTGAGCCTCTTGACTCTGAGACATAGTATGCTGAGACCCCTGAACAGACTGAGGCAAATAACAATACATGGAAGACAAAGGCACCTCAACTACACTTATCCTCGCGCGACGACCTGACTTACCTGCTTTACCCTTCCCTTTTTCAGGACGAGGTGGAATTTTATCTATTAACTAAAGGAAAAGGATATAAAGCAATTAATTAAACATGCATATTAAATTAATCTTCAATACATAATTTATTAAAGCAATCTTCAATGCATAATTAGTTAGATCTTAATCTAGGATACAACAATATTTTAAAAAAAGTGATCTATTCAGATTGTGTATCATCGTAATCTTCATTATCTTCGGATTCTAACTCTTAACTATCAACATTCTTTTTGGATTCTAACTCTTTATTATCTTCATCCACATTACTTGCTGACAACAAAATAGACGCATCGACTTGCTGACCCTCAACCACATTATCACACAAACTTGTAAGTTGTTCCACTTCAATCACATCATTAATTTGTGACATTTCATCAACTTGATAAGCAACGTCTTCCATACGTTCATCAGTTTCAATATGGCCTAATGGTTTTGATTTGATTGCAACACACCAACCACGCTTACCTCGTTGAATTGTAGGATAAGGGACGTAATAAACTTGCCATACAGAATGTGTCATGATAAAAGGGTCATAATGATTGCACCTTCGGTCCATTTTAATCTCAACAGTGTTATATGTTTTTTATCTATTTTTGTCCCTCTAGTAGAAGGATCATACCAATCACAATAAATCATGACAACTTTATTTTCTGAGTCCAAATAATTATATACTAACTCGAAAATGTGCGTGTTGCGGTGAGAATCGAATATCAAGATATTAATTAACTTGAATCACACATCTTTGAAATTCACCACCGAGCTTTGATTTATCCAAAGGAAAGGGTAAAGATTAAAGAAAACCCTAATTGCGCTATGTAAAGACACAACTAAGAGATCTAAGGTTCGGGGGTTGGTTATACCTAGGGAATGTGTTAGCATCCTAAGTATCTGTAGTACTCTACAAGAACCTCTTGTTAGTATTTGTGTTATGTTATGTTTGCTTGCTAAGGAATATGCTGAAGGTAAGGTAAAGGCCTATGGTAAAGACCAAGGTGCTAAAGGTAAGGTAAAGACCTATGGGGTATATACACTAAGTATGCTCGCCAAGACGTCACATCTCGTCCCTACGTATCCTAACTAGGATGGAATCAGAGCATTTGTAGTTCACCTAACTAGGGTTGAGGAACTTTTGATAATGATCAAGGTTCCAATGGGGAATGAGTATTCATGATCGTGATACTCACATGGATTTAAATAACTCTCTAGGTCTAAGTTAGAAGATTAGTCTAAGGATATTGACTTTAAACAAAGTCAAAAGGGAAGTGAATACTCAATACGATGAGAATCACATAGAGTTTAAGAACTCTACCCTAATTCTAAGTTGTAGGGTAGATGGCTCTAATAAGGCCAAAGAGGGAAGTAAGCAACTATGATGATAGTGCTTACATGAGAAGGTAAGGATCCTAACCTAAAATAGGTCAAGGAGGAAGTGGCTCTAATGAGGCCAAGGGGAATTGATCCTAATAAGGTCAAATGGAGGGATGGAGTTTGGGAACACATGAAAAATGGTGTGAAAGTTTGGTAAAGCTAGTTATTGAAAAGACAAAGTCAGGATTTTTCTAAGTTACAAAATCTAACATTGCAATATCCTCACTTTAGAGCACCACAACTTGATGAACTCTACTCCAATTCATGAGATTTTTGATTCAATGCAAAGTAGGGAGATCATAGAATAAATTTCATGTGGAAAACATCTTGAAATAGGACTTGGACGGTTGAGAAAAATTGGATTGAATTCATGTCCACCAATATCTCCAAAAGAACTTAGAAAAAAATTCTAAGTTATGGATTTTACCAACATTGAAGCAACATAACTTGAGATTGGTTAATCCAAATTGAGAGTTCTACATATGCTTGGAAAGCTTGAAGAACAAAGAACAAGTTTCATGTTCAAAAATTTTGATTTTGAAACTTGGAACTTTGAGAATAATGGCCATGAAAATGATCCAAACATGCTGAATTTTGGTACTTTGAAAATTTTCTAAGTAGAAAACCAAGTCATGATTTCTTCCAGCTTTGATCATCCATAACTTCAAATCCCTACCTCTTTTGATCTTGATTCTCTCTACAAACTTGTAGTATCAAATGTTATCTTCAAAATGAGTACATGTTTGCTTCATTTGGATTAATGATGAGTGAGATATGGTCCTTGCAATATGACTAAAAACCATGATTTTCACACTTAATGAAATTCTTCCAAAACCCTAATTTTCCAAATCCTCTGATTTTGTCCTTCCCTCTTGAATTTTCTTGATCCAACTACATGAGATCATGGAATATGACTTGAAATATTCATGGTTGACCAAAACACTCAAAGGTTGACTTTTGAAGCCTCGGTTGACTTTCTTGATCAGATGAATTCAAAACCTCTCATCTTCACTTAGGAGACCCTTGAAATGAATTGTGTTAAACCAAGAGGTATCTTAAGAATCCTTGTAGTGTATAAGGACTTGTTTTGTTGATCGCACTCTCAAATCTTGATTGATCAGGGCCATCCTTTCTTTGTATAAAACCCTAATTCCACAAAAAGAAACCACACTACGAAGTTTGATAATTTGGTTAGCTATGCAAAGATGCCATGACATTTAAGGGGTAAAATTTGGGGTATAACAGTTGCCCCTATTTAAATAGCTTTACCGGATGGCACGAGTAATGATGATCCTCGTGAAATCATGGTGAAAGGTGTTTAAATATAGCAAACGGAAAATTTTGCCCTTAGATGCAATGCTTATGGTAAGGACAGACAGAACTATGCAAGTACTGACATGGCATGAACTTCTAATATGATGATATGATGTTATGATGGTGTAAAATGCTGACAAAAACGAAAGCAAACAGTGACATAGTCAACACAATGAGTAGACACTCACTGGGGATGGCAAATAACACTGGAGAAGTTGAAACAAAACTGGGGGAATCTAAAGTGGTTGAGCAACTGGTTCAAATGTGACCGGTTGACGCTTTAGAAAGGAAAGATCCGCACTGGAGGTAAAATCAAAAGGTGGTCTCCACTAGGGAAAGACCTAGGGAGATAAACAGCAGGTTCGGATATGCCTGGACGACTCTAGAACAACAAAAAGGGTAAACAAACTCTCTACCGGGGATAAAACCAGAAAGAAGTATGATCTCCATCGGGGATCAACTAGAACCAAAGGGATAGACATCCAACAACATATTTCCTGGGGATTTCTTATATTGAAGAGTTCAAACGGGATCCTCAAGAAAAATCAGAAAATACTGAGAAAAACACAAACTCAGTATGTGCCAAACAGATTGGACTTAAACCAAAAGACAGATAATAATCGGCTCTGATAGATCCAAATGATGGTAGACACATGGACTTTCAAGGGGACATTGGTAATGACCAAACTCCTGGTGAAGATAAGATAATAAGATGCCAATAATAATTGGACTTAGAAAAACACGCCAATAATTACTGGACTTAGGGTACCGATAATGGTCAGACACTCAAAAAATGCCAGTAATCACTGGACTCTACAATACCGATAATGATCGGTCTTTGAAACAATTCCAGTAAACACTGGAATTAAGGTACCAATAATGATTGGTGTGAAACAATGCCAGTAATCACTGGACTTTGCAACATCAATAATGATTGATTTTTGAAGTGATTCCAGTAAACACTGGACTTGGAGTACCAATAATGATTGGTCTGAAACAATGCCAGTAATCACTGGACTTTGCAACATCAATAATGATTGATTTTAGAAGTGATGCCAGTAAACACTGGACTTGGAGTACCAATAATGATTGGATAAGAAATGCGCCAGTAATCACCGGACTTATACAACACCAATAATGATTGGTCATCAGGTTCAAATGTGACTGGATGACACTCTAGAACCAAAAGATCCTCAATGAAGGTTGAACCGGATAGACGGTCTCCACTGGGGAATATCCAGAGTAGTGGATCAACAAGTTCAAGTATGCATGGCTGACATGCTAGGACAAAAAGCAACCTCATTGGAAGTATAACCAAAAATGGGCTCCAATAAAGATATCTAGAATGACTGATCATCAGGTTCAAATGTGACCGGACAAAATTCTAGGACAAAAGATCCTCAATGAAGTTTGAACCGGAAAAACGGTCTTCACTGGGGAAAGAAAAGTTCACAATGAGTGGCATTGTCAAGGGGTTGACAGAGAGATACATAAACTTGAGGGTCACCACTAAAGGGTTCATGGTAGGGTAGCAAATCACCATACATTATCATCGTCAAAAGGTTGACGGATATGCTCCATTTTAAAAAATATTCACTAAAGAGTGGCATCATCAAAGGATTGATGGAGCAAAACCAACTGACCTCGTCAAAGGGTTGACAGAACGAAAAAAAATGACTTCATCAAAGAGACACCTCATCAAAGAATTGACTGAAATTAACAATTCACCAAACATCATCCTCGTCAAAGGGTTAACGACAATGAAACAATTCACTAATGAGTGACGTCCTCAAAGGGTTGATGGTAAGGTAACCACTTTCAACGTCAAAAGGTTGACGGAAGGATAATCGAAATAAAGAGCCAAATCATCAAGGATTGATGGAAAGAAAGATGACATCATCAAAAAGGGTGACGGGAATGAAAACCAATTCTCTAAAGAGTGACATCGTCAAAGCATTGACGGGGAGATACTGACATATATGATGACATCGTCAAAAGGGGTGACGGGAATGAAAACCAATTCACTAAAGAGTGACATGGTCAAAGGGTTGACGGAAAGGAATACCTCAAATAGGAATTTCATCAAGGGGTTGATGGAAAAGGGTGTATTTGAAATTCGTCATCAAAAAGGGTTGACAGTAATGACTGATATAGGGTAACACCAATTATAACTATAAAAGGTTTAATAACACCAAGGGCAGAAAAGCTTCTCAGGGGAGACTACCGCTTATCGCCATAGAAAACAAGCTTCTCAAAGAGATTGCTGCTTGTTGTTTACAAAAAGTTGAGGAGACACCAAAGACGGATAAGCTTCTCGGGAGAGATTGCCACTTATCATCGCAAAATACCAATGGCCAAAACAAGCTTCTCAAGGAGACTGCCACCTGTTGTTGGGTATAAATTCCAAGGAGATGTTGTTATGACAACACTACTGGAGAAAAGATTTTGTCTTCAATGAGGATCTGTAAAAGATTCTTCCTGTGAGACACAGTGCAAAATAAATGCACGTTTAAATTGGGCTCAAAAGCAACACTGCCATGGACCAAAGTTCAATCTAGGAACAAACTAGAAAGAAACGGTCAAACAAGACTCCAACCATTGAGGAATGAACTCAAATGGGATTTATCTTATCCAAACATGGAAAACATAACTGAAGCAACCGTCATCCACGAGAATCAAACTCTGTGGGGAATTTAGAAAGGATGGGCACTTTATGCCTAAAGCAGACGACTCTATTGGAAAGAATAGACAAACCCAGTCACTTGGGGAGATAAACACCAAAGTGAACCAAAAATAGGTAAACACCAGGATGGTAGCAAAAATGCTAAGATGCCATGCACATGTATGAATTCATGTATGCTATGTTTATGCTTATGCTAACAAAACAGACAAGAGGAAGCACACCGGAGATGAAATAAACATCTTGACAAGGATACCCATCCAACCTCATCAGATTGGACCATCACTAGGGATGAACATGCAGAATCGACAGTTCTACTTCAAGGTTACAACCTTCTCTGGGGGAAAAGAGTTTTCCACTCTGAGGTATAACATCATGACTTCACTAGGATTGCCAACATGAGCTTGATTTCTTTGCTAGAGGAAGAGATCCATGGGAAACTGCCTAGATCACTGAAGTAATAACTTACTGGGGAGCTGACAAAGGATATCACAAGAACTAAGTAGTTCTGCTCTCTAACTTGCATAATGATTATCACGATGAGCAAAGACTCTTACAACACATAATCTTCAAGTCTTCTCTGCCCCAGATTACACGGGTTAAGGGAGGAAAACACCAAGAGGATTTTACAGAAGAATTGGCATACAAGATGCTTCAATATCTTCAAACTCTTGGAGAGATTCACAAATCTGGATAAAACTGCCCCAGTTTAACTGCATTTGCATAATAGAGTCCTCGGACTTGTCTTTCAGACTGTAAGAGTAACAGCTGGGAAACAGACTTGCCCCTGCTGGTAGGTCATTGGAGTTCTTGCCTTAGAAAGAGTTGGGAAGCAACTTGCCATAAGATGACCTCAAGACGACTTTCCCCAATATCCTGAACTTTGAAGAGTTCTGCCCCTGATTCATAAACTCAAGGGATGGTTGATTGAAAAATCCTCCAAATTGGTTTCCCCAGACTGAATTTCTTTATCAAGTCAAATTCGCTAGCTGGCTGTAGTTTTTGGGATTCCTTTGATGTTGAGTTGTCTTGCAAAGAGTATTGTTCATTAAATATTGGCAATTTTGATGCAACATTCATGCAAGCTTTTGAAATCAAAGTTTATTGATAAAACACACACAGTGGAGTGATTAAATAATCAAACAGAACGCGGATCTAGTTATTTATCGAATGACAGATGAAGTGATCAACACAAACCATTAGCAAAGGTCATTAGGAGTCAGGTTATCCAACCTTGTTGTAGTATGCATTCAAAACAACCTTACCTCAATTAGGTCTTTTAAAGGTTGTAACGTGGCTTGGTTCACGGCTCATGAAACAAAGGATAAAGGCTTAAAGTTTGTTTGTCCCTACCCAATCTTCGTGATGAACTTCAATCATAAGCTCAGTTAACTCAGGCTATGCATTCAGGTTCTTAAGAGGTTGGAAACTTATCTGATGATAGTTGACGCTGGTACAAAAACCTAAGGCAGTCACTACTCCCTTACAACACTTGGTTGTCATTTGCTATTGAGGATTTTTAGAGTGAAGGCTTTAAAGAATTCCTCTTTTATTATCCCTAACATTTTCCTAAACTGCTCCTTGTGGATTTACAGTCAGCAGGATGCCCCAGTCTTTTGCCTAAGCCTCCTTAATAGGTTTTGACTTAGCAGGGTTTTTTTTCTTTTTCAATTTTCCATTTTCCTTTTGTGTGAAAGAAGGTGACTACCTGGTTTAATGGCTACGACGAACCATCATTGGCCTTTAAGCCTGGGAAAATACCTTTGACACTTGCTTGTTGTGTGCGAAGGAAAACCTGTGAGCATAACCTTTATATGAAAGGTGTCTTGTATGCACATATCACCAAGTCAACTGAGAACTACCCACCCCAAGGTTGAGATTACGGGTTTTTTGCGAGGAAAAAAAACTCTTACTTCTAAGCTCGAAGGGGTTAGCAAGGGATTATCTTCCTTATTCCTCTAGTGTTTGGGAATTGAAACAATGCCTTACATCATCGAAAAAGCTTAATTGAAAGCATACCAACAACTGTTATGGATATAAAGTTTTCGTCATCCTCCCCAATCTTTGCTTAAACAACAGTTTGATAAAGATAAGTGGATGGAAAAGAAAAAAAATTGTTTTTTTTTTCTTTATGACAATAAACGAAAGAGAAAGAGTGAATATGAATGGACTTAATTAAAAGATGCATAAACATTTCATTAATCTTGCCAATTAAAAACAACAACTTACAAGCAAATACAAATTCAACATGCAATAAAAAATACAACAGGAAATGCTAAAACAACCAAAAGATTGCCAGCTTCGGGGAACTGGGCTTTCCTTTCTTGATTTGCCAACTGAGATAACTATCTTTAGAGTTGATTGTCGAGATCATTTTGATAATTATCTTCACATCTATCTTCGGCAATTTCTTCTGTAACACCCCATTTCAACCTAGTAAATTATATTAAAATCAGAGTTATAAAATTTCCGACTTAAAACGGGATATCACATTTTCAACCTTAAAATTCAATCACATAATAGTTAATCATGAAAGATACATAACGATTCGAGGGAACATCAACCAACAATAAACTTCAAACTCTAGTCAAATTTATTAAATGCAACGCAGCGGATTCATTAACAACTTAGTAGCATCTTTATTCAACATAAAATAACTTCAAATTTGACAACAAGGTATTTTTCAGCAAATGCACTAAAAATTCAGCATGTAGATAAATAAATAAAAGACATGCGTCATCCCCCCGAGTGCTACGTATCAGAGCGACAACCACCGACTCGAACTAAGGTAACCGGCTACTCCTCTTGATTACCTGCACGTTGCCAACATAGGGACAACATTCAAACAGAAGGGGTGAGTTACCGAAAATTATAAACGGAGTATGATAAATAATACATAGGCAAGAATCATACAAATAATCACCACTTCACATCAACAACCGACAAATAAAAATTCAACAACAACAAATAAAATCAACAACAACTTAAGAAAATGCAACTTTAATGAGACTCGACAATGTTATGCATGTGGTACCATCGGAGTAAAACTCCCAACTTAATATTGCCAGTTTATCGAGGCATCAAGGCATAAGCCTTCAACTTTCAACTTTCAACATATGCCAATCCAGGCCAACGTGGTGTGAGCAACGCTCCGACACAAAATGCAATGTATGTTTATTGACATGCACAACTCAACAACATAAACAACTCAACGACATCCACAACATAATCAACCTAAGCAACATTGCAACTTGTTCGACATCAACAACTTATATCAACGTTGGCTTATCAAGCCTACAACTTACAATTTGTCCGTAACCGGGACCATGTTACAACTCAGCTGTACCTGAAATTCCACTTTTTCAACATAATTTCAACAAAACAATTCAACAAAAGTCACCTACTAATTTACCTGACTTACCCCGACACTTTTAGTTAAATTCTGGACAACTAAATTTTCCGCCTAAATCGGCTAAACCGACTAAAACTGCACTATTATTAACCTCTGTTATTTAATACCAGTTTCGTACAACATTCTACTTTCTGTTACCATTTCCATAAGAATCAATTTCAAACTTCTGTCAAAAATTCTGCTTACTGCTATTGTTCTACTTCTGCCAAGAATCACTAGACTGCTACTAAAATAACTCTGTCATTATTACTATTCTACTATTACTGATTTTATTGCCACTTTCAATTTACCAACACTGCTATGGGAACCTCTACTGAATACATGCTACTAAATTAATTAAGTTATTGACTCTGCTAAGCTTCTTTCTTTTTTTCTTTAACAAACTCTGGTAACCCAACAATTATCCCGGGGCACTATTGCTATCATATACGCTACTGCGAAATTCTATACCAATTATTATTATTAGTATACTACTTAATTAAATTACATAGAATTAGTTTAATACTAAGATCTCTAATGTTATTAAACTAATGGAACATGTATATGAAAAAAAAGTATAACATTAAAAGTGTTCAGGTGGACCCCACGAGCATCAGGTGGCGCAAGCCACCTTTCTTCATCCATCAGGTGGCGCCAGCCACCTTCAAATCCCCATAGGTGGCACAAGCCACCCCCCAATTCACCATGGGTGGCGCAAGCCACCCCTTCTTCACACATGGGTGGCGCAAGCCACCCCTTTCCTTGTATAATCTTCAATTTTCTTTTCCCCAACCAAGATTTCCAGAAAACTAATTATTCACTACAACATTCATAGAAAATTACCAGCAACAAATTTCACAAAACTCAATCAATCAACATTTTTACATGGCCAAACCAGTTTCACGGGAATGCTTACAAAAATCCATTCCAACTATACTTTTCAACCACTTCAACACAGAAACAACAACATCATAACAGTAGCATTCACAATTCAACAACATCATAATTAATTTCCACACAGACGACAACCCTATCGAGAATCAATGGAAGAAAACTCATATAATCCCCAACCCTTATACTATTCATCCTAACCCGGTTATAATAATCGAACCCACCCTTACCTTGGATTGAGGGCAGCTCGACGATCGATTGGATTCCGGAAATTCGTCACCGGTAGCGGTTTCTCTCTTGTTCTCAACTTCTTCTTCTCTCACGTTCTCAACTTCTTCTAACTGATACCCCAACCTCACCAATCTTTCTATTTCTTTTAATCTATTTGTTTTATTAAAAATAATATTATTCAATTATAATATCTAATGGGCCTAAAACATACACCACTTAATTTATTAATTCCGACACGAAACCAAGCCCACTTAATTCGAATACTCTCCTACGACTATAATATTACATCTAATATTATTTCGCGACTATAATATTATTTCTACGACTTACCAACTTAATATACCGACTCAACGACTTAATTCACCGCAACACCAAAATCAACCGAATAATTCGCAAACAATTAATTAAATAATCAATTAAATTAATAATTAAATATTTGGGCGTTACAACTCTCCCCCACTTAGAGTATTTTCGTCCTCGAAAATTTACCTGATTCAAACACCTCGGGATAGGAGTCTCGCATCTTGCTCTCCAATTCCCACGTCATGCTTTCTCCAGTAGCTCCCAACCAGACAACTTTCACCAACGTGATCTCCTTCCCTCGCAAAGTCTTCATTTCACGATCCGCGATTCGTACAGGCTTCGTCTCCACCGTGAGATTATCCTGTACTTGCACATCATCTATATTAACCACATGAGACGGATCTGGAATGTATTTCCGAAGCTGTGACACATGAAACACATCATGCAGATTCGAAAGATTTGGCGGTAACGCCATTCAGTAAGCAACTTTCCCAACTCTGTCCAAAATTTGATACGGCCCAATAAAACGAGGAGTGAGCTTCTTAGACTTCAAAGCTCTCCCAACACCAGTCACAGGCGTGACTCTCAAAAACACATGATCACCCGCTTAGAATTCCAAATCCTTCTTCCGCTTGTCATGGTAACTTTTTTGTCTACTCTGAGAAGCTTTCATTTTCTCTCGAATCAACTTCACTTTCTCGATAGTTTCTCGAACTAATTCTGGTCCAAGTACCACACTCTCACCAGATTCATGCCAACACAACGGAGGTCTACACCTCCGACCGTACAGCGCTTCAAAAGGTGCCATTCCGATACTAGAATGGTGACTATTATTATAAGTGAACTCTATTAATGGGAGATAAGTATCCCACGAACCTCCCTGCTCAAGGACACACACTCTCAACAGATCCTCCAACGACTGAATAGTTCTCTCAATTTGACCATCTGTTTGAGGATGATACGCCAAACTCAACCTCAGCTTAGAACCCAACGCTTCCTGTAAACTCTTCCAAAACTCTGACGTAAACCTCGGATCTCTATCTGACACAATACACAAAGGAACACCATGCAACTTCACAATCACTCGGATATAAATCTCTGCCAACTTCGCAATTGGATATGTGATGTTAATAGGTATGAAATGAGCCGACTTCGTCAGCCTATCAACAATCACCCAAATTGAATCATGTCCTCTTGAAGTTATAGGCAACCCTGTCACAAAGTCCATAGAAATGCTATCCCATTTCCATTCTGGAATCTCTAACGGTTGCATCAACCCAGCAGGCTTCTGATGCTCAACTTTCGACTTCTGACAAGTCAAACATGCATACAAAAATCGTGCCACATCTTCTTTCATTCCGGACCACCAAAATATCTTCCTTAAGTCTTGATACATTTTAGTAGCTCCCGGATGAATACTCAGATTACTTCTATGACCCTCTTCAAGAATGTTCTTTTTCATATCTGCATCATCTGGTATATAGATCCGATCATGCAATCTCAACACACCTCGTGCATCAATCTTAAAGTCATTCTTATCTGATTGACCACAATCATTCATGATGTCTACCAGTTTCACATCCCGCTTCTGAGCCTCTCGAATACTGTCCAGAAAATTATTGTTAATTTTCAACATACCCAGCATAACACTCTGCGGTGTCACTTCGCAAAATAAACTCATATCTCGAAACTGCTCAATTAATTCCAATTCCTTAATCATCATTGCTGACATATGCAAGGTCTTTCGGCTTAAAGCATCAGCCACAACATTAGCTTTGCCCGGATGATAATTCAAACCGAAATCATAATCTTTCAGCAATTCAAACCACCTTCGCTGTCTCATATTCAACTCTTTCTGATCGAACAAGTACTTTAAGCTCTTATGATCACTATAAACTTCAAATCTAGAGCCATAGAGATAATGCCTCCAAATCTTCAGCACAAAAACCACTGCAGCAAGTTCCAAATCATGCGTAGGATAATTCCTTTCATGAGTTCTCAACTGTCGAGACGCATAAGCAATTACTTTATTATTCTGCATAAGCACACCTCCTAAACCCATCAACGAAGCATCACAATAAACCACAAACGGATCTCCGGGATTCGGTAATGTCAAAACCGGAGCCGACGTCAACCTCTTCTTCAATTCTGTAAAACTTTCTTCGCACTGAACATCCCACACAAAAGCTTTACTTTTACAAGTCAATCTAGTTAACGGAAGTGCCAACTTAGAAAAACCTTCAATAAACCTTCTATAATAACCAGCTAGTCCCTGAAAACTTCTAATCTCAGTAGCCGACCTTGGAGTTTCCCATTGCAACACAGCATATACTTTAGAAGGATCCACGGCAATACCACTACCTGAAATCACATGACCCAGAAAACTAACTTCTTTTAACCAAAACTCGCATTTGGACAGCTTCGCATACAACTGCTTGTCTTTCAAAACTTCCAACACTGTTCTCAAATGTTCCTTATGCTCTTCTTCTGACTTAGAGTAAATCAGAATATCATCAATGAATACAACCACAAAACGATCCAGATAAGTATGAAAAATGCGGTTCATGTATTCCATGAATACTCCCGCCGCATTAGTAACACCGAAAGGCGTCACCGAATACTCATAATGTCCATACCGTGTTCTGAACGCCGTCTTCTGAATATCCTCATCTTTCACTTTAATCTGATGATAGCCCGATCTCAAATCAATCTTGCTAAACACACGAGCACCCACCAACTGATCCATCAAATCATCTATTCTCGGAAGTGGATACTTGTTCTTGATTGTTACTTTATTTAGCTGTCTATAATCAACACAAAGTCTCATACTTCCATCTTTCTTCTTTACTAATAACACTGGAGCTCCCCACGGCGATACACTTGGTCTTATAAACTTCTTCTCAAGTAACTCTTCCAACTGCTTCTTTAATTCAGATAACTCGGATGTCGACATTCTGTATGGTGCCATCGAAATAGGTCTAGTACCAGGTACAAGATCAATTGCAAATTCAACCTCTCTCTCTGGCGGTACATCAGGAATTTCATCAGGGAAAACTTCAGGAAACTCATTCACCACTTGCAATTCTTCAATCTTAGCTTTACTCTCAATAGACAATGTTGCCATCAACGAAAACATCTGAGCTTCTTCTTTCATCAATTGCTGTAACTCTCTGAAAGATAACAACCCAACTCCTTCCTCTTCAGGAGTAGAAAACCTTACCGACTTACGATAACAATTTATATGAACATAGTTATATTCTAACCAGTTCATACCTAGGATTACATCCATTCCGGTCAGCGGCAAACAAACCAAATCAACATAAAAGTCTTTATCGAAGAACGATAAAGGACACCTTAAACACACAAGAGAAGTAGTCACCGATCCCTTAGTCGGAGTCTCGACGACCATTTCTCCATTCATAGCAGATAACTTAAGACCCAATCTTTGAACACAATCAGCAGAAACAAAACAATGTGTAGCACCAGTATCAATAATAGTAATTAAAGGAGTACTATTAATGAAACATGTACCTCTGATAAGTCTGTCCTCATTAGCTGTCTGAGTTCCTGCTAACGCGAACACTTTTCCGGTCTGAGCTTTCTTTGGCTTCAGACACTGATTACTAATATGTCCCTCTTCACCACAATTAAAACAGATCATCTCCTTGTGCTTGCAATCAGATATTGCATGTCCAATCTTACCACATCGGAAACACCTCTTCGCTTCAGCAGTACACACAGTACTCTTATGACCAGATTTTCCACACTTGAAACAAGTTATGCCAGCAGGAGCATCTCCCCTACTAGTCTTCTTGCCTTCAGTCACTTTCTGCTTACCTTTTCCAGCTGGAGCATCATAAGGCTTACCACGGTTCTGTTGTTGCTTGCCTCTTCTATCACTAACAATCTTGTAGTGAGCATTATTGCCCTCTTCATAAATTTTGCAACTATCGACCAAATCAGAAAAGACACGAATCTTCTGATACCCAATAGCTTTCTTGATTTCAGAGCGTAAATCAGTTTCAAACTTAATGCATTTAGAAAACTCATCATCATCATCGGTATAGTACGGATAAAACTTAGCCAGCTCAACAAACTTCGCAGCATAATTAGTAACCGACATAGTTCCTTGCTTCAGCTCAAGAAACTCAATCTGCTTCTTACCACGGACATCCTCTGGATAATACTTTCTCAGAAACTCTCTTCAGAACACATCCCAAGTGATAACTTCACCTGTAGTCTCCAACCTCTGACGAGTCTCTAGCCACCAGTCATCAGCTTCGACTGCTAGCATATGAGTCCCATAACGAACCTTCTGCGCTGGAGTGCAGTCCATCACACGGAAGATTCTGTCAATCTGCTTCAACCAGTCCAATGCTCCATCAGGATCATACTTGCCCTTGAAGGTAGGCGGATTCTCCCTCTGAAAAGTCGCCAGACTACGAGATCCATCATTCTCGCCAGCATTCGGTAAATTCTGCACAGCCTGAGCCATTGCTTGCATTGCAGCAGCCATTGCAGCATCGTTCCTTCCAGCCATCTCAACTTATCACTACAACATAAACAAAAGTTAGAACTAAATAACAATACTCGATTGTTAGACAACTACGACTCGACACTTGGCCGGACGGACCGACTTGCTCTGATACCACTAATGTGACACCCCATTTCTACCCAGTAAATTATATTAAAATCAAAGTTATAAAATTTCTGACATAAAGCGGGATATCACATTTTCAACTTTAAAATTCAATCACATAACAGTTAATCATGAAAGATACATAACGATTCGAGGGAACATCAACCAACAATAAACTTCAAACTCTAGTCAACTTTAGTAAATGCAACGCAGCGGATTCATTAACAACTTAGTAGCATCTTTATTCAACATAAAATAACTTCAAATTTGACAACAAGGTATTTTTCAGCAAATGCACTAAAAATTCAGCATGTAGATAAATAAATAAAAGACATGCATCATCCCCCCGAGTGCTACGTATCAGAGCGACAACCACCGACTCGAACTAAGGTAACCGGCTACTCCTCTTGATTACCTGCACGTTGCCAACATAGGGACAACATTCAAATAGAAGGGGTGAGTTACCGAAAATTATAAACGGAGTATGATAAATAATACATAGGCAAGAATCATACAAATAATCACCACTTCACATCAACAACCGACAAATAAAAATTCAACAACAACAAATAAAATCAACAACAACTTAAGAAAATGCAACTTTAATGAGACTCGACAATGTTATGCATGTTGTACCATCGGAGTAAAAATCCCAACTTAATATTGCCAGTTTATCGAGGCATCAAGGCATAAGCCTTCAACTTTCAACTTTCAACATATGCCAATCCAGGCCAACGTGGTGTGAGCAACGCTCCGACACAAAATGCAATGTATGTTTATTGACATGCACAACTCAACAACATAAATAACTCAACAACATCCACAACATAATCAACCTAAGCAACATTGCAACTTGTTCGACATCAACAACTTATATCAACGTTGGCTTATCAAGCCTACAACTTACAATTCGTCCGTAACCGGAACAATGTTACAACTCAGCTGTACCTGAAATTCCACTTTTTCAACATAATTTCAACAAAACAATTCAACAAAAGTCACCTACTAATTTACCCGACTTACCCCGACACTTTTCGTTAAATTCCGGACAACTAAATTTTCCGCCTTAATCGGCTAAACCGACTAAAACTGCACTGTTATTAACCTCTGTTATTTAATACCAGTTTAGTACAACATTCTACTTTCTGTTACCATTTCCATAAGAATCAATTTCAAACTTCTGTCAAAAATTCTGCTTACTGCTATTGTTCTACTTCTGCCAAGAATCACTAGACTGCTACTAAAATAACTCTGTCATTATTACTATTCTACTATTACTGATTTTATTGCCACTTTCAATTTACCAACACTGCTATGGGAACCTCTACTGAATACATGCTACTAAATTAATTAAGTTATTGACTCTGCTAAGCTTCTTTCTTTTTTTCTTTAACAAACTCTGGTAACCCAACAATTATCCCGGGGCACTATTGCTATCATATACGCTACTGCGAAATTCTATACCAATTATTATTATTAGTATACTACTTAATTAAATTACATAGAATTAGTTTAATACTAAGATCTCTAATGTTATTAAACTAATGGAACATGTATATGAAAAAAAAGTATAACATTAAAAGTGTTCAGGTGGCCCCACGAGAATCAGGTGGCGCAAGCCACCTTTCTTCATCCATCAGGTGGCGCCAGCCACCTTCCAATCCCCATAGGTGGCGCAAGCCACCCCCCAATTCACCATGGGTGGCTTACGCCACCCCTTCTTCACACATGGGTGGCGCAAGGCACCCCTTTCCTTGTATAATCTTCAATTTTCTTTTCCCCAACCAAGATTTCCAGAAAACTAATTATTCACTACAACATTCATAGAAAATTACCAGCAACAAATTTCACAAAACTCAATCAATCAACATTTTTACATGGCCAAACCAGTTTCACGGGAATGCTTACAAAAATCCATTTCAACTATACTTTTCAACCACTTCAACACAGAAACAACAACATCATAACAGTAGCATTCACAATTCAACAACATCATAATTAATTTCCACACAGACGACAACCCTATCGAGAATCAATGGAAGAAAACTCATATAATCCCCAACCCTTATACTATTCATCCTAACCCGGTTATAATAATCGAACCCACCCTTACCTTGGATTGAAGGCAGCTCGACGATCGATCGGATTCCGGAAATTCGTCACCGGTAGCGGTTTCTCTCTTGTTCTCAACTTCTTTTTCTCTCACGTTCTCAACTTCTTCTAACTGATACCCCAACCTCACCAATCTTTCTATTTCTTTTAATCTATTTGTTTTATTAAAAATAATATTATTCAATTATAATATCTAATGGGCCTAAAACATACACCCCTTAATTTATTAATTCCGACACGAAACCAAGCCCACTTAATTCGAATACTCTCCTACGACTATAATATTACTTCTAATATTATTCCGCGACTATAATATTATTTCTACGACTTACCAACTTAATATACCGACTCAACGACTTAATTCACCGCAACACCAAAATCAACCAAATAATTCATAAACAATTAATTAAATAATCAATTAAATAAATAATTAAATATTTGGGCGTTACATCTTCCATCTCAGAGTCTCATGAACCCGCCTGATTAGGTGAAGGATTGTTGATTTGAATACCTTGAGGCATGAATGAGATCATCTTGGAGTCAAGCATTGTCTGAACTTTTCTCCTGAGCACCTTACAGTCTTCAGTTGAGTGTCCCTGTGCCCCAACATGGTAGTCACATCGGGCGTTGGCGTCAAAGCCTGGTGGGTATGGAAAAGGCACTGAATCTATCTCCTTCGGCACTATCAATCCACCGTCGATCAAATCTGACAATATCTGACTGTTTGACATTGGCAACAGAGTGAAATGCCTTTCTGGGTTCCTTGGCCTTTGTCGGGCTATAGCATGTTATTTTTGTCGGTGATGCGACCACCTTATCGCAAATGGGTTCTTCCTCACCGCAACGATAGGGAAGGGGTGCTACTTTCTAATTTATTATTTATCCCGTGAAGCAGGAAGGGAAAGGGAAGCTATCTAAAACTAACCTTGCACTCGAATGTTTAACTGAACAAACTCTAAGAGAGATTTGGGGAGTTCGGGGTCAGATTATACAATGAGGAGTTGTCATTTGCCCATCATATATGTGGTTATCCGCAGGTTATTAGCAATAGGTTCTACTTTTATACTTAATGGTGTTTATCTATTGATGGGTTGGGAAAGTTTCTTCTTTGGGAGATATGAGAGAGAATTTTTGATGATGTTCGGGTTTTCCAATTTTTCTGATGAGTGAAGGTACTGGACCTAAAGTTTTTGATTGGTATGCTCACTAAGATTTCGCAATCTTATGCCTACATATTCCCGTTTAAGGAAACAGGGAAATCAGAGAAATCGTAGTTCCTCCTATTCTATGGGAGGAAAAGATGCTTGGTGTCTTGTTCAAAGCCCAAGAGTGAAGCTAAAAGGTTGAGTATTTTTGTCTTGTTCAAATCCCAAGATTGAAGCTAAAAGGTTTGACTGAGGTAGAATTTGTCATCTCTAAAGGGAGACATCTCGTCTGTTTATCACAACTGTTGGGTGACTGATTATAAAGGAGGATTACTTTGACTGGGATATGAGAATCCAACAATGCCATAATTTCCTTTATAGGGGATTTTTCCTAGAGGAGAAAACTTTAACTCAGTGTTGAGCAATGTCATTTTTCCTTAGGAGTCTTTCATGCTAAGAGAGGGACAGTGGTATGGATGTAAATAAACCAGAGGCTTACCACTTACAGCAATTTAGATGAAAGATGGAGCTTTACCAGGATAAGAGATGGACCACAACTTGGATATTTGAATCAACAAGTGTGCCACTTACAGCAGCTATCTGGGATTAGGGTTTGTTTTGATTTATCTGTTTTGATGTGTGATAACATAGAGAAATGTCTTCCTACAGAGAGATTATGATTTTCTCTGAAGGGATAGTGGTTTTTTGTGTGCCTTGATCAAAGCCCAAGGTTGAAGCTAAGAGATTGATTGACTCCACTGGGAAAGTCCTTATGCAAAGCCTAAGAGGAGGATGGAAAAGCCTGACTCAACGAGAGAGTGTTTATGTGTCTTGTACAAAGCCCAAGATTGAGGCTAAAAGAGAGTTTACTCTTTGGGGGATATCATTACACAAAGCCTAAGAGGAGGCTGGGAGGAATCGACTCCGCTGGGAAGGTATTTATCTGTCTTGTACGAAGCCCAAGATTATGGCTGAAAGAAGATTTTTTGATTCCACTGGGGAATATTTGTAGGTGTCATGTACAAAGCCCAAGATTGAGGCTGAAAATGAGAAGATTGACTCTATTGGAGAATATGGTTTGTCTTGTATAAAGCCCAAAATTGAGGCTAGAAAAAGGTTTGACTCTGCTTAGGGAAATTTACATGGTGTCTTGTACAAAGCCCAAGATTGAGGCTAAAATATTTGACTGACCCAGCTGAAGATATTTATGGGTGTCTTGTATAAAGCCCAAGATTGAGGCTGACTTTTGCTGAGGGAAGAAGGATCATTATACAAAGCCTAAGAGGAGGCTAAGAGATATGACTACTCAATAAGAGAGTGTTCTAAGGTGATTGACTCAACGAGAGAGTATCTTTGTGTGTCTTGTACAAAGCCCAAGAATGAGGCTAAAAGGGTTTGACTCAACAAGAGAGTGCTTTTATCTGTCTTGTACAAAGCCCAAGATTGTGGCTGAACAAGCTGGAGAAATCATTATACAAAGCCTAAAAGGAGGCTGACTTCTACTAAGGATTATTGAGATCCAGAGGCAGGTCCAAATCGGGGGATCAATTCTTGCTGAGGGTTTACAGAAGAGTTGAGGTATCAGATGCCTTGAGGTTCCGATGATAAGCTGACCCTAGCTGGGGAAATTTTGGATAAAGATTGAGCTTTAGATCCTGTGAGGATTTTCAACTCATACTGGAGATTGATCGAATGAGAAAGGTCTTTCCCGTATTCGTAGGAAACTTGAGAATGTCTTTGAGATCCAAGAGGAGATTACACTGTCCAAGTCTACTGGTATAGAAGAGTTTATCTTTATACAATGCCCAAGAGGAGGCAGGTGCTTTAAGGGATGAGAATCAACCCTAAAATTGGTCTGAGGTTTTGACTCTGGAAAGACTGCTCTAGCAAAGGATGACTAAGTTCTATCATATACCTTTAAGAGGTCTTCAGGGTCCTTGTATTAAGCCCAAGAGAAAGCATGAGAACTTCTAAGAAGCCGGAGGGTCCTTGTACAAAGCCCAAGAGGAGGCCGGGATGCTTTTAGGAAGCCTGTGGGTCCAAACTTAAGAAGAGTTCAAGAAAAGTTTCACCGGGAATAATCTTTTCTTTAGTGAACAGTTCTAGGGTTTAAAGAAATTCAAGAGAGGTTTCATCGAGAATTAATCCTCTCTGGGGAATGGAATTTCTTTGACAATTCTAATAGTTACAGTCTGAGAAAAGTTTCACCGAGAATAATTCCTTTCTCTTTGTTCCATATTGTATAAGCCCAAGAGAAGGCAAGACTGTATCTGGAATTCCTATGGGGAACTAGTTTTGACTGTATTGAAAGAGTGACCACTGGCTTTAACTAGTTTTAGACCTAATTGTTGGGGAAAACTCTAAGCAGGTATACAAGTATATATACAGTTGATATATGACAAGTATTTAAAAGGATATGAAAGAAGGACTTACAGGTGAGCAAGCTTCCAGCAATACAGTTATATATATATATATATATATATATATATATATATATATATATATAAAAGCATGTAAAGAAAACTGATAAAAACTTACAGGTGAGCAAGCATCCAACAATACAGTTTTATATATATATATATATATATATATATATATATATATATATATGTGCACGTATGTAAAAGAAATCTGTTTAAAACTTACAGGCGAGCAAGCTTCCCTTGTAACAGCTGTATGGTTAGTTGTCCAAGAAATTAAAGAAAGTTTTGACAACAACTATGAATTTGAACCTAAATCAAAAGGGAAGTTGTTTTTGAAAAAGTTGTTGGGGCTTATACTCAAGGAGAGGCCCAGATGAAAAACAGTAATCGTACCGCTGTTCTGAAAACTGTATCGGGGCTTATACAATGACTGAGGCCCAAAGATTATTTATGTACAAAGGGGGTTGGGTCTTACACTCTATTAGAGTCCCAAAGTTTATTTTATGTACAAGTGATGGGGCTTATAACTCAAGGAGAGGTCCAGATGAAAAATGTTTTAGAATTGACGGTCGCGCCGAGATTTTTTTTAAAATCGCATCGGGACTTATACAATAACTGAGGCCCAAAGATTATTTATACAAGGGATGGGACTTACACTCTATCAAGAGGCCCATAAAAGTTATTTTTATACAAGACTTGGGGCTTATAGCTCAAGGAGATGCCCAAATGATTTCTTTTGGAAAGGCGACGACCGCGTCGCAGTTTTGAAAACCACAGAGGGACTTATACAATGACTGAGGCCCCAAAAATTGTGTATTTTACAAAGGGAATGGTCTTACACTCTAATAGAGGCCCAAAGTTGTTTGAAAATTTAAAATCGAGAGGAAACCCTAATTTTAAATTAAAATGTAATTTTTCGAAGGAATTTAAATAATAAATGATAAAATATCAAATATATTCAAAAACAAGTTGTACACTTTGAAAAATATTTTGAAAAATCATGTTTAATCATATGAAAGCTTGAAATTCAATTGGTCTTGAAAGATCAAAGTGGGAATTTTATTTTTAAAATGTTTAAAAACAATACAAATGTAATTAATTACAAAACTTCTAACTATATTAAGTAAATAATATAAATTGGATTTTTTTGTAAAATAAAATATTTAATCATTTTAGTGAATTTTGAGAAAAAGAATCAATTCAAAAACATAAATATTCAGAGAGAGATTAATTTTTGAATCAATTAAACAAAATAACTAAAATTCAAAATTTTGAATTATGGCGCCAAGAACACTTGGTTCTTGCCCGCGCCCTCTGTTTTTGCAGATTTGCGTTTTCCCACTTTTCTCCATGATTTCTCAATGGTTTTGGACGATTCAAGTACCAATCTTGTTCGTTTTTGAACAAGGATCACAACCATATAGTTTAATTGCGTTTATATTAAGCATGGAGAAAGAAATCAACAGAAAACCTCAAGAACCCTAATTTCAGCATGAACACAATGAAATTCCTACACGATGGATTCATGGCAATTGATTGAGGGTTATTACTCTACATACATGCATAAACAAGATGGTAACTCAAAAATTCATTCATGATGCATGGATCATAGAGTTTGAATGGTTCAGGCCTACCTCTCGCAGCTGATGATCAAGTTTGATGATGGAGGTGTTGCAGATAGGTTCCAATGATTTGGACAGCTTCCTTAGGTGCCAAAGAGTGTGTTTGAATGCTTGGAGTGGATTAAAATGAGCTGGAACTGGTTGTGGTACCTCAACTGCAACTCTACTAAGAACTTGAGCAATTGGCTGGTGATTTTGTGAATTTGATGTTCCAGATGTGATTTTGTGTTATGGATCACTCATACATGAGTTTATGAGGTGTGTAAGTGATTGGTTTGGTTGGAATCACTCTCAATCTCAAAACCCGATAGTGACTTGAGTTAGAAGGAAAAATTGGAGTGAAAGGGAGATTTTGAGTAAAGCATCAGTTTGGGTGCTTTGGTGTACTCAAACTGATCACAAAGGAGCTCTGTTTATAGTGTGTTAAGTTTGTTTCGGCAGCAATAGTGTGTGGCAACTGCGGCAGGTTTGTGGCCAATGTGGATCAAATGGAATCTCAAGTCTCCTCTAGCCATTGACTTGAGGTTAGAGCACAGGCCGATGGTCTTTTGGTTCAGAGATAAGGCTTGACTCATTCAGTTAAGCTTGCCTCAGTTCTTGCCACCTTGATGCATCCATTGAATGCATTGAAACAAAATTGGAGTCTTGGCACTTTTTAGCTCTTTTAGGCTTGGCATGGCTATATGTAGATTCTTGGACTTGGGAGGCTTGTGGATCAGATCATTCTCCTTTTATTTTATCCTTAGATATGTCCAAATGGATGACAAGGCTTGGAGTTGTCCAAATTTGCCAAATCGAGCAAATGTACAAAATCTGCCTTGCTTGGGACAGTTGGAAATGGTGATTTTGAGGGATTCATATCTCCCTGCTCAGGTTGAGTTATGGGAGGCTCTTGTGCTTTTTAGAAAGCCCTCATATGATGCAAAACATGTGTGATCATAGTTTGTTTTGAAACTATTTGGATCCAAGTGAAAAATCCTTATGAACATTGAGGTTCAAGGCTGGTAACTTAGGCAGATTTTCACTAAGTGTTGGAAAAAGTGTCATTTTCATGTTTTTGTGATTTTGATCGCCCCATAACTTAAAATCCATAAAGAATTGGAGTTGGAGGTAGTTTAAGCTTTTGTAGAGTGTAGCAAGACCTACAAATCCAGCTTTGGATCATCCAAAATGGTTGCTTGGATCTCAAGTTATGATCCTTGGAAGTTGGTACCAAAATCACTTTTGTTCCATAACTTAGAAAATTTTTTGTTTCTTATGGTTGCCCCTTTTTCAAGAAACCTCACTTTTCTTGATTTTTCTTAATGAATGATGATCAATACCATACATTAACATTATTTTTGACTTAGGGGAACCATATTTGTGAAAATTTCCAAAAGTCAAACTTGATTTTGTGCACAGTTGACTTTTTATCGAATGAAATCCAAACTGTGCGATCCTTTGTGAAATCAAGTCCTTGACCTAAATCAAACCTAATGTATGGATTCCATAGGTGTTATAGGGTGTATTGAATCATGTCCCAAGGTTTGGGAGCATGTCTTGGTCAAAAGTCAAAGCTACAGTTGACTTTTCTTTCAAAACCCTAATTATGGTCCAGATGAAATTGAAACTTGTGAATCAAGTTTCTTAGATTAATCCATTGTTGTAAATGGATCAATGTGGTGTATTGGAGGCCCTCAAATCATGTCTTGAGGTCTTGGCTCATGCTTTGTCCCAAAAGTCAACTTAGGGGTGAATTAGGTCAAGAAACCCTAATTCCTAATTTTTGGTAAATGCATCCCCTGAGGTTAAATTAACTTGATGATTGTGTCCATGAGGTCCCTTGGAGTATCTTGGGTTGTGCTTTAAAGCTTTGGCTCATGCCTAGAGGAAAAATTCCATCTGGAGGCCTTGGTCGACCAAAACCCTAATTTGGTGACACTGGCGATCTTGAGGCTTGATCCACTTGGAATGTTGCAACCTTGTGCTTGATTCTTGATGTGGAAGTCCTCTTGATCCCTTATGGGCGTTTAAGAGGTTAGAGAAGTTGAATATCATGTCATTTCTTGATTGATCCTTTGTCTAAGTGCTCTGAGTGGGCTCAAAACCCTAATTCTTGATTGTGGTGAATGCTCACCCATCTTTGAGGAGATTGATGAGGCATGATGGTACATCCATATTGTGGTAATGATCTTCAAAATGATGGGAAATCTTGGTGGTCAAAATTTGGGGTATGATAGATGCCCATATTTAATCTTCTTGGACATGAAGGTGTGAATGGCGAAGGTATTCGGACATTCAGGGTGCAAGAGGATTAAATATCGGAATACCCAAAAGTTTGACAGTGGTTATGAATGGCAGTTTGCTCATCCATCTTCTTTTGCTAGGCAACGATACTCAGAAAAAGGTAAAACTTCCCCTCGATCCTGGTCTTCAGCAAAGGAACTGGTCTAGGTTTCTGAAATAAACTTCCCCTTGATCTTGGTCTTTAGCCACGGAACTGGTCTCAGTTTCTTTTGTTAATAAATTTCCCCTCGATCCTGGTCTTCAGCCAAGGAACTGGTCTCAATTTCTTTTGTCAATAAACTTCCCCTCGATCTTGGTCTTCAGCCAAGGAACTGGTCTCAGTTTCTTTTGTCAATAAACTTCCCCTCGATCCTGGTCTTTAGCCAAGAAACTGGTCTCAGTTTCTTTTGTCAATAAACTTCCCCTCGATCCTGGTCTTCATCAAACTTCTAGCCGTATTTTCCTGAGGAGATTCCATTTGATGGGAAAATTTTTTTCATCAGACTTGCCGGGGAACCCATTTGTCTGAGCTTTAGAGGTGTGCCAACTTCTCTGTTGGAGATGCCATTTATTGACTCTACTGGGGGAAAAATGAGTCTCTTGATAGACTGCTTTTCTGTTTGGGGATACTACATCATACTTTTCTTCGAGGCCATTTCCAGAGAAATGATGTGTGATGTAATCCAATTTGGAGGTGCTAATGACCCTGTTGATAGGAAATTTTCAGAGAGAGACTGCTGTATTACCGAGAGTCTTTGGTTAAAAGGCTTCCTCTAGGGATTTTCCTTAATCCGGGAAGCGAGAAATATCATCTTCGTTGGTGAAGAGTGACGTTTGTTGAATGACTTCTTGCCTTTCAGAGGTTCAAATTATCAAAGTGGTCGAGGACGGGCTCTAATCCAGAAATAAACTTGGAGAGATTGTTTAGGTGGCACATTTCCTAATAAGGAAAGGACTGACAACTCGATTGAGAGGACTTTCATCACTTGGGAACAAGACCGACTAGAGTGATAGTGATGCATTATAAATATGAATATGAATCACTAATGCATGATGTATGTATGTTTATGATGACAAAACTGATGCGACATACAGACTAATAGATGAACACACTGGATACCCGGCCACTGCGGGGAATGAAAAGTATCAATGTTCCAAGATAGCAATCTTGTCTTTCTTAGGAGGAATAGTCCCTGTGGGGGAGAAAGAATCGTTCAATCGGCCTTAAGAGATATGAACTCTATTGGGGATATCAATGGGATATTACATCTGAAACAGTTGTTCCTTTATTCAGGTGCATTGGTTTAGAAGGAATACTTTGATTTTGTACTTTGAGGTTCAACCACCTTCAAAGAAGCGATCGATGTTCTTTCGATGTTCAATAATCAAAAGAATTGCCATCTTTATTTTAAAATCAGAAGAAAAATCTGAAAGTTTAAATTCATTTTTGTTTTGTTTCAAGAATAGTTGATCATGTTAAAAATGTCATTTTGTAAATCTAAAACAAATAAGAATTGCAAACAAAAGCACTAGGGCTCGAATTTTATTGATTGAATGGAAATCAGCGAAGCGCGTGATCCTAGAGAGTATTACAAAGTTTAGAAAATGGTAATTTACGGGAAAAGGGCTACATTGAAACATAACGACTGTTATCCTTCTACCAACTTTGAATTCTGGACATCCTGAGCTTCTGTCTAATATGACCTTGGATTTTTCTGATGGATGGCATTACTGCTGGGGATTTAACCTCGTCGGTCGTAGTTACTTGCCATTAATCCTTAACTTTTTCCTGGGTTGTAACCTACAAAGACTGGCACGAGATGCTACCCTATGCTCTTCACGGTTATCGCACATCTGTCCGCACTTCAACAGGGGCAACCCTTTTCTCTCTAGTATATGGAATGGAGGCAGTCCTTCCCATAGAAGTCGAGATACCATCGATCCGGGTATTGATGGAAGCTAAGCTAACAGAAGCTGAATGGTGTCAAAGTCGACACGACGAACTGGATCTGATCAAAGAGAAGCGAATAACGACAATATGCCATGGTCAGTTGTATTAGCAAATGATGAAGAAGGAATTTGACAAAAAGGTCCAACCTCGCGTTTTCAGGAAAGGAGACCTTGTGCTGAAGAAGATACAATCATTTCTCACTGATTCTCGGGACAAATGGACTTCGAATTATGATGGCCCCTATGTGGTCAAGAAAGCTTTCTCAGGCAACACTTTGAGACTCGCAACCATGGATGGAGAAGAATTTTCCTACCCCACAAATGTTGATGTAGTCAAGAAATACTTCTCCTAAATAAATAAAAAAACGTCTCGGTGGATTGAAAACCCGAAAAGGTGGTCCAAGAAAAAATTAGAGACATAAGCAAAAATCATCCCGATGGATTGAAAACCTCAAAATAAAATCCAGGAAAAAGTTATGGATTCATGGCAAGTAACTACGTCCAACAAAGGGGCAAATCCCCCAGCAGCAGTCATGCCATCCATCAGGAAAACTCCAGTCAAGGTCATCTTCGACAGAAGCTCAGGATGTCCAAAATTCCAAGTTGGTATAAGGATAACGGTCGTTATGTTTTAATGTAGCCCCTTTTCCCTTTAATTACCATTTTCTAAACTTTGTAAATACTCCATGGAATCACGCGTTTGGCTAATTTCCATCCTATCAATAAAATTTGAGCCCTAGTGCTTTTGTTTGCAACTCTTATTTGTTTTAGCTTTACAGAATGATGTTTTTAATCTGATCAACGATTCTTGAAATAAAACAAAAATGAATTTACTTATCAACACTTTTCCGCGCTTAAAATAAAGATGGCAATTTCTTTTGACTGTTGAACATCGAAAGAACATCGATCGCTACTCCAAAGGCGATTAGGCTTCAAAGTGCAGAATCAAAATACTCTTTCTAAACCAGTGCACCTGAATGAAGGATCAACTGTGTCAGAGACCGTGTTTCATCTGACATCCCCGGCAGAGTTCTTATCTCCTAAGTCCGACCAAGGTTGTTCCCCACAGGGACTATCTCCTAAGCAACACAGAATTGCTATTTTGGACCAAATGGTACTTCCTCGTTCCCAGCAGTGGCCGAGTATCCAGTTGTGTTCATCTATTAGTCTGTATGTCGCATCAGTTTTGTCAGCATAAACATACATATATCATGCATTATTGTTTCATATACATATTCATATTGTATCACTATCACTCTAGACGGTCTTATCCCCTAGTGATAAAAGTCCTCTTATCAATCGAGTTGTCAGTTCTTTCCTCGTCAGGAAATGTTTTGTCTGAACAATCTCTCTCCCCCAGTTTATTTCTGGATTGGAGACGGTCCTCGACCACTTTGATAACTTGAACCTCTGAAAAGACAAGAAGACCTTCGACAAACGTCACTCTTCACCATTGAAGATGATATCTTTGCTTTCCCGGATTAAGGAAAATCCCCATAGGAAGCCTCACAACTAAAGACTCTCAGCAACACATTGATTTTTCTCTCCAAGAGAATCAATGTTAATGAAGTCATCAACACCTCAAAATTGGATTGCATCACATGGAATTTCTCCGAGAAGATCTCGAGGAAAGGTATGGTGTAATATCCCCAAGCAGGAAGCAGTCTCTCAAGAGACTCATTTTCCCCAGTAGAGTCGACAAATGGCATCTCCCACAGAGAAGTTTGTACCCCTCTATAGCTCAGACAAATGGGTTCCCCAGTAAGTTTGACATCAAAACTTTTTCCCATCAAATGGCATCTCCCCAGGAAAATTTGACGAGAAGTTTGAGGAAAACCGCTAACAAATAGCGTCCCTTGTCAAGAAAGTTTATTGACAAAGAAACTGAGACCCGTTCCTTGGCTGAAGACCAGGATCGAGGGGAAGTTTATTTTAGAAACTCAGAACAGTTCTGTGGCTAAAGACCAGGATCGAGGGGAAGTTTATAGACAAAAGAAACTGACCAGTTCCGTGGATGAAGACCCGGATCGAGGGGAAGTTTATATCAGAAATTGAGACCAGTTCCATGGCTGAAGACCAGGATCGAGGGGAAGTTTTTTTACCTTTTCTAAATATCATTGCTTAGAAAAAGAAGATGGATGAGCAAGCTGCCATTCATAACCACCATCAAAATTTTGGGTATTCCGATATTTAATCCTCTTGCACCCCGAATGCCCGAATACCTTCACCATTCACACCTTCGGGTCGAAGAAGATTAAGTAGGGGCATCTGTCATACCCCAAATTTTGACCACCAAGATTTCCCATCATTGTGAGAATTATCACCACAATATGGATATACCATCATGCTTCATCAATCTCCTCAAAAATTGTTGAGCATTCACTATAATCAAGAATTAGTGTTTCAAGCCCTCTCAGAGCATTTTGACAAAGGATCAATCAAGAAATGACATGATCTTCAACTTGTCTAGCCTCTCAAACACCCACAATGGATCAAGAGGACTCCCACATCAAGAATCAAGCACAAGATTGCAGCATTCCAAGTAGATCAAGCCTCAGGATCGCCAGTGTCACCAAATTAGGGTTTTGGTCGTCCAAGGCCTCCAGATGAAATTTTCCATCTGGGCATGAGCCAATGCCTCAATATTTGGTCCATTAAGCTCAAAGTAACCTCAAGAGCCCATCCACAATGGCAAAATCACCTTGAAGGTCCATCTATCAAAAAATCAGGAATTAGGGTTTTGACCTAATTCAACCCTTGAGTTAACTTGTGAAGTAAGGCATGACTTGAAGCTTCAAGATGAACTTTAAGGACCTCAAATACATCATATTGATATATCTATAAGATTTGATTAACTCAAAGAGCTCAAATCATAAGTCACAAGAACTCAAAACCATCTGATCACAAATTAGGGTTTTTGATGGAAAAAGTCAACCCTACCCTTGACTGTTGGCCTACCCTTGATCTCTTTAGCGAGCGATTTTTGTCGGTGACGCGACCACCTTATCGCTGGGTTTTTCTCACCGAAATGGTAGGAGGGGGTGCTACTTTCTGATTTCTTATTTATCCCGTGAAGCTGGAAGGGAAAGGGAAGCTATCTAAAACTAACCTTGCAAGCGATCGTTCAACTGAACAAACGCTTAAAAGAGATTGGGGGTCTGGGGTCAAGTTATACAATGGGTAGTTGTCAATTACCCATCCTATATGTGGTTATCCACAGGATATTAGCTTTAGGTTTCGCTTCGTAATTAATGGTTTTTATCCGTTAATGGGTTGGGAAAGTTTCTTGGGAAATATGATAGAGTGAGATTGAGTTTTTTGTTGATGTTTTTGGTAAGGTACTGGACCTAATGATTGATTGGTATGAAGGTACTGGACCTAGGGCTTTTGATTAGTATGCTCGCTAAGATTTCATAATCTTATGCCTACGTATTCCCATTTAAACGAACAAAGGAAATCAGAGCAATCATAGTTCCTCCTATTCTGAGGGAGGAAAAGATAATGTTTTGGTGTCTTGTTCGAAGCCCAAGATTGAAGCTAAAAGGTTTGATTGAGAGAGAATTTGTCATCTCTAAGGAGGGATTATTGACTTTTGCGTGCCTTGATCAAAGCCCAAGGTTGAAGCTAAGAGGTTGATTGACTCCACTAGGGAGTTTATTATCTATCTAGTACAAAGCCCAAGATTGGGGCAAAAAAGAGGTTGACTCTTTTGGGGATATCTGTATACCAAGCCTAAGAAGAGGCTGAGAAATGTTTTGACTCCATCGGGGAGAATCATTGTACAAAGCCCAAGAGGAGGCTGAAAACAAGACTAACTCAGTGGGAAAGAATCTTTATCTGTCTTGTACAAAGCCCAAGATTGAGGTTTAAGTGGAGACTTTACTGACTCAGCTAAGGATATTTTAGGTATCTCATACAAAGCCCAATATAGAGGCTGAACTGAGTATAACTCTACAGGAGAGTATTATCTGTCTTGTACAAAGCCCAAGATTGAGGCTGAAATGAGTTTGACTCTGCTTGGGAAATCATTCCTTGAAGCCTAACATAAGGCTGGGAGGAATTGACTCTGTTGGGGAAGTTATTTGTCCCGAGCTTAAGACAAGGTTATGACGATTTATGTCTTGTACAAAGCCCAAGATTGAGGCTAAAAGGCTTTGACTCTACAAGAGAGTGCTTTTATCTATCCCGTACAAAGCCCATGATTATGGCTGAATAAGCTGGAGAAATCATTATACAAAGCCTAAGAGGAGGCTAACTTGTGCTAGGGGAAGTATTTTTACAAAGCCAAAGGGAGGTTGGAAAAGATTGACTCAACAAGAGAGTATTTTAATCTATCTTGTACAAAGCCCAAGATTGAAGCTAAAAGGGTTGACTCAACAAGAGAGTCTGGAACGTGATTGACTCAACAAGAGAGTCTAAAAAGTGGTTGACTCAACAAGAGAGTCTGAAAAGGTGATTGACTCAACAAGAGAGTCTGAAAAGTGGTTGACTCAACAAGAGAGTCTAAAAAGGTGACTGACTCAACAAGAGAGTCTGAAACGGTGATTGACTCAACAAGAGTGTCTGAAAATGTGACTGACTCAACAAGAGAGTCTGAAAAGGTTAGCTCCATTGGGGAGAATCATTGTACGAAGCCCAAGAGGAGGCTGACTTCACTGAGGAAAGATCATTATACAAAGCCTAAGAGGAGGCTATCTTCTGCTGGGAATTATTGAGATCCCGAAGCAGGTCTGTCGCGGTGAAAATTAGATACCATAGTTATTAATGAACTATGATCACATTTATTTCGACACCGACTTTGATTTATCCGAAGGAAAGGTTCAAGGTCGAAAACCTAAAGGGGGAGATCTAAGGTTCGGGGGTTGGTTACGCCTAGGGAAGGTATTAGCATCCTAAACGTCTGTAGTACTCTACGGGAGCCTCTCGTTTTATACTTGTGTTATCTATTGCCTGCTTGCTAAAGGAATATGCTAAGGGAAAGGACCTAGAGGTTGATGGCGATACTTAAAAGAGCAATTGACTTACAAGAAAAAATGGCTCGATGTGAATCGAGAGTTTATTTTGAAAAAAATGGTTTGAATATACAGACGAAAAACAAAGATCGAAATAAGAGTAGAAATTTTCTTTTTTAACTAATCAAAAATATTTTTGGATTTTTAAATATAAAAAATATAAACAAAATATCAAGAGAGTAAAGCAAATATTTTTTTTTATATTTTCCTTCAAATTTTTTTTAAAAGGTAAACTAAATGGGAAGTTAAGTCCTAAATTAGAATTAACTAACAAAAGACAATATATTAACAATTTATTAAAAAATAAGGATTAAAATAAAACGCTAAATAAATCTAAATAAACAAAAAATCTAATTAAATCTAATATAGATTAAAATCTAATTAAGAAAACTAAAATAGCTAATTAAACTAAAAGTTAATTAAAACTTAATAGAACTAGAGCGTATTTTAAAAACTAATTAAATAAATAGATAAATTTTAAATAAATTCTAAATAAAAAATAATTAAATTCAAATAATAAAATAAACTAGTTAAATAAAAGTAAAAAAACTAATTAAATTGAAGGAAGGTGTTTGTGATTTAATCGTCTGTAGAAACGATAGGCCTAAAAAGCCAGGCCCATTTCTGAATGGCCCATAGCGCAGAGGGGGCGTATAGAATAAACAATCGGATCACGTAAGGCCACTTGTCATTGCCTGAGTCGGACAACAATAAGCAAGGGATAAGTATGAAAAATGAAATAATAGAACACAAAGGTCATAGAACGAACCCTTCATCTCTCTTTCTACTCCCAACGTCTCTCTCTTTCTCGCCCTAATTTCTACTTACTCACCAGCTTAATCAAAACGAACCCAAAATTAATGAACATTTCAGAATTCCACCAGATCAAACACAGATTCAAACACCCACAAATTCGAGTTACGTAATCAATTAATTTATGAACAGGAGAGGAGGAAGGAACAAACTAACAATCCGACGGAAGTCCGGTGATGGCAGTTGGCGGAGTATGTGCGTCGCGTCGATTCACGAGCAAGGATGTGATGGTGACTTCGTTGTCGCGACTTTATGGCTGCTCCGATGATGCGCACGGTTGCGGCGGAGTAACTCCGAAACTGATTTCCAGCGGTACGCGATAATCCTCACGAAGGTGCGTATTGCTCACTGCGTATGTGATTGATGGTTGTTGAAGTCTGTTGTTGTGGTTTGATTTCCAATTCGCATGAACGTTCTTCTTCGACTCATGTATGAATGTGAATTAGTATGAAGTTTTCCCACTGTGAGATGCTCTGTGAACTGTTAGGTGTGAGTGTATGATGGTTTGTGAATTTCTGAATCTGTGTTCTTGTTTCAAGTTTTTTTTTAAACCGTGCCTCTCTCTTTCTGAACTGATGTATGTGAGGTTGATATTTTTCACTGTGATCGTGAATGCTCTGCTTGTTTTTGATACTGATGAGGCCCCCTGTAAGTGTTTATTGCTGCGGTTTTTGGTATGAATTTGATGTGTGTTGTGAGTTTTTTGGTGAAAATAGGTGCTCACTGGTGTGTATGTGAATTTGGGTGTTCTGGTTATTGGGAGTATATGCGTGGCTTTGAGTGTATTTCTTGTGGTTGTGTAACTTTCTGCAGGATTTTGTTCACTGTTGTGAATGTATGGGAATCCTTTTTTTCTCCCTGCCCCCATATGAATGAGAGAAACTTGCTCTTATAGGCCTAGGTGAGTTTAATTCTTTGATTGTGAATTGAATGTGTGAGATTATTGTGAATTCTGGTTTTGGAATCAAAACATTGCTGTTATTAAATTTTGATTTCTTGCTCTGACCATGTGATGGTGCCATGAGTATGTTTCCCTTTTCATCTTACTATGTCTGATTGTGTTCTGATTTCCTCTCATAATCCTTGATCCTTTCCTTGTTTTAAAGATTTTGTGCCATGACCCGTTTTTTACGTGTTTGGACTGTTATGGAAATTTTCTATTTCAATTCATTATGTCGGCTGGCTGTTGCAGGAAAATGTCACGCTGGTCCTTTATGATTACAAAAGATTAGGATGTGTCAAGTACTCCATGTGAGGTATATCTGTGTAAACCGTAGCGGACGTCCATCATATGGACTCAGAAGACTGCATAGTGGGTGGTGAGAGTATGGAGCAGGGAGCAAAATGCCTTTGAGAAGCTTAGGACTTAGGATTGTTTTTTTTAGTTAAGAATGTGTTGAACTTTTATGTAATGACTGTAACGTTGAACTCACTCTATCATGTAATCACACGAATGGTTTTTTTTATCCACACTTGTAAACCTTAATTTCACTTTGAAATTTGAAACATGGAAGTGGTGCATATGTAATATGAATCATGCTACTGCAGTTGGATTTAATGGCAAGCAAAACCAAAAAAACCCACGCCAAATTCATTGATTATTAACTCAGATCACGGTTTCACCTTGCTTGCAAATGCCGTAAACTCCTTGTAATTCAATAGCTTGAATGATTATGTACTTTTCACTAATAATTGTACTCTCAAAGAACTTGTAACATTTCATGAAAATGCATGAGGTACTATAATTCGTGTACTAGCACTTCAAGAAATCCAAATGAATCCCCTTTCCAAACAAACTCATTTTTTTTTTCAATTGATTGAACCATTTGGATCCAGGATATTAGGAGAAGAACTTTGATGTCATAGGAAAACCATAAATCAAGTCATGCCATTTCGTCATTTTGAAAATATTGAGTTTGAAACACACTTGAATGAACCTTGGAGGACTTAAATTCAAATATGAATCTCAAAACAAATGGTGCACTTTGAAAATCACGTGGAAAGCTCCTTGAACTCGTAACTTGAGCATGAGACCATAATCCACCTTGAATGAATATCTTTGAATTTAAACCTTAAATTTCAATAAAGAACATGAATCCTGAATTTCACTTTGAGACTCCCTTGCCTATACCTGCTTCAGGATTTTAGTTCAACTAATGCTTCAAGTTTATTGATCATGCACTATCATCAAGAAGATCCAGACTTTTTCTTTAAGCTTTAGATGATGATTCATTCTCATAGATGAAAACAAAGCTTGGACCTGTTCTTTGTTATTAGCACAACCAAGGTCTGAGTGACAACGAACTTAGTGCACGAGCCACAGGGATGCAACCCATAATATCACTTGCCATGCTCCACACTAATAGTGAGAAAGACCCTGATTTTTCTTGAGACATATACAGAGGCCGTTGAGGAATATTGAGGCAAACAAACAGTAGACAAACCCTAAATTCACAAAGGTAAACAAACAAACACAAGTCTGACAATTTGATTAGCTATGCATGGAGGGTTGGCCTAGAAATGATGTGTTATGCTATGCAGACGATGCACAATGAAAACAGAACCTTAGGGTCAAAAATTAGGGTATGACAGATGCCCCTATTTAAGTTTCTTCTATCCGAAGATATGGAGATTGAAATCTTCGTCTCGACGAGATAGGAGAGACTTAAATACAAACATGCACAATTTTTGACCCTAAGATGCCACGAAATGTTTATGATATGATATGATATGAAATGCATGCAAGACAAAGATCCTGTGGGAAATGATGTCACAGGGGATAACTGTATATGGAAATGAAATAAACACAGGTAAAGGAAGGAAAAAAACCGACGAGGAACAACTTAGCAAGACTCCACGGGGAAAGATCCAACTCCACTGGGGATGAAACTCAACTCCACTAGGGAAGAGACTACCAACTCACAATCACAAGGTAGCTTAAACACGGGGTATCTCCAAATAGAACGAAGATGTGTATTTCCTACTACCAAGGATGTGGTAGCTTAAACAGCAGGCAAGAAACTTGAAAAGAAGGATAACTTACTACCAACAGATGGTAGCCTAAGCAAAGGTATCTAACCAAAATCCAATAGACATATTACCTACTATCAAACATATGATAGCCTAAGCAGAGGTAAATGACTTGAAAGGAAGAGACCACCTACTACCAAACACGGTAGCCTAAGCAAAGGTGTCTGACCAAAATCCAATAGACATATTACCTACTATCAAATATATGATAGCCTAAGCAGAGGTAATTGACTTGAAAGGAAGAGATCACCTACTACCAAACACGGTAGCCTAAGCAAAGGTGCCTGACCCAAAAGAAAGGTGTGTTACCTACTATCAAACATGATAGCCTAAGCAGAGGCGAACACGGAAGGAAAGATGACCTACTACCACCACGATAGCCTAAGCAGAGGCATCTGACCAAAAATATATGGTAATTTCCTACTATCAAACATATGATAGCCTAAGCAAAGGTAATAACCAAAAGGAAAGATGACCTACTACCACCACGGTAGCCTAAGCAGAGGCATCTGACCAAAATATAGACATATTACCTACTATCCCACGATAGCCTAAGCAGAGGTAATAGACTGGAAAGAGAAGGATCACCTACTACCAACTTGTGGCAGCTTGAGCAAAGGCGTCCGACCAAAAGAAAAGATATGTTACCTACTATCAAACATATGATAGCCTGAGCAAAGGTAAACACAAAAGGAAAGATGACCTACTACCAAACCTGGTAGCCTAAGCAAAGGTATCTGACCAAAAAGATATGGTATATTACCTACTATTAAACATATGATAGCCTAAGCAAAGGTAACAACCAAAATAAGCTTCCAATGATCAAAATATGATTAAGCTTCTTCTTTGACTAAATGTTCCATTTAGAAAGGGTAAATAAACTTCCCCATGCCTCAAGGTTGTATGCCATGAACGGGTTTTCAAATAGAATGCTGGAAGGTTGTATGCCACGAGCAAGTCCGAAAATAAACGCTTCGAGGTTGTATGCCACGAGCAAGTCCGAAAATAAACACTTCGAGGTTGTATGCCACGAGCAAAGTCTTGAATTCCTCCTGGAAAGGCGAATACTTATTGGAAAGTAACTTCACAGGGGATTGGAATTTTCACTGGAGATTGAAGACTTCAGTGGGAATCCATAGCTCATTGGAGATTAGAAAACATCATCGGGAATCTTCAGAAAAGATGCAGGCCGGCTGACTTGCAAAATAATGTCTTCTCAAATAAAGAGAAAGATCATCTGAATCTTCACCAAACTTCTCGGAGAGATGCCATCTGATGGAAGTAAATTGAATAGTAGACTCACTGTGAGACTATCACTGAGGAATAATATTGCTGTAGTGTGAAATAAAATTCTTGTAACAGGAATTCTCAAATAAAGAGAAACACTTGTAAAGTACTCAACAAACTTCTCTGACGGATACCCGGAGAGATGCCATTTGATGGAGAACGGGTTGATAATATTGATAACTTCTGGGGATAGACAAACTGTCTTGAAAAGAGCCTACCATTTGTCATCCAAAATAGAAAACCTGAGAACAAAACAAGCTGCTCAAATAAAGAGGCTGACACTTGTCGTCTGGGTAAAAATTCCAAGATGATGTTGTAATAACACTACTTAGAGAAATATTTTGTCTTTAATGGTGATCTTTAACTAGATTCGTCCTGGGGAGCCATAGTACAAAATAAATGCACACTCGATCTAGGTTTAACATCCTAGAGAGATTTAAAAATTGTGATTGTTAGGGACCAAAGTTCAATTCAGGAAATAACTGAAAAGAAACGGTCAAGCAAGACTCTATCCAGTGAGGAATGAACTCAACTGGGGTTTATCTTTATCCAAAAACGGAAAAGAAAACTAAAGCAACCATCTTCCACGAGGATCGAGCTCAATGGGGAATTGGAAATGATGTGCTATTTCTGCTTAGGGCTAACGACTCTACTTTGAGGGAGAAGACAAACCCGATCATTTGGGGATAAATACAACCAATGTGAAAGAACAAACAAACAAGCACAAAAATGCAAAATGCACCGATGCCATGTATCTATACGAATGAATGTATGTTATGCTTATGCTTATGCTGACAAAACAGACAAAGAGAAGTAAACTGGAGATGAAATAAACATCTCGACACAGATACTCAGCCAATCTTTGCAAGATAGAATTATCATGGGGATGAATGGAAAGCCACATATGGAAACAAAGTCCTGCTTCAAGGTTTCAAACTTCTCTGAGGAAAAGAGAGCACTCCACTTGGGGATGATCATCCTGACTTCACTTAGGGAATTGTCAAGATGAATCTGGTCACTCTGTTGAGAATGAGAAAGATCCACTAGGAAATGATCAAACTCATGACTGGAGGGACCTCATGGGGTATAAAATAAATATCCAACACGAACTGAATTAGTCTGGAAGGAAGTTGTAATTGGAAATTCCAGAGTTGAGGCCACACAGGGGATAAAATAAATATCCACTTCATTGGGGCAGCTCAGATCAATGTTGCAAATTGAAGATGTAAGAGTTGAGACTTCATGGGGATGAAATAAATATCCAACACGAACTGAATTAGTCTGGAAGGAAGTTGTAATTGGAAATGCCAGAGCTGAGGCCACACAGGGGATAAAATAAATATCCACTTCATTGGGGCAGCTCAGATCAATGTTGCTAATTGAAGATGTAAGAGTTGAGACTTCATGGGGAATCATCACACCACTTGAGACAGAAGCTCTTTGGGTCATGGGTGAAGAATGTTGTTAGAACAATGTAGTTCTGCATTGATAAACTGTGTGGTAGTCTCCATTTCGAAAAACAATTGTTGTGAACGAATAAAATAGTCTTCAATTCTCAAATGCCCCAGATCACATGGTTTATGAGAAGAAATCATCTCAAGAGGATTTTACAGAAAACTTGGCATCCAGAATGTTCCAATGTTTTCCAACTCTTTGAGAGATTTATCAAATCTTGACTTAACTGCCCCAAATTGACGGTGTTCTGTACAACTGAAGCTTCAAACTTGCCCGTTGAGGATGGTCAGACTGTGAAAGCAGCAACTGAGAAACAACTTGAACAAGTAAATTAGTGACGACTGGACTTGGCATACCAATAACAATCAGATTTAAACAACGCCAGTAACAAATGGGAAGCAATCTTACCCCTGCCTGCTTAGCAGAGTTCCCAAGCAAATGTGTCCCACATAGTTTATGAGAAGAAAACATCTCAAGAGGATTTTATAGAAAACAGGCCATAACAATGCCTTAGCGTCATCAAAATTTTGTAGAGATTCGTCGAATCTCGACGTAACTGTCCCAGATCGACTGCATTTGCACAACAAAATCCTCGAACTTGTCCTTCAGAATGTGAGAGTAACAACTGGGAAACAAACTTGCCCCTGCTCAGCAAAGTCTTCAGGCGACATGCCCCTGGATATGGTCATCCTTGAAATGACTCGCCATTTTCATCAGAGTTTCAAGTCTCACAAGATTAAACTCATCGTTGATGATCATATGTAAGCTTCTATGATGTCGGGCAACATTAGCGTGTAGAAAGTGTCAATTCTGAAATGGGTAATGCAACACACACGTTTGTCTTGAAGTTTTTTTGAAAAAAAATATCGCAATAACTTGTGACCGAATCACCAGTTGGGATATGAAATTGATTAATTTTACGAAGCCAACACAAATTTTGAGCATAGATCATAGGAGTCAGGAAACGTTATCTCAATTAGTATGCTTTCAAAATAAACCCTGCTTCAATTAGGTCTTTTGAGGGTTGTATCGTGGCTTGGTTCACGGTTTACGAAACAAAGAATAAAGGCTCAAAGTTTATTTGTACCCACCCATTCTTCGTGATGTTCTTCGGCCCTACATTCAGTTAACCTGACACGAACACTCATCTCTCAAAAGGAGTTTTTTTTTTTTTTTTTTGATATGGTTGAGAAACCACTGAGGCTTTGGACATGACAGTCACTCACTTATTTGCTTTTGGTGTTTGATCACACGACTCTGTTCTTTACTGAAGATTTTCCTTTGTGATCCTTTATTTTTGCTTTCACATTCTTTGTTTTATTCCCTAACTTTTGCCTGGACGAAATTTTTTGGATTTGAATTTGAAGTCCAGCGGGATGCCCCAATTTTTCCTAAGTCTCCTTCATAGGTTTTGACTTAGCAGGCTTTTTCTTTTTTCTTTTTGATTTAGGAATAAGTCGTGTGACTCTAAGTAGTTTTGACCTTTTTAAAAGGATTGTGACTGCCTCACTCTTTAGATAGTCAAGGGAAAATCATTGTGGATTTGACTTCCAGCCTCTTAACTTTTAAGGGATAGATAAAGTGGATTTTCGGATGTTCAGTCCTTTTTTCAAAGTTTGGGCGCTCGATCAGCTTAACTGAACATTACCCTGCTCCAAGTTAAAATTGAGCGTTTTTTTTATTTAGGAAAGAAAACTCCTACTTCAAGGCTCAAAGGGGTTAACAAGGGTCTATCTCCCTTATATCTCCGGTGTTTGGGATTTGAAACAATGCCTTACATCCTCAACAGGGTTTTATTCAAAAGCGTACAACAAGAGATCTTGCGTTTTTGATTCGTCATCCTCCCTCCAATTCTCTGCCTAAGCAAGAGATCGGGTAGCATTGGCATTATAAAATTGAAAGAGCATTTAAAATGAGTGAAACGAATGGATTTCTTCAAGACAAACATTATTCATTGCATTAATCATTCAAAATAACAAGTTCTTACAACGCCAAAATAAATGCATTAACGAACGTAGAAAGTTACATATGAAAAAAGCAAATAAGCTTAAAATCTGACAAGACATAGCCTAAGGAACAAGTCTTTTGCATTAGTCCACCATGTGCATAGAGGGGATTACTTCTTGTTCAAGTAAGATATGGATCTCAACTTGGGGTTCGCACAATTCGAAGGACAAGACTCCCTTTTGAATCATCTCTTTCGCTTTCTCCTTCAAGACATAACATTCCTCGATATCATGGTGTTGGGATATGACCAAATCTTTGACCCAATTCATCAGGCTCTTCTTGGTAGCCTTCAAGTGTGCAACTTTGTCGCGAAGTACTTGATTCTCCAACTCTTAGGTTTCCCTCAGATTCTTCATTGTGATAGAAAAAGTTTCCATGTTAGCTTCCAAAGCGGAAATCTCTGCTCGAAGTGTGTGGTTTTCTTGTTCCAAATGATCCATCTTCTTGGCTTGAGTACCGTGCTTATGATGACTCGACTATGGTAGAAGAAACAAAAGTGAGAACTTGGAATACAAAGGATGTGATGCTAATGATGTATGCAAATGCAGAATGCAAATGAATTTTAAGGAACTCAAAGGTTATGTTACAAACACCATAAAGTGGATAAAATTTTTGAATGACTGAAAAGGTCTCATTTCATTGAATTTTTTTTTTTAAGGATTACAAAATAGAGTATAATTTCCAAAATCCACGGTAAAACCTATGATGTTTGCAAGATACCTCTAAATTCCTTGAAGAGGGTTAGAAAGATGGTGCATGATTGCATGGATGCATGAATGCACAAACACAGGTATACACATATTCACAAGTTCACAAGTTCACATATATACATGCAAAAAGCAAGGGCCTAGGTTTGGAGATCACGAGAATGGAGCCATGGTCTACCCATCCCAATAGGAGTGTTCTATAGTTTCAAATGTACCTGTCGAACGGGTTCTACAAAGTTCCCAGAGTCTACAATCCATCTTTCGGATATTATCGATTTTCCAGATCACTTGGTAGTCAATAATATTCTCAAGAGAATCTCGTCTGAGTGTAGTATCGCGTAGCAACTATCGCGGAAATAGACTCCCGCATAGTCCCCGCACTACCTAATAGGCCAAGTTGGGTTAAAGGTAACTATGGTCCCCAGTCCCGAGGGCCTTTAGATCGAAACCATATCGTCTTCACGAATGAACTCGTTGGACAAATATTTTATTCGAGAGGGCCTAGACTGAGTGGTGAAGTCTCAATTTACTTTTTCAGGAATCGACTCCCTCAAACCATCATTGAAGTCTCACCGTTTTCCTATCTTAATGTCACTCTAGCCCGGGTGTAGGACTTTGTCTCAACATACTAAGTTCCCAAACCTGCACAAAAAAGAAAACCAAGCAAGCAAATAATAATAATAACATAAATAAACGAGTTAGGGGAAACCCTCAATAATAAAAACATTATAACCTCCCCAGTGAAGTCGCCATTTCTGTCGCGGTGAAAATTAGATACCATAGTTATTAATGAACTAGGATCACATTTATTTCGACACCGACTTTGATTTATCCGAAGGAAAGGTTCAAGGTCGAAAACCTAAAGGGGGAGATCTAAGGTTCGGGGGTTGGTTACGCCTAGGGAAGGTATTAGCATCCTAAACGTCCGTAGTACTCTACGGGAGCCTCTCGTTTTATACTTGTGTTATCTATTGCCTGCTTGCTAAAGGAATATGCTAAGGGAAAGGACCTAGAGGTTAATGGCGATGCTTAAAAGAGCAGTTGACTTACAAGAAAAAATGGCTCGATGTGAATCGAGAGTTTATTTTGAAAAAAATGGTTTAAATATACAGACGAAGAACAAAGATCGAAATAAGAGTAGAAATTTTCTTTTTTAACTAATTAAAAATATTTTTGGATTTTTAAATATAAAAAATATAAACAAAATATCAATAGAGTAAAGCAAATATTTTTTTTTATATTTTCCTTCAATTTTTTTTTTAAAAGGTAAACTAAATGGGAAGTTAAGTCCTAAATTAGAATTAACTAACAAAAGACAATATATCAACAATTTATTAAAAAATAAGGATTAAAATAAAACTCTAAATAAATCTAAATAAACAAAAAATCTAATTAAATCTAATATAGATTAAAATCTAATTAAGAAAATTAAAATAGCTAATTAAACTAAAAGTTAATTAAAACTTAATAGAACTAGAGCGTATTTTAAAAACTAATTAAATAAATAGATAAATTTTAAATAAATTCTAAATAAAAAATAATTAAACTCAAATAATAAAATCAACTAGTTAAATAAAAGTAAAAAAACTAATTAAATTGAAGGAAGGTGTTTGTGATTTAAGCGTCTGTAGAAACGGTAGGCCTAAAAAGCCAGTCCCATTTCTGAATGGCCCAGAGCGCAGAGGGGGCGTATGGAATAAACAATCGGATCACGTAAGGCCACTTGTCATTTCCTGAGTCGGACAACAATAAGCAAGGGATAAGTATGAAAAATGAAATAATAGAACACGAGGGTCATAGAACGAACCCTTCATCTCTCTTTCTACTCCCAACGTCTCTCTCTTTCTCGCCCTAATTTTTACTTACTCACCAGCTTAATAAAAACGAACCCAAAATTAATGAACATTTCAGAATTCCACCAGATCAAAGACAGATTCAAACACCCACAAATTTGAGTTACGTAATCAATTAATTTATGAAAAGGAGAGGAGGAAGGAACAAACTAACAATCCGACGGAAGTCCGGTGATGGCAGTTGGCGGAGTATGTGCGTCGCGTCGATTCACGAACAAGGATGTGATGGTGACTTCGTTGTCGCGACTTTATGGCTGCTCCGATGATGCGCACGGTTGCGGCGGAGTAACTCCGAAACTGATTTCCGGCGGTACCCGATAATCCTCACGAAGGTGCGTATTGCTCACTGCATATGTGATTGATGGTTGTTGAAGTCTGTTGTTATGGTTTGATTTCCAATTCGCATGAACGTTCTTCTTCGACTCGTGTATGAATGTGAATTAGTATGAAGTTTTCCCACTGTGAGATGTTCTGTGAACTGTTAGGTGTGAGTGTATGATGGTTTGTGAATTTCTGAATCTGTGTTCTTGTTTCAAGTTTTTTTTCAAACCGTGCCTCTCTCTTTCTGAACTGATGTATGTGAGGTTCATATTTTTCACTGTGATCATGAATGCTCTGCTTGTTTTTGATACTGATGAGGCCCCCTGTAAGTGTTTATTGCTGCGGCTTTTGGTATGAATTTGATGTGTGTTGTGAGTTTTTTGGTGAAAATAGGTGCTCACTGGTGTGTATGTGAATTTGGGTGTTCTGGTTATTGGGAGTATATGCGTGGCTTTGAGTGTATTTCTTGCGGTTGTGTGACTTTCTGCAGGATTTTGTTCACTGTCGTGAATGTATGCGAATCCTTTTTTTCTCCCTGCCCCCATATGAATGAGAGAAACTTGCTCTTATAGGCCTAGGTGAGTTTAATTCCTTGATTGTGAATTGAATGTGTGAGATTATTGTGAATTCTGGTTTTGGAATCAAAACATTGCTGTTATTAAATTTTGATTTCTTGCTCTGACCATGTGATGGTGCCATGAGTATGTTTCCCTTTTCATCTTACTATGTCTGATTGTGTTCTGATTTCCTCTCATAATCCTTGATCCTTTCCTTGTTTTGAAGATTTTGTGCCATGATCCGTTTTTGACGTGTTTGGACTGTTATGGAAATTTTCTATTTCAATTCATTATGCCGGCTGGCTGTTGCAGGAAAATGTCACGCTGGTCCTTTATGATTGCAAAAAATCAGGATGTGTCAAGTACTCCATGTGAGGTATATCTGTGTAAACTGTAGCGGACGTCCATCATATGGACTCAGAAGACTGCATAGTGGGTGGTGGGAGTATGGAGTAGGGAACAAAATGCCTTTGAGAAGCTTAGGACTTAGGATTGTTTTTTTTAGTTAAGAATGTGTTGAACTTTTATGTAATGACTGTAACGTTGAACTCACTCTATCATGTAATCACACGAATGATTTTTTTTATCCACACTTGTAAACCTTAATTTCACTTTGAAATTTGAAACATGGAAGTGGTGCATATGTAATATGAATCATGCTACTGCAGTTGGATTTAATGGCAAGCAAAACTAAAAAAACCCACGCCAAATTCATTGATTATTAACTCAGAACACGGTTTCACCTTGCTTGCAAATGCCGTAAACTCCTTGTAATTCAATAGCTTGAATGATTATGTACTTTTCACTAATAATTGTACTCTCAAAGAACTTGTAACATTTCATGAAAATGCATGAGGTACTATAATTCGGGTACTAGCACTTCAAGAAATCCAAATGAATCCCCTTTCCAAACAAACTCATTTTTTTTTTCAATTGATTGAACCATTTGGATCCAGGATATTAGGAGAAGAACTTTGATGTCATAGGAAAACCATAAATCAAGTCATGCCATTTCGTCATTTTGAAAATATTGAGTTTGAAACACACTTGAATGAACCTTGGAGGACTTAAATTCAAATATGAATCTCAAAACAAATGGTGCACTTTGAAAATCACGTGGAAAGCTCCTTGAACTCGTAACTTGAGCATGAGACCATAATCCACCTTGAATGAATATCTTTGAATTTAAACCTTAAATTTCAATAAAGAACATGAATCCTGAATTTCACTTTGAGACTCCCTTGCCTATACCTGCTTCAGGATTTTAGTTCAACTAATGCTTCAAGTTTATTGATCATGCACTATCATCAAGAAGATCCACACTTTTTCTTTAAGCTTTAGATGATGATTCATTCTCATAGATGAAAACAAAGCTTGGACCTGTTCTTTGTTATTAGCACAACCAAGGTCTGAGTGACAACGAACTTAGTGCACGAGCCACAGGGATGCAACCCATAATATCACTTGCCATGCTCCACGCTAATAGTGAGAAAGACCCTGATTTTTCTTGAGACATATACAGAGGCCGTTGAGGAATCTTGAGGCAAACAAACAGTAGACAAACCCTAAATTCACAAAGGTAAACAAACAAACACAAGTCTGACAATTTGATTAGCTATGCATGAAGGGTTGGCCTAGAAATGATGTGTTATGTTATGCAGACTATGCACAATGAAAACAGAACCTTAGGGTCAAAAATTAGGGTATGACAAGGTCCAAGTGGGAAATCAACTCTTGCTGGGAATTATCAGATGCCTTGAGGTTCTGATTTGGGATAGTGTTATGATGATGATAAACCAACCATGGCTTGGGGATTTTCAGGAGAGAGATTGGGTTTTAGAACCCATGGGTTTAACTCTACTAAAGATCAATCCGGAATGATCGGGGTTTCTTCCTATGTTCGTTGGGTGCTTGAGAATGTCTTTGAGACTCAAGGGGATTAGACTGTCTAAGTCTACTTTTGTGGAAGAGTTTTATCTTTAGTATGATGCCTCCAGGAGGAGGCGGGTGTTTTAAGGGATGAGTATCAACCCTAAAATTGGTTTGAGATTTGACACTGGAGAGAATGCTCTAGCAAAGGATGACTAAGTTCTATCTTATACCTTTAGGAGGTCTTTAGGGTCCTTGTATTAAGCCCAAGAGAAGGCACGAGAACTTCTAAGAAGCCGTAGGGTCCTTGTACAAAGCCCAAGAGGAGGCAGGGATGCTTTTAGGAAGCCTGTGGGTCCCAAACCAAGAAAAGTTCAAGAAATGCTATTCACCGAGAATAGATCATTTAGTGAAAATTCAGAGGTTTGAAGAAACTCAAGAGATGCTATTCACCGAGAATAGATCAACTCTGGGGAGTAGAGTTTTTTTGACAATTTCTAGGGGTGACAGCCTGAGAAAAGGTTCACGAAGAATACTGCCTTTCTCTTTATTCCATATTGTTTAAGCCCAAGAGAAGGCAAGACTGTATCTGGAAATCCTAGGGGGATCTAGTTTTGACTGTATTTAAGAGTGACCAATATGGCTTTACCTAGTTCTAGACCTAGTTGCCCGGGAAAACTCTAAATAACTATACTAGTATATATACATTTGATATATGACAAGTTGTTAGTTTCTTGGATTGGCTGGAATTTTGGTAAAACAAAGTATGTTCAATGTTGATGTCCAGGTGGTGATATTGCAACATTGAGTCTTAACACTGGGATGTGTTAAGTAGTGAAGTTGTTCAGTGTTTGATGTCATATGGGTGATGTCACAATATTGAGTCTTAACACTGGGCTGTGTTAAGTGGTTAAGTTACAGAAGTTGGATGTTTGATGTCACAGGCGATGTTGTGACATTAGATCTACAGAATTAATAACATCAGGTTTTGTGATGTTGTTAGGGTTTGCGTGTTAGCTGGAATTGTGGAGAGCTGTTAGTCTCATTGGATGAGAATACCTTGGGATAGATATTTTCTGTTGCATAGAGATTTGATGCAGATTTGTAGGAGATTTAAAAGGTTGACGATTTGAAAAGATTTTAGGAGAAAATCTGTTTTGAAGATTCAGTTTTAAATAACAAATCAGGTCAAATATTGTAGCAGGTCCAAGTCCAAATTCAAAGAGCTATATAAAGCGCACCAGTACTGAAGGAAAAGTAACGAAGAAAGTGAGCTAAAGACAGAGTGTCGTTTGTGTCTTCGTGTATTTTTTGTAAACCATTCGAGTGTGAATTGGTATTGTTGATTTGAGTTGTTCTTGATCAAAGCTGTGAAGCAGAATCAAGTAGTGTTGTTCAAAGTGTGTGATCCTTGAATTATAACACTGAAGAGTTTTAGGGATTGAGTAGTGTTCTCATATCTAAGTGGTTTCTTAGGTAGAAAGTCACTAGTAGGAATTAAGATTAGGAGATTGTCAACTGGGTTGTTGAGTCTGTAATTTAATTCTACAAGTAGTGAATTTCATCCCTGGCTTGGTAGCCCCCAGACGTAGGTAGTTAGACCGAACTGGGTAAACAATTCTGTGTGTTCAATTTATTGTTGTTATTGCACTGTCCATTGCAGAGTGTGTTGTTGTGACATTGCACTTAACATCACACATCTGATACCAGAATTTCAATTGGTATCAGAGCAGACATCCTGTCTGTCTCTGGGTGAGATCTAGGGAAGTTACTTTCTGGTGTAAAGATGGACAAAGAAGTTGGAGGATTTGTCAACAGACCCCCTATTTTTGATGGATCCAATTATGATTATTGGAAGCCAAGGATGATCACGTTTTTGAAATCCTTGGACAGCAGGGCTTGGAAGGCTATAATTAAAGAATGGAGAGCACCTGTTGTGTTTGAAAAGGATGATGCTGGGAAAGATAAAGAGGGCACCTCAAAGCCGAAGCCTGAAGAAGAATGGACCAAGGATCAAGATGAGCTTGCCCTTGGTAATTCCAAAGCTCTGAATGCAATCTTCAATGGAGTGGATAAAAACATATTCAGGCTGATCAATACATGTGAAGTTACTAAGGAAGCATGGGATATTTTGAAGGCTACACATGAAGGAACATCTAGAGTTAAGATGTCAAGACTTCAGCTTCTAACATCGAAGTTTGAGAGTCTGAAGATGAAGGAAGATGAGACTATCCATGACTTCCATATGAGTGTGCTTGAGCTGGCTAATGCATCCAGTGCCCTTGGTGAAAAGATGTCTGATGAAAAGCTTGTAAGGAAGATCCTTAGGTCCCTTCCTAAGAGGTACAAGATGAAGGTGACTGCTATTGAAGAAGCTCAAGACATCAGCAAGATGAGGGTTGATGAGCTCATTGGATCCCTTCAAACTTTTGAGCTGGGGTTAAGTGAAGAAGAACCTGAGAAGAAGACCAAGAGTACATCTTTAGTTTCCAGTTCTGAAGAAGCCAAGAAAGAGAAAGTAGATGACTCTCAGAAGGAGCTATCTCAGGCTATTGCTTTGCTGGGTAAACAGTTCAACAAAGTTATGAAGAGGATAAATAGGAGTTATAATCCCAATATCAAGAACATTACCTTTGACATCAACAGATCAGGAGATCAAGGGAAGAAGTCTAAAGATGAAGAAAAATCCAGTAATGACAAAGGGGTACAATGCTTTGAGTGTGAAGGGTATGGACATGTCAAGAAGGAATGTCCCACTTTTCTACAGAAGCAGAAAGGGTTATCAGCTTCTTGGTCTGACAGTGAGAGTGAATCTGAAGAAAACTCAGCTAAACTCGCAAGAGCTATGGTTGGGATTTATGAGTTAGATGATGAGTCTTGTGATGAAGAGGTCTCTTACGATGAACTGGCTGTCACTTAAAAAGATCTTTTCGTGAGAAGTGAGCAAGTGTGTCTTAAAGGAGAAGAGCTGAAGAAAAACATAATCCAGTTGAAGGCAGAAAAGACTAAGCTTGAAGCCGAAGTCAGTATGCTCAACTATAAGCTGGACTCTATGAACAAAACTATCAGAATGTTGAACAATGGTACTGATGCGTTAGACAACATTCTCAGTATTGGGAAGATGGATGAAGACAAATGTGGTTTGGGATTCACCAGTCATATAGGTTCTATCACCCCAAAACCAGTGATGTTAAAACAGATGTTAAAACATCATGACAGAACTCCATCTAAGAAGAAATACAGACGCTGGAGATGTCACCATTGTGGATGTTTTGGACACATTAAGGCTTATTGTTATAAGCTACATGGGTATCCACAGAAGGCTCATCAGGCTGTTCACAAACAGAACTGTGATAAAGGAAGGCAGGTTTCCAAGCCTAAGAAGCAATGGGTCCCTAAAGTTAAGGTTACCAGCTTGATAGCTCACACTTCCTTAAGGGTTTCTACCAAAGAAGACTGGTACTTTGATAGTGGGTGTTCAAGGCACATGACTGGAGTAAAGAATCTGTTGGTAGATGTGAAACTTCAGTCTTCAGGCTATGTTACATTTGGTGATGGGGGTCAAAGGAGAGATCAAGGGGATTGGTAAACTAAACTGTGCTAGTGCTCCCAGACTGGAGGATGTTCTTCTTGTTAAAGGACTAACAGCAAATTTGATTAGCATTAGTTAACTTTGTGATTAAGGATTCAAAGTAGACTTTACAAAGTCTGAATGTATTGTCATAGATGATAAAGGAGAAGTCATTATGTAGGGAGCCAGGTCTAAGGATAATTGTTATCTTTGGGTGCCTCAAAACTCAAATTCTTCCACGTGTGTGCTTGCTAAAGAAGATGATGTCAAAATCTGGCATCAGAAGTTGGGACATCTTCACCTAAAGGAAATGAAGAGAATCATCTCCTCAAAAGTAGTCAGAGGAATTCCCAAACTTAGTATTGAGGAAGAAAAGGTGTGTGGAGACTGTCAAAAAGGGAAGTAGACAAAGATGTTTCATCGGAAGCTTCAACATGACACCACCTCCAAGGTATTGGAACTACTTCATATGGACTTGATGGGACCTATGCAGGTGGAAAGTCTGGGCGGAAAGAAATATGCTTATGTAGTTGTGGATGACTATTCAAGATACACCTGGGTGAACTTCATCAAAGACAAATCAGAGGTGTTTGATGTCTTTAAAGAGCTTTGTCAAAGACTCCAAAGAGAAAAGGAGAGTAAGGTTATCAAAATAAGAAGTGATCATGGAAGAGAGTTTGAGAATAGCAAGTTTGAAGAATTTTGCTCTGCTGAAGGTATAAGTCATGAGTTTTCATCGCCTATTACTCCTCAGCAAAATGGAGTTGTTGAGAGGAAGAACAGAACTATCTAAGAGTCTGCTAGAGCAATGATCCATGCTAAGAAACTTCCTTATCATTTCTGGGTTGAAGCCATGAACACTGCCTGCTACATTCACAACAGGGTTACCCTGAGAAGAGGCACTTCATCCACTCTGTATGAACTATGGAAGGGAAGAAAACCTAATGTTAAGTACTTCCATGTTTTTGGAAGTAGATGTTATATTCTGGCTGATAGAGAGCAGAGAAGAAAATTGGATTCCAAAAGTGATGAAGGAATATTTTTGGGATACTCTACTAACAGCAGAGCATATAGGGTGTTCAACTCTAGAACCAAGGTGATGATGGAGTCAATCAATGTGGTGATTGATGACAGTGACAAGCAGGAAAATGATGATGTCCCAGATGTTATTGAGATATCAGTTGGTGAATTTGCACCAGAAGCTGAAGACAGAAGCCAAACTCCTAGTGTTGCTGCTGCTGAGCCTGAAGCTGAGCAACCTCATAAGGATCCCTCCATCAGAGTGCAGAAGGACCACCCAAAGGAGCTCATTATAGGTGATCCAAACTCTGGAGTAAGGACTAGGTCAAGAGATGTTATAGCAAGTTCATGCTTTGAGCCAAAGAATGTCAAGGAAGCATTGACTGATGAGTTTTGGATAAATGCAATGCATGAAGAGCTGGAGCAGTTCAAGAGGAATGAAGTATGGGAGCTTGTTCCTAGGCCTGATGGAGTTAATGTGATTGGCACCAAGTGGGTCTACAAGAATAAATCTGATGAACAAGGAGTGGTCACCAGAACCAAGGCCAGACTAGTTGCTCAGGGATACGCTTAGGTTGAAGGAATTGATTATGATGAAACCTTTGCTCCTGTGGCAAGACTGGAGTCTATCAGATTGCTCTTAGGCGTGGCTTGTAATTTCAAATTCAAGCTCTTTCAGATGGATGTTAAAAGTGCCTTCTTGAATGGCTACTTGAATGAAGAAGTTTGGTTTGGAGAATGCTAATCACAAGAGGACTCCTGCTCCTACTCATCTAAAATTATCCAAGGATGAACATGGTGTCAGTGTGGATCAAAGTTTATATAGAAGCATGATTGGGAGTTTATTGTATCTCACAGCTAGCAGACCTGACATTGCTTTTGGTGTTGGAGTTTGTGCCAGATATCAATCTGAGCCGAAGGCTAGTCACTTGAATCAAGTGAAAAGGATCTTGAAATATGTTAATGGCACTAGTGACTATGGGGTGTTGTGTAGTCATGGTTCTGGGACTGAGTTAAGGGGATATTGTGATGTTGACTAGGCTGGGAGTGCTGATGATAGGAAAGGCACTTCAGGAGGCTGTTTCTTCCTAGGGAATAATCTGATTTCATGGTTTAGTAAAAAGCAGAAATGTGTGTCACTTTCCACTCCTGAAGCTGAGTACATAGCCGCAGGAAGTAGTTGCTCTCAACTTGTTTGGATGAAGCAGATGTTAACAGAATACAATGTCAAGCAAGATGTCATGACACTGTACTGTGATAATTTGAGTGCTATAAATATCTCTAAGAATCCTATTCAACATAGCAGAACTAAGCATATTGATATAAGGCATCATTTTATAAGAGAATTGGTTGAGGACAAAGTTGTTGCATTGGAACATGTAGTCACAAAAAAACAGTTAGCTGATATCTTCACTAAAGCATTAGATGCAAACCAATTTGAAAGTTTGAGAAGTAAATTGGGAATTTGCATACATGAAGATTAAATGTGCAAGAGAGTGTATTAAGCAGTTGGAGTATTTATTAGTAATTGATCTTGTTCAACTGCTGATAGCATACAAGTGAAGTACATCAGAAGTTACAGATTATCCCAACCCCCTGCATCTAGAAAAGCTTTCCAGTCTTCATCCCAATCATCATCAGCAGCTTGTTGTTGCACAGGAAGCTTTTTGCTTGGTTTCATGGTTGTTTCTGAGGTTCTGCCTGTCCGTTTGGCACCTGAAGTAGTTGCAGCTGCAGTCATCGCTTTGTTTCTCTGCTGAGGTGGATCTGAAGTCGTGCTCATCTGCTTGAAGTTCTTTGCTGCATTTTTGCTGTTTGACTGGCTCATTCTTGGCTGCTAAGTGGTGCTACTAGTAGAAAGGATTGTGTTTATAATGAAAAACAAGGAGCATCGTTTGTATCGACTGGATAGTCCATGTGTTGGAACTTGTGTTTTTGGGGAAGCATGTTGTTTGACCATGCCTTTATGTCAGAACATTGTGTTTGGTGATTGTCAAATTGCGGCTAAAAAGGGGGAGAGTTAGCCTAGGTATTGATGCAAAAGTGCTGAATTTGAGGGGGAGTGTGCTGCTGAACAGCTGTTATGCTGGTTCTTGTTTTGAGGGGGAGCACCATATTTGGTTGTTGCCAAGTTGCTGTTGAAGATGGTACTGCAACAGAGTTTTGTGAAGTGAAGTCTTTTTGTATTGAAGATGCTGCTGCTTGAAAGTTTTGAAATTATTGAAGTTTATTCCGTTGCTGAAGTCTATGAAGGTGCAGAGATTGTTTTAGCCAAAATTAGCCAAAGGGGGAGATTGTTAGTTTCTTGGATTGGCTGGAATTTTGGTAAAACAAAGTATGTTCAATGTTGATGTCCAGGTGGTGATATTGCAACATTGAGTCTTATCACTGGGATGTGTTAAGTAGTGAAGTTGTTCAGTGTTTGATGTCATATGGGTGATGTCACAACATTGAGTCTTAACACTGGGCTGTGTTAAGTGGTTAAGTTACTGAAGTTGGATGTCTGATGTCACAGGCGATGTTGTGACATTAGATCTACAGAATTAATAACATCAGGTTTTGTGATGTTGTTAGGGTTTGCGTGTTAGCTGGAATTGTGGAGAGCTGTTAGTCTCATTGGATGAGAATATCTTGGGATAGATATTTTCTGTTGCATAGAGATTTGATGCAGATTTGTAGGAGATTTAAAAGGTTGAAGATTTGAAAAGATTTTAGGAGAAAATCTGTTTTGAAGATTCAGTTTTAAATAACAAATCAGGTCAAATATTGTAGCAGGTCCAAGTCCAAATTCAAAGAGCTATATAAAGCGCACCAGTACTGAAGGAAAAGTAACGAAGAAAGTGAGCTAAATACTGAGTGTCGTTTGTGTCTTCGTGTATTTTTTGTAAACCATTCAAGTGTGAATTGGTATTGTTGATTTGAGTTGTTCTTGATCAAAGCTGTGAAGCAGAATCAAGTAGTGTTGTTCAAAGTGTGTGATCCTTGAATTGTAACACTGAAGAGTTTTAGGGATTGAGTAGTGTTCTCATATCTAAGTGGTTTCTTAGGTAGAATGTCACTAGTAGGAATTAATATTAGGAGATTGTCAACTGGGTTGTTGAGTCTATAATTTAATTCTACAAGTAGTGAATTTCATCCCTGGCTTGGTAGCCCCCAGACGTAGGTAGTTAAACCGAACTGGGTGAACAATTCTGTGTGTTCAATTTATTGCTGTTATTGCACTATCCATTGCAGAGTGTGTTGTTGTGACATTGCACTTAACATCACACATCTGATACCAGAATTTCACAAGTATTTAAAAGGGTATGAAAGAAGACTAGCCATGCGCAGCTTCCCACAATACAGTTATATATATTTGACATGTATTTAACAGAATGAAAAAAGACTCACAGTGTGCAGCTTCCCACAATACAGATATATATATTAAATCAGGTAAATGAAAACGGATAAAACTTACAGGTGAGCGAACTTCCATGCTGTATTGTTAGTTGTTCAAAGAAATTAAAGAAAGTTTCAATAACAACTGTATATTTGAACTTAAATCAAAAGGGAAGTTGTTTTGATAAAATTGTACTGGGACTTATGCAGTGACTGAGGCCCAAAAGGTTTTCTGTACAAAGGTATGGGTCTTACAACTCAAGGAGAGGCCCAAAGATTATTTAAAGAAAAGAAATGGGACTTACAACACGAGGGTAGGCCCGGTTGAAAATAGTTTGAAAACGACAATCTCGTCGAAGTTTCTGAAACTGCATCGGGACTTATACATTACACTGAGGCCGAAATTATTTTATTTACAAAGAGGTGGGACTTACACTCTATCAAGAGGCCCAAAAGTGTTTTTAAGAAAAGGAATGAGACTTATAGCTCGAGGAGAGGCCCAAGTGATTTGATTTTGAACTGGCGATCGCACCGAGGTTTTTGAAAATGTGTTAGGACTTATACAATGACTGAGGCCCAAAATGGTTTTCGTTAAAAAGGGATTGGGTCTTACACTCTATTAGAGGCCCAAAGAGTTTGAAAATGAATAAAGATTGGACTTATAGCTCAAGGAGAAGCCCAGATGATTTTGTTAAAAAGGCGACGATCGCGCCGTTGTTTTGAAAATGTACAGAGGGACTTATACAATAAGTGAGGCCCACAATGGTTTATTTACAAAGGGATTGGGTCTTACACTCTATTAGAGGCCCATGAGTGTTTGGAAAAGATTAATGAGTGTGGAATCAATCAAAACCCTAATTTTGTTTAAAAATGGAATTAATTTTGTTTAAAAATTAATAAAAATGATTGAAAACATGTAAAAAATGAGTGGTGATCTTGGATCAATGTTTCTAAAATCATGTTTTTGTCCACAAAATGATTGAAAACCATTTAAGTTTGGAAAATCAAGAGAAAGAAAATTTTCAAAATGTTGAAAGACAAATAAAAATTAATTCTTTTCAAAAATATCAAATATGTGAAATAAATAATATTTTTGGGGATTTTTTGTAAAATAAAATATTTTAACATTTTTGTGAATTATTAAAAAAAGAATCAACTCAAAATCATTAATATTCAGAGAGAAATTAATTTTTGAATCAATTAAATAAAATCACAAAAATTCAAAAATTCAAATATTTGAAAAAGGGCGCGAAAAACATCTTGTTCTTGCCCGCGTGCCCTGTTTTGCCCAGATTTGCGTTTTCTTATCAATCTCATTGAATACATGATGGAATCATACAATCCACATATCAATCTGCTCGTTTTCAACTCACGATCATGTCTATGGTCTTTAATTTCATTTATTTTAAGCATGGAATGAGAAATCAAAACAAAACCTCAAGAACCCTAACTGGTGCATGAAGGCTGAGAAATTTGATACACGATTCATACAAAGTAATCAATAGAGGGGAAACATTCTATGCATAATTATGAACATTTGGCAAAAGTTTTGTGCGAGGAAATATGCATAAATTAAGAGATGACCAAGTTTAGGCTTACTTGAAGGTCATGGCAGCAAGAGCAATTTGATTTTTGAGTTAGAGGTGTTACATATGAGTTGTGATGATCTGAACAACTTCCTTACACCATATAGAGTGTGTTTGAAAGCTTGGATTGATTTGAAATGAACTGGAACAGATTATTGCACCTCAACTGCAACTTTGTTGAAACCTTGAGCAAATGGATGATGATTTCATGAATTTGGTGTTCCAGTTATTGGTTTAGTGTTTAATCAGCTCACATATGATGTTTATGAGGTGTGTGTGTGATTGGTTTGGTTGGAAACACATTCTAATTCAAAACCCAATAGTAGCTTGCATTAGAAGGCATTTTTGGAAGTGAGAGTGTGATTTTGAGAAAGGCAAGTGTTATAGGCCTTTGGTGTACTTAAACTGATCAGAAATGAGGTCTATTTATAGTGTGTCAAGTTTGTTTTGGCATCAATAGGGAATGGCAACTGCAGCAGGCCTTTGGCCAATGTGGATCAAATGGAATCTCAAGTCTCCTCTAGCCATTGACTTGAGGTTAGAGCACAGGCCTATGGTTCTTTGACTCAGAGCTTATCCTTGACTCATTCAGTTTGGAATGCATCAGTCCATGCCACCTTGGTGTATCCATTAAATGCATTGCAACAAAATTGGAGTCTTGGCACCTTTTTAGCTTTTTAGGTTTGGCATGCTACTTTTGGAATCTTGGACTTGGAAGGTTGATAGATCAGTGGTTGTCCCTTGGTTGTTTCCCCTTAAGGTGTGCAGATGGATAACCATGCTTATTGTTGCACAATTTGATCAAATCGAGCCCTTATGCACAAATCTGCCTTGCCAAGACAGTTTGCAGCAAGGCATGTTGCAGCTGTCATAACCCCTAGCTCAGGTGGAGTTTTATGGAGTTCTTGGACATTTTGGAAAGCTGATATATCCTATTTCAACACAATGTCCAACTTTGGTTTTGAATCAACTTGAATTACAATGAAAAATGCCTCTACATTTGGGAAAAAACAAGGCAGATTCTGATTTAGTGAAAATTTCACTAAGTGTTGGAAAAATGTCACTTTTGTGTTTTCAGTCATTTTGATCACTCCATAACTAAAAATCCATGAGGAATTGGAATGAGATGTAGTTGACACTTTTAAAGTATGCCATGAGAGCTACAAATCCAGCTTTGGACCATCCAAAATGGTTATTTAGATCTCAAGTTATGGTCATTGGAAGTTAGTACACTAGCCACTTGGTTCCATAACTTAGAAACATTCTAAGTTTTTTATGGTTACCCCTTTTACAAGTTAACTCACTTTTCTTGATTTTTCTTGATGAATGATGATTCCAATCACACATTAACATTATTTTAGTGTTAAGGAACCTTGGTTGACCAAAATATCAAAAAGTCAAACTTTGACTTTTTGTATAGTTGACTTTTTATCAGATGTAATCCAAACTGTACGATCCTTTGTGAAATCAAGTCCTTAACCTAAATCAAACCTAATGGATGGACTCCATAGGTGATATAGGGTGTATTGTATCATGTCCCAAGGTTTGGGAGCATGTCTTGGTCAAAAGTCAAAGGTACAGTTGACTTTTCCCTCAAAACCCTAATTGTGGTCAAGATGAAAATGAAACTTGTGAATCAAGTTTCCTGGGTTAATCCATTGTTGCAAATGGATCAATGTAGTGTATTAGAGACCCTCAAATCATGTCTTAAGGTCTTGGCTCATGTTTTGTCCCAAAAGTCAACTTAGGGGTGAATTAGGTCAAGAAACCCTAATTCCTAATTTTTGGTGAATGCATCCCCTGAGGCTAGAGTGACTTGATGATTGGGTCCATGATGTCCCTTGGAGTACCTTGAGTTATGTTTTTAAGCATTGGCTCATGCCTAGAGGAAAATTTCCACCTGGAGGCCTTGGTCGACCAAAACCCTAATTTGGTGACACTAGCGATCTTGAGGCTTAATCCACTTGGAATGTAGCAACTTTGTGCTTGGTTCTTGATGTGGGATTCCTCTTGATCCTTTATGGGTGTTGGAGATTTTAGACAAGTTGAAGATCATGTCAATTCTTGATTGATCCTTTGTCTAAGTGCTCAGAGAGGGATCAAAACCCTAATTCTTGGTTGTGGTGAATGCTCACCCCTTTTTGAGGAGATTAGTAAGGCATGATGGTTCATCCATATTGTGATGATGATTTACACAATGATGGGGAATCTTGGTGGTCAAAATTTGGGGTATGACAGATGCCCCTATTTAATCTTCTTGGACCCGAAGGTGTGAATGGCGAAGGTATTCGGGCATTCGGGGTGCAAGAGGATTAAATATCGGAATACCCAAAATTTTGATGGTGGTTATGAATGGAAGTTTGCTCATCCATCTTCTTTCGCTAAGCAATGATGCTTAGAAAAGGTAAACTTCCCCTCGATCCTGGTCTTCAGCCAAGGAATTGGTCTCAGTTTTCTTTTGAAATAAACTTCCCCTCGATCCCGGTTTCCTACCAAGGAACTGGTCTCAATTTCTGATATAAACTTCCCCTCGATCCTGGTTTCCTATCAAGGAACTGGTCTAAGTTTCTGAAATAAACTTCCCCTCGATCCTGGTTTCCTACCAAGGAACTGGTCCCAGTTTCTGATATAAACTTCCTCTCGATCCTGGTTTCCTACCAAGGAACTGGTCTTAGTTTCTAAAACAAACTTCCCCTCGATCCTGGTTTCCTACCAAGGAACTGGTCTTAGTTTCTTTTGTCAATAAACTTTCTTGACAAGGGACGCTATTCGTAGCGGTTTTCCTCAAACTTCTCGCCGAATTTTCCTGGGGAGATGCCATTTGATGGGAAAAACTTTTGATGTCAGACTTGCTGGGGAACCCATTCGTCTGACTTGTAGAGGTCCACAAACTTCCCTGTTTGGAGACCCCATTTGCCGACTCTATTGGGGAAAATGAGTCTCTTGAGAGACTGCTTTCTGCTTGGGGATATTACATCATAATTTTCTTCGAGATCTTCTCGGAGAAATGCCATGTGGTGTAATCCAATTTAGAGGTGCTGATGACCTCTTTATTCAGCGAATCTTTCAGAGAAAAACTGCTATACTGCCGAATCTGAGGATTTTCCTTAATCCGGGAAAGCGAAGATATCATCTTAAATAGTGAAGAGTGACGTTTGTCAAAGGTTTTCTTGTCTTTCAGAGGTTCAAGTTATCAATGTGGTCAAGGGCCGTCTCCAATCCAGAAATAAACTGGAGGAGAGATTGCTCAAATGATTTGCTTCCTGACGAGGATAGGACTGACAACTCGATTGAGAGGACTTTTATCACTAGGGGACAAGACCGAATAGAGTGATAGTGATGCAATATGAATATGAACGTAAATCAATAATGCATGATGTATGTATGTTTATGCTAACAAAACTGATGCGACATACAGACTAATAGATGAACACAACAGGATACTCGGCCACTGCAGGGGATGAAAAGTATCATCTGGTCCAAAAATAGCAATTCTGCCTTGCTTAGGAGAGATAGTCCCTGTGGGGAACAACCGTTGGTCGGACTTAGGAGGTAATAACTCTGTCGGGGATGTCAGATGGAATATTCGCATCTGACATAGCTGATCCTTCATTCAGGCGCACTGGTTTAGAAGGAGTACTTTGATTCTGCACTTTGAAGCTCAATTGCTTTCGGAGAAGCGATCGTTGTTCTTTTGATGTTCCACAGTCAAAATAAATTGCCATCTTTATTTTAAAGCAGAAAAAATTTGACAAGTAAATTCATTTTTGTTTTATTTCAAGAATCGTTAATCATGCTAAAATGTCGTTCCGTAAAGCTAAAACAAATAAGAATTGCAAACAAAAGCACTAGGGCTTAAATTTTATTTATAGGATGGAAATCAGGCAAGCGTATGATTCCATAGAGTATTTACAAAGTTTAGAAAATGGTAATTTAAGGGAATAGGGCTACATTGAAACATAACGACTATTATCCTTCTACCAACTTTGAATTCTGGACATCCTGAGCTTCCGTCGAAGATGACCTTGACAAGAGTTTTCCTGATGGATGGCATGACTGCTGCTGAGGAGTTGAACTGATCAGTTGTAGTTACTTTCCATTAATCCCTAACTTTTGCTTGGATTATACTTTGAGACTTCCAATCCACCGGAATGATTTTTGATTATGTCTCTAATTTTTTCCTGGACCGCCTTTTCGGGTTTTCAATCCACCGAGACGTTTTTTTTAGTTTAGGCAAAGTATTTCTTGACTACGTCAACATTCGTGGGGTAGGCAAATTCCTCTCCGTCCATAGTTGCAAGCCTTAAGGCGCTGGCTGAGAAAGCTTTCTTGACCACATAGGGGCCGTCATAATTCAGAGTCCACTTGCCCCGAGAGTCAGTGAGGAATGATTTTATCTTCTTGAGCACGAGGTCTCCTTTCCTGAAGGCGCGAGGTCAGACCTTTTGTCAAACGCCTTCTTCATTCATTGCTGATACAACTGACCATGGCATAGAGCTGTTACTCATTTTTCTTCGATCAGATTCAGTTTGTCGTGCCGACTTTGGCACCATTCAGCTTCTGTTAGCTTAGCTTCCATCAATACCCGGATTGATGGGATCTCTACTTCTATGGGAAGTACTGCTTCCATGCCATATACTTGAGAGAAAGGGGTTGCCCCTGTTGAAGTGCGGACAAATGTGCGATAACCGTGAAGAGAAAAGGGTAGCATCTCGTGGCGATCTTTGTAGGTTACGACCATCTTCTGAACAATCCTCTGCGGCTTCTACCGCTCTGTTCATCTTAGGTCAGTAAGGAGATGAGTTATGGTGTTCGATCTTGAATTCAGCACACAACTCTTTCATCATCTTATTGTTCAAATTGGATCCATTATCAGTAATGATCTGGCTAGGAACACCATAACGGCAGCTGATATTATTTTTGATAAATCGGACCACCATTTGTCAGGTTACATTGGCGTACGATGCTGCTTCGACCCACTTGGTGAAGTAGTCAATGGCTACCAGGATGAACCGATGTCTGTTCGAAGCTTTGGGTTCGATCATGCCAATCATGTCGATTCCCCATATGGAAAAAGGCCATGGGGGAGAGAGAACTTTGAGATGCGTTGGCGGTACATGGATTTTGTCGGAGTATATCTAACACTTATGACACCTTCTCATGTACTTGTAGCAATCGGATTCCATGGTCAACCAGTAGTACCCTGCTCTCAAAATTTTTCTCGCCATTGTGTGTCCGTTGGCATGAGTACCAAAAGATCCTTCGCGAATCTCTTTCATCAACAGGTTTACTTCTGGTCTGTCTACACATCAAAGCAAAACCATGTCAAAGTTTCTCTTATAGAGTATATCCCCACTCAGAAAGAAGCTGCCAGCCAGTCTTCTGAGAGTTTTCCTGTCTTTTTTGGATGCCCCAGGTGGGTACTCTTGTTTTTTAAGGAAGCATTTGATATCGTGATACCAAGGTTTGTCGTCTATGATTGCTTCAATCGTGAAGATGTAGACGGGCCTCTCAAGGCGCATTATGTCAATCTTAGGTATGTCATTCCATTGACCTACACTAATCATAGAAGAGAGAGTGGTTAATGCATCAACCATGTGATTTTCTTCACGAGGGATGTGATGAAGCTCAATTCTGTTGAAGAATGGTAACAACCTTATCGCGTAGTCCTTGTAAGGAATTAGTCCGGATTGGTATGTGTTCCAATCTCCTTTGATCTGATTGATAACCAGGGCTGAGTCGCCATATACATCCAAGTTCTTAATCCTTAAGTCAATCGCTTCTTCGAGACCCATGATACAAGCTTCGTATTCGGCCTCGTTGTTTGTACACTTGAATTAGGAATATGGGTACCTGAGGTGTTATGATGATTGCCCCAATTCTATTTCCGTAATGATGGACAACTCTGTCAAAGATTAGTCTCCATTGGGAACCTGGTTCTGGCCCTTCACTGGGTAGCGTTTCATCGCAATCTTTCATTTTCAAATACATGACATCTTCGTCTGGGAAGTCAAACCCGATTGATTCGTGATCCTCAATCGGTTGATGAACCAAATGATCGGCCAAAATACTTCCTTTGATGGCTTTCTGAGCATGGTACTCGATGTCGTATTCTAATAACAACATCTGCCAATGGGCAATCCTTCCCGTGAGAGCAGGTTTTTCAAAGACATACTTGATTGGATCCATTTATGAGATTAACCAAGTAGTGCGACGAATCATATACTGGCGAAGATGTTTGGCTGCCCAAGCTAGAGCACAACAAGTTTTCTCAAGCATAGTGTATCGAGTCTCACAGTTTGTGAATTTCTTGCTCAGATAGTAGATGGCAGGCTCTTTTCTTTTTGCTTTATCCTGTTGACCAAGTACACAGCCCATGGAGTCTTCCAAGACTGTTAGGTAGATGATCAATATTCTTCCCTCTATAGGAGGTGATAGAATCGATGGGTTCAATAGGTATTCCTTGATAAAGCAGTCTTCTGTCCAAATGCAGTCCTGATTCTTTTTGAGTAATTTGAAGATCGGCGCACATGTCGCGGTCATGAGGAATATGAAGCTGGAAATGTAGTTCAAACGTCCCAGGAAACCCCTGACTTGTTTTTCAGTCTTTGGAGAAGGAATTTCTTGAATGGCTTTGACCTTGTTAGGATCAACCTCAATTCCTTTCTGGCTGACGATGAACCCTAAAAGTTTCCCTAAACAGACACCAAATGTGCACTTATTAGGATTCAAGCGGAGTTTGTACTTTCTCAACCGTTCGAATAGCTTTGACAGGTGGGTCACATGCTCCTCTTCTGTCTTAGATTTGGCAATCATATCATCGACATATACTTCTATTTCTTTGTGTATCATGTCATGAAACAGAGTAGTCATGGCCCTTTGATAAGTTGCCCTGGCGTTTTTCAAACCGAACGACATTACCTTGTAACAAAAAGTACCCCATGGGGTGATGAACGAAGTTTTCTCCATGTCCTTCGGCGCCATTTTTATCTGATTATAGCCCGAGAATCTATCCATGAAGGAGAAAACTTTGAACGTCGTTGTATTGTCAACCAGCATGTCAATGTGTGGTAAAGGAAAGTCATCCTTTTGACTGACCTTGTTTAGATCTCTGTAATCCACACACATTATGACCTTTCCGTCCTTTTTCAGAACTGGTACGATGTTGGCTAGCCATTGAGGATATTCTGACATGGCGAGGAAACCCGTGTCAATCTGTTTCTGTACTTCCTCTTTGATTTTGATGGCCATGTCTGGTTGAGTTCTTCTCAACCTCTGCTTTACTGGCGGATATTCCGATCTTAACGGTAGATAATGTTCCACGATGCTGGTATCCAACCCTGGCATGTCCTGATAGGACCAAGCGAATACATCGGGAAATTCTTTGAGAAGCTTTATTAAACTTTCTTTGACAGTCGGACTGAGCAGTGCCCCAATCTTGACTTCTTTTCTCTCTTCTTCTGAACCCAAGTTGACCATTTCTAATGGCTCTTTGTGAGGTTCAATGGACCTTTCCTCTTGTCTGAGTAATCGGGAGATCTTTTCTGGAATTTCTTCGTCATTTTCTTCTTCAGCCTCAAATATCGGAAATTCAAAGTTGGGAAAAGGCATTGGACCGTATGTTTCAATGGGGTTTAAAACAAGCAATCTGTATGACGTGATGATTTGGTTTTAGAAGAGATAGAGAGAATGCAAAAGTGTGTGCAGTGTATTTTTTTATAACTGCTTGTTTTTATTATTTGAGTTGTTTTTTAGGATTACCATTTTCTGAAAAACGAAAAGAGAAAACAACAATAAATACGGAAATTACAGAACGACGTTATTTTATTTATGATCTTGTTGATTCTTGAAACTACAGCCCTATAAATCAAAAATCTATCGCTTTGGGCAAAGCGAAGAGGTACATTTACAGAAAGTGAGCCCTATCAAACATCCGTTTCACCTGGGCAGGATGAAAGGTTAAAATAAAGACGGCAATTACTTAGACTTATGAACGACTTTCGGAACGTTGACAGCAACCCATTGGCGGCGAACTCCTCGGTGAATCACAAAGTCTGGTACCTTCTTTCTTGGCTTGTCTTCAGAAATAACGATGATTTATGGTGGAGCAGGATCGTTGGAATCTGTTTCCCAGGCAGAGCTTTCGTAGGAGAACTCTTCTGTTGTATCTTGCACAGTGTTTCCACCCTCAGGTGGATCTCCCCATCCAGTCGGTTGGATGTCTTCGAGCCTGATACGAGAGCTTTCAGGAGCGATGTATTTGACCAAGTAGTCGTATTTACCATTCGGTTGTCCTAAGGTATCCCACACTTCTTTGGAATTGGAGGAGTCATCTCTTTCGATGATGTTGACCTCGGGAAAGGCATAGTTAATGAACTCTAGCCCTGCAATCTTTGCAAATTCATCGTCGTGCTGGGTATTTTCTGAATACCCTGAGTGCTGATCCCATAACATGGTGGGGACGCATGTATTCTTTTCTATGATGCTCAGTTGGTAAGCATCGTTCGGCTGACTCTCTTGCCCCGAGTCTCTCGGATACGGCTGCCAAATAGGCAGGCCATCCATTGGGCCATAATAGTCGTGGTCAAAGTTGTCTTTCATTAGAGTGTCCTCCTCTAATGAGTTTGGTGGAGCACGACATCCTTCCAGATCACCATCTCTTTATATCATCTTGACATCTGACCTTGGTATAAATCTCGGACTCTGTACGGGATAGAAAAATGGTGTAGGCACTTCTCCTTGAGACATATAACCGTCCTCGTTAAGATAGGACTTCCACTCTTCATCTTTATCGGAGGAATCCCCCTCGTTGGTGGTATGTACTTCTTGAGACACTGGGTGAAGGAAGCCTCCACTGCGGAAGAAATCCTGAATGGGATGAAGGCTTTCATCGTTAATAGTAGTCTGGGTACAGGTTGAGAAAAAACCAAAACCTTTCTTTGCTTTGTTATCAGTAGGAATGACAAGTTGTCCCCATCCTTTTGCATCGTTACTTTTTATCACTTCGAGAGCATCTTTGTATGAGGAAATTGATGTTCCCTTTTCTGATTTGTCATTGCTCACCGAAAGTACTTGGAACTGGGTTCTAACAACCTCTTCTGGTTCTACACAAGTGGACGACGATAAGTTACTCACGATCAAGGCTTGTTCTCCACAGACTGTGACTAGTTGATCATTCTTGACAAACTTCAGCTTCTGGTGAAGCGTCGAAGTGACTGCCCCAGCCTCGTGTATCCAAGGTCTTCCTAACAAACAACTCTATGCTGCCCGGATGTCCGTGACCTGGAAAGTGACTTGGAAAGTGTGAGGATTGATAGTTATGGGAAGATCGATTTCGCCGATAACTGTTTTTCGAGATCCGTCAAATGCTTTGATGATGACCTCACTGCCTCTCATCGGAGATCCTTTAAATGATAGTCGCATTAAAGTGGACTTCGGCATAACATTCAGAGTTGATCCGGTGTCTACCAGTACGCTGGCTAAAGCATCGTCCTAGCAGTTGACTGTAATGTTAAGCGCCATGTTGTGACTTTTTCCTTCTTCTGGCAGTTCCTCGTCACTAAACCCAAAATTGTTCCGGGAAGTGATGTTGGAGATGATGTTGTCGAATTGCCTTATTGTCACATCTTGTTCCACAAAGGCTTGCTCTAAGACTTTTGTAGAACCTCCCTGTGAGCTTCGGAACTGAGTAAAAGAGATAACACAGAGATCTTTGAAGGAGTTTGCAACAGTTGATCAACAATGTTGTATTCACTCTTTTGGATGAGCTTCAACATCTCATCATCATTCTTTGAAAGGTCGGGATCACAGGACTGACCAACTGGTTGATTAGGAACTTCTGTTTGCGGTTCCTTTTCTCTGGTAGGTTCTCCAACTCCTCGGTTGAAGATTCGACCGCTCCATGTTACTCGACTGATGTCTGCAATATTCACGACGAAGGGTAATGGAACTTCTTTTCCATTCTCAATTATTGTTGCACCGTACTTGTAAGGGATAGCTTTATTAGACTTGTATGGTACCGGTCCCGGCAGATGGATAACTACAGGAGCCTTCTGATTTTTCTGACCATCATAACCAACCTCAATTGGTTCGAGATTGAGAACCTTTCCACTATGTAGCGAGCGATTTTGGACGTGGTTCTTAAGCACTGTCGCTCTGGGGTACTACAGGTCGATTCATTTTTTATCCTATTGAAGCTGATGAAGGAAGGGAAATAGATGTCTCCAACTAACCCTGCTTGCAAACTGAGGTTAAACAGTCAAAACTGTTGGTTTACAGATGCGGTTTTAGTTCGTGGGCCTCTCTCTGCTTATTTTGTTCAGAACGAAATACCGGGACTGTTCATGTGGAATTTGTTGGGATCCTGCGCCAGATTGGATGGAGGTAGGGGACTTTGGGGTTTTTTTATTAGTGTGCTCGCTAAGATTCTTTTTCAATCTTATGCCTACGTATTCCCGGGATAGGGAAATCAGAGCGATCGTAGTTCCTCCTATTCTATGGGAGGAAATGGTGTTTTGGTGTCTTGTTCAAAGCCCAAGACGTGAAGCTAAAGGTGGTTTGTATCTTGTTCAAAGCCCAAGATGTGAAGCTGAAGGGTCTATTTGTATCTTGTTCGAAGCCCAAGATGTGAAGCTAAATGGGTGTTGACTTTAGAAAGAATTTGTCATCTCTAAAGGGGAATATTTGGTCTGTTTGGCACAACTGTTGGGTGACTGATTATAAAGGAGAATTACTTTAACTGGGATATGCAAATCCAGCAATGCCATAATTTCCTTTATAGGGGATTTTCAACCTGAAGGAGAAGACTTTAACTCAGTTTAGAGCAACGCCATCTTTCCTTAGGAATTTCTCATGCTAAAAGAGGGACAGTGGCGTGGATGTAAATAATCCAGAGGCTTGTTGCTTACAGCAATTAGACGAGGAAAAAAGAGTTGTTGATGTTTGTATCCTGTGACAAAAGCATGATTTGATGCTAAAAGGTCGATTGAATCAAACGGGGATTTCTTTATACAAAGCCTAAGAGGAGGCTATTGAACCAACAAGAGGATGCTTTTGTGTCTCGTACGAAGCCCGAGCTAGAGGCTAAAAGGGTTGACTCAACAAGAGAGTGTTTTTATATGTGTCTTGTACGAAGCCCAAGATGGAGGCCGCAAAGGTTTGACTCAACAAGAGAGTCTTTTATACTCAACAAGAGAGTGTTTTTGTATCTCGTACGAAGCCCGAGATGAAGGCTGCAAAGGTTTGACTCCGCTGGGGAGAATCATTGTACAAAGCCCAAGAGGAGGCTAGGGTTACTGTTTCAGTTGAGTGACAGGTCCAGTATGTTGGTTAAAAGAGAAAATTAGTTCTTATATGGGTAATGTTGTACTCATGGATTTGATCTGAGGACTGGGATTATTTCCTGTTCTTTAAGGAAACGGGGAATCCGAAGGGTATTGAGATTGCCCAAGTCTACGGTTGTTTTTTCCTATTTTTGAAAGGAACTTGAGAATGTCTTCGAGACTCAAGGAGACTAGACTGTCCAAGTCTAGAGTTTTATCTTTTGTACTAGGCTTAAGAGAGATCAAGAGACAGTATGTTCACCGTAGGAAGATCTAGACTCTTTGAAAGACTGTTCTATTAAGATGACTAATTTCTGTTCCTATACCTTTAAGAGGTCGTCGGGACAATTTGTACGAAGCCCAAGAGGAGGCGAGAAAAACTTTTAAGAAGCTGAAGGGACAATTTGTACGAAGCCCAAGAGGAGGCTATCTTCCCAGAGGAATAATCATTATATGAAGCCTAAGAGGAGGCTGTGAAAACTTCTAAGAAGCTGACGGGTCCTTGTACAACACCCAAGAGGAGGCAGGGATGCTTTTAGGAAGCCTATAGGTCCTTGCACTAAGCCCAATAGGAGGCTGATGAACAGTTCCAGAAGGGGTTTCACTTGGAACATTGGCCTTCTGTATATGAATTGTTCAAGGGGGAGATTTTTTAGATCTAGTTATCTAAAATTGCTGTAAAAGAAAAATTCTCATGGTTTAGGTTATGTTGAAATATCCGGGAGAACGTCGGATGTAAGGAGACGAGGTTTTGTCTAGTTCTAGACGTAGTTGCCAGGGAAACTCTAAATATCTATACTAGTATTACACAGTCGATATGAGTTTATGAAAGAAGACTTACAGTGAAACAGCCCCACAATACATTTATATACATATGAAAGCGGTAAATGAAAGTGGGTAAACACTTACTCGGTTGTAGAGCTTCCATGCTGTATTGTTAGTTGTTCAACAAAGAAATTGACAATAACAGTATGTTACAAAATCAAAGGAGAAAGTGCTTTTTGAAAGGAAAATTGGGGCTTACAGCTCAAGGAGAGGCCCAGGGTTTTATCAGTGATCGCACTGTCGTTTTGTACAGGGACTTATACAAGTGACTGAGGCCCAAGAAAGGTTTTTTGTACAAAGGGATGGGTCTTACACTCTCTCAAGAGGCCCAAAATGATTGAAAGTGAACAAAGATGGGTCTTATAGCTCAAGGAGAAGCCCAGGGTTTATTTTGAAAAGGGGGACGATCGCGCCGAGGTTTTGGAAACGCCGTGGGTCTTATACAATGACTGAGGCCCAAAATTTTTTGTTTTCAAAAGGGGATTGGGTCTTACACTCTATTAGAGGCCCAAAATGATTTTGAATGGGTCTTATAGCTCGAGGAGAGGCCCAGATGGTTTGTTTGAAACGGGCGATGATCGCGCCGAACTTTTGAAATACAATGGGACTTATACAACATTTGAGGCCAAAAATAGGTTTGGATTTACAAAGGATTGGGTCTTACACTCTATTAGAGGCCCATGAGTGTTCGGAAAAGTTTATTAGGGTGAAAATCAATACAACCCTAATTTCATCATTTTTTAATATAATTATTCAAAGAAAATTAATACAAATGATAAAAATTCCAAATAAGTTTGAATAAACAACTTGTGATTTTGGTTTTAGGTTTGAAAAATGAGGCTTTCATCACAAGATGAATTAAAACCTACTTGGTTTTGATTTTCCATAATGGATATTTATTTTTAAAAGGTTTAAAAACAAATAAAAGACATTTATTCACAAAAATACTAATTATATTAAATAAATAATATAAATCTATTTTTTTTGGGGAATAAAATATTTCAATATTTTTGTGATTTTTTGCAAAAAGAACCAATAAAAAAAATTAAAATTGAGGGAGTTATTAATTTTTCAAACTATTAAAAATAATATGGAAAATAACAAAAAGTGGGAAAAATAGAAAAAAGAGGATCTGGGGCGAGGGGGATTCGAACCCCAGACCTCTTGTGTATAGGGCGCGCGCCTTACCACTAGGGTGGTGATACATCCGTTGATTGAAACACAACCATAAATATACAAGGCTTGCCTTGCTTTTGGCTTGGCCCAAGGCAAGGCAAGGCAAGTTTTGACAGGAAACGGGAAGGTCCATAACTTTCTTATTTCTCCATGGTTGGGGACAAAATTTATATGCATCTGGCCTAGAATTTCACAAGGAATCCAATGGTGGTGGTATTTTTTTCAGATCATGATCCCTCCTCAAAATCCGATAGTGGTTTTGAAATATACCATATTTTGCATTTTCTGTGCTACATCTTGGTACAGGTATGAATTACATGATACATTGATGCAAACACAACACATATGACATGTAGAAGAGGTGCATGATCAGTGGACTTCAAAGCAATGCATATTTTGGAAAGTTCAAGTCATGATGCTTACCTCTTTTTGAGCTTTTGGAGTTTTTTGTGCAATCTGCCAAGTTTCTTGTTCCAGAAATGGTTTGAAGCTTTGGACACTCTCAAATGATCCCTTAGAAGCTTTTAGGATGATTGGAATCAGCTGGAACCTACAAAAACAAAAACTGGCCCTTTCTTGCAAAAGGGGTTAAAATGGCCAAAATAGCAACTCTCTCAAATGGTGTTCTAGATGGGGGGAACCATTTGGGACAGTTCAAGGATGATATTTGGAGTGTGTTTGAGGCTTTATCTGGTTTGGAAAGTGACTGAATCAAGACATGGCTTGAAAAATGCACAAAAAGCCTATTTTGAGGTTTTGAGAGGTGACTTTGAGATTTAAGGATTACAGGTCACTTGTGTGAGTTTGGACAGCTTAGATATGACATATTGGATGTGTTTGGATCATGAGTTGTGATGGAAATGTTCTTTAACTCAAAAACTCAAAGTTACCTTGCTAAAGAAGGTATTTTTGCCTAAAGAAAGTGATTTTGAGGAAAGCATCTGTTTGATGGCTTTGGTGTACTCAAACTGAGCACAAATGAGCTCTATTTATAGTAGAGCAAGTTTGTTTTGGGATCAATAGTGAATGGCAACTGCAGCAAAGGTTTGGCCAATGTTGATCAATAGGAATCCAAGTCTCCTCTAGCCATTGACTAGAGGTTAGAGCACAGAGCTGTGGTTCCCTAGTTGTTGGATTAATCTTGACTGAATTCAGTTTCAAATGTGTCAGTCCATGCCACCTTGGTGCATCCATTAAATGCTCCAATCCAAAATTGGAGTCTTGTCCCTCTTTTAGGGATTTCTAGGTTTGGCATGCTACTTCTTGTTCCAAAGACTTTGGAGGCTTGGATCAGTGTTTGTTCCCTTTAGATTTGATCCTCAGATGTGTCCAAAGTGATGACAAGGCTTGGAATTATCTGATTTTGCCAAATCGAGCAAAAGTTCAAAATTCTACCTACTCCTGGCAGTTTTCAGCAAGGCATATTGCCATTGTCATATCTCATGGCTCAAGTGGAATTTGATGGAGTTCTTGGCCATTTTGGAAAGCCCTCATATGATACAATAACTGTTTGATCATAATTGGTTTTGATACTTTTTGGATCCAAGTGAAAAATGCCCCTACATTTGAAAATAAGTGAAGGCAGATTATGACTTAGTGAAAATTTCACTAAGTGTTGGAAAAAAGTGACATTTTCACTTTTTGTGATTTTGATCATTCCATAATTTAAAATCCATGGGGAATTGGAATGAGTGGTAGTTGAAGCTTTTGTAGAGGGTAATGAGAGCTACAAATCCAGCTTTGGATGGGAAAAAATGACCTTGTGGTTTAGGAGTTATTATCCTCCAAAGTTGGTACCCTAGCAACTTTGTTCCATAACTTAGAAAATTTTCTAAGTTTTTTATGGTTACCGCTTTTACAAGTTATCCCACTTTTCTTGATTTTTCTTGATGAATGATGATTCCAATCATACATTAACATCATTTTGGGGTCAAAGAACCATAATTGTGAAAAATCTCAAAAAGTCAAAGTTTGACTTTTGTGCATAGTTGACTTTTTGTCAGATGAATTCCAAACTGTGCGATCCTCTATGAAATCAAGTCCTTGACCTAAATCAAACTTGATGGATTGATTTCATAGGTGTTATAGGGTGTATTGAATCAGGTCTTAGGGTATAGGAGCTTGTCCTAGTCAAAAGTCAAAGATACAGTTGACTTTTTCCACGAAACCCTAACTGTGGTTCTGATGAAATTGAAACTTGTTGCTCAAGCTTCTTGGATCAATCCATTGTTGCAAATGGATCAATGTGATGTATTTGAGACCCTCAAATCCCCTTTTGAGGTCTTGGCTCATGTTTTGTCCCAAAATTCAACTTAGGGGTGAATTAGGTCAAGAAACCCTAATTCCTGATTTTTTGATGAATGCATCCCCTGAGGCTAAATTAACTTGATGATTGGGTTCATGAGATCCCTTGGAGCATCATAGGTTATGCTTTGAAGCATTGGCTCATTCCCAGAGGAAAATTTCCATCTGGAGGCCCTGGTTGACCAAACCCTAATTTTGGTGACACTGGAGAACTTGAGGCTTGATCCACCTAGAAGGGAGCAGCCTTGTGCTTAATCCTTAAAGTGGGAGTCCTCTTGATCCATTGGGGATGTTTGATAGGTTTAGACAAGTTGAAGATCATGTCATTCCTTGATTGATCCTTTGTCTAAGAACTCTGAGAGGGCTTGAAACCCTAATTCTGATTGTAGTGGATGCTCACCCATCTTTGGGGAGACTAATAGTTCATCCATATTGTGATGATGATTTGCACAATGATGGGAAATCTTAGTGGTCAAAATTTGGGGTATGACACACTATCAAGAGGGACTCTTGATTCTTGGAGTAAAGGGATTATGGCGCATACATCCTTGGCCACTTCTCGCTTAGGGATTAAGACAACATCTTTGCCTCGATCAGGATGATAGTTTGACATTGAACCAGAATTTGACCATGGTTGAATTTCCTTGTGGTCCAACTGACTTTGAAGGGCTGCTCGCACGAGGTAGCATCCTTGATTATTCTCCGAGCAGACTCTACAGCGCTCGTAATCGTGTGGTGGCACCCGGCCACGTCCACTTTGAATGCAGTGTAACCTCACTAGGTATGTTTCCATGGATCGAACGTCCTGATTGTGATGCCTAGTAGGGTTCCCGTTAATCATGCTGACTTGTTGTGTGTCTTCATCTAGATAGATCGGAAGCCACCAGTGGTTTAACAAATGTTGAAGCGTTCTTTGATAAGTGCACATCCTTGGTCATCTCCACGACACACTTTACAGTCCTGATAGTCGTGCGAAGTCAGAAAATTGAGTTGGACTTGCTTATCGTGGAATTACACCAAGCTGGTATTCATAAAACTAATATCGAAGATTTGAATCATGTTAACTTGATAGTGACTTTTATCACGGTGATCCTGGATCCATCCGAGATCCATCTGACGTTGGAGGGCCTCTTGTACAAAAGAGCTTCCCTGATTGTTTACCGAGAAAATCAGACAGGAATCATAATCGTGTCGTGGCAGATCATGATGTTGGCTTTGCCTTGAGTGCATTGCCACCAAGTTGACATTCATCGCGCGGACGTCGTGGTTTTGAATGATGTTGGAATTTGTATAAGTCATGTTGACCTCACAAATTCGGTGATCCTGGATCCATCTGAGATCCATCTGTTCTTGTATAGCGGATTGCACCACATAATATCCTTGATTGTCTTTCGAGCAGATATCACACTGGTGATAGTTATGAGACGGTATATGACCGTATCTACTCTGCCTGCAATGCATCTTGACCAGGTTGGTTCCCAATAATAGTACATCGCGAATTTGATAGCTGTGCTTAGACTCTTCCTCTATCAAATTTACCGCAGCTTTCTCGTGTTGAGGTAACGGGTTCGTCTGAACATTTGGATTTGTATCCTTGAGGATAAGACCCCGATCCTGACAAGCTTCTGTACATCGGACTTGAAGCTGAGACAGTTTTATATGTTATGCCCTAGTCCTCCTTGATGGTAAGGACAAGTCTGATCCATTTTGAACCAAAAAGGAGGATTCTCCGGTATTGGAAGAGGAGACCTGGTTTGGACGTGCCCCTTGACCAGTAGTAACAGAAATAGTTCTGTACACAACATTGGTATAGGGTCGAACCCCGGTGGTCGCGTTGTATGGTTGTTGTTGTACTGAGGACGAGCCTACTGAAGAGGCTGTTATGTCCTTTAATGATACTGCTGTTGATTCGGTTGGCTCTGAGCAACCTGAGGTAGATACGTTGGAACGGGTGCAGGGTTGATAGTACATCACCAAATGACTTTGAGGGCAAGAGTTACCCTTGTACTTTTCAAATTCGGGCACCTTGAATTTGTGAAAAATTTTCACATTGGGGACCAAACAAAGGTCTGCGGCGTCCTTTCCAAATAGATCCTGACTGCGGATTGCTTGCAGTTTCTTCTGCATCTCCAGGAACTGTTCCTGAAATTCCTTCATTTTGGCGGTCATACTTTCATTTCCACCAGAAGGTATCTGTGGAATCTGTCCTTTCGGGACAGTGTGTACCATAGGTGGTGGTATAGTCATTACGGCAGTGACTCTTGGTGCTTCCCTTTCCCAAAGTTTGTAACCTTCAGGAGTTGCTGTCATGCCCCTTGCATCTTCGCTTTCCCGAAGTTTGTAACCTTCAGGCCCAGCGGTTCCTGCTGTAGTTTCCGGATCTTCCATGATCGGCGGAATATATCCTTCCGGGATATAGTTGGATGGCATGCCCCAGGGAGGATCTTTAGGCATGTTGTACCGAGGATCATACTTTTCCAATATGGCTATCGATGTGATCTCTAAGATCACGTCCTTTGTTGTTGCATCTGGGATGCTGCCAAAGATTGCATGTCTTTGTGAAGTTTCCTCAGATCTTCTTCCAGAGTGTCGATTTCTTCTCTCAATTCTCTATTCTCTTCCTCGAGATCATTCATTTTCTTTTGTCGATTGGCCCGAGTATTGTACAAATGAGACAATTTGACGCTAGAATCGAGACACAAACGTGTGATTTATAGGGAAGAAGAACGTGTTATGTGAGAATGATGAATGATATGCAATAATTATATTAATTATTTTTTTTTGTTAATCAAAAGTAACCTTGACAATTGGATTGCAAACATCATACAGTGGGGAAACCCCGTTTTATTGAATTCAAAGATTGCGGAAACGGAAATACAGTAATTTACAAAGTACTGTAAAAGGAAATGTATAAACTTATGGATCCTGAGTCCTCTCTGAGGAGAGCTCATGTGTTGGTTCTGGTACTTTCCTTTTCTTTGACCGAGGCTCTTGAGCCATTGTCGGGTTATCATTCCTTTGCCAAGTGAAATGAGCGAGCAAATTCCTTTGGTCTTCTTGATTTTCTATAGCATGTTGCTCTAAAATCTCGATCAGAGCATTTTTTTCTTTTAACAATTGTTGTATTTTGTTACACTCCACATTGAGAATGCGGTACTTGTTCTTCCAAGATTTCTTCTCCTGTTGAACTTTGTTGAGAGTAACCTGAAGTTTTTCCGTATCAGACATAAAATAAAGGACAGATTCCTTTAACGGAAGAACTTCTTGATGAGGGCAAGACATCCTCAGCTTGAGAGCTCTAGTTTGTACCCAGTGGAGATAAGGTTCTACAAAGATACAGTCTGGTTTTCCTAGAGACTCTCTTCCTTTCCTGTGAACATGTTTCCAAGCATGCACTATTTTTGTCTTTATTGGCCTGTCATTTTCTCCCTCCTTGAAGAAAAGACCTTCCAGATGAGCATTACGTGGGACATGCCTCATCGGGTATCCAAATCGACGACGAACTAAAACTGGATGATAATTAATTCCTCCTTTAATTCCTATGAGGGGTACATTAGGGAAGTTTTCACAACGGTCAATGATTCTGATCCCGTCATAGATTCGATTGTACCAGTCTATGTCAGAGTTGGTAAGAGACATGATTCTCTACGACCAACGCAGAGTGCTCTTATGATCCTAGAAAGCAGCAGACTTGGGTAAATGGGAAGTAAACCATTTGTATAGCAGGGGTACACAACATATGATCATTCATCCGCTGTATAAATTCCTTAAGTGTACAGAATTATAAGCATATGCGAGCAAGGTTGGTACAGGGTTTCCAATCATAAATATCTTAATGGCATTGATATCAACGAAGCTATCAATGTTGGGAAACAGAAATAACCCGTAGGTGAGCAAAACAAAGATGCTCTCAAAAGCAGTCACATTCCCTATACTAGCAAAGTACAGAGCTTTCTTTACCAAAAACTTGGCTGGTAAACTTTGGATTCCACCCTTAGTGGTCATGTGATCCCTAACTTCTGACTCGTCCAAATAAATTGCTCTTGCAATGGTCTGATCCTTTGGAATTTCTTCCAGTCCAGAAAAGGGAGCTTGGTCAGTAATGGGTAAATCAGTTAGGCGAGAGTACTCCTCTAGTGTTGGTGCTAGCTGATAATCCGGGAATGTGAAACCGTGATAAATCGGATCGTAGAACTGAATGAGTGTGGACAAGATTCCTTCAATTACATGGACCCTTAACAGAGACAGCAGTCCTCCGTACTTAGCTCTGAAAGCATCAGGGATAGTGATCATCCTTGCCAAGCCTCTTAAATCCTTTAATTTTTGAACCTTGAAGGTGTACTTGTGAGTCTTCCATCTAACGAAATCCATAACACAATCTTTCTCTTTGACATTTGCAATCATTGTCTTAGTTTAATTTGAAAAAGAGAGAGCAGGAGAGAAAAATTTTCTTTGTTTTAAGTTTTTAAGTGAAATGAATGCATGAATGAAGCACACAAAAACATAGAAAAAACATGGGGTCAAAGGTTCGGTGTCATGAAGTCATGGCTCAACCCATCCCCAAAGGTTATACTGGTGATTTTTTGTACCTGTCCTCAAAATCATTGACCCCTCTTGGGATAACGACTATCATACCCCAAATTTTGACCACTAAGATTTCCCATCATTGTGCAAATCATCATCATAATATGGATGAACCATCATGCCTCATCAGTCTCCCCAAAGATGGGTGAGCATTCACTACAAACAAGAATTAGGGTTTCAAGCCCTCTATGAGCTTTAGACAAAGGATCAATCAAGGAATGACATGATCTTCAACTTGTCTAAACCTCTCAAACCTCCATAAAAGATCAAGAGGACTCCCACATCAAGGATTAAGCACAAGGTTTCTACCTTCCAAGTGGATCAAGCCTCAAGATCGCCAGTGTCACCAAATTAGGGTTTTGGTTGACCAGGGCCTCCAGGTGGAAATTTTCCTCTAGGCATGAGCCAATGCTTCAAAGAATAACCTAAAATACTCCATGGAACCTCATGAACCAAATCATCAAGTCAATTTAGCCTCAGGGGATGAATACATCAAAAATCAGGAATTAGGGTTTCTTGACCTAATTCACCCCTAAGTTGACTTTTGGGACAAAACATGAGCCAAAACCTCAAGACGTGTCTTGAGGGTCTCCAAAACACTACATTGATCCATTTGCAATAATGGATTGATCCAAGAAGCTTGATCAACAAGTTTCAATTTAATCTGAACCACAATTAGGATTTTGAAGAAAAAGTCAACTGTATCTTTGACTTTTGACCAAGACATGCTCCCAAACCTTGGGACATGATTCAATACACCCTATAACACCTATGGAACATATCCATCAATTTTGATTTAGGTCAAGGACATGATTTCATAGAGGATCGCACAGTTTGGAATTCATCTGGTAAAAAGTCAACTGTGCACAAAAGTCAAAGTTTGACTTTTTGAGATTTTTCACAATTATGGTTCCTTAACCCTAAAATGATGTTAATGTGTGATTGGAATCAACATTAATCAAGAAAAATCAAAGAAAGTGGGATAACTTGTAAAAGAGGTAACCATAAAAACTTAGAATTTTTCTAAGTTATGGAACAAAGTGGTTAGGGTACCAACTTCCAAGGATCATAACTTGAGATCCAAGCAACCATTTTGGCTGATCCAAAGATGGATTTGTAGCTCTCATGACATACTTTAAAAGTGTCAACTACACCTCATTCCAATTCCTCATGAATTTTAAGTCATGGAATGATCAAAATGGCTGAAAACATGAAATGTCACTTTTTCCAACACTTAGTGAAATTTTCACTAAGTCAGAATTTGCCTTGTTTTTTTCCAAATGTAGGGACATTTTTCACTCAGATCCAAAAAGTGTCAAGACAAACTATGATCACACATATGTTGTATCATATGAGAGCTTTCCAAAATAGCAAATGACTCCATCAAACTCCACTTGAGCCATGAGTTATGACAGCTGCAATATGCCTTGCTGCAACTGTCATAACAAGGCAGATTTGTGCATTTTGCTCAATTTGAGCAATTTTTACAAAGGACAAACAAGTTTATCCATCTGAACACCTCAGGGAGAGACCAAGGAGGAACAAACACTGATCCATCAGCCTCCCAAGTCCAAGTTTCCCAAAGTAGCATGCCAAACCCTAAATGGCCTAAAAGGTGACAAGACTCCAATTTTTTTTCCAAGCATTCAATGGATGCACCAAGGTGGCATGAACTGAGCCATTTCTAACTAAATGAGTCAAGGATAAGCTCTGAACCAAAGACACATAGGCTTGTGCTCTAACCTCTAGTCAATGGCTAGAGGAGACTTGGATTCCTATTGATCAAAATTTGCCAAACCTCTGCAGCAGTTGCCATTCACTATTGCTTGCAAAACAAACTTGCTCTACTATAAATAGAGTTCATTTGTGTTCAGTTTAAGTATACCAAAGCCATCAAACTGATGCTTTCCTCAAAATCTCCTTCTCACTTCTAAAATTGCCTTCTAAAGCAAGTCACTATCGGGTTTTGAGTTTGAGAGCTATTCCAACCAAACCAATCACACACACACACCTCATAAACATCATACCTGAGCTGATCAAACACTAAACACACAACTGTAACACTGATTTCTCAGAATCACCAGCCAGTTGCTCAAGTTTTCAACCAAGTTGCAGCTGAGATGCCATGAAGTGATCCAGCCATTTTCAATCAAGTCCAAGCATTCAAACACACTCCATATGGTGTAGGGAAGCTGTTTAGATCATCACAACTCATCTGTAACACCTCCAACTCAAAATTCGCATTGCTCTTGCTGTCACGACCTTCAACATGGAAGCTCTTCAATGGGTAAGTGTTTATCCGCTTTCATTTACCACTTTCATATGTATATAAACTGTATTGTGGGGCTGTTTCACTGTAAGTCTTCTTTCACATCCTTTTATATACTTGTCATATATCAACCGTGTAATACTAGTATAGTTATTTAGAGTTTTCCTCGGTAACTACGTCTAGAACTAGGTAAAGCTCTGTTGGTCACTCTTAAATACAAACAAAACTAGATCCCCCATAGGATTACCAGACACAATCCTCCCTTCTCTTGGGGTTAATCAATATGGAACAAAGAGAAAGGCAGTATTCTCGGTGAACCTTTTCTCAGACTGTCACCCTTAGAAATTGTCAAAGAAATTCTACTCCCCAAAGTTGATCTATTCTCCTTGAATAGCATCTCTTGAGTTTCTTCCAAATTCTCGAACTTTCCTGGAATGATCTCTTCTCAGTGAATTGTATTTCTTGAACTTATCTTGGTTTGGGAACCCACAGGCTTCCTAAAAGCATCCCCGCCTCCTCTTGGGCTTTGTACAAGGACCTTTCGGCTTCTTAGAAGTTCTCATGCCTTCTCTTGGGCTTAATACAAGGACCTTAACGACCTCTTAAAGGTATAAGACAAAACTTAGTCATCCTTTGCTAGAGCAGTCTTTCCAGTTTCAAACCTCTGGCCACCTTAGGGTTGATTCTCATCCCTTAAGGCCCTTGCCCTCTTTTGGGTATCCTACAAAAAATAAAACTCTTCCACACCGGTAGACTTGGACAGTCTAATCCTCTTGAGTCTCAAAGACATTCTCAAATTCCCTATAAACATAGGAAGAAACCCCGATCATTCTGGATCAATCTCCAATAGAAACCAGGTCTCTCTCATGAGAGTTCCCCACACTTGGACATACCTCGGGATCTCATTAATCCCCAGCAGAAAGATAGCCTCCTCTTAGGCTTTGTATAATGATCCTTCCTCAGGAAAGTTAGCCTCCTCTTGGGCTTTGTACAAAGATCCTCCCGCCAGCAGAGATAACCATTTCATACTCTCTTGTTGAGTCGATCACCTTTTCAGACTCTCTTGTTGAGTCAATCACTCTTATAGACTCTCTTGTTGAGTCAATCACCTTTTTTTGCACTCTCTTGTTGAGTCAAACCTTTTTAGCCTCAATCTCGGGCTTTGTACGAGACAGATAAGATCACTCTCTTGTTGAGTCAAACCCTTTTAGCCTCCGTCTTGGGCTTTGTACAATACACCTATAAACACTCTCTTGTTGAGTATAAAAGACTCTCTTATTGAGTCAACTCATTTTAGCCTCCGTCTTGGGCTTTCTACAAGACACATATAAACCTCCCCAACGGAGTCAAAAATCCCTTTTAACCTCAATCTTGGGCTTTGTACAAGATAGAAAGAACATTTCCTCAGAAAAGTCAAACTGTTAGCCTCCTCTTAGGCTTCATATAAGGATATCCCCAAAGAGTCAGTCTCTTTTAGCCTCCGTCTCGGGCTTTGTACAAGACACCAATATATCCACTCTCTTGTTGAGTCGGTCTCATACAGCCTCCTCTTAGGATTTGTATAAGGACTTCCCTAGTGGAGTCAATCAACCTTTTAGCTTCAACCTTGGGCTTTGATCAAGGCACACATAAAATCAACAATACCTCTTTAGAGATAACAAATTCTCTTTCTGGCAACCTTTTAGCTTCAATCTTGGGCTTTGAACAAGACACAAATACTCTATTTAGCCTCTGTCTCGGGCTTTGAGCGAGACACAAAAACATCTTCTTCCTCCCTTAGAATAGGAGGAACTACGATCGCTCTGATTTCCCTGGTTCATTAAATGGGAATACATAGGCATAAGATTGCGAAATCTTAGCGAGTATACTAATCAAAACCTCAAAATCCAGTACCTCCGTTAATCAACCCAAAAGCATCAAATCTAAACACCTTAACAAAAACCTCACAAATAGTCCAGACACTGTGTTCTTAGGCAAAATAACCTAAAAGAGACCCACGATTTTGATAGCATCTGTAAACCAACAGTCAGCTGTTTGAACTCAGTATGCAAGCAGGGTTAATTGGAGACATCTATTTCCCTTCCTTAATCAGCTTCACAGGATAAAAAATGAATCGAACTATAGTACCAAAGCGATAGTGATTCGAAACCACAAAAATCGCGCTACATAAAAAATGGCGACCACAATGGGAGAGATAAGAATTCTCCCATCTTTTAGGTAGAAAGCCCTAAGTTCACAAAGTATCACAGAAATGGCGACCCTGCTGGGGAGTCATTGTCTGTATAGGATTATAGGACTAGAGGTCTAGGATATTAGGGCAAATATATATACTGCTTTTCCTAATTGATATCTGTGTTTATTTTTTTGCTAATGGGAATGCGTGTGATGCCACATGTGGAAAGATTGAGTATACGCCTAAGATAGGGGATGGCATTATACGGGTAATCTTACGGGGAGTTGAAGATGGCTGGTTTACATCCTGAGTGAATCGCACACTCAAAGATAATAACAGAGTCGCCACTGAACTTTATTTAGTCCCGAAGGACAGGGAAAATATCGATAAAACCCAAGGGGAAGAGAAACGGGAACAGAGGGTTGGTTATGCGAAAGGAAGGTACAAGCACCTAACGCATCCGTCGTACTCGACGGGAACCATTTTGCTTGCTTCTAGGCTTGGATGGGTTATCTATCTAAAGGCTTCTAACTAAATAAAAGGAGAGAGAGAAGAAAGGGGAAAAGAAAAGAAAGAAAGTGCTCGCAGAGGATTGTGGCCCTCGTGCCTACGTACCCTCATAGTGCAATGAGGAAATCAGAGCGTCGTAGTTCATGGAACCAGGGGACAGAGAAGAAGGAAGAAAGGGAGAAGGAAAGAAGGGTGGAAGTGTGCTCGCCAAGACATTGCGTCTCGTGCCTACGTATCTGACATTCGAAAGAATGCAGAATCAGAGCTTCCGTAGTTCTTGGAACTGAACGGTAAACAAAACAAGAAGGAAACAGGAAGACAAAAGAAGTGGTGTCAAAACCAAGAGCAAGAGTGAAAGAAAAACTCTATTGGGAAAGACCACGCAGTAAGACCAATTGCACAAAAGACTAGGAAAAGAATGCTGTCAAAACCAAGAAGGGAAGAAACTCTGCTGGGGATAACAGAAAGAAATTGGTGTCGAAACAAAGAAAGTAAGAGCAAAGGGTATAGAAAAGAATCCGCTGGGGATCCAAATAAAGGAATGGTGGTGAAAACCAAGAGAAAAGGGAGACTCGGTGTATTAACTGGCCAGCAGTGGTCAACAGACGGACTGTGATAAACCAAGAGAGAGAGTGCTGAACCAAGATAAGGTGTTTGACTCGGAGGGGACATTGGTATGTTAACTGATAAATAGTGGTTAACCGAGGAAACAAGAATTGCAACTCTGTGGGGATAGAGAAGCAGTGGTTTTAACAGAGAAAATTGTGATCAACCAGAAGAGCGGGTGTAGGACCAATCGAAGGTTGTAACCCAAAAGGGGTGTTGGTATTGATTGAACAAACAGCAGTTGACCAAAGAAGAAGGGTATTGAACCAAAAGAGGTTACTAGCCTAAGGGTGCAAGTGTTCGAACCAATAAAGGTTGCCAACTGCGGGTTTCGATTTTAACAGGAGAACTGTGATTAACCGAGAAAAATGAGTGATTAACCAAAAGGAGGTGATTAACTAAAAAAATAGGGATTCAGTATTTTAACAGACGGACTGTGGTTAACTGAAGAAAAAGGGTGATTAACCGAGAGAAGGTGATTAACCTGGGGAAACTTAGTATTTTAACAGACGGACTGTGATTAACTGAGAAAAGAGACAAACATTGGTGTTTTAACTGACAGGCACTGATTAACCAAACAAAAGGAGAAGACCCAAAAGAAGGTCGCGAACTCCGCAGGGGTTTCGGTATTTAACAGGAAAACTGTGTTTAACCGAAGAAAGAGGAAAGAGACTCTCTAGGGGAATCAAAAGAACAATGATTGCAAGAAAAGAGTAGGGTAAGAGTTGGGTGCTAACCCAAGAGACAATGATCTTTAACCAAGAGAAATGGTGATTGATCAAAAGAGAGATTGAGAGGTGCAAAAAGTGATCAAGGGTCGACCCGACTGGGGATGAAGAAACACTACAGCTTGAGGATAGAGGTGACTATTCTCAGCGAGAGGGCCAACACCCTTTCCCAAGAAAAAGTCAGAATGAGGGTAGGATAGCTCCCTTCTCATTCATTCTCTAGCACTCAAAGTATAGTGTGGAAAAGGAAACAGACAGCGCAACAACTCCAATTTGTACAGTGCTCCTGCGTGGAGAACGGACAACGTAACATCTTCAATTTGTACAGTGCTCCTGCGTGGAGAAACGGACAGCGTAACAGCGTCAAATGTACAGTGCTCTGATGCAAGGCGCAGCGCGAAAATCCAACTCCACGGGGAATCGAGAGAGAAAGCTCTAAAGGAGGCCTAAAGAGAGGAAAAGGGAGGATCAACTAATCGAAACATGGTTTCGATCAATTAATCAAGGGGAAAGCCATGCCAATAATTTTCCAAAGGGGATGAAAAATCATTAAGGCAAAAGGGGGAATTATTGATTATACAAAATTAAGCTCATCCATGAAGAATGAAACTTAATGCAAAACCAAGGAAGGGAGTACAAAACAGTACCAAATGATCAACAAATATGCAACACAAAGTCATGTTAAATTGATCAAAGTGGAATGCAAAAATGATTATATTCACATGATGCCAAAACATGAACAATTTGAATAATTGAAAGTGTGCGACAAAAGTTCATGAATATGACTAAACCAGAAGTTAAATGACATTTAAAACATCCATAAAATCAAGCATGACAATCAATGGAAGTTAAAATGAAGAAATCATGGCAAACAAGCTTGAAAATGCAAGAAAATGGTCATTCTGTACAGTGGTAACTGGTTACTCACCACGCGTTAACCGGTTACTTATTTGAAACTTGCGTATTTTGGTGAAAATTGCACTGAGTAACCGGTTACTCACCATGTGTTAACCGGTTACCACTGTGACAGTGGCAAAAATAACAGAAAAAACAACTTTCCAAAAGTGATTTTCAGCACTTAATCACTTATACCAATCAATACATGCTAGATCAAGAATTTGTGCATGAAAATTATATCATGTAAGTGCAATTAACACACATCACAAGAAACAATCATGGAGATTAAAGATCAAGCAAATGCGTAACAAAACGAACCGAAAACGATCGAAATTACATCGTAAATGCGCGAAAACGATCGAAACAGTTAGCAAAGATAGATCTACCAACCTACAAGGCGGAGATGTGCCTTGGTAATTATTGCAAAGTGTCCTTGATGCAGAAAATTAAAGAAAACCAGAGGAATCTTCAACTCGGTGACGAAACGTGTCGAAATCGAGCAAAATACAATAAAGCTCCAAAATGCGAATTCGAACCGTTGAATATTGAAGCAAATACTTGACATAACTCCACAACTTGAAATAACTCCAGAAATCCATGTAGAATTGCAAAATTAATGAAGGTTAAGCTCAAGAAATAATCACTTTTGATGTAAAAGTGATTATCCTTCAAAGTAGAAATGAGCTTTGGTGAGGTTTTGGAAGAGAATTGGGATGAAGATGAAGATGTAGCAGAAAAATCAGAGAGAATGTGAGAGAATTGAGAGTGAATTATGCAAAAATGGTTGAAGGTCATTGAAAATGAGTGAAGGTGAGTTTATATAGACTTTAGGTTTGGAATATGAGAGGTTTGGAGCTAGCTTTGGACTTAGCTTTGGGAGGTTTGGAGTTAGGGTTGGAGTTAGTTACACTTGACTCACTGAGTCAAGGTGGTTAAGTCGGTTAGTTAAACCCAACTCGGTGCCAATGTCAAGGTGAACTCCAACATCCAAGGATTCACATTGCTTGGAAAACAAGGAACATGGTGCACTTGAATTAGAGTGAAACATTGGAATAAATGCACTTGGACTGTCTTGAAATGACTAGAGATGTCTAGAATATTCCACACACTGCTAAAATCAAGTAGAATCAATGACCAAAGAGAGTGCATGGCTGCTGTCCCAAAAATGCAGCAGGAACTGCAAATTTGCACTGAGTAACCGGTTACCCACCAGGCGTTAACCAGTTACTTCAGTCAATTTTTGCCCAAATTGCTTAGGAAGTGATACTGGAGTCTCGGTCCTGATTTTCTACCTCTTGATTTGATGAGTAGGCATAGAAACCTTTATTTTAAGCTTGTTTTGACAATGAATTAATCTTGAGAGGATGCGATTAATCGGGCTTGGAAAACCTGAGTATCCTGCAACAAGAAACACACAGAGAAAAGTGTGAATGCGTATGCTAACGATGTGAATGCGCATGCTTATGCAAAAGGAAAAAGAGAGAGGTCAAATCTTGGGTTATGACAGGAGTGAATCCCAGATAAGAGGTCCCAGTCGACCATCAAATCAGTGGAGATGCCCTTTGCGGATTCAATGCCTATACGACTTCGGTTGTTGAAAGCAGATTGTTCCATTGGGTTATCTGAGAAGCTGAAGATTTTAGTAGTCTGAAACCATTTTGTAGTGCAGAAGCTATTGGGAATAGTTGTCACGCGATACTACCCTCATTTGAGATTACTCTAAAGATGAACCAGCTCGTTTGGTGATCCGCTTGCTGCCGTCATCCGATGAGGGGTCAATGATTTAAAGAACAAGTACAAAAATACCAGTATAAACCTTTGCGGATGGGTAGAGCCTTGACTTCATGACACCGGCCTTTTGACCCCATGTTTTTTCTATGTTTTTGTGTGCTGCATTCAAACATTTATTTAAAAAACATTAAAACAAAGAAAAATTTTCTCTTCTAGTCTCTCTTTTTCAAACTAAACTGAGACAATGTTTGCAAATGTCAGAGAGAAAAATATTGCGCTATGGATTTCGGTAGAAGAAAAACTCACAAGTACACCTTCAAGGTTTCAAAATGAGAGGATTTAAGAGGTTTGGCGAGGATGGTCACCAACCCTGAGGCTATCAGAGCTAAGTATAGAGGAATGATGTCTCTGTTAAGGGTACATGTAATTGAAGGAATCCTGTCCACACTCTTTCAGTTCTACGACCCGGTCTATCACTGTTTTACATTCCCGGATTATCAGCTAGCACCAACACTATAGGAGTATTCTCACCTGACCAATTTACATATCACTGACCAAGCTCCCTTTTTTGGACTGGAAGAAATTCCAAAAGATCAGACCATTGCAAGAGCAATTTATTTGGACGAGTCAGAAGTTAGGACTCACATGACCACTAAGGGTGGAATCCAGGGTCTGCCAGCCCAGTTCTTGATAAAGAAAGCTCTGTACTTTACTAGTATAGGGAATGTGGTTGCTTTCGAGAGCATCTTTGTTTTGCTCACCTACAGGTTATTTTTGTTTCCCAACATCGATAACTTTGTAGATATAAATGCCATTAAGATATTTCTGATTCGAAATCCCGTACCAACCTTGCTCGCATATGCGTATCATTCTGTACACTTAAGGAATTTGAACAGCGGAGGAATGATCACATGCTGTGTACTCTTGCTATACAAATGGTTCATTTCCCACTTGCCCAAGTCTGCTGCTTTTTGGTATTAAAAGAATACTTTACGTTGGTCGCAGAGAATCATGTCTCTTACCAACTCTGACATCGATTGGTACAATCAAATCTATGATGAGATCAAAATCATTGACCGTTGTGGAAACTTCCCAAATGTACCCCTTATAGGAACTAAGGGAGGAATCAACTATCATCCAATTCTAGTTCGTCGTCAATTTGGATACCCAATGAGGCATGTCCCGCGTAATGCTCATCTGGAAGGTCTTTTCTTCAAGGAAGGAGAAAACGACAGGGCACTAAAGATAGAAATAGTGCATGTTTGGAAACATGTTCATAGAAAAGGAAGAGAGTCTCTAGGAAAACCGGACTGTGTCTCGGTGGAGCCTTATCTCCACTGGGTACAAACTAGAGCTCTCAAGCTGAGGATGCCTTACCCTCGTCAGGAAGTTCTTCCATTAAGGGACCCTGTCCTTTATTCCATGTCTGAGACGGAAAAACTTTAGGTGACTCTCAACAAAGTTCAATAGGAGAAGAGGTCTTGGAGGAACAAGTACCGCATTCTCAATGTGGAGTGTAAGAAAATACAGTAGCTATTGAAAGATAAGCATGCTCTGATCGAGATTTTAGAGCAATATGCTGTAGAAAATCAGGATGACCAAAGAAATTTGCTGGCTCATTTCACTTGGCAAAGGAATAACAACCCGACAACGGCTCAAGAGCCCCGGTCAAAGAAAAGGAAAGCACCGGAACCAGCAACTGAGCTCTCCTTAGAGAGGACTCAGGATCCATTAGTTTAGATATTTCCTTTTACAGCACTTTCTAATCTACTGTATTTCCATTTTTGCAATCTTTGAATTTAATAAAATGGGGTCTCCCCACTGTGTGATATTTGCAATCCAATTGTCGAAGTTTATTTTGATTTAATTAACAAAAATTTAATTAATTAATCATTGCATATCATTCATCATTCTCACATAACGCATTCTTCTTCCCTACGAATCTCACGTTTGTGTCTCGATTCTAGAGTCAAAATGTATCATTCGTACAATACTCGGGCCAATCGACAAAAGAAAATGGATGATCTCGAGGAAGAAAACAGAGGGTTGAGAGAAGAAATCGACACTTTGAAAGATGATCTGAGGAAGCTTCATAACAACATGCAAGCTCTAGCAGAAGTTCAGATGCAGCAACAAAGGACTGTGATCTCAGAGATCACATCTACGCCCATAGTGGAGAAGTATGATCCTCGGTATAACATGCCAAAGGATCTCTCCTGGGGCATGCCACTTAACTATATCCCAGAAGGATATATTCTGCTGATCATGGAAGATCCAGAAATTGCAACAGGAACCGTTGGGCCTGAAGGTTACAAACTTCGGGAAAGCGAAGATGCCAAGGGCATGACAGCAACTCCTGAAGGTTACAAACTTCGGGAGGCACCAAGAGTCTCTGATGTAATGACTATACCATCACCCGTGGTACACACTGTCCCGGAAGGACAGATTTCGCAGATGCCGTCTGGTGGAAACGAAAGTATGTTCGACAGAATGAATGAGTTCCAGGAACAATTCCTGAAGATGCAAAAAGAACTGTAAGCCATTCGCGGTCAGGATCTATTTAGAAAGGACGCCTCAGACCTTTGTTTGGTCCCCAATGTGAAAGTTCCGCTCAAATTCAAGGTGCCCGAATTTGAAAAATACAAGGGTAACTCTTGCCCTCAAAGTCACTTGGTGATGTACGCTCGGAGGATGTCAACTCAGACAGAGAACCACCAGCTACTGATCCATTACTTCCAGGACAGTTTAACCGGTGCCGCACTCAAATGGTACATGGGTTTAAACCGCACTAAGATCGTCACTTTCAGAGATCTTGGCGCTGCCTTCATTCAGCAGTATAAATTTAATCTGGACATGGCACCAGACCGAGATCAACTCAGAGCCATGTCGCAGAAGGACAAGGAAACCTTTAAGGAATATACATAGAGAAGGCTTGAAATTGCCGCCCAGATTTGTCCACCTCTTGAGGAAAAAGAGATGACAAAGATCTACTTGAAAACCTTGAGTTCATTTTACTACGACCGAATGGTCGCTAGTGCACCCAGTGAATTCACCGAGATGGTGGGCATGGGAGTTCGTCTTGAGGAAGCCGTCCGAGAAGGACGTTTAGTTAAAGACGCTGGATCATCAAGCAGTACCAAAAGATACACTAGTGCTCTCCCTAAGAAAAAGGAGCAAGATATTGGAAATACCTCTCTCGGAAAGTAAAGGCGACGTTACCAACCAGTAGCAGCTGTAACTCCTGCTATTAACCATGTGCATGTTCCTATGTATTAACCTCAGGTTGCTCAGAGCCAACTGAATCAACAAAAATATCATCAAAGGACACAACAGCCTCTTTAGCAGGCTCATCCTTCATACAACAACAACCGTACAACGCGACCACCAGGGTTCGACCCTATACCAATGTTGTACGCAGATCTGTTCCCATTACTACTGGTCAAAGGACACGTCCAAACCAGAACTCCTCTTACAGTACCGGAAAATCCGCCTTTTTGGTTCAAGGCAGATCATACTTGTCTTTACCATCAAGGAGGACCAGGACATAACATTGAAAAATGTATCAGTTTCAAATCCGATGTGCAAAAGCTTGTCAGGAGCGGGGTCTTATCCTTCAAAGATACGAATACGAATGTTCAGACGAACCCGTTGCCTCAACACGAGAAAGCTGTAGTCAATTTGATAGAAGGAGAGTCTAACAACAGCTATCAAATTCATGATGTACTCTTATTGAGGACCAATCTGGTCAAGATGCATCGTAGACAGAGCAGGTACGGTCATGTACCACCTCATAACTATCAGTGTGATATCTGCTCTAAAAACAATCAAGGATGTTCTGTGGTACAATCAGCTCTACAAGAACAGTTGGATCTCGGATGGATCCAAGAGCATCGAGTTCGTGGAGTTAACATGACTTATACGAATTCCAACATCATTCAAAACCACGAAATCCGTGCGACGAATGTCAACTTGGTGGAAATACACTCAAGGCAAAGCCAGTATCATAATCTACTGTGGCATGATTACAATTCCTGTCTGACTTGCTCGGTAAACAATCAGGGATGCTCTTTTGTACAAGAGGCCCTCCAGTGTCAGATGGATCTTGGATGGATCCGGGACTACCGTGATAAAAATCCTTATCAGATCAACATGATTTAGATTTTCGATATTCGCTTGATGAATACCAGCTTGGTAGAATTACATGCTAAATAAGTCCAGCTCGGTTTTCTGACTTCGCATAATTATCAGAACTGTAAAGGATGTCGTGAGAGTGACCAAGGTTGTGCACTCGTTCAAAGAACTTTGCAACACTTGTTAAACCACTGGTGGCTTCCAATCTATCTAGATGAAGACACACAACAAGTCAGTATGATTAACGGGAACCCTACTAGGCATCCGAGTCAGGATGTTCGGTTAGTAAAAACCGATCTAGTGAGGTTACACTGCATTCAAAGCGGACGTGGCCAGGTGCCACCACACAACTATAAACGCTGTATAGTTTTCTCGGAAGATAATCAAGGATGTTACCTCATGCGAGCAACCCTTCAGAGTCAGTTGGACTGCAAAGAGATTCAACCATGTCCAGTTTTGGGGTCCATCAACTTGATGCCCGACTACTTCGCTGATCAAATCAAGGATGTCGTTGTAATCTCTGATCACGAGAGGACCAAAGATGTTTGTACCATCATCCCTCTACTTGACGAATCAAAAGTTCTCAACCAGGAACTGATTGAAATTACTTACAATGGTCAGAAAAATCAGAAGGCTCTTGTAGTTATATATATGCCGGGACTAGTGCCGTACAAGTCTGATAAGGCGATCCCTTATAAATACGGTGCAACAACAATTGAAAATGGAAAGGAAATTCCATTACCCTTCTTCGTGAATATTGCAGACATCAGTCGAGTAACACGGGGCGGTCAGATATTCAACCGAGGAGTTGGAGAACCTACCAGAGAAAAGGAACCTCAAACAGAAGTTTCTAATCCACCGGTCGGTCAAACCATTGGTCCCGACCTTTCAACAAACAACGATGAGATGCTGAAGCTCATCCAAAAGAGTGAGTACAACATTGTTGATCAACTGTTGCAAACTCCTTCAAAAATCTCTGTGTTATCTCTTTTACTCAGTTCCGAAGCCCACAGGGAGGCTCTACAGAAAGTCTTAGAGCAAGCCTTTGTGGAACAGGATGTAACAATAAGACAGTTCGACAACATCGTTTCCAACATCACTTCCTGCAACAATTTGGGGTTTAGTGACGAGGAATTGCCAGAAGAAGGCAAAGGTCACAACATGGCGCTCAATATTACAGTCAACTGCCAGGATGATGCTTTAGCCAGCGTACTAGTAGACACTGGATCGACTTTGAATGTTATGCCAAAGTCTACATTAATGCAACTATCATTCAAAGGATCCCCGACGAGGGGCAGTGAGGTCATCGTCAAAGCATTTGACGGATCCCGGAAAGCAGTTATCGGCGAAGTCGACCTTCCCATAACTATCGGTCCTCACACTTTCCAAGTCACTTTTCAGGTCATGGACGTCCAGGCAGCGTACAACTGTTTATTAGGAAGACCTTGGATACACCAGGCTGGGGAAGTCACTTCCACCCTGCACCAGAAACTGAAGTTCGTCAAGAACGACCAACTAGTCACAGTCTGCAGAGAGCAAGCATTGCTCGTGAGTAACTTGTCATCGTCTACCTGTGTAGAACCAGAGGAGGTTGTTGGAACTCAGTTCCAAGCACTTTTGGTGAGCAATGAAAATCAGTCAGAGAAAGGAACCTCTATTTCCTCATACAGAGATGCTCTCGAAGTGATCAAAAGTAACAATGCAAAGGGATGGGGACAACTTGTCATTCCTACTGATAACAAAACAAAGAAGGGTCTTGGTTTTTCTTCAACCTGTACCCAGACTGCTACTAACAATGAAAGTTTTCATCCCATTCAGGATTTCTTCCTCAATGGAGGTTTCCTTCACCCAGTGCCTCAGAAAGTGCATACCATTAACAAGGGTGACTCCTCTGATACAGAGGAAGAGTGGAAGTCCTATCTTAACAAGGACGGTTATAAATCTCAGGAAGAGGTGCCTACGCCATTTTGCTATCCCGCACAGAGTCCGAGATTTATACCAAGGTCAGATGTAAGAATGATATACGGAGATTGTCATCCGGAAGGATGTCGTGCTCCACCAAATTCATTAGAGGAAGACACTCTAATGAAAGACAACTTTGACCATGACTATTATGGCCCAATGGATGGCCTGCCTATCTGGCAGTCGTACCCGGGAGACTTGGGGCAAAAGAGTCAGCCCAACCATGATTATCAGCTGAGCATCATTGAAAAGAATACCTGTGTCCCCACCATGTCATCGGATCAACACTCAGGGCATTCTGAAAATATCCAGCACGACGATGAATTTTCAAAGCTTGCAGGACTAGAATTCATCAACTATGCTTTTCCCGAGGTCAACATCATCGAGAGAGATGACTCCTCCAGGTCCACAAAAGTGTGGGACACCTTAGGACAACCAAGTGGCAAATTCGACTATTTGGTTAAGTACACCGCTCCTGAAAGCTCTCGTATCAGGCTCAAAGACATCCAGCCAACTGGGTGGGGAGATTTACCTGAGAGTACAAATACTATGCAAGATGCAACGGAAGAGTTCGTCTATGACAACTCTTCTTGGGAAACAGATTCCAACGATCCTGCTCTGCCAGAAATCAGCGTCATTTCCGAAGACAAATCAAGAAAGAAGGTGCCAGAATTTGTGATTCACCGAGGAGTTCGCCGCCAATGGGTTGCTCTCGATGTTCCGAAAATCGTTCATAAGTCTAAGTAATTGTCGTCTTTATCTTAAACCTTTTACCCTACCTAGGTGAAATGGCTGTTTTGATAGGGCTCACTTTCTGTAAATTTACCTCTTCGCTTTGCCCAAAGCGACAGAGTTTTGTTTTATAGGGCTGTAGTTTCAAGAATCGACAAAATCATAAATAAAATAGCGTCGTTCTGTAATTTCCCCATTTATTGTTGTTTTCTCTTTTCGCTTTTTTCAGAAAATGACAATACTAAAAAACAGCTCAAATAATAAAAACAAGCAGTTATCAAAAAATACACTGCACACACTCTTACATTCTCTCTATCTCTTCTAAAAACAAATCATCACGTCATGCTGATTGCTTGTTTTAAACCCCATTGAAACGTACGATCTGATGCCTTCTCCCAACTTTGAATTCCCAGTATTTGAGGCTGAAGAAGAAGATGACAAAGAAATTCCAGAAGAGATCTCCCGATTACTCAGACAAGAGGAAAGGTCCATTGAACCTCACAAGGAGCCGTTGGAAACGGTCAACTTGGGTTCAGAGGAAGAGAGAAAAGAAATCAAGATTGGGGCACTGCTCAATCCGGCTGTCAAAGAATGTTTGATAAAGCTTCTCACAGAATTCCCCGATGTATTCGCTTGGTCCTATCAAGACATGCCATGGTTGGATACAAGCATCGTGGAACATCATCTACCATTACGATCAGAATATCTTCCAGTAAAACAAAGGTTGAGATGGACTCATCCAGACATGGCCATCAAAATCAAAGAGGAAGTACAGAAACAGATTGACGCGGGCTTCCTCGCCACGTCAGAATATCCTCAATGGTTAGCCAACATTGTACCAGTCCCAAAAAAGGATGGAAAGGTCAATATGTGTGTGGATTATAGAGATTTGAACAAAGCAAGTCCAAATGACTACTTTCCTTTACCACACATTGACATGCTGGTAGACAGTACAACTAAATTCAAAGTATTCTCCTTCATGGATGGATCCTCGAGCTATAATCAAATCATAATGGCGCCGAAAGACATGTAGAAAACTTCATTCATCACCCCATGGGGTACTTTTTGTTACAAGGTAATGCCGTTCGGTTTGAAGAACACCGGGGCAACCTATAAAAGGGCCATGACTACTCTGTTTCATGACATGATACACAAGGAAATCGAGGTATATGTCGATGATATGATTGCCAAATCTATGATAGAAGAGGAGTATGTGACCCACCTGTCAAAGCTATTCGAGCGGTTAAGAAAGTACAAACTCCGCTTGAATCCCAATGAGTGTACATTCGGTGTCCGTTCAGGGAAACTTTTAGGGTTCATCGTCAGCCAGAAAGGAATTAAGGTTAATCCTGACAAGGTCAAGGCCATTCAAGAAATGCCTTCTCCGAAAACTGAAAAGCAAGTCAGAGGATTCCAGGGACGTTTGAACTATATTTCCAGATTTATATTCCTCATGACCGCGACATGTGCGCCGATCTTTAAATTACTCAAAAAGAATCAGAACTGCATTTGGACAGAAGATTGCCAAACCGCCTTCGACAGTATCAAGGAATATCTGTTGAATCCACCAATTCTATCACCGCCAGTGGAAGGAAGACCACTGATCATCTACTTAACAGTCTTGGAAGACTCGTTGGGCTGTGTGCTTGGTCAACAAGACGAAACAAAAAGACAAGAGTCTGCCATCTACTATCTGAGCAAGAAATTTACCGACTGCGAGACTCGGTACACTATGCTTGAGAAAACTTACTGTGCTCTGGCTTGGGCAGCCAAACGTCTTTGCCAGTATATGATTCGTCACACTACTTGGTTAATCTTAGAATTAGATCTAATCAAGTATGTCTTTGAAAAGCCTGCTCTCATGGGAAGGATCGCCCCTCACTGGGTAGCGGTTCATCGCAATCTTTCATTTTCAAATACATGACATCTTCGTCTGCTACCCAGTGAGGGGCCGGAACCAGGTTCCCAATGGGGACTTATCTTTGACGGAGTTGTCAATCATTACGAAAAAGGAATTGGGGAAATCATCATAACACCTCAGGGTACCCATATTCCTTTCACTGCCAGACTTAGATTCAAGTGTACAAACAACGAGGCCGAATACGAAGCTTGTATCATGGGTCTCGAAGAAGCGATCGACTTAAGGATTAAGAACTTGGATGTATATGGTGACTCAACACTGGTTTTCAATCAGATCAAAGGAGATTGGAATGCATACCAATCAGGACTGATTCCTTACAAAGACTATGCAAGAAGGTTGTTACCCTTCTTCAACAGAATCGAGTTTCATCATATCCCTCGTGACGAGAATCACAATGCTGATGCATTAGCCACTCTCTCTTCCATGATTAGTGTAGGTCAATGGAATGACATACCTAAGATCGATATAATGCGCCTTGAGAGGCCCGCTTATATCTTCACGATTGAAGTAGTCATGGATGACAAACCTTGGTATCACGATATCAAATGCTTCCTTCAGAAACAAGAGTACCCACCTGGGGCATCGAGGAAAGACAGAAAAACCCTCAGGAGACTGGCTGGCAGCTTCTTTCTGAGCGGTGAGACACTCTATAAGAGAAATTTTGACATGGTCTTGCTCCGATGTGTAGACAGACCAGAAGCAAACATGCTGATAAAAGAAATTCACGAAGGATCCTTTGGCACTCATGCCAATGGTCACAGAATGGCGAGAAAAATTCTAAGGGCATGGTACTATTGGTTGACAATGGAATCCGATTGCTACAAGTACATGAGGAGGTGTCACAAGTGTCAGATATACTCAGACAAAATCCATGTACCGCCAACGCATCTCAAAATTCTTTCTTCCCCGTGGCCTTTTTCCATATGGGGAATTGACATGATTGGCATGATTGAACCTAAGGCTTCAAACAGACATCGGTTCATCCTGGTAGCCATTGACTACTTCACCAAGTGGGTCGAAGCAGTATCATACACCAATGTAACTCGACAAGTCGTGGTCCGCTTTATCAAAAGTAATCTCATATGTCGTTATGGTGTTACGAGCCAGATCATTACTGACAATGGACCTAACTTGAACAATAAGATGTTGAAAGAGTTGTGTGCTGAGTTCAAGATCGAACACCATAACTCATCTCCGTACCGACCTAAGATGAACGGAGCGGTAGAAGCGGCTAACAAGAACATCAAGAAGATCGTTCAAAAGATGGTTATAACCTACAAAGACTGGCACGAAATGCTACCTTTTGCTCTTCATGGTTATCGCACATCTGTCCGCACTTCAACAGGGGTAACCCCTTTCTCTCTAGTAGATGGCATGTAAGCAGTGCTCCCCATCGAAGTAGAGATTCCGTCAATCTAGGTGTTGATGGAAGCTAAGCTAACAGAAGCCAGATGGTGTCAAAGTCGACATGACAAACTGAATCTGATCGAAGAAAAGAGAATAACGGCACTATGCCACGGTCAGTTGTATCAACAAAGGATGAAGAAGGCGTTTGACAAAAAGGTCCGACCTTGCATCTTCAGAAAAGGAGACCTTGTGCTCAAAAAGATACAATCATTCCTCACTGATTCTCGGGGAAAGTGGACTCCGAATTATGACAGCCCCTATGTGGTCAAGAAAGCTTTCTCAGACAGAGCCTTGAGACTCGCAACCATGGATGGAGAAAAATTTTCCTACCCCACGAATGTTGACGTAGTCAAGAAATACTTCGCCTAAAAACTAAAAAAAAAATGTCTCGGTGGATTGAAAACCCGAAAGGGCGGTCCAGGCAAAAATTAGAGAAATAATCAAAAATCATCCCGGTGGATTGGAAATCTCAAAGTACAATCCAGGCAAAAGTTAGGCATAATGGCAAGTAACTACGTCCAACAGGGGCAAATTCCCCAGTAGCAGTTGTGCCATCCATCAGAAAATTCCCGTCAAGGTCATCTTCGACAAAAGCTCAGGATGTCCCGAATTCAAAATTGGTAGAAGGATAGTGGTCGTTTTGTTTCAATGTAGCCCTTTCCCTGAAATTACCATTTTCTAAACTTTGTAAATACTCTATGGAATCACGCGTTTGGCTGATCTCCATCCTATCAATAAAATTTGAGCCCTTGTGATTTTGTTTGCAATTCTTATTTGTTTTAGCTTTACAGAACGACGTTTTAACATGATTAACGATTCTTGAAATAAAACAAAAATAAATGTACTTGTCAAACTTTTTCTGCTTTTAAATAAAGATGGAAATTCTTTTGACTGTTGAACATCGAAAGAACATCGATTGCTTCTCCAAAGGTGTTTGAACCTTAAAGTGCAGAATCAAAGTACTCCTTCTAAACCAGTGTGCCTGAGTGAAGAATCAATTGTGTCGGATGCGAATATTCCATCCGACACCCCCGGCAGAGTTCTTACCTCCTAAGGCCGACCAACATTTTCCCTGTAACACCCCATTTCTACCCAGCGAATATTATTAACAAATCAGAGTTACAAAATTTCAACAAACAAATGAGATGCTACACTTCTTAAAAACAACTTCATTTAATCTCATGTAAAAACAGATACATAGTGGGATCACAATTCTCAACTTAATTGTCATAACATCTTTTGTTCAACTAAAAACAACTTCAACACAACAAGTATTCAATGACATCAACTTATAATTCAACAACTGAAATATAACAACTATAAAACAACGATTGTTCATCCCCCCGAGTGTTACGTATCAGAGCAAGACCATCTTGACTTGCAATAAAGCAACATAAAGACTCCAAAAACTATTCCGAACTGCCACTGCTATTCTTGAGTACCTGCCCATTTCCCATGGTAGGGGAAATATCAGCAGAAGGGGTGAGATATCTAACAATATAATAAGATGTATGATAAATAATATATTAGATCAGATTATAAAATCACCACTTCACAACTTTTTAGGCAACATAAATCAACAACACAACGACAACGTCTCAATCAACATAAATCAGCGACATAACAACCTTGAAATCAATATTAATCCACAACGCAATAACAACTTAAAAATCACATTCAATTAACAACACAACAACAACGATGCAACATGAAATGCGACTCAAAATGCACATGCATGTGGTACCATTGGAGCAGAACTCCCAGCTTAAAAATTTGCCAATTAATATTGACGTCAACAAGGCATAAGCCTTCCGCTTAATACTTTTGCCAATCTAGGCCAGCATAATATTTTGCCAATCCAGGCCAGCTTAATATGTTATGCCATGTGACCCAACATGAACATCATAATAACAACACAACAACAAATCAGCATTGGCCATAGGCCTACCACTTAAATTCTTGCCAATAATTAGAGGCAATTCAACATATTCCACAGCTTTATACTTCTCAACAACCAGGGTCACAATAACTAGAATTTATAATGCACCAACTAAAAGGTACTAAAATCAATCATTTCATCATCCGGTAATTTTCGACTGAAAATCAGTTAATTAATTCCATTATCAATTTATCTGCCAGCACTACGGAATTATATAACAACTTCTCAACCTGCAACAAGGAACACAACACAAGGAACAACCAATTATATCGCATTACTATTTGTATAATTTTCTTGACTAAACTCATTTAACCAACTTCTCTGCTAAACTCTATCATTTCCACTTCTTACTAGCTTCTTGTCATCCCCCTGTTAAATTCGGGCCAGCAAACAACTTACCAAAACATACTACTAAATTCTACATCACGGTTACTTAAGTATCCTCCTATTAATTCGTCTTAGTACTATTATCAATTTTCTTATAGTCTACACCGGTTTGTATTACTACTGCTGCTTATACTGATGTTCAACTTAATTATGTTTCTTACTAATTCATTGCAACACAATTATTAATTATTTATAGTGGTTCTAATTCACTAATTAAGCCTCTGGTAATTATGTACTCTTTCAAATTATGGCTCTGTACTCGACTAAAGCATATCAGTAATCACACCAGGCTACACCGATCAAGGATCATGAAACAGAATCTCCAACTTCCACACAGCCCAGAATTTGCTCGCGTGACGCTCGTCACGAGAGTGTGACGGTCGTGATGTTGTTCGTGGGTGTGACGGTCGTCATACTTCCATGACGGTCGTCATGACTCCAAAACCTGCGTCCCAACTCAAACCTGCGTTCTCTCTGTTTCTCTCATTCTTTTCCTCTGTTCACTCATGCAGTCCAGGCTTTCCTCTTCGCTTCAGTTCCACAACAACATATTACAACAGCAACGTTGATAATTGTATTCAAACAACATAATTTAATTATCCTACGATTAATTTAACAACATCAATTAATTCCTCCAACCTTCGGTATCAATTCTCATACCATCACAGTGCTACAACAATACAACAAAATCACACAAAACCACAGCGATCAAATGATTCTACGACTAATTCGACCACATTAACCGATTTAGGTAATCAACCATAATGAATCAACACACACATGGACCGAAGCAATTCTACAAATCCAATCCCACATACCATTTATCATAAACCCAATTATAGAGTCATAACCCCACGCTTACCTTGGATTGAAGGTCGCTCTACTCTTCGATTGGCTTTCCGGTTCTGCAATTCCCACGTAATTTTCCAAAACCCCTTGCTCTACTTTCTCTGCAACTTCTCGTATTCTCCAAAACCCTATTTTTCTCTTCCAAGACTTTTTTCAATAACTTCTTATATTCCTGTAACTTCCCTTTCCCACTAACTCCACTTATTCTCTTATTTCTATTGGGCCAACTTACTACACCCCCAACATTGCTACTACCAACCAAGCCCACATACTTTCTTTTATAATTCTAATATAATAACAACATATCATTTCTACAGCTCAAATCAGCTTAATTAATTCAACCAACCACAACACGACTTAAATCAACTTAATCAAATTAATTTGGCTAAAACCAACTTAGCAACTCAACACAACACAATTCCGATAATCAACACAAATCAACACCAAATATACGAATATATTTAATTAAATAATTAATTAAATAAACAGGGCATTACATTCCCCGCGGGGACTACTTTCTCCTAAGCAAGGCAGAATTTCTATTTTGAACCGAAGATACTTCTTCGTCCCCCGCAATGGCCGAGTATCACGTCGTGTTCATCCATTAGTCTATATGTCGCATCAGTTTTGTCAGCATATACATACATACATCATGCATTATTGATTTGCATTCACAAGAAAAATCAACATTCATCAAGAAAAATCAAAGAAAGTGGGATAACTTGTAAAAGGGGTAACCATAAAAACTTAGATTTTTTCTAAGTTATGGAACAAAGTGGTTAGGGTACCAACTTCCAAGGATCATAACTTGAGATCCAAGCAACCATTTTGGCTGATCCAAAGATGGATTTGTAGCTCTCATGGCATACTTTAAAAGTGTCAACTACACCTCATTCCAATTCCTCATGGATTTTAAGTTATGGAATTATCAAAATGGCTAAAAACATGAAATGTCACTTTTCCCAACACTTAGTGAAATTTTCAATAAGTTAGAATCTGCCTTGTTTTTTTTCCAAATGTAGGGGCATTTTTCCCTCAGATCCAAAAAGTGTCAAGACAAACTATGATCACACATATGTTTTATCATATGAGAGCTTTCCAAAATGGCCAAGGACTCCATCAAACTCCACTTGAGCCATAAGTTATGACAGCTGTAATATGCCTTGCTGCAACTGTCATAACAAGGCAGATTTGTGCATTTTGCTTGATTTGAGCAATTTTTGCAAAGGACAAACAAGTCTATCCATCTGAACACCTCAGGGGGAGACCAAGGAGGAACAAACACTAATCCATCAGCCTCCCAAGTCCAAGATTCCCAAAGTAGCATGCCAAACCCTAAAAGGCCTATAAGACTCCAATTTTGTTTCCAAGCATTCAATGTATGCACCAAGGTGGCATGAACGGAGCCATTTCTAACTGAATGAGTCAAGGATAAGCTCTGAACCAAAGACACATAGGCCCGTGCTTTAACCTCTAGTCAATGGCTAGAGGAGACTTGAATTCCTATTGATCAACATTTGCCAAACCTCTGCAACAGTTGCCATTCACTATTTCTTGCAAAACAAACTTGCTCTACTATAAATAGAGCTTATTTGTGTTCTATTTAAGTACACTAAAGCCATCAAACTGATACTTTCCCCAAAATATCCTTCTCACTTCCAAAATTTCATTCTAAAGCAAGTCACTATCGGGTTTTGAGTTTGAGAGCTATTCCAACCAAACCAATCACACACACACCTCACAAACATCATATCTGAGCTGATCAAACACTAAACACACAATTGTAACACCGATTTCTCAGAACCACCAGCCAGTTGCTCAAGTTTTCAACCAAGTTGCAGCTGAGATGCCATGAAGTGATCCAGCCATTTTCAATCATGTCCAAGCATTCAAACACACTCCATATGGTGTAGAGAAGCTGTTCAGATCATCACAACTCATCTGTAACACCTCCAACTCAAAAATCATATTGCTCTTGCTATTACAACCTTCAACATGGAAGCTCTACAACGGGTAAGTGTTTATCCGCTTTCATTTACCGTATTCATATGTATATAAACTGTATTGTGGGGTTGTTTCACTGTAAGTCTTCTTTCACATCCTTTTATATACTTGTCATATATCAACTGTGTAATACTAGTATAGTTATTTAGAGTTTTCCTGGGCAACTACGTCTAGAACTAGGTAAAGCCCTGTTGGTCTATCTTAAATACAAACAAAACTAGATCCCCCATAGGATTACCAGACACACTCTTCCCTTCTCTTGGGGTTAATCAATATGGAACAAAGAGAAAGGCAGTATTCTCGGTGAACCTTTTCTCAGACTGTCACCCTTAGAAATTGTCAAAGAAATTCTACTCCCCAGAGTTGATCTATTCTCCGTGAATAGCATCTCTTGAGTTTCTTCCAAATTCTAGAACTTTCCTGGAATGATCTCTTCTCAGTGAATTGCATTTCTTGAACTTCTTTTGGTTTGGGGACCCATAAGCTTCCTAAAAGCATCCCTGCCTCCTTTTTGGCTTTGTACAAGGACCCTTCGGCTTCTTAGAAGTTATCATGCCTTCTCTTGGGCTTAATACAAGGACCTTAACGACCTCTTAAAGGTATAAGACAGAACTTAGTCATCCTTTGCTAGAGCAATCTTTCCAGTGTCAAACCTCTGGCCACCTTAGGGTTGATTCTCATCCCTTAAGGCCCTTGCCCTCTTTTTGGCATCCTACAAAAAATAAAACTCTTCCACACCGGTAGACTTGGATAGTCTAATCCTCTTGAGTCTCAAAGACATTCTCAAGTTCCCTATAAACATAGGAAGAAACCCCGATCATTTTGGATCAATCTCCAACAGAAACCCGGTATCTCTCATGAGAGTTCCCCACACTTGGACATACCTTGGGATCTCAGTAATCCCCAGCAGAAAGATAGCCTCCTCCTAGGCTTTGTATAATGATCCTTTCCTCAGAAAAATTAGCCTCCTCTTGGGCTTTGTACAAAGATCCTCCCGCCAGCAGAGATAACCATTTCAGACTCTCTTGTTGAGTCGATCACCTTTTCAGACTCTCTTGTTGAGTCAATCACTCTCATAGACTCTCTTGTTGAGTCAATCACCTTTTTTTGGACTCTCTTGTTGAGTCAGCCCTTTTTAGCCTCAATCTCGGGCTTTGTACGAGACAGATAAGATCACTCTCTTATTGAGTCAAACCCTTTTAGCATCTGTCTTGGGCTTTGTACAAGACACCTATAAACACTCTCTTGTTGAGTATAAAAGACTCTCTTGTTGAGTCAAATCATTTTAGCCTCCGTCTTGGGCTTTGTACGAGACACATATAAACGTCCCCAACGGAGTCAAAAATCCCTTTTAGCCTCAATCTTGGGCTACGTACAAGATAGAAAGAACATTTTCCTCGAAAAAGTCAAACTGTCAGCCTCCTCTTAGGCTTCATGTAAGGATATCCCCAAAGAGTCAGTTTCTTTTAGCCTCCGTCTCGGGCTTTGTACAAGACACCAATATATCCACTCTCTTGTTGAGTCGGTCTCATACAGCCTCCTCTTAGGATTTGTATAAGGACTTCCCTAGTGGAGTCAATCAACCTTTTAACTTCAACCTTGGGCATTGAGCAAGGCACACATAAAATCATCAATATCTCTTTAGAGATAACAAATTCTCTTTCAGGCAACCTTTTAGCTTCAATCATGGGCTTTGAACAAGACACAAATACTCCATTTAGCCTGTCTTGGGCTTTGAACGAGACACCAAAACAGCTTCTTCCTCCCTTAGAATAGGAGGAACTACGATCGCTCTGATTTCCCTGTTTCGTTAAACGGGAATACGTAGGCATAAGATTGTGAAATCTTAGCGAGCATACTAATCAAAAACTCAAAATCCAGTACCTCCGTCAATCAACCCAAAAGCATCAAATCTAAACACCTTACCAAAAACCTCAAAAAATAGTCCAGATACTGTGTTCTTAGGAAAAATAACCTAAAAGAGACCCACGGTTTTGATAGCATCTGTAAACCAACAGTCAGCTGTTTGAACTCTGTATGCAAGCAGGGTTAATTGGAGACATCTATTTCCCTTCCTTAATCAGCTTCACAGGATAAAAAATGAATCGAACTGTAGTACCAAAGCGATAGTGATTCGAAACCACAAAAATCGCGCTACAACGACAGCAGACTGGATCACCCGAGCGAGCTGCAGTATCATAGAGTAATCTCAAATGAGGGTAGTATCGCATGACAACTATTTTCGATAACTTCCGCACTACAAAAAAGTAACAAGGTCTCAGCCTACTAAATCCTCAGTTTCACGGACGCCACAATTGAACAATTTGCTTTCAACAACCGAAGTCGTATAGGCATTGAATCCGCAAAGGGTATTTGTAGCGAGCGATTTTGGGTGTGGTTGCGAAGCACTACCGCTCTTTGGTATCTACAGCTCGATTCATTTTTTATCCTATTGAAGCTGATGAAGGAAGGGAAATAGATGTCTCAAATTAACCCTGCTTGCAAACTGAGGTTAAACAGTCAAAACTGTTGGTTTACAGATGCTACAAAGATTCGGGGTCTCTATTGGGTTTATTTTGTTAAAAGTAGTGTTCGGTCGATGGGTGGGAGGTTTAGGACGGATGTATGAAAGTATGGGATTTTGGGTTTTTGTTTAGTGTGCTCGCTAAGATTTTTCTTTCAATCTTATGCCTACGTATTCCCGTTTTTTCCGAAATAGGGAAATCAGAGCGATCGTAGTTCCTCCTATTCTATGGGAGGAAGTGGTGTTTTGGTGTCTTGTTCAAAGCCCAAGACGTGAAGCGAAAGGTCTATTTGTATCTTGTTCAAAGCCCAAGATGTGAAGCTAAAAGTGGTTTGCCTTTAGAGAGAATTTGTGATCTCTAAAGAGGTTTGTTTGTCACAACTGTTGGGTGACTGGTTTATAAAGGAGGATTACTTTAACTGGGATATGTGAATCCAGCAATGCCATAATCTCCTTTATAAGGGTTTTTGACCTGAAGGAGAAGACTTTAAGTCAGTATAGAGCAATGCCATCTTTCCTTAGGATTTTCTCATGCTAAAAGAGGGACAATGGCATGGATGTAGATGATCCAGAGGCTTGCCACTTACAGCGATTAGATGAAGGGAAAGGAGTTGTTGATGTTTGTTTACTGTGAACGAGGCACAACTTTGATGCTAAAAGGTTGATTGGATCAACCAGTGGTTTTCTTATACAAAGCCTAAGAGGAGGCTAATATGTGTCTCGTACAAAGCCCGAGAGAGAGGCTAAAAGGTTTTGACTCAACGAGGGAGTCCTTTGGTATCTCGTATAAAGCCCGAGATGGAGGCTATTTGACTCAACAAGAGAGTTTTTTTTTATCTCGTACGAAGCCCGAGATGGAGGCTAAAAAAAGCTTGGTTTCGCTGGGGAGGATCATTGTATAAAGCCCAAGAGGGAGGCTATGGCGCTGTTTCAGTTGAGTGACAGGTCCAGTATGCTGATTTAAAGAGTAAATCAGTTCTTATATGAGTAATATTGGCACTCAAGGATTTTGATTTGAGGATCAGGGATATTTCCTTTTCTTTAAGGAAGTGGGAAATCCGAGGGTATTGAGACTGTCCGAGTCTACGGGTTTTCTTCCTATTTTTGAGGGGAGCTTGAGAATGTCTTGGAGACTCAAGGAAATTAGACTGCCCAAGTCTAAAGTTTCATCTTTTGTACTATGCTTTGGGAAACAGTAGTAGACTCTTGGAAAGACTATTCTATTGAGATGACTGATTTCTGTTCCTATACCTCTAGGAGGTCATCGGGACAATTTGTACGAAGCCCAAGAGGAGGCTGGAAACTTTTAAGAAGCCGGTAGGTCCTTGTATGAAGCCCAAGAGGAGGCTATCATTCCCGGAGGAAGAATCATTATACGAAGCCTAAGAGGAGGCTGTGAATACTTCTAAGAAGCCGACGGGTCCTTGTACAACGCCCAAGAGGAGGCGGGGATGCTTTTAGGAAGCCTGTGGGTCCTTGAACAATGCCCAAGAGGAGGCCGATGCTTTTAAGAAGCCGCTGGGTCCCCAAACCCCCAGAAATTCAGGACAATCCATTCACGAGGAATAGATCAAGCCAGGAAAGTTCGAAAATTTGGAAGAAACTCAAGAGATGCCATTCACGGAGAAAATATCATCTCTGGGGAATAGAGTTTCTTGACAACTTCTACGAATGACAGTCTATGAAAGGGTTCACCGAGAATGCTGCCTTTCATGTCTCCATATTGTTTAACCCCAAGAGGAGGGAAGACTGTGTCTGGTAATCCTTTGGGTATCTAGTTTTGACTATTTAAGAGTGATCAACGGGCTTAATGCTAGACGTAGTTGCCGGGGAAACTCTAAATATCTATACTATTATTACACAGTTGATATGAGTTTATGAAAGAAGACTTACAGCGAGACAGCCCCACACTACAGTTATATGTATATGAAAGCGGTAAATGAAAGCATATAAACACTTACTCGGTTGTAGAGCTTCCATGCTGTTTGGTTAGTTGTTCAACAAAGAAAGATTGAAAACAACAGTATATTTCAAAATCAAAGGAGAAAGTGCTTTGAAAAAGAAAGATTTGGGGCTTACAGCTCAAGGAGAGGCCCAGGGTTTTATCAGTGATCACACTGTTTGAATTTGTACAGAGGGACTTATACAAGTGACTGGGGCCCAAAAATTGTTTTCTGTACAAAGGGATTGGTCTTACACTCTCTCAAGAGGCCTAGAAAGGTTTAAATAAAAAGAGTGGGGCTTATGACATGAGGGTAGGCCCAGATGATTTTCGTTTGAAATGGCGATCGCGCCGAGATTTTCTTTTAACGCAAAGGGGCTTATACAATATCTGAGGCCCAAAGTTGTTTTTGGTTAAAAGGGGATTGGGTCTTACACTCTATTAGAGGCCCAAAGTTTTGAATGGGTCTTATAGCTCGAGGAGAGGCCCAAAGTTTTTTTTAAAAGGCGACGATCGCGCCGTTCACTTGTACAGAGGGACTTATACAATAAGTGAGGCCCAAAGTTGTTTGTACAAGGGAATTTGGTCTTAAACTCTATTAAGAGGCCCAAAAATGTTTTAAGAAAAGAGTGGGGCTTATAACACGAAGGTAGGCCCAAACTTGGTTTTTCAATGGATGATGATTGCGTAGAACTTTTTGAAATACAACGGGAGTTATACAATAAGTGAGGCCCAAAATAGGTTGTATTTACAAAGGGTTGGGTCTTACACTCTATTAGAGGCCCAAAAAGTTTTGAAAATGTTTTATGAGGGTTGAATTAATCCAAAACCCTAATTTGTTTTCAAAATGTATTTTAATTGAATAAAAATTCAATTAAAATGATCAAAATTGTTTAACATATGGAAAACAAATTGTGATCTTGGATTAATGCTTCAAAAATTAAGTATTGACCTACAAAATAATTAGAAGGCATTAAAAGTTGCAAAATCAAGGTGAAAAAAATATTCAAAATGTCAAAAACAATTAAAATATTAATTCTTTGCAAAAATATCAATTATATGAAATAAATAATATTTTTGGGATTTTTTGGGAAAATAAAATATTTTAACATTTTTGTGAATATTAAAAAAAGAATCAACTCAAAATCATTAAAACTCAGAGAGAAATTAATTTTTGAATCAATTAAATAAAATCACAAAATTCAAATATTTGAATTTATGAAAATAGCGCTAAGAACATGGACCAAGAACACGCGCGTTTTCCGCCTTGCCCAGATTTGCATTTTCTATCCAATCTCACTAAATACTTGATTATATCATGCAATCCACATACCAATCAACTCGTTTCAACCTCACGATCATGTCTATGGCAATTAATTTCATTTAAATTAAGCATAAAACAAGAAATCACGAAAAATCCTCAAGAACCCTAAATTCTGCATGAAGGCTGGGATTTTTAATACACGATTCAAACTAAGCAATTACTTGAGGGGAAACATTCAATGCATGATTATGAACATTTGGCAAAAGTATTGTGCGAGGAAATATGCATAGATTGAGAGATGACCAAGTTTAGGCTTACCTCTAGGTCGTGACAGCAAGAGCAAATTGATTTCTGAGTTGGAGGTGTTACAGATGAGTTGTGATGATCTGAACAGCTTCCTTACACCCTATGGAGTGTGTTTGAATGCTTGGACTTGATGGAAATTGGCTGGATCACTTCATGGCATCTCAACTGCACTTTGGTTAAAACCTTGAGCAATTGACTGGTGATTCTGAGAAATCAGTGTTCCAGATGTTGTTTAAGTGTTTGATCAGCTCACATATGATGTATATAAGGTGTGTGTGTGATTGGTTGAGTGGAATTGCTCTCTAATGAAAAACCCAATAGTGACTTGCTAAGAAAGGCATTTTTGAGAGTGAGAAGTGGATTTTGAGAAAGGTAAGTGTTGTAGGCCTTTGGTGTACTTAAACTAATCACAATTGAGCTCTATTTATAGTAGAGCAAGTTTGTTTTGCAAGGAATAGTGAATGGCAACTACTGAGTAGGTTTGGCCAATGTTGGCAAATGAAAATCCAAGTCTCCTCTAGCCATTGACTAGAGGTTAGGGCACAGGCTACTGGTCCCCTTGGTCTTGGATAAGTCTTGACTGAATTCAGTTGAGAATGGCTCAGTCCATGCCACCTTGACGGTTCCATTGAATGCTCCAATCTAAAATTGGAGTCTTGTCCCTATTTTGGGCAATTCTAGGTTCAACATGTTATTTCTTGTTCCAAGGACTTTGGAGGCTTGGCTCAGTGATTGTCCCCTTTAGATTGAATCCTCAGATGTATCCAAAGTGATGACAAGGCTTGGAATTTGCTGATTTTGGCAAATCGAGCAAAAGCGCAAAAATCTGCCTTGCCTTGGCAGATTTCAGCAAGGCAATTTGCCAATGTCATATCTCATGGCTCAAGTTGTATTTGGTGATGTTCTTGGCCATTTTGGAAAGCTCTTATATGATACAACAACTGTTTGACCATATTTGGTTTTGATACTTTTTGGATCCAAGTGAAAAATGCCCCTACATTTGGAAAAAAGCAAGGCAAAATCTGACTTAGTGAAATTTTCACTAAGTGTTGGAACAAAGCGACTTTTCTTGATTTTGATCACTCCATAACTCAAAATCCATGAGGAATTTGGACATAGGTCAGTATGAAGCTTTTGTAGAGGGCAATGAAATCTACAAATCAAGCCTTGGATGAAAAAAAAATGGTTTTGTGGTTTAGGAGTTATGATCCTCCCAACTTGGTACCTTTGTCACTTTTTTTCCATAACTTAGAAAATTTTCTAAGTTTTTATGGTTACCCCTTTTACAAGTTAACCCATTTTCTTTGATTTTTCTTGATGAATGATGATTCAAATCATACATAAACATCATTTTAGGGTTAAAAATCCATTTTTGTGAAAAATCTCAAAAAGTCAAAGTTGACTTTTGTGCACAGTTGACTTTTTATCCGATGAATTCCAAACTGTGCAATTCTTTAGGAAATCATGTCCTTGTCCTAAATCAAACTTGAAGGACATGTTCTATGGGTATTATAGAGGATATTGAATCATGTCTTAGGGCTTGGGAGCATGTCCTGGTCAAAAGTCAAAGTTACAGTTGACTTTTCCCGCGAAACCCTAATTGTGGTTCAGATGAAATTGAAACTTGTTGCTCAAGCTTCTTGGATCAATCCATTGTTCCAAATGGATCAATATGGTATATTAGAGACCCTCAAATCATGTCTTGAGGTCTTGGTTCATGATTTGTCCGAAAAGTCAACTTAGGGGTGAATTAGGTCAAGAAACCCTAATTCTTGATTTTTGATGAATGCATCCCCTGAGGCAAAATTGACTGGATGATTAAGTTTATGAGGTTCCATGGAGCATATTAGGTTATGTTTTGGATCTTTGGCTCATGCCAAGAGGAAAATTTCCATCTAGAGGCCCTGATCGATCAAAACCCTAATTTGGTGACACTAGCGATCTTGAGGCTTGATCCACCTAAAAGGGAGCATCCTTGTGCTTAATCCTTGAAGTGGGAGTCCTTTTGATCCATTGTGTATGTTTGAGGGTGTAGACAAGTTGAATATCATGTCATTCCTTGATTGATCCTTTGTCTAAAAGCTCTGAGAGGGCTTGAAACCCTGAGTTTGATTGTAGTGAATGCTCACCCATCTTTGGGGAGACTGATGAAGTATGATGGTTCATCCATATTGTGATGATGATTTCCACAATGATGAGAAATCTTAGTGGTCAAAATTTAGGGTATGACAGATGCCCCTATTTAATCTTCTTGGACACGAAGGTGTGAATGACGAAGGTATTCGGGCATTCGGGGTGCAAGAGGATTAAATATTGGAATACCCGAAATTTTGATGGTGGTTAAGAATGGCAGATCGCATTCATCTTCTTTTGCTGAGAAATGATGCTTAGAAAAGGTAAACTTCCCCTCGATCCTGGTCTTCAACCAAGAAACTGGTCTCAGTTTTCTTTTGTCAACTTCCCCTCGATCCTGGTTTCTTACCAAGGATCTGGTCTCAGTTTTCTTTTGTCAACTTCCCCTCAATCCTGGTTTCTTACCAAGGATCTGGTCTCATTTTCTTTTGTCTATGAACTTTATTGACAAGGGACGCTGTTTATAGCGGTTTTCCTTCAAACTTCTCGCCGAATTTTCCTGGGGAGATGCCATTTGAGTGGAAAAAGTTTTGATGTCAGACTTGCTGGGGAACCCATTCGTCTGAATTGTAGAGGTGTACAAACTTCTCTGTTGGAGATGCCATTTGTTGACTATATTTGGGGAATGTGAGTCCCTTGAAAGACTGCCTTCGTTTGGGGTCTTACATCATACTTTTCTCGGGATTTTCCCGGAGAAATGCCATATGATAGGATCCATTTTTGAGGTGCCGATGACCTTTTCATCAGTGGTTCTTTCGGAGGAAAACTGCCGTATCACCGAATCTCTGATTATGAGGCTTTCTCTCGGGATTTTCCTTAATTCGGGAAAGCAAGGATATCATCTTCAATGGCGAAGAGTGATATCTGTTGAAAGTTTCTCTGGTTTTTCAGAGGCTCAAGTTATCAAAGTGGTCCAGGACCTATCTTCAATTTAGAAATAACTGGAGGTGAGATTGTTCAAATGATTCACTTCCTGACGAGGAAAGAACTGACAAATCGATTGAGAGGACTATTATCACTAGGGGATAAGACCGACTAGAGTGATAGTGATGCAATATGAATGCAAATGTAAATCATTAATACATGATGTATGTATGTATATGCTGACAAAACTGACGCGACATACAAACTAACGGATGAACACGACTGGATACTCGGCCGTCGCGGGAGATGAAAGGTATCACTTGGTTCAAGATAGCAATTCTACCTTGCTTAGGAGAAGTAGTCCTCGCGGGGAATACTGTTAATCGGGCTTAGGAGATGAGAACTCGGCCGAGGCGTGTCAGACGAAACAAGGTCTCTGACACAGTTAATCCCTTCATTCAGGCGTACTGGGTTAGAAGGAGTACTTTGATTCTGGACTTTAAAGTTCGCTTACTTCTGGAGAAATGGTTTATGCTCTTTTGATGTTCAACAGTCAAAAGAAATTGCCATCTTTATTTTAAAGCAGAAAAAGTTTTACAAGTAAATTCATTTTTGTTTTATTTCAAGAATCGTTGAGCATGTTAAAATGTCGTTCTGTAAAGCTAAAACAAATGGGAATTACAAACAAAATCACAAGGGCTCAAATTTTATTGATAAGATGGAGATCAGCCAAACGCGTGATTCCAAAGAGTATATACAAAGCTAGAAAATGGTAATTTACAGGGAAAAAGGGCTACGTTGAAACATAACGACCACTATCCTTCTACCAACTTTGAATTCGGGACATCCTGAGCTTCTGTCGAAGATGACCTTGACTGGAGTTTTCCTCCGATGGATAGTGTAACTGCTGCTGCTGAGGGACTTGCCTCTGTTGAACATAGTTACTTGCCATTATCCCTAACTTTTGTCTGGATTGTAATGTGATGTTTCCAATCCACCGGGATGATTTTTTTTTTATTTTGTCTCTAACTTTTGCTTGGACCGCCCTTTCAGGTTTTCAATCCACCGAGACGTTTTTTTAGGCGAAGTATTTCTTGACTACATCAACGTTCGTGGGATAGGCAAATTCCTCTCCGTCCATGGTTGCAAGTCTCAAGGCGCCGCCTGAGAAAGCTTTCGTGACCACATAGGGGCCATCATAATTCGGAGTCCATTTACCCCGAGAATCAGTGAGAAATGATTATATCTTTTTGAGCACAAGGTCTCCTTTCCTGAAGACGCTAGGTCGGACCTTTTTGTCAAACGCCTTCTTCATTCTCTGTTGATACAACTGACCGTGGCATAGTTCTGTGATTCGCTTCTCTTCAATCAGATTCAGTTCATCGTGTCGACTTTGACACCATTCAGCTTCTGTAAGCTTTGCTTCCATCAATACCCGGATTGATGGGATCTCTACATCGATGGGGAGCACTGCTTCCATGCCATATACTAGAGAGAAAAGGGTTGCCCCTATTGAAGTGCGGACAGATGTTCGATAACCGTGAAGAGCAAAGGGTAGCATCTCGTGCCAGTCTTTGTAGGTTACAACCATCTTCTGAACAATCTTCTTGATGTTCTTGTTAGCCGCTTCTACCGCTTCGTTCATCTTGGGTCGGTAGGGAGATGAGTTATGGTGTTCGATCTTGAACTCTGCGCACAACTCTTTCATCATCTTATTGTTCAAGTTATATCCATTATCTGTAATGATCTGGCTCGGAACACCATAACGGCAGATGATGTTATTTTTGATAAATCAGACCACCACTTGTCGAGTTACATTAGCGTACGACGCTGCTTCGACCCACTTAGTGAAGTAATCAATGGTTACCAGAATGAACCGATGTCCGTTTGTAGTTTTGGGCTCAATCAAGCCGATCATGTCGATTCCCCATATGGAAAAAGGCCATGGGGAAGAAAGAACTTTGAGATGCGTTGGCGGTACATGAATTTTGTCGGAGTATATCTGACACTTGTGACACCTCCTCATGTACTTGTAGCAGTCGGATTCCATGGTCAACCAGTAGTACCCTGCCCTTAGAATTTTTCTCGCCATTATGTGTCCGTTGGCATGAGTGCCAAAGGATCCTTCATGAATGTCTTTTATCAGCATGTCTGCCTCTGGTCTGTCTATGCATTGGAGCAAGACCATGTCAAAATTTCTCTTATAGAGAGTATCACCGCTCAGGAAGAAGCTACCTGCTAGCCTTCTGAGGGTTTTTCTGTCCTTCCTTAGTGCCCCAGGTGGGTACTCTTGTTTTTGAAGGAAGCATTTGATATCGTGATACCAAGGTTTGTCGCTATGACTACTTCAATCGTGAAGATGTAAGTGGGCCGTTCAAGGTGCATGATGTCGATCTTAGGTAAGTCGTTCCATTGACCTACACTAATCTTGGAAGAGAGAGTGGCTAATGCATCAGCCATGTGATTCTCATCACGAGGGATATGATGAAACTCGACTCTGTTGAAGAAGGGTAACAACCTTCTTGCATAGTCTTTGTAAGGAATCAATCCTGATTGGTATGTGTTCCAATCTCCTTTTATCTGATTGATAACCAAGGCTGAGTCGCCGTATACGTCCAAGTTTTTGATCCTTAAATCAATCGCTTCTTCGAGACCCATAATACAAGCTTCGTATTCGGCCTCGTTGTTTGTACATTTGAACGTAAGTCGAGCGGTGAAAGGAATGTGGGTACCCTGAGGGGTAACAGTTATTGCCCCAATTCCGTTTCCATAATGGTTAACTGCTCCGTCAAAGATAAGTCCCCACTGGGAACCTGGTTCTGGCCCTTCACTGGGTAGCGGTTCGTCGTAGTCTTTCATTATTAGGTACATGACATCTTCGTCTGGGAAGTCGAACCCGATTGATTCTTGATCATCAATCGGTTGATGAGCCAAATTATCGGCTAAAATACTCCCTTTAACGGCTTTCTGAGCATGGTACTCTATGTCATATTCTGATAACAACATCTGCCAACGGGCAATCCTTCCCGTGAGAGCAGGTTTTTCAAATACATACTTGATTGGATCCATTTCGGAGACCAACCAAGTAGAGTGACGAATCATGTACTGACGAAGACGTTTGGCTGCCCAAGCCAAAGCACAACAAGTTTTCACGAGCATTGTGTACCAAGTTTCACAGTCGATGAACTTCTTGCTTAGATAGTAAATGGCAGATTCTTTCCGTTTGGTTTCGTTCTGTTGGCCAAGTACACACCCTATTGAGTCTTCCAAGACTGTGAGGTAGACAATCAGTGGTCTTCCTTCCACTGGAGGTGATAGAATCGGAGGATTCAACAGATATTCCTTAATACTGTCGAAGGCGGTTTGACAATCTTCTGTCCAAACGCAATCCTGGTTCTTTTTGAGTAACTTGAAAATCGGCGCACATGTGGCAGTAATGAGGAATATGAATCTGGAGATGTAGTTAAAATGTCCCAGGAATCCTATGATTTGTTTTTCAGTTTTCGGAGAAGGCATTTCTTGAATGGCCTTGACCTTGTCAGGATCAACCTCAATTCCTTTCTGGCTGACGATGAACCCTAAGAGTTTCCCTGAATGGACACCGAAGGTGCATTTGTTGGGATTCAAGCGGAGTTTGTATTTTCTCAGACGCTCGAAAAGTTTTGACAAGTGGGTCACATGCTCCTCTTCTGTCTTAGATTTTGCAATCATATCATTGATATATACCTCGATTTCCTTGTGTATCATGTCATGAAACAGAGTAGTCATGGCCCTTTGATAGGTTTCCCCGGCGTTCTTCAAACCGAACGACATTACCTTGTAACAAAAGGTACCCCATGGGGGTAATGAACGAAGTTTTATCCATGTCTTTCGGTGCCATTTTAATCTGGTTATGGCCCGAGAATCCATCCATAAAGGATAAAACTTTGAACTTTGCTGTACTGTCTACCAGCATGTCAATGTGTGGTAAAGGAAAGTCGTCCTTTGGACTAGCCTTGTTTAGATCTCTGTAATCAACACACATTCTGACTTTTCCGTCCTTTTTCAGAACGGGTACGATATTGGCTAACCATTGAGGATATTTTGACGTAGCGAGGAAACCCGCATCAATCTGTTTCTGTACCTCCTCTTTGATTTTGATGGCCATGTCCGGGTGAGTGCGTCTTAACCTCTACTTTACTGGCAGACATTCCGATCTTAATGGTAAATGATGTTCCACGATGCTGGTATCCAACCCTCGCATATCCTGATAGGACCAAGCGAATACATCGGGGAATTCTTTGAGAAGCTTTATCAAACTCTCTTTGGCAGTTGGACTGAGCAGTGCCCCAATCCTGATTTCTTTTTTCTCTTTTTTCGAACCCAATTACCGTTTCCAATGGCTCTTTGTGAGGTTCAATGGACCTTTCCTCTTGTCTGAGTAGTCGGGAGATCTCTTTTGGAATTTCGTTGTCAACTTCTTCTTCAGCCCCAAATACTGGGAACTCAAAGTCGGGAGAAGGCATTGGATCGTATGTTTCAACGGGGTTTAAAACAAGCAATTTGCATGACGTGATGATTCATGTTTAGAAGAGATAGAGAAAATGCAAGTGTGTGTAGTGTATTTTTTTTTTACTGCTTGTTTTTATTATTGAATTGTTTTTTAGGATTACCATTTTCTGAGAAAAAGCAAAAAGAGAAAACAGCAATTAATGCGGAAATTACAGAACGATGTTATTTTATTAATGAACAAGTCGATTCTTGTAACTACAGCCCTATAAAACAAAACTCTGTCGCTTTGGGCGAAGCGAAGAGGGAAAATTTATAGAAAGCGAGCCCTATCAAAACATCTGTTTCACCTGGGTAGGGTAAAAGGTTAAAGACGGCAATTATTACCTTCGAATCATCGACAACAACCCATTGGCGGCGAACTCCTCGGTGAATCACAAAGTCTGGCACCTTCCTTGATTTGTCTTTAGAAATGACGCTGATTTCTGGTGGAGCAGGATCATTGGAATCTGTCTCCCAGGCAGAGTTGTCGTAGGAGAATTCCTCTGTTACATTTTGCATAGCATTTGTGCTCTCAGCTGTATCTCCCCATCCAGTTGGCTGGATATCTTCGAGCCTGATACGAGAGCTTTCAGGAGCAGTGTACTTGACCATGAAGTCGTATTTTCCACTTGGTTGTCCCAAGGTGTCCCACACTTCTTTCGAACTGGAGGAGTCATCCCTCTCGATGACGTTGACCTCGGGAAAAGCATAGTTGATGAATTCAAGTCCTGCAAACGTTGCAAATTCATCGTCATGTTGAGTAGTGTCTGAATGACCTGAGTGTTGATCCCATGACATGGTGGGGACACATGTATCCTGTTCAATGATGCTCAGCTGAGTTTCATTACTCGGCTGACTTTCTGGCCCCAAGTCTCCTGGGTAAGGCTGCCACATTGGCAGGCCATCCATCGGGCCATAGTAGTTGTGGTCAACGTTGTCTTTCATCAGAGTGTCCCCTCTAATGAATTTGGCGGAGCACGACATCCTTCCGGATCACAATCTCCAAATATCATATCGACGTCTGACCGGGGTATAAATCTCGGGCTCTGTGTAGGAAAGCAAAATGGAGTCTGCATTTCGTCCTGAGACATATAACTGTCCTCGTTAAGATAGGACTTCCATTCCTCATCTGTGTCGGAGGGATCCTCCTCATTGATAGTGTGTACTTCTTAAGACACTGGGTGAAGGAAACCTCTACTGTGGAAGAAATCCTAAATGGGATGAATACTTTCATCGCTGGCAACTGTCCGGGTACAGGTTGCAGAAAAACCAAGACCCTTCTTTGTTGTATTGCTAATAGGGATGACAAGTTGTCCCCATCCTGTTGTATCGGTACTCTAGACCGCTTTAATAGCATCTTTGTATGAGGAAATCGAAGTTCCTCCTCCGGCTTGTTCGTCCTTATGTAGCGAAAGCGCTTGGAACTGGGTTCCAATTATCCCTTCTGGTTCCACATAAGTGGATGACGATAAATTGCTGACGAGCAAGGCCTGTTCCCCACAGACTGTGATGAGTTGGCCGTTCTGGACGAACTTTAGCTTTTGGTGGAGGGTCGAGGTGACCGCTCCAGCCTGATGTATCCATGGTTTTCCTAATAAACAACTGTACGTTGCCCGGATGTCCATGACCTGGAAAGTGTGAGGACCGATAGTTATGGGAAGGTCAACTTCGCCGATAACTATTTTTCTGGATCCGTCAAATGCTTTGACGACGACCTCACTGGTTCTCATCGGAGGGCCTTTGAATGATAATTTAGTCAATGTGGACTTCTGCATAACATTCAGGGCTGACCCTGTGTCTACCAGTACGTTGGCTAAAGCATTGTCCTGGCAGTTGACTATGATATTGAGTGCCATGTTATGACGGCGGCCCTCTTTAGGTAATTCCTCATCACTAAATCCCAAGTTATTGCAAGAATTGGTGTTAGAGACAATACTATCAAACTATCTGATTGTTACATCCTGTTCCACAAAGGCTTTCTCCAAGACTTTCTGTAGAGCCTCCCTGTGCGCTTCTGAACTGAGTAACAGTGATAATACCGAGATCTTTGAAGGAGTCTGTAATAGTTGATCAACAATGTTGTATTCACTCCTTTGAATGAGCTTCAGCATCTCATCATCATTTTTCGAAAGGTCGGGATTACTGGATTGACCGACTGGTGGATTGGGAGCTTCTGTCTGAAGTTCCTTTTCTTTGTTAGACTCTCCAACTCCTCTGTTGAAGATTCTACCACTCCGTGTTACACGACTGATGTCTGCAATATTCACGACGGAGGGTAATGGAATTTCCTTTCCATTCACAAATATCGTTGCACCGTATTTGTAAGGGATTGCCTTAGCTTATTCATACGGTAGTGGTCCCGGCAGATAGACGACTATGGGAACCTTCTGGTTTTTTTGACCATCGTACGTAATCTCGATCCGTTCCCGGTTGGGAATTCTTGATTCGTCAAGTAGAGGGATAATGGTGAAAACATCCCTAATTCTCTGATGATCAGAGATGACGACAACGTCCTCAATTTGATCGGCAAGGTAGTGCGGCGACTAATTGATGGGTCCGAAACCTGGATATGGGCGAATCTCTCCACGATCCACCTGCCCCTGGAGAGCTGCTCGCATAAGGTAGAACCCTTGGTTACTTTCCAAACAGACTCCACAACGTTCATAATTGTGTGGTGGCACCTGGCCACGTCCACTTTGAATACAATGTAACCTCACTAGGTTAGCTTCCACGAGTCGGACATCCTGACTTTGACGCCGAGTGGGGTTTTTGTTATTGATACTAATTTGCTGAGTATCCTCATCCATATAGATTGGCATCCACCAATGATTTAACAAGTACTGAAGTACTTCCTGGACAAGGGCACATCCCTGATCGTTTTAGCAACCCGCTTTACAGCTGTGATAATTATGTGATATCAGGAATCCGAGTCGGACCTGCTCAGCATGCAATTCTACCAATTTGGTATTCATCAAGCGAATGTCGAAGATCTGAACCATATTGATCTGATAGGGATTCCTATCATGGTAGTCCTGGATCCATCCAAGATCCATCTGACGCTGGAGGGCCTCCTGTATAAAAGCGCATCCCTGTTTGTTTATCGAGCAAGTCAGACAAGAACTGTAATCGTGCCACGACAGATTATGATACAGCTTTGCCTTGAGTGCATTGCCACCAAGTTGGCATTCATTGCACGGATGTCGTGGTTCTGAATGACATTGGAATTCGTGTAGACCATGTTAACTCCACGAACTCGGTGCTCTTTGATCCATCCAAGATCCATCTGTTCCTGTGGAGCTGCTTGCACCACAGAACATCCTTGATTACTTTTAGAGCAGATATCACACTGGTGATAATTATGAGGTGGCACAAAGCCATATCCACTCTGTCTATAATGCATCTTGACCAGATTGGTCCTTAACAAGAGTACATCATGAATTTGATAGACGTTGTTAAATTCTTTCTCAATCAAGTTGACTGCAGCTTTCTCATGCTGAGGCAGCGGGTTCGTGAGAACATTGGGATTCGTATCTTTGAAAGATAAGAGCCTGCTCCTAACAAGCTTTTGCACTTCAGATTTGAAATTGAGACAGTTCTCTATGTTATGCCCTGGACCTCCTTGATGATAAGGGCATGTCTGATCCACCTTAAACCAAAAAGGTGGATTTTCCGGTACTGTAAGAGGAGACTTAGTCTGGATGTGCCCCTTAGCCAGTGCTAACAGAAAGAGTTCTGCGTATAACATGGTGTAGCACCCGACAATTTGCCCTCCTTACTTTAATACTAACTGGCTTATGTTTCATTACATTTTTGCATTATCATATGTGCATATCATTGGTTCTTAGCATGGGGTCAAGGTGCCTGAGTTATTCTTCAGAGGGTCAAGCAAGAGAGCTCAAGGGATCACTCTCTCCAAACCAGTGCATGAATTAGGGTTTTGAAATTCTTGGGTTTATTGCTCCAATGGTCAAGCTCCTTGGGTTTTTATCATCACCAAATGGCATATCTTATCTTTGTTGGAGAGGATCCACATCATATTCAGAGGAATTTGGATTTGGAGGCTGTGTTATTTCCTCCTAGACTGAGGGTACCAAAACTAGGGTTTGCCATAGGGTCAGTTTATTTCTGATTTTTTGGGCAAGACTTGATTCCATGGTATTCCTTGGGTCTCTAAGTATCTAGGGGTGGGAGGTTGTCCATCAGTTTGGTTCAGGAGAGATTTAATTGGCCAATGGATTGGAAATCAGGTGAATTGGGTAAAAGTCAACAGTGAGAGGAGAAGTCAACTGTGGAGTTTTGAGGTTTTCTCCAAGGTTTTCAAGGTCTCACATCCTCATATGTTCATCAAGAGTCAAGTTTCATGCCATTCATCAAAAATCAGGAGTTGGTGCAGAAGTTACTAAATTTGGAAATGACCTATAATTTGAAAGTTTCCTTTTTGGGCAAGTTCCTGCACTGCATTCAACTTGAATTTTCATGATAAAAGGAGCTTCAAATGAATTTTTCTCCAACATGAAAGTTGAAGATCCTTTTCTCCTCTTTCCAACAAGTACTAGTGGGTCTCCATATCATTTGTGAAACTCAACTTATGGCCAAAAGAAGGCGGAGTGGTTTTTAGGGTTTTTCATGGTTCCATTTTCACAACTTTGGGCATAATGACCTATAATCAATTCCATTGCTTCATGCCACATTCTAATATCAAAGAACATTCCTTGAGAATTATTTTGGGCCCAAGAATTAAGAAATTCCATGGTTTATTCTTCACTTATTTTCCATTATTTAAAATTGCCAAAATGTTGAAAAGCTCATGAATCAAATTGTTTCAAGGCCCAATCAAATTTGGGTGTGATTAGCAATTCAGATGTAAGTGATCCATCATGGAATTCTTAAGTGTACATGAATGGGAGGAGGTGTATCTCACATAATACAAAATTCCAAATTTGTCCAAAACTCATTAAACAAGGAATTGACCAAGCCCAAACCATTATCAGTGAAAAACCCTAGTCTATATAAACTCATTCATGCACTGGTTAGGATTCATTCACGTACATTTGGAGGAGAATTGAAGTGTGCAACCCTAAAGCTTTTCTTTAACAAATCTCACAATCCATAAGGTTTCTTCACAAAATTCTTCCACAAACCTCTTCCTGGTGATCCATAGAGTAAAAATCAACCATCATTCGCAGCCAAAGGCAAGGATCCAGATTGTACCATCTCATGTTGGTGGGTTTTTTCGTGATCACGAAACTTGAATTTTAATCGTGCATAATGTTGTGTGATGTCTATAGATCATGCTGATATGATTTGTTTTGAATATGGATGCATATATTGCTTGTTTGGTGCGTTTAAAGTTTTATGCCTTAACCTTTCTCCTTTCGTTTTTTATTATACACTAACGATTTGTGATTTTGGATGATATATTTGGAATCCTCGTTGAATTCTGGACAGGATGGTATATGGTTTTGCATTTTCTGGGCAGGTTTTTAGTTGCTGGTGACGGAGGAGGTGGCCGGAACCCTAGCTCCGACGGCTGGTGAGGGTTCTGGCGAGGTGGGGTGGCTGGAGGTAGGAGATGAAATCTCCACCATCCATTCTTTTGATCTAACGGCCATTATGTCGCCACGTTTTTTATTTTTGTTTTTTTATTCCGACGATCAGGTGTTTATTACCCCACTGAACTTACCATGTTCCACCAATTGTTTTATTTCCTTTTGTTTACTTTTCTGTTAGTTGACTAAGCCATGGTCGTTGGATGCATCAAACGAATGGTAGGCTGCCAGCACATTAAAAATAGCATGTGCCAGGCACATGGGGGAGTATAGTGTACTGACAGGTTACGTGTGTGTGCGTGTTTGGTAAGTTTGGTGTGCCTTTTCATCCTGACCATTGATCTTACATACCTTTGGATTTTGTTGACTAACTGCAGAGCGTACGATTGATCCAGGGCCCATATGGAGTCTGATTGTTAACCAAGTCCATGCGTGTTCCTTTTTTGTTTTTTATTTTGCTGACGGACCTTAGTGGTTGGGCTGGCTAATGGCACCCCCACTCTTCAGCCCATTATCATTTTCAACGCATTGTATTTACTCATTACACCCCCCACGTTATTTCTCCATTTTTATTTTATTTAATTTCTTACATTTTCATCTTTTAATTATTAAAAATACATAATTGCATTTAAAAAATCCCATAAAATTCATGCATCATATTTATCATTTTAGAAAATTTTTGCAAATTTATTTTTTTATTTTATTTTTTATCATCTAAATTAAATATTTATTCATTTTCTTTTTGAATTATCCACATCATGCATATCTAATTTTGTTTATTTTATTTCTCTGCATCTATAAAATATTTTCAATCCGTTCTTTTTGCATTTGTTATATAATATTCTAAAATGCATTAAAATATTTTTACATCATTTTTAATTATTATTTCATATTACATTCTGGTCCTCTTTTTTTTGCGCATTGAACCCTACTTCTCACCTGAGCTTTGCCCAATTGTTTAAGTGACTAACATCTTGGATTTTTGCAGGAGTTTTTGGTACTTTATTTGTCTCTAGTTGAGCAACTTTGATATTTAATTTGGCAATTTTAGAAGTTGTTTTATTAATTGTTTAATGGCTCTTTGTGTGAGATTTTCTCGTATGCGCATCCTTGATCTTGTCTGATTATCTGTTTGGAAAGGCACTTGTGCCATTGTCTTGGGGTTGTTTATTTGATTTCTTAATCCATGTTTGGACTGTTATTGGTCATTTGTTTGCCATAGTATGTCTTTGTTTGGTTTTCATCTACTTCATTTCTTTTACTTATGTCTGTTTCGTACTAACCGTTTATGCAGGGACTATGGTTAGTCATTTGAGGGTATGGATAAGTATCCATGTTCACCCTTACCCTTTTCCTTCTCTCATCTTTTCTTTCCTTTAGGTTTAGGTTGTCGTCAAACCTCACTAACCGTAGGTCACCCATGCATGATAACATTAGGACTCTTAGTTCCCCTTTAGAGTATCCCTTGTGTCTTCTCTCTTCTCATCTCAAACTTCTTGAAAACACTTAATAAGTATAAGGTGTATTGCGCACGAGCCTTAAGCGTGGGGAATGAGAAATGAGGGGCTTCCTCTCATCTTTCTAGAGTGCTTAGCGAGCGTCCTGTCTTGGGACGATGCGTTAAGTATTCGCCCCTGTGCCCTAGACTTTGGTGCAATGCAACTTATAAACTAACTTAAGTCACTTCTGTCCTAAAAAATACAAACCAACTCCAAACCTTCTTGTCCTTCGGGATTGTCAAACTAAAGGATATTTTCAAAATGGGCACGTTACCTTCCGTCTGAGTCGCAAACAGGCATCGACCCTAACTGCTGGACGCGAACTTAACGTCGCTCATAAAAAACACAAAAAGAATTTGGTCCGAACTACGTTGACTCTGAATTCCCCATTGCACAAGGGGGGTACGTAGGCCTAGGACGTTGACGTCCTATCGAGTCTGTCTTTGTCTCCCCGTCCCCCGTCTTAGTACAGCCCTAGAATATAGGATAACTCACTCTTAGAATAGACAACAAGCGTGGATCCCATCGAGTACGATGGACACGTGGGGTGCTAGCACCTTCCCCTCGCGTAACCGACTCCCGAACCCAGGTTATGGTTGCGGTGACCATTCGTTTCCCTCTTCCTCAGGTTTATGCGGTGTTCCCTTTCCCTCTCTTGGGATAAATTTACACAGCTGGCGACTCTGTTTTTCCGCGCCACTCTCGCGTTTGTACCTGGATGAAATCCTAGGAGCGACAGCTGGCGACTCTGCTGGGGACTCTGGTTGACCTATGCTGGTCCATCCCTAAGCGAGTCAGTCCTAGCGCTTGCTTGTCTTTGTTCTCTTTGGGTGTCTTTGTGTTTGCTTTGCTGTGTTTGTGGTATTTTATTTTTTTCGCATTTTCTGCATTGCATTTCATTTTTATTACTGTCATACTGCTGTGTTGTGCTGGCTGTTTTTGTTTTGCAGGTTGGGTGGGTCTGAGTGATAAGCCCAATACCCAGGCTTGAGTACACCCTAGGACTAGAGTGGAGAGTAGTGGGACCTACGTGCCCGCTTGGTACGTTTGTGTGTTCACGAAATTCACAACCAGACGAGGCTATCTTGGGACGCATTCTAACGTGTGTGTCTTGCGTATGTTAGGGTGTTGATCTAGAGAGCTGTCGACTCTGGTAACCGATCATCGAGGACCTTAGTGGAAACATCCCTCTTTAGTGGTGACAGTGGCAGACCACATCCTGTGGCAAACCCATTCGCACCTGAGGGCCCACTTTGGAACTCGCATAGGATGGCCCCTATCTTTTGAAGAGAATCAGTGGAGGCACTCCTCGATTGACGATAGTACTGTATCCGGAGGGATAAATGTACTATTGTTTCTCGACCTCAGTGCCAGAAGCTGAGGACCTTCCATTTTGGAGAATCAGTTGAGGCCTCCTCGATTGATGATGATGCCAAACTAGAAATGGTGAACGTATCATCATTTCTCGACCTGAGAGCCCGGGATACTGAACATCCTAGTACCCACACGTGAGAGGGGATGGACGTTTGCAGGTTTGCAGGTAACCGAAACCTACAACCTACCCAGTTTTTCTAGATTTCTCATCAATGTCTGATTATTTGGGTTCCTGGTTATCTCAATGCTTCGGAATTCTGGTTTTCTGGGATGTGGTTCTCGTTCAGTTAACAACACAGCACATCCAGTAGTGTTGCCTTGACCCCATGTTTGCATGAGCATATCATTTTTCTCGCATTCTAACATGTTTGACATTTTTCAGGGCTTGCATCTTACTCTTGATTACGGTTTTCTGAGGTTACCTTGGCATGGATGTCCAAAGAAAGAAGATTGTTGCCTATTCGTTCCCAGATCCGACCTTGACGTTGATTCACAAGCTGATTAGTATGGCTGGTCCCGGAGTTCGTACAGAGTTCAGTGGAGGGTATGGGAGACTTCTGAAGTTTGTCTACAATATCTCCAAGTATGAGAAGGATTCCATTCATACACTTCTTCAGTTTTATGATCCGTCTTTGCGTTGCTTCACTTTCCCAGACTACATCTTGGCCCCAACGTTGGAGGAGTTCTCATTTATTTTGGGAATCCCCTTCAGGCATGACATAGTATTCTTTTCTGAAGAACACCCCGGGATAAAAGAAATGGCTATTGCTCTTCATATTGGTGAATCTGTTCTGAGCAGTAATATTGAGGAAAAACAAGGAGCTAAGGGTTTCTTATTGAAGTTCTTGTTTGATCAAGCTTGCATACATGTTAGAGAGAAGAATTGGACTGCCTTCCAAGCTATTCTAACTATGTACATCTATGGGATTGTTTTGTTTCCCAATATGCATGCTGTCAGAATCTTTATTTCAAGGAATCCTATACCTACCTTGCTAGATGATGTGTATCACTCAGTCCACTACAAGAATGAAAATAGGCGGGGAAAACCGTGAGTTGTTGTCCAACACTCTTATCTACTTGGTTTCTGAGCCACCTCCCCGAAACTGGCGCCTTCGTTGATATGGAAGATTCTCTGAAGTGGTCAAAAAGGTTAATGGGCTTGACTGCTGACAACATTGTCTGGTTCAACCGTGATTTTCTAGGAATAGAGATTATTTGCAAGTGTGGAGAATTCCCTAATGTACCCTTGATAGGGAGAAGAGGTGGAATTAACTATAATCCTTCCCTTGTTATCAGGCAGTTTGGTTATCCTTTGAATGGTCCACCTGAAGAGCGAGATGTCAGAGAGTCCTTATTCTTCAATGGTATCGAGGATCAAGAGATGATAAGGAAGGTTGTGAATGCTTGGAAACAGGTAACCAAGAAGGGTAAAATGTCATTCGGGAAATGTAATAACCGGGCTTTCCCGTCTATAAAGAGTGGATTAAGAAGAGAGCAGAAGAGGAGCTTCTTCCCTTCCCGGTGGAACCACCTTTGTATCCTTTAATGATCGAGCCTCCTACCACAGTTGAGTTGGAGAAGTATAATAGGTTATGGGCTGAAAAGGAAAGGCTGCGGGAAGAAAATAGTGAGCTAAAAAGAGAGATTTATCAGTGGAAACATGAGCGGGGTGAAGCTGTTCATACCGCCAAGTTGAAGACAGAGCTTCTTGCTAAGGCAGAAAGAGAGCTAGCTGACATGGTCACATCTAGACAAAGGATGAAAGAAGCTTTGGATGGTATCAGTAAGGTTCTCGAGTCCGAGAAGGAGGAATTAGACAAGGCTTTGTTGAAAATTCACAGGTTCAATGATCACCAAGAGACTGCCATGGCTGAGAATAAGAGAAAGGAAGACGGTTATCTAGCCCAGATTGATGAGTTGAAATCGACGCTCAAGAAGAAAGACGCTGAGATCCTATCTGGGATATTCAAGAGACAAACAGTCGAGGGTCGACTCAATGAAGCCATAGCCTCCATAGAGGAACTAAAGGTCCAAGCTGAAGTGAAGAAACCTAGACATGAGGGTCCTAGCATGGATGGTGTTTCTGGAGAAGACGCTTGGGAGTTGCATTGCCGATACTTGGAAGGGATCATACATAGGAGAGACGTTCTCATTCAAGGGCTAATTCAGAGGCCGAAGCATCCCGACACCAGAAAGCTGTTCAAGGAAATTCAAGACTGGAGCAGAAAGCATAGTGGATGGGGGGGATTGACACTTGTGAACTTTGATGACATGCCGTAGTTGTCTATTCTCTTTTATTGTATTTGGATCACCACCAGGCTTGTTGGTTGGGACCTCTATGATTTTTTATGGTCAGACTTGTTACCTTGGATCGTGATTTTTGACATTTGGTTTTCCTCTGGTGTTCTTAATATATGAGCAGAAGTTTCGTTCTATCTTGTTATTAAACTGGAATCAAGGGGTGGATCACCCTGCTAATATTCAAACATGTTCATTTGCATATTCATAATCATTTTGCATGACAGGTGTTCAAGGCTGGTTATTCTTATTTTGATCTGGTTATCTCAGAATTGCAGATTCAACTCCTCAGGCCATTAAAGAGTTGATCATGGAGCGAATTCAAGCTGAGTTGAGTGAACTGAAGGTTCAGATGAGGAAATTTGGGGAAGACATGCTCCAGGAGCAGAGGATGCTGAGGGAGGAGATCAGTCAGATGAAGACTCAGATGGGTTTGGTCATAGAGATTTTGAAAACAGTGTTGAAGAAGGAAGACAGTCATGTGCCCGCTTCCGCAACAGAGATCCGTACTCCTCCCATCTCTTTGGAATCTGATTTAAACCATGGATTACATCGTGAATCTCTTCCGCAAGCGGAAGTTCCAGAACTCTCCCAACAGCAGTTAGGTCTTGGCTCCCAAGAGAAGCCCAAGGGCAAAAAGTGTACACAGGGGCAGAAGAAGTCTGAAAGAGTTTTTCATCCGCTCCCTATACCATATTCTCAACTATTGCCGTATCTCCTTCAGTTTCAACTGGTACAGAAAAGGACTTTGGCTCCTCACACCGGCAATCCTCCACCAGGCTATGATGCAAGAGCCCATTGTGATTTCCATTCTGGGGCACCAGGGCATACCGTGGAGGAATGTAGGGCCTTTCAGCACCGAGTCCAGGATTTGATTGATGTAGGGGCAATTGAGTTCACGTCGGGCGACGTGAATATGCAAGGTGATTTTACCCCAACTGTTGCAAAAGAAGTGAAGACTCCTCCCCTCTTTGCAGGATCCACCTCATGTCATGGACTTTCTCCACAACCTTTTGCTGCAGAAGCTCTATGTCAGCAACCTTTGTTTGTGCCTCAGCCAAATGTGGAAAGGAAAGTGTAAGCGCGGGTGAGGCGCCCAAATCAGCACCAACAGCAGAGTTATCAGCAGCAGGGGCAACTGAGACCAAGAGGGCCCAAGAGGATATTTGATCCTATTCCTATCCCTTATAGTCAGCTGTTTACTCGTCTGCTCAAGAACTCTCTGATTCAAACGAGGGTACCGCGCCAGTACCGTACCCTATTCCTCTGAATTATGACATGACTGCTAGGTGCGAGTTCGACTCGGGAACGTTCGGGCACACAATTGATGAGTGTAATGTATTCAAGCACAAGGTGCAAGACCTAGTAGACTCAGAGATCATTGTATTCACTGAAGATGATATGTACATCAATGGAAGCCTCCTTTCTCAAATGAACGCCCAGTCTGCAAGTACGTCCAAGCAGAATTAAGCTTCCTCAGCAATAGCAATCTTCAGCTTCTTTACTGCATTTTCATTTGTAGTTTTTTTCATTTCTTGTTAAAGCATCTTATGTATGCAAGACTTGTCTGTTTTTTTATGATGATATTAATGCAATGAGTATGTTTTCCTTGAAGTAATCCATTAGTGTTCACTCTTAAATGTTTACATGCACTGCAATACCAATTTTCTTATTTAGAACTCTTGAGGGAGGATGATGAGACGAAAACGCAGAATCTTTGGTTGTATGTTCAAGGATAGAACCCTGTTGAAGATGTACAGGCATTGTTTCAAACCCCTAAACACTGGAGATATAAGATAGACCCTCGTTAACCCTTTTGAGCCTTGAAGTAGGAGTTTCTTCCTTTTTAAAAAACCCTCGTACTTAACCCAGGGGCAGGGTAGACGTCAGTTAGTTTGACCGAGCGTTCAAATTTCAAGGATAGTGCGCATCTGAGGATCCATTACCTTCTATCCCACCGTCAAGAGGTCAAGAGATGTGAGACCACAATGGTTATCCATCGACAATCAATGAGTGAGGCAGTCACAACCCTTTCAAGCAAGTAAGACGACCAGTGTCACACGCTTTGTCAAAGAGGGGAATAAAAAAAAAGAGAAAGCCTGCTAAGCCGAAACTTGAGAACAAGCGACTTAGGCAAAAGTTAGGGCATCCCGCTGGACTTCAAAATCGAAAAAAAAAACTCAAAAGAGTCAGTCCGGGAAAAAATTAGGGATTAAAAAAGCAAAAGAAAGAAAAAGCGAAAAGCGTTACAAAAGAAAAGTCCTCGATAAGAACAAATTCGTGTGATTACAGACACAAAAGGATGACTGTCACTCCTAAACCTCCTTAGGTGTCAAACCATTAGCGGCATAGGTTCCTTAAAGATCATAAACCTGTTGGGAGATGAGCGTTTAGGTCAGATTAACTGAACGTAGGATTGGAGAACATCACGAAGAGTGGGTGGGCACCAGTAAATTTTGAGCCATAAATCCTTCTTTCTGAAACCGTGAACCAGACCACGTTACAACCCTTAAAAGTCCTAATTGAAACAGGGTTTATTCCGAAGGCGTACTTCAACAGGATAGCGTTCCTGACTCCTACGAGTTGTGCTAATAAGATTTGTCGGTATTGCATGTGCGCATTGTTTTTCCATTCAAAAAATCGAGGTCGCATCCCAGCAAGTGATTCGTTCACGAAGCTTGGCGACGCATTTTCAATAAAGCTTCAAGGTTAACATGAGTGTTGCATTAGAATTGTCATTCTCATAATAAACATTTTCTGCGTGCATGTGTTGGATATCCAAGAAGCTTACACGATGAACGACAGTCGAGAAGCTCGATTACGCCAAGTTGAGATGGTGAAAACTCCGAAGGACAATCATATCAAAGGGCATGCTGCCAAGAAACTCAGTGTAGAGTGGGCTCTCCCCAGTAAGTTGTGTTAAGATGTAGCCAATCAGGGACAGTCACGTCGAGAAATCTCTCCGAAATTCAGTTATTCTGGGGCATTCATTCTAAGATCAGGGGCAAAGTCACTTCAAAGCTCATATTGGGGCAGGCCACCTCTAGAGCGTGGGAGATTGTCCACTCCTAAAAATGGTTAATTGAAAACACCTCCTTAAGGTTCAAGACACTAAAGCAGAGTATTTTTAAGTCATTACGATCCCTTTCGAGGTAATGTACTTCATGGATTATGAAGACTAGGGCAGTTATGTCGAGATATGATAAATCCCTCCAAAGAGTTTGAAGACCCTGGGGCAGTGCGAACGCCCGGTCTTCTATAAAATCCTCTTGAGATAATTTCTTCCATTAGACCCGGTGGTCTGGGGCAAGTGAAAAATTCAAAGAGCCGCTTATGACCATAAAGACAAGTCAGGTTGCAGGGCAACAGGATTGTACTTCCCCAGCAGGACAAACTTTCCTCAGCAGAGCAGACCTTCCCCAGCAGGAGACTTAGGAAGCATCAAGACGTTATTTCCCCACAGAATCAGGGTGTTCACCTTCCCCATCTAATCGGGAAGCGTGCTCTCACCGACAATGTCATATTCTAATCCCTAGCAAGATGGGAGTAAAGTCACTCTCCCCATCAGCAGGCTAAGTTCAGCAGTATCCCCAAGCAGGATTGTATTATGGATTGTTTTCCCCAAGCATGATGGTATTATGGGCTGGCATCCCCGGCAGGTTTTAAGCCCATCTGTTATTGGCAAACTTCAGCAACAGACTTCTGGTTCCGTTACTGGCATCCATGCTCAACTCCCCCAGCAGAGGAGAAATCTCAAGCTTTCGATGTCACCTTCAGTGAAGGACAGGTGTGGCCCCCGGTAGTTCTTTCGGGATTTCATCCCCAGTAGAAGTTGGTGATCCGAAGAGTCGATCAGTATGACCCTTCTCAGCAGAGTTCCTAGATTCAGAGGACAATTTATTTTTGTCATCCCCGGCTGGATTGGTCTTTTCTCTCCATGCATTTATTTTGCTGGAGAGACCCCTTTTGCATATCATAAGCATTAGCATTGTATCCTCAAACACATAGCATTTCCATTTCGCATGGAGCATTACGCCACTATTCAAACATTTGCATTCGAAGCATAAGACAGGTTTGGTACTTTCCTTGCCAGTTCTCCTTCTCAGCAGAGATGGCATAACTCAGGAGATTTTGGAGGGATGCGTTCCTCATGTTTGTGCCCCTCGACAGAGTCTTTTATTTAGACTTCTCTTTTCCCCAGCGGAGTCATCTTATATGTGGATCTTGAGTCCGTTAGAAGTTTGCTTTTGTTTGGCCTTTCTCTTTTGTGAGATCCAGTTTACTAGTATCCCTTTCTCAGTAGGGGTGGTATGAACCAGAAGTTTTGTTTCACGCTATCCCCAGCGAAGTCCACTTTATGTTGGTCTTCCTTTGTGGGTACAATTGAGGTTGTATTCGTTTTGTGGATGAGATCGAGGTTGTATTCGTCTTTTCTTTGCGGGTAGAGTGATTGAGGTCAGTCTTCCTTTGTGGGTACAATTGAGGTTGTATTCGTTTTGTGGATGCGATTGAGGTCGTATTCGTCTTTTCTTTGCGGGTAGAGTGATTGAGGTCAGTCTTCCTTTGTGGGTACAATTAAGGTTGTATTCGTTTGGTGGATGCGATCGAGGTCGTATTCGTATTTTCTTTGTGGGTAGAGTGATTGAGGTCAGTCTTCCTTTGTGGGTACAATTGAGGTTGTATTCGTTTTGTGGATGCGATCGAGGTCATATTCGTCTTTTCTTTACGGGTAGAGTGATTGAGGTCAGTCTTCCTTTGTGGGTACAATTGAGGTTGTATTCGTTTTGTGGATGTGATCGAGGTCGTATTCGTCTTTTCTTTGCGGGTAGAGTGATTGAGGTCAGTCTTCCTTTGTGTGTACAATTGAGGTTGTATTCGTTTTGTGGGCGCGATCGAGGTCTTATTCGTGTTTTTCTTCGTGGGTAGAGTGATTGAGGTCAATCTTCCTTTTGTGGGTACAATTGAGGTTGTATTCGTTTTGTGGATACGATTGAGGTCGTATTCGTATATTTCTTTGTGGGTAGAGTGATTGAGGCCAGTCTTCCTTTTGTGGGTACAATTGAGGTTGTATTCGTTTTGTGGATGTGATTGAGGTCGTATTCGTATTTTTCTTTGTGGGTAGAGTGATTGAGGTCAGTCTTCCTTTTGTGGGTACAATTGAGGTTGTATTCGTTTGTGGATGCGATTGAGGTCGTATTCGTATTTTTCTTTGTGGGTAGAGTGATTGAGGTCAGTCTTCCTTTTGTGGGTACAATTGAGGTTGTATTCGTTTTGTGGATGCGATTGAGGTCGTATTCGTATTTTTCTTTGCGGGTAGAGTGATTGAGGTCAGTCTTCCTTTGTGGGTACAATTGAGGTTGTATTCGTTTGATGGATGCGATCGAGGTCGTATTCGTATTTTCTTTGTGGGTAGAGTGATTGAGGTCAGTCTTCCTTTGTGGGTACAATTGAGGTTGTATTTGTTTTGTGGATGCGATCGAGGTCGTATTCGTCTTTTCTTTGCGGGTAGAGTGATTGAGGTCAGTCTTCCTTTGTGGGTACGATTGAGGTTGTATTCGTTTTGTGGGCGCGATCGAGGTCGTATTCGTGTTTTTCTTTGTGGGTAGAGTGATTGAGGTCAGTCTTCCTTTTGTGGGTACAATTGAGGTTGTATTCGTTTTGTGGATGCGATTGAGGTCGTATTCGTATTTTTCTTTGTGGGTAGAGTGATTGAGGTCAGTCTTCCTTTTGTGGGTACAATTGAGGTTGTATTCGTTTTGTGGATGCGATTGAGGTCGTATTCGTATTTTTCTTTGTGGGTAGAGTGATTGAGGTCAGTCTTCCTTTTGTGGGTACAATTGAGGTTGTATTCGTTTTGTGGTTTTGATTGAGGTCGTATTCGTATTTTTCTTTGTGGGTAGAGTGATTGAGGTCAGTCTTCCTTTTGTGGGTACAATTGAGGTTGTATTCGTTTGTGGATGCGATTGAGGTCGTATTCGTATTTTTCTTTGTGGGTAGAGTGATTGAGGTCAGTCTTCCTTTTGTGGGTACAATTGAGGTTGTATTCGTTTTGTGGATGCGATTGAGGTCGTATTCGTATTTTTCTTTGCGGGTAGAGTGATTGAGGTCAGTCTTCCTTTGGGGGTACAATTGAGGTTGTATTCATTTTTTTGGGTGCGATCGAGGTCGTATTCATATTTTTCTTGTGGATATGGTTGAGGTCATATTCCTTATTTTTCAGCACGCTCCGTCTCATTATTCTCATCGTTAGCAAATTTCTGGGTTCTTTGGTATTCAATATCCGTGCATCCTGATCGTCTGAAAGCCGTCGCTATCATACCCTCAGGACCAAGTTGATTGAATAGGGGCAGCTGTAGCACCCCAAAATTTGCCCTCCTTACTTTAGTACTAACTGGCTTATGTTTCATTGCATTTTTGCATTATCATATGTGCATATCATTGGTTCTTAGCATGGGGTCAAGGTGCCTGAGTTATTCTTCAGAGGGTCAAGCAAGAGAGCTCAAGGGATCACTCTCTCCTAACCAGTGCATGAATTAGGGTTTTGAAATTCTTGGGTTTATTGCTCCAATGGGCAAGCTCCTTGGATTTTTATCATCACCAAATGGCATATCTTATCTTTGTTGGAGAGGATACACATCATATTCAGAGAAATTTGGATTTGGAGGCTGTGCTATTTCCTCCTAGACTGAGGGTACCAAAACTAGGGTTTGCCATAGGGTCAGTTTATTTCTGATTTTTTGGGCAAGACTTGATTCCATGGTATTCCTTGGGTCTCTAAGTATCTAGGGGTGGGAGGTTGTCCATCAGTTTGGTTCAGGAGAGATTTAATTGGCCAATGGATTGGAAATCAGGTGAATTGGGTAAAAGTCAACAGTGAGAGGAGAAGTCAACTGTGGAGTTTTGAGGTTTTCTCCAAGGTTTTAAAGGTCTCGCATCCTCATATGGTCATCAAGAGTCAAGTTTCATGCCATTCATCAAAAATCAGGAGTTGGTGCAGAAGTTACTAAATTTGGAAATGACCTATAATTTGAGAGTTTCCTTTTTGGGCAAGTTCCTGCACTGCATTCAACTTGACTTTTCATGATAAAAGGAGCTTCAAATGAATTTTTCTCCAACATGAAAGTTGAAGATCCTTTTCTCCTCTTTCCAACAAGTACTAGTGGGTCTCCATATCATTTGTGAAACTCAACTTATGGCCAAACGAAGGCGGAGTGGTTTTTAGGGTTTTTCATGGTTCCATTTTCACAACTTTGGGCATAATGACCTATAATCAATTCCATTGCTTCATGCCACATTCTAATATCAAAGAACATTCCTTGAGGATTATTTTGGGCCCATGAATTAAGAAATTCCATGGTTTATTCTTCACTTATTTTCCATTATTTAAAATTGCCAAAATGTTGAAAAGCTCATGAATCAAATTGTTTCAAGGCCCAATCAAATTTGGGTGTGATTAGCAATTCAGATGTAAGTGATCCATCATGGAATTCTTAAGTGTACATGCATGGGAGGAGGTGTATCTCACATAATACAAAATTCCAAATTTGTCCAAAACTCATTAAACAAGGAATTGACCAAGCCCAAACCATTATCAGTGAAAAACCCTAGTCTATATAAACTCATTCATGCACTGGTTAGGATTCATTCACGTACATTTGGAGGAGAATTGAAGTGTGCAACCCTAAAGCTTTTCTTCAACAAATCTCACAATCCATAAGGTTTCTTCACAAAATTCTTCCACAAACCTCTTCCTGGTGATCCATAGAGTAAAAATCAACCATCATTCGCAGCCAAAGGCAAGGATTCAGATTGTACCATCTCATGTTGGTGGGTTTTTTCGTGATCACGAAACTTGAATTTTAATCGTGCATAATGTTGTGTGATGTCTATAGATCATGCTGATATGATTTGTTTTGAATATGGATGCGTATGTTGCTTGTTTGGTACGTTTAAAGTTTTATGCCCTAACCTTTCTCCTTTCGTTTTTTATTATACACTAACGATTTGTGATTTTGGATGATATATTTGGAATCCTCGTTGAATTCTGGACAAGATGGTATATGGTTTTGCATTTTCTGGGCAGGTTTTTAGTTGCAGGTGATGGAGGAGGTGGCCGGAACCCTAGCTCCGGCGGCTGGTGAGGGTTCCGGCGAGGTGGGGTAGCTGGAGGTAGGAGATGAAATCTCCACCATCCATTCTTTTGATATAACGGCCATTATGTCGCCACGTTTTTTATTTTTTTATTTTTATTCCGACGATCAGGTGTTTATTACCCCACTGAACTTACCATGTTCCACCAATTGTTTTATTTCCTTTTGTATACTTTTCCGTTAGTTGACTAAGCCATGGTCGTTGGACGTATCAAACGAATGGTAGGCTGCCAGCACATTAAAAATAGCATGTGCCAGGCACATGGGGGAGTATAGTGTACTTACAGGTTACGTGTGTGTGCGTGTTTGGTAAGTTTGGTGTGCCTTTTCATCCTGACCATTGATCTTACATACCTTTGGATTTTGTTGACTAACTGCAGAGCGTACGATTGATCCAGGGCCCATATGGAGTCTGATTGTTGACCAAGTCCACGTGTGTTCCTTTTTTGTTTTTTATTTTGCTGACGGACCTTAGTGGTTGGGCTGGCTAATGGCACCCCCACTCTTCAGCCCATTATCATTTTCAACGCATTATATTTACTCATTACACCCCCACGTTATTTCTCCATTTTTATTTTATTTAATTTCTTACATTTTCATCTTTCAATTATTAAAAATACATAATTGCATTTAAAAAATCCCATAAAATTCATGCATCATATTTATCATTTTAGAAAATTTTTGCAAATTTTATTTTTTTATTTTATTTTTTATCATCTAAATTAAATATTTATTCATTTTCTTTTTGAATTATCCACATCATGCATATCCAATTTTGTTTATTTTATTTCTCTGCATCTATAAAATATTTTCAATCCGTTCTTTTTGCATTTGTTAGATAATATTCTAAAATGCATTAAAATATTTTTACATCATTTTTAATTATTATTTCATATTACATTTTGGTCCTCTTTTTTTTGCGCATTGAACCCTACTTCTCACCTGAGCTTTGCCCAATTGTTTAAGTGACTAACATCTTGGATTTTTGCAGGAGTTTTTGGTACTTTGTTTGCAGGAGAAACTTTGATATTTAATTTGGCAATTTTAGAAGTTGTTTTATTAATTGTTTAATGGCTCTTTGTGTGAGATTTTCTCGTATGCGCATCCTTGATCTTGTCTGATTATCTGTTTGGAAAGGCACTTGTGCCATTGTCTTGGGGTTGTTTATTTGATTTCTTAATCCATGTTTGGACTGTTATTGGTCACTTGTTTGCCATAGTATGTCTTTGTTTGGTTTTCATCTACTTCATTTCTTTTACTTATGTCTGTTTCGTACTAACCGTTTATGCAGGGACTATGGTAAGTCATTTGAGGGTATGGATAAGTATCCATGTTCACCCTTACCCTTTTCCTTATCTCATCTTTTCTTTACTTTAGGTTTAGGTTGTCGTCAATCCTCACTAACCGTAGGTCACCCATGCATGATAACATTAGGACTCTTAGTTCCCCTTTAAAGTATCCCTTGTGTCTTCTCTCTTCTCATCTCAAACTTCTTGAAAACACTTAATAAGTATAAGGTGTATTGCGCACGAGCCTTAAGCGTGGGGAATGAGAAATGAGGGGCTTCCTCTCATCTTTCTAGAGTGCTTAGCGAGCGTCCTATCTTGGGACGATGCGTTAAGTATTCGCCCCTGTGCCCTAGACTTTGGTGCAATGCAACTTATAAACTAACTTAAGTCACTTCTGTCCTAAAAAATACAAACCAACTCCAAACCTTTTTGTCCTTCGGGATTGTCAAACTAAAGGATATTTTCAAAAAGGGCACGTTACCTTCCATCTGAGTCGCAAACAGGCATCGACCCTAACTGCCAGACGCGAACTTAACGTCGCTCATAAAAAACACAAAAAGAATTTGGTCCGAACTACGTTGACTTGGAATTCCCCATTGCACAAGGGGGGTGCGTAGGCCTAGGACGTTGACGTCCTACCGAGTCTGTCTTTGTCTCCCCTTCCCCCGTCTTAGTACAGCCCTAGATGATAGGATAACTCACCCTTAGAATAGACAACAAGCGTGGATCCCATCGAGTACGATGGACGCGTGGGGTGCTAGCACCTTCCCCTCGCATAACCGACTCCCGAACCCAGGTTATGGTTGCGATGACCATTCCTTTCCCTCTTCCTCAGGTTTATGCGGTGTTCCCTTTCCCTCTCTTGGGATAAATTTACACAGCTGGCGACTCTGTTTTTCTGCGCCACTCTCGCGTTTGTACCTGGATGAAAATCCTGGGAGCGACACATGTGTATAGGATCAAACCCTGGTGGCCGCGTTGTACGGTTGTTATTGTATGGAGGACGAGCCTTCTGAAGAGGTTGTTGTGTCCTTTGCTGATTAGGTTGGCTTTGCGCAACCTGAGGTTGATACGTAGGAATAGGCGCAGGGCTGATAGCAGGAGTTACAGCTGCTACCGGTTAATAACGTCGCCTTTGCTTTCCGAGAGAGATATTCCTAATATCTTGCTCTTTTTTCTTAGGGAGATCACTACCGTATCGTTTTGTACTACTCGATGATCCAGCATCTTTTACCAAACGTCCTTCTCGGACGGCTTCCTCAAGATGTACCCCCATACCGACCATTTCGGTGAAGTCACTGGGCACACTGGCAACCATTCTATCGTAGTAAAATGAGCTTAAGGTCTTTAAGAAGATCTTTGTCATCTCTTTTTCCTCAAGAGGTGGACAAATCTGAGCGGAAATTTCATGCCATCTCTGAGCGTACTCCTTAAAAGTTTCCTTGTCCTTTTGTGACATCGATCTGAGCTGATCTCTGTCCGGTGCCATGTCCAAATTGTATTTGTATTGTTGGACGAAGGCAGTGCCAAGATCTCTGAAAGTGTTGATCGTAGTACAGTTTAAACCCATGTACCATTTGAGTGCGGCACCGGTTAAACTATCCTGAAAGTAGTGAATCAGTAGGTCCTGATTCTCCGTCTGAGCTGACATTCGCCGAGCGTACATCACCAGATGGCTCTGAGGGCAAGAGTTACCCTTGTATTTTTCAAAGTCGGGCACTTGAAATTTGTGCGGAACTTTCACATTGGGGACCAGACAAAGGTCTGCGGCGTCCTTTCCAAATAAATCCTGATCGTGGATGGCTTTCAGTTCCTTCTGCATTTCCAGGAACTGTTCCTAGAATTCATTCATTCTATCGAACATAGTTTCCTTCTTACCAGAAGATATCGGTGGAATCTGTCCTTCCGGGACAATGTGCACCACAGGGGGTGGTACCGTAACTACGGCAGTGAATCTTGGCGTTTCCCAAAGTTTGTAACCTTCAGAAGTCTTCAGTATGCCCCTGGCATCTTCGCTTTCCCGAAGTTTGTAACCTTCAGGCCCAACGACTTCTGTTATGATTCCCTGATCTTCAGTGATCGGCGAAACATATCCTTCCAGGATATAGTTAACAGGCATGCCCCAAGGACGATCTTTCGGCATTTGATACCTAGGATCATCCTTTTCCACTATAGGTGTTGAGGTGATCTCTAAGATCACAGTCCTTTGTAGCTGAGCTTCTGCCATGGCTTGCATGTCATTACGAAGCTTTCTCATATCCTCTCTCAGAGCGTCGATCTCTTCTTTCAACTCTCTGTTTTCTTCCTCAAGATCATCCATCTTTTTCTGACGATTGGCTTGAGTATTATACGAATGAGACAGTTTGACTCTAGAATCGAGACACAAACGTGAGATTCGTAGGTAAGAAGAATACGCGATGTGAGAATGATGAATGCAATGATTATATTAATTGTTTTTTGGTTTAATCAAAATAAACTTCGACAATTAGATTGCAAATATCAAACAGTGGGGAAACCCCTTTTTATTGAATTCAAAGGATTACAGAAATGGAAATACAGTAGATTACAAGGTGCAGAAACAGAAACCTAAGCTAATGGGTCCCGAGTCCTCTCTGAAGAGAAATTGGGTGCTGATTCTGGTACTTTCCTTTTCTTTGGCCGGGGCTCTTGGGCTGTTGTCGGGTTGTCATTCCTTTGCCAGGTGAAAGGAGCGAGCAAATTCCTTTGGTCATCTTGATTCTCTACAGCATGTTGCTCCAAAATTTCAATCAGAGCGTCCTTTTCTTTCAGTAGTTGCTGTATTTTGATGCACTCCACGTTGAGAATGCGGTACTTGTTCTTCCAAGACCTCCTCTCCCGTTGAACTTTGTTGAGAGTAACCTGGAGCTTTTCAGTCTCAGTCATGAAGTACATGACAGACTCCCTCAGTGGAAGAACTCCATGACGAGGATCAGGCATATTTAGCTTGAGAGCTCTAGTTTGCACCCAGTGGAGATAAGGCTCCACCGAGACACAATCGGGTTTTCCTAGAGACTCTCGTCCTTTCTTATGAACATGTTTCCAAGCATGCACTATTTCTGTCTTTAGTGCTCTGTCACTTTCTCCTTCCTTGAAGAAAAGACCTTCCAGATGAACACCCCGTGGGACGTGTCTCATCGGGTATCCAAATTGACGACGAACGAGAACTGGATGGTAATTGATTCCTCCCTTAGTTCCTATAAGGGGTACGTTGGGGAAGTTTCCACAACGGTCAATGATCCTGATTCCGTCATAAATCCTATTACACCAATCAATGTAAGAGTTGGTGAGAGACATGATTTTCTGCGACCAACGTAAGGCACTCTTGTGATCCCAAAAAGCAGCAGATTTAGGCAAATGGGAGATAAACCATTTATAAAGCAGAGCTACACAGCATGTGATCTCCCCTCCGCTGTACAAATTTCCCAAGTGTACAGAATGATACGCATCTGCGAGCAAAGTTGGCACAGGGTTTCCAATGAGAAAAACCTTAATGGAGTTGATATCGACGGAGTTATTAATGTTTGGCAACAAAAATAACCCGTAGGTGAGTAAAACAAAGATGCTTTCAAAAGCAGTCACGTTCCCGATACTGGTGAAGTACAGGGCTTTCTTTGTCAAGAACTGGGCAGGCAAACCTTGTATGCCACCCTTAGTGGTCATGTGAGTCCTGACCTCAGACTCGTCCAAAGTTGGCACAGGGTTTCCAATGAGAAAAACCTTAATGGAGTTGATATCGACGAAGTTATTAATGTTTGGCAACAAAAATAACCCGTAGGTGAGTAAAACAAAGATGCTTTCAAAAGCAGTCACGTTCTCGATACTGGTGAAGTACAGGGCTTTCTTTGTCAAGAACTGGGCAGGCAAACCTTGTATGCCACCCTTAGTGGTCATGTGAGTCCTGACCTCAGACTCGTCCAAATGAATTGCTCTTGCAATGGTCCGATTCTTTGGAATTTCTTCCAGTCCAGAAAATGGAGCTCGATCAGTGATGGGTAAATCAATCAGATGAGAATATTCCTCCAGCGTTGGTGCTAGCTGGTAATCCGGGAATGTAAAACAATGATAGACCGGATCGTAGAACTGAATGAGCGCATCCATGATTCCCTCATTCACATGGACTCTTAGCAGAGATAGTAAACCTCCGTACTTGGCTCTGAAAGCCTCTTGGTTTGTGATCATCCTCGCCAAACCTCTTAAATCCTCTAGTTTTGGAATCCTGAAGGTGTACATATGAGTTCTCCTTCTACCGAAATCCATTAGCGCAATCCTTTTCTCTGATATTTGCAATCACAGTCTTAGTTTATTTTGAAAAAACAAAGAGACTAGAAGAGAAATTTTTGAATGTTTTAATGTTTTTTAAATGAATGCATGAATGCAGCACACAAAAACATGGGGTCAAAGGGTTGTTGTCATGAAGTCAAGGCTCTACCCATCCCCAAAGGTTTATACTAGGGTGATTTTTGTACCTGTACTCAAAATCATCAGCTCCTCCCAGGATAACAAACAGCAAGCGGATCGCCAGCGAGCTGTATGAAATCTTAGAGTAAATGCTATTCACCGAGAATAGATCATCAGCCTCAAATGAGGGTAGTATCGTGTGACAACTATTTCCGATAGCTTCCGCACTACAAAAGGATTAGCTCTTCAGCTTCTCAGACGTCACAATCGGCTCATTGCCTATGAGAGGGAATGGGTTGCATTGGGAAGCCTCCACTGAGGTTGATGGTCGACCTCGTCGCCATCACTTATCTTAAGTGTATACTCAATCTTTCCACATGCGGCATCACACGCATTCCCATTAGCAGAAAAATAAACACAGATATCAATTAGGAAAAGCAATATATATATATATATATATATATATATATATATATATTTGTCCTAATGTCCTAGACCTTTTAAAAGCTAAGAATCTTAAGTTCCTGACAGAAAATAGTTCCCCGGCAGAGACGCCATTCTGTGGTTCCATCCCAAATTAACGGCGTTTTGACCTAAGATCCTAGTGAAGTCAACAAAGAGTCCTATCCAAGAAAGAAAGACCGGCCCCACGGGGCGCAACTTTAAAAGTTTCCACCTAATAGAGGGGAAGATCTCGCTACAAAGGTGAGACAGATCCTAATGACACATCCCCAGTGTGTCGCTCCCGAAAGATTCGCATCCAACGGTACAAACGTGAGAGTGGTGCGGAAAAACAGAGTCGCCAGCAATGTGTATTTATCCCAAGAGAGGGAAAGGAAACACCGCATAAACCTGAGGGAAAAGGAAAAAGCATGGTGTTGCGACCAAGAGATCTGGGTTCGGGAGTCGATTACGCGAGAGGAAGGTGTTAGCACCCCCTCGCGTCCATCGTACCCGATGGGATCCACGCTTGCTTGTCTCGATCAAAGGGTGTCGTCAACTGGAGCTTCGCTGCTGCTGGAGGGGGAAAGGAATGGGAAAAAGGAAAAGGAAAAGAGAGAGAAAAAGAAACAAATGTAGGGAAAATAAAAGAAGTGCTCGAATGGGCCCTACCCCACTGCCTACGTATCTCATCAGGAGCATGAGAATCAGAGCGACGTAGTTCCCCTCAACGAGGGTCGCTTTGTTGGTGTTTTTAGGGAACAGCTAACGTTCTAGCTCAGGTGTGGCAGGCTCGCTAGTCCGAGTGTGTTACCATCTTGCAAGAGAACGAGTAGGAGCACGTTCGCACGCTGAGAATGAATGAGATGAGAAGAGAATTCCCGAAGGAAAAGACGTTATTGTTTGTTTGAAGTTTTTTTAGAAAGAAGTGTTTTGATTGTTTTGTGTTTTGTAACCCACATTGTATTTAAGTCCCTCATGTAAGATCGAATGCCTCGCATAACGACCCGAGATGGGACGCACGCTAAACATTCCAAGAAAATGAGAGAAGATCCCTCACTATCTTATTCTTACATGAAAGGCCTAAATACAATGTTTGTTTTTCCTTTATTAAGTGTTTTTTTACTTTTGTTTGAAGATGAGAAGAGAGAAAACGCAAAGGAAACTCTAAAGGGAGACTAAGGGTCCTAATGTTATCATGCATGGATGTCCTATGGTTAGTGAGGTTTAGGAGAAAAGACTACCTAAAAACTAATGCTAATCCTACTCCAAGCTTAATCAAAAATTAAGTTGACTAGGTAGCCCTAAAGTGAAAGAATCCAAGACTTGAACAAGTCTTGAGATTCATAGGATGAGAAAGAGTGAAAGAGAAGAAAAGAGGAAGAGAAGAAGAGAGATGAGATGCAATAAGTGGCAGAAAGCACATCATATCATAAATGTACAACTCAAACCAACAATCATGTTTCAAAGATCAATGCAAAACAACTCAAGTAAGCATGCAAAGATAAACATGGAAGGATGCAAGCATACTTGTATGAAATGCACAATGAAGCATACATGGACCTCATGGGAAAGTGAAATGAGAAAGGCAAGATTAAAATGAAGACAAGTCAGAACCAATACCATATTATCATCAACAAATAATGTGTGCAAAAGTGATTCAAAACATGAAGCATTAAGGTCCAAAGAAGTTCACAAAAGGAAAGGTAATGATATTAATCATACAATTCAAACCAAATGCATTCAACTATGCTCAAGTAACATGAAAACCAATTATAGAACTCAAGAGGCAGTAGCATATGCATCAATATCATATCAAAACCAAACTCAAGTCATACAATTTCAAACATCAATCAACAACTTCAAAACATGCACCAAAGCAAACTACAAAAAGAGGACAAAGTTCCAACACTTAGGCATACTCAAACATGATCCACAAATTGAAAAAGTTGGTCTCAAAGGACCTCAACCAGGGGTAGGCATTATATCAAAAGCACATTCAAAGAGCCTGCAAGAAACTCAAGCAAATGGACATGGTAAATCAACTTGTGCAAAGAAGTGTCAAGATATGGTCATGCATAATTCACTTAAGCACAAAAAATCAAACATGCATCAAATGACATTCAACAATTGTGAAATTTAAACTCAAATGATATAGATCAGAAGACAATCACATGTTAAAAGATCTCCCAAAAATTCACAAGTTAAACCATTCAAACAAATCAGCAAGGATCAAGTGAGAAACATGTATCAATATGCAAAAAAGGGGAACCAAAATGTAATATGAAAAGGTTTTAAAAATATAAAAAAATGTTTTTATGCAATTCAGAATGTCATCTAACAAATGCAAAAAGAATGAATTGAAAATCATGTATAGATGATGAGAAATAAATTCTACGAGTTAAAGTGTGCAAGTGAAACAATTAAAAAAAGAAAATTAGGAAATTAATTAATTCATATGCCAAAAATAAAATAAAATAAGAAAATAAAATTTGACAAAATTTTATAAAACTAAAAAACAAGCTTCATGATTTTTTATATGATTTTTAGATGCATTAAAATGATTTTAGAAAATAAAATGCAAACACAACAAATGAATGAAATAAAAATAAAGAAAATAGACAAGGAGGGTGTAGTCAGCAACACAAACACGTTGAAAAATGAGATGGGCTAAAAGGGGGGTGCAAGAAGCAAGGCCCAAGGCCAAAGTCCAACAGCGAAAGTCAAAGAGGAGCATAGAATTCAGTCAATATTCAGACTCAACACATACCACATGATCAATCCAACGTCACATACTCAGTCAACACAAATAATGATTATTCAAGATCTAGGGCTCAGATTAACACGCACACAATAACCAACGTACACAAGTGCACACACAAACACTCAGCATACGATACGATCCCACGTGATAGGCACATGATCCATTTAATGCGTTGGCGTAATTTCATCCACGTGATTCATCAGACGTATCACAATCAGTCAACATTTCACTAAGTAATTGAGATGAGAGATCAAGATGTGATGGCACATGATAACACGCATGGGTGAGCAAACATGAAACCATTAAATTAAAATCAGAAATTAAAGAAACGTGGCAATGTGACAACCCTTGGATCAAATACATCAACGGCTGGGAGTTCATCTTCTTCCTCCAAACCCTTCGCCGGACTGAAACACCACCGGTCACCGGAGCTAGGGCTCCGGCCACCCTCTCCGGTGAGCTGCAACGTGAAATCCTCTAGAAAATGCTCATAGGTATACCAAATTGATCAGAAAAACAAGAGGATCTCAAATATCTAACTCATTTCAACAAACACTCAACATATAATGCAAATCGAGCAAAAGAAGATTTAGATCCAAAACTTTAAACTCACAATACACACAAACTACACGTCCAAAATTCAAACAAAACACATCAGCACACTCAGTGAAGCACGCAGATCATTATGCACACAGAAAATTCAAATTCTAAGAGCATGAAAAGTTCACTAACCTGAGATCTTGAAGAGCTTAAAATACCACAAGAACGCCTTCCAAGAGCTGCAGATCAAGTCCTTGGAACCTCTAATTGCAAAATAAATGCAACTAGAGCTTGGAATCGTGCTAGATCTTGAGTTTTGAACTTGAATCCTCTTGAATGGAACTTGGTGAAAACCTCAGTATGAGCTTAAAATGGCAGTTCATTCTTGTTCTACTCTCTTCACTGATCACAAATATGAAAGAATTTCTCAAAAAAAACCTTGTGGAGAGGGAGAATCGAAAATGAGAAAGTGAGGAGTGAAAAATGGATTCTGAGCCAAAATGAGTGCATCCCCTAATTTTGGAGGCATGAGTTAGCTTATATACTCTCCATTAATCCACTGATGGTCATTAAGAAGTGATTAGAACATTAGTTAATGAGATTTGGGTGAAATTGCAAAAATGCATTTTGTGCTTAAACCCTTAAACCACACGTGCAAAACCCTTGCTCCCAGTATGATTCACCTCCAATTTACTCATGTATCACCTCTGAATTGAAATTGGGCCTTGTACTTGTTTGGTTTGTGAGTTTTGAATCAATTTACAATTTTGCACAATGTGAAAATAATGAGAAGTATGGCATGAAATAACTTGATTCCAAAGCCAAACTTGTGCCAAATGAAATGTTCTTGAGTGTGATAATCTGACTTGAGTCATTAGAAGCCCTTACAACTCATTTTGTACCAAAATGCCAAAGGTGGAAAAAATGATACATGTGAGAACCCTTAAAATATCTTGCCATCTTTTGACCATAACTTGAGTTCTACAAATGGTATGGAAACCATCTAGTACTTTTTGGAAATGGGAGAGAAAGATATTCAACTTTCATGTTGGAGGAAAATTCATTTGGAGCTTTCTTGATGATGAAAAGTCAAGTTGAATGTGGTGGAAAAATTGCCAAAAATGGAAAGTTCTCATTATAGGTCATTTTCCAAATTTAGTAACTTTTGTACAAACCCTTGATTCTTGAAGAATGGCATGAATATTGACAATTGAAGACCATATGAGGATGTGAGACCTTGAAAACCATGAAAAGAACCTCAAAATTCCATAGTTGACTTTCTCCTTTACAGTTGACTTTTCCTTATTTCACCAGCAACTGATCCACTGAACATTCTTCACCATGAACCATCAACCAAATATCCACCCATGAACACTTGTGAGCATATGGAAACCATAAAAACATGCTTGAATCCCCAAAGTTCAACAAGAAGTCCTTTTGATTCACAAACCCTAATTGGTCCCTCTGATCAGGAGGAAAAGATCCACTTGAAATCCTTTGCCATGCTTGACCTTAAGATATGATGAACCCCATTAGCCACCTTGAAGCTTGAGACTTGAGAATATGGACCAAGTGCCTTGATCCCATGCCCTATGCTGAATGCCATGCTATGCAATCTATGACCTACTATGGAATGCAAAAAGAGTAAAGCGTAGACCAATTTATTGAGAAACCATGAAGGTAAATTTTGAGGTATTACAGTTGCCCCTATTCAATCAACTGTGAATCTGAATGGATGAAAGCAACGGCTATCAGGAATTCAAGATACAAAGGGATTAAATACAAAAATAACCGAGAAAATTTGCACTGTGTGGAGAAAATGCTGTAAAGGTATGGAAGAAAAGTTGGTGAAGAAGACCTTGGAACCATTGGACCCCATAGGAAACCTGTCGGGAACTGGTGAAATACCTGTCGGGAACTGGTGAAATACTTGTCAGGAACTGGTGAAATACCTGTCGGGAACTGGTGAGCTTGGACCTATTTTGCCTATCGGAAATGGGCAAGTGTACCTGTCGGGAACTGGCAAGGTTCAAACCAAAGGGAGCGGTCGGGGACGGCTACAGTTTATAACTAAGGCTTACCTATCGGGAATGGACAACGGGGCCTGTCTGGAACTGGCATGGTTAAAACTCAAAGGAGCGATCGGGAACAGCTACAGTTTATAACCAAGGATTACCTATCGGGAATGGGTAACGGGGCCTGTCGGGAAGTGGCATGGTTAAAACTCAAAGGAGCGGTCGGGAACGGCTGCAGTTTATAACCAAGGCTTACCTATCGAGAATGGGTAACGGGGCCTGTCGGGAACTGGCATGGTTACAACTCAAAGGAGCGGTCGGGAACGGCTGCAGTTTATAACCAAGGCTTACCTATCGGGAATGGGTAACGGGGCCTGTCAGGAACTGGCATGGTTAAAACTCAAAGGAGCGGTCGGGAACGGCTGCAGTTTATAACCAAGGCTTACCTATCGGGAATGGGTAACGGGGCCTGTCGGGAACTGGCATGGTTAAAACTCAAAGGAGCGGTCGGGAACGGCTACAGTTTATAACCAAGGCTTACCTATCGGGAATGGGTAACGGGGCCTGTCGGGAACTGGCATGGTTAAAACTCAAAGGAGCGGTCGGGAACAGCTGCAGTTTATAACCAAGGCTTACCTATCGGGAATGGGTAACGGGGCCTGTCAGGAACTGGCATGGTTAAAACTCAAAGGAGTGGTCGGGAATGGCTGCAGGAATCCTATTGGGAATGGTTCCAAGAAACTTGTGAATTGAGAGATATGACTCTGCAGGGAGAAAAGATGGTGAAACCCTTGTACTGCTTTGAAATGTCTGTTGGGGAATGAACTAGGCATTCTTTCTGGCTTTGTCAATGATATAAGGAGCAAAGTTTTGGACCCTCGCACGAGTTATCAAAACTGGCCTATGCTTCACATGCATATGTTTGAATTTTGCCGTAATGCTCCATACGAAATGGAATGCTACACGTTTTGAGGATGTTATGCACACTATATGAAAAATACAAAGAGGTCCCCCTGCAAAATAAATGCTGAGGAAAGGAAGACAACTCCGCCGGGGATAACAAGCTGGATTGACCTCGCGGTCGTAAACCGTACCGGAGAAGACAAATTGACCTGACCTCCTGATCTGGGCACTGACCTGACAAACCTGTTAAGGCTACTGTAGGAAAAGATAACTTTGCTGGGGAGGCATCATCTGAACCAGTCTGCTTGGGGAATAACTATAACCATAGAACTCCGCTGGGGATTAAAGAGCTTACAACAAACTTTTCTGGGGAGAATCGTTTCAAAGTGTCTCATGCCAGGGAATGTTTCCTAAGAGAATTTTACAGAAGATCCGACATCTTCTAACTCTTAAACAAATACCGAGACCTGAGCTAGGATGCAGTAGTTGGGAGGCCACTCTGTTGGGGATAATAGATCTGGAATACTCCTACCGGGGGATTTCATGATGCTCCATACTTGAGATGGTCAGCCACCTGCTTTTGCCCCAAGATACAAGTCTGATCTGGGGAAAACGTCCCAAGAGGCTTTTATAGAAGAATCGTCATCTCCAAACTCCTGGACACTCACTGAGTCTTGAACATTAACTGTAAGGCTCGTGAAGCAACTCTACTGGGGAGTTTACAACCGTTATCGACACAGGAACTTGTAGCTGTTGGAAGTACTGAATAGGATACAATACTACCCTTTTGACAACGCTGCTGGGGATCATGAAGCTCTGTAAGTACGCTGGGGATGACTACCTCCAAGAATAGCCTTCCTGCTGAGAAGATGTCTTTGCTTGGGGAGGAACGATCATTTGCGCTTCGTAAAGGATTTGGCTTGAAGACGTCATACATCTTTGCATAGCTATCCAGTGAAATCTCCACCTCTGCAAACAAAAGAATGCGCATATATGCCCCCAGGGTATTCAAACTCTCGGGGAGGTTTCTAGATCTTGACATAACTGCCCCAGACTGCATAGTGTACGAAAGAATTTGCCTCGATAAGATTCGTAGAGATTTGCAACACTCTGCCCCAGTATACCGAATCTTGAAGATGTGCTTTTGATTAACCGTCCTTTGGAGTAGGATGGCTTCTCGTGCTCTTGAGGTGGCCTCAATATAATCCTTGCAGTGATTTTTCCCTTGACTGATTGATCTTCGAGAGATTTGCCTAATCTCGACGTGATTGCCCCAGTTTACACGCTTGTGGAGAGATTTACCGGATCTCGACATAATTGCCCCAGTTCGAAGAAATTTTCCCAACATGAATGCCCCATCTTGGCTACATTTTGAAGAGATTTCCCAGTGTGATTGTCCTAGATTGGTTACATCTCAACACAAATGGTTGGGAACGCCTTTTTCCCACATAATCTTTCAACAGCACGTCCTCTGGAATCTCAGGCACCTCAACTTGGCCAGTTTAAGCTTCTCGACTGATGTTCATCGGGTAAGATTCTTTGATGTCAAACACATGCAAGCAGAAAATGTTTATTATGAGAATGACAAATCTAATGCAACACTCATGTTATCCTTGAAGTCCTTATTGAACATATGTCGCACAACCGAGTTACGACACTTATTTTTGAAAGAAAAGCAATACGCACATGCAACACCAAAAATCTTATTAGCACAACTCATGGGAGTCAGGAACGATGTCTCGTTGAAGTACGCCTTCAGACTAATCCCTGTTTCAATTAGGACTTTTAAGGGTTGTAACGTGGCCTGGCTCACGGTTTTGAGAAAAATGGGTTTATGGCTCAAAGTTTATTGGTACCCACCCACTCTTCATGATATTCTCCAGTCCTATGTTCAGCTAATTTGATACAAGCATTCGTCTCTCAAAAGGTTTTATGATCTTTAAAGAACCCATGCAATTGATGGTTCGAGACCTGACGAGGTTTTGGAGCAACAGTCACCCCTTTTGTCTTTTGTGCCTGTAGTCACATGACTTTGTTCTGCTCAAGGATTTTTCCCTTTGTCATCCTTTTGGCTTTTTGTTTTCCCATTCTTTTGCTTTTTGTTCCCTAATTTTTGCCTGGACTGACTCTTTTGAGTTTTCAATTTTTGAAGTCCAGCGGGATGCCTTAACTTTTACCTAAGTCGCTTGCTTCCAAGTTTTTCGACTTAGCAGGCTTTTTCTTTTTCTCTTTTTCTTATTTTTTTCTATTTTTTTTTGAACAAGTCGTGTGACACCGTTTTGCTTGACTTGTTTGAAAGGGCTGTGACTGTTTCACTCTTCGGTTGGTGAGGAGTAACCATTGTGGTTCTACACCTCTTAACCTCTTGATAGTGGAATGGAAGGTAATGGATCCTCAGATGTACACTCCTTCTGAAAGTTGAACACTTGGTCAAACTAATTGACGCCTACCCTGCCCCTGGGTTAAAATTGAGGGTTTTTTGTTTTCAGAAAGAACTCCTACTATTGGGCTCAAAGGGGTTGACGAAGGTCTATCTCCTTATCTCTCTAGTGTTTGGGGATTTGAAACAATGCCTGTACATCCTTAACAGGGTTTTATTTGAAAGCGTACCATTAGGAGTCTGCGTTCTTATTTCGTCATCCTCCCTCCAAGAGTCTAGACAAGAAAGGTTGGTATTGCAGTGCATATAAACATGACATGAGTGCATAAAAGTAAGATACTTCAAGAACAACACATCATTGCCTTAAAATCAACATTCAAACACAAACAAGTTTTTTACATGCAAATAAATGTTTAAACAAACAAAGAAAACTACGTTGAAAATGCAATAAAGAAACTAATGATTGCCATTGCTGAGGATACTTGACTCCGACTGGACTGACTGCTTTAGGGGATGTCTTTGTAGTCTCAAGTGATCACTTGGGGAACTTCAGTTAATGTACAGACCCTCTTCAGTGAAAATGATAAACCCCACGTCAATGAGATCTTGCACCTTGTGTCTAAACACCTTGAAATCTTCAATGACATGCCCATGTGTCCCCGAGTGATACTCACATCTAGCACTCTTGTCATAATTCGGAGGAATAGGATACGGAACAGGAGAAGCTTCCTTTAGTTCGATCAAAGAGTCTTGAAGTAAACGGGCAAGCAGATAACTGTAAGGAATGGTAACGGGATCAAACTTCCACTCCTGCCTTCTGGGCTTTTGTTGACCCTTCATATGATAGCTCTGTTGCCGATACCTACTTGTGCCTTCCTCTCGTTCGGGCTCTTTCCTCCTTAAACTTGGCTTAGGAACAGGCAACAGTTGAGGGCGAGAGGATTCCAAGACCACCGGTTGCGAGAAATGCCCCTGACTTGGTGCAACTTCATGATGGCAAACCAGGATATTCACTTCTTTCGCAGCAACAGGAGTAACACCACCTTGTACGCTTATGCCGCCCGTCATGAATTCAATTGTCTTCAAGTCAATCAGATCATGACCCATATGATGAAAGGCTTTACATTTTTCCACATAATACCCCGGTGCGCCAAAGTGAAAATCACAATGGGTATTTGCATCGTAATCAAGTGGGAGCTTTCCACGAGGAGGATTTACCGTCCGAAGTTCAACCAATTGGAGCTGAAGTAAATACCTCAACAGCTGAGCAGAAGACATAGGAATTGGATCAAAGATTCTGTTAGCTTTCTTCGACTTTGGTGGGTACCTATTAGCCTTGGGGTTGTCTTGACAGACGAGAGGTAGCTGCTGAAGAGGAAATTTCGAAAACCCATGTTGTTCAGAAAACATGTGAGGCACATCATTCTTTGGGAGGGATCCTTCAAACAATGGAGGAGAGACAATTCCAGCTACAACCTCAGGCATGGGAGTATTATCTTTACTTAACACACCTCTCACAACTTCCATAACCAGACTCATCTGAATCTTCATTTGGTTGACCTCCTCCTTCAACATTTTCTGGTCTTGAATCAAGGCTTGCATGTCGCCCATAAACTGCCCCATTCGGCTTCGCCTTTCCCTCAATTCAGCTTGAATTTGCTCCATGGTCAACTTCCAGCTTCCTTGAAAAGTTAAGACTGAAATTCTGAAGAGAACTAGATCAGGATGAGAATAACCAGCTTCAAACACCTGTTATGCAAATGAGTATGAGAATGCAATGCAGAATGCCATGTTCGAATATTTCCAAGGAATCCTTATGCTTTGATTCAAAATTTTCCTTTACGCTAACCACAAGAAATAGATGGAAATGCTCAGTAGCAAGTCTCAAAGTCAATATACCTTGGAAATACAAGAACACGTATGCAAAAATGATGATGCAGATGCAACAGACATGGGATCAAGGTTTCCATAAGGCCCAATATTGTTGTGCTGCTGAATGGATAAGTTCAAAGGTCTGCTCTAAAGAGAATACCAGAATACCAGAATATCCGAATAACCAGAATACCAGAATAACAGAACATCGGACCACTGAGATAACCAGAAAACCAGGTAAATAACTATACACTGTCGAGAAATCCAGAACACCGGGTAGGCTGAAGGTTTCGGTTACCTGCAAACCTGCAAACACCCATCCCTCTCACATGTGGGTACTAAGATCCTCAGTATCCCGGGCTCTCATGTCGAGAAATGATGATACGTTCACCACTTCTGGTTTGGCATCATCACTAATCGAGGAGGCCTCAACTGATTCACAAAAACGAAAGATCCTCAGGTTCAGAGGTTTGAGAAGCAATAACACATTCAGCCCGAAGGATACAATGCTACCGCCAATCAAAGAGGTCGTCCACTGATTCACTTCAAAATAAAGAGGGGTCATCCTAACAGGTCATCCAGACTTAACAGCTCCTCCAGATAGCTCTACCATCGTGGGAAATCCACAACGCAGAATTCTCTAGAGAGAACCACATCCAGATTGTGTTTCATATTCCCTCCTCGAACCGAGATGGAACGCGAGAGGATATGAAACACGCTAATCATAAGTGCACTCAGGCCTGGGTATTGGGCCTATCTCTCAGAATACCCCATCCCCCCAAACAGAAAACAGTACAGCAGTGTAGCATAATCCATCATATGAAATGAAAATGCTAAAATGCAGTAAATATGGTAGTATACAGTAAAGAACAAATACAGTAAATAGCAATACAGTACAACAGTAATACAGCACAACAGTAAACACCCAATGAAAGAAAACAGACAAGCGCTAGGATTGACTCGCTAAGGAAACCAGAGATTCTGGGTTCACTCCCCAGCAGAGTCGCCAGCTGTCACTCCCGAAAGATTCGCATCCAACGGTACAAACGTGAGAGTGGCGCGGAAAAACAGAGTCGCCAACAATGTGTATTTATCCCAAGAGAGGGAAAGGAAACACCGCATAAACCTGAGGGAAAAGGAAAAATCATGGTCTTGCGACCAAGAGATCTGGGTTCGGGAGTCGGTTACGCGAGAGGAAGGTGTTAGCACCCCCTCGCGTCCATCGTACCCGATGGGATCCACGCTTGCTTGTCTCGATCAAAGGGTGTCGTCAACTGGAGCTTCGCTGCTGCTGGAAGGGGAAAGGAACGGGAAAAAGGAAAAGGAAAAGAGAGAGAAAAAGAAACAAATGTAGGAAAAATAAAAGAAGTGATCGAATGGGCCCTACCCCACTGCCTACGTATCTCATCGGGAGCATGAGAATCAGAGCGACGTAGTTACCCTCAACGAGGGTCGCTTTGTTGGTGTTTTTAGGGAACGGCTAACGTTCTAGCTCAGGTGTTGCAGGCTCGCTGGTCTGAGTGCGTTACCATCTTGCAAGAGAACGAGTAGGAGCACGTTCGCACGTTGAGAATGAATGAGATGAGAAGAGAATTCCCGAAGGAAAAGGCGTTATTGTTTTTTTGAAGTTTTTTTTAGAAAGAAGTGTTTTGATTGTTTTGTGTTTTGTAACGCACATTGTATTTAAGTCCCTCATGTAAGATCGAATGCCTCGCATAACAACCCGAGATGGGACGCACGCTAAACATTCCAAGAAAATGGGAGAAGATCCCTCACTATCTTATTCTTACATGAAATGCCTAAATACAATGTTTGTTTTGCCTTTATTAAGTGTTTTTTACTTTTTTTTGAAGATGAGAAGAGAGAAAATGCAAAGGAAACTCTAAAGGGAGACTAAGGGTCCTAATGTTATCATGCATGGATGTCCTATGGTTAGTGAGGTTTAGGAGAAAAGACTACCTAAAAACTAATGCTAATCCTACTCCAAGCTTAATCAAAAATTAAGTTGGACTAGGTAGCCCTAAAGGGAAAGAATCCAAGACTTGAACAAGTCTTGAGATTCATGGGATGAGAAAGAGTGAAAGAGAAGAAAAGAGGAAGAGAAGAAGAGAGATGAGATGCAATAAGTGGTAGCAAGCACATCATATCATAAATGTACAACTCAAACCAACAATCATGTTTCAAAGATCAATGCAAAACAACTCAAGTAAGCATGCAAAGATAAACATGGAAGGATGCAAGCATACTTGTATGAAATGCACAATGAAGCATACATGGACCTCATGACGAAGTGAAATGAGAAAGGCAAGATGAAAATGAAGACAAGTCAGAACCAATACCATATTATCATCAACAAATCATGTGTGCAAAAGTGCTTCAAAACATGAAGCATTAAGGTCCAAAGAAGTTCACAAAAGGAAAGGTAATGATATTAATCATACAATTCAAACCAAATGCATTCAACTATGCTCAAGTAACATGAAAACCAATTATAGAACTCAAGAGGCAGTAGCATATGCATCAATATCATATCAAGACCAAACTCAAGTCATACAAGTTTAAACATCAATCAACAACTTCAAAACATGCACCAAAGCAAACTACAAAAAGAGGACAATGTTCCAACACTTAGGCATACTCAAACATGATCCAAACATGATCCACAAATTGAAAAAGTTGGTCTCAAAGGACCTCAACCAGGGGTAGGCATTATATCAAAAGCACATACAAAGATCCAGCAAGAAACTCAAGCAAATGGACATGGTAAATCAACTTGTGCAAAGAAGTGTCAAGATATGGTCATGCATAATTCACTTAAGCACAAAAAATCAAACATGCATCAAATGACATTCAACAATTGTGAAATTTAAACTCAAATGATATAGATCATAAGAAAATCACATGTTAAAAGATCTCCCAAAAATTCACAAGTTAAACCATTCAAACAAATAAGAAAGGATCAAGTGAGAAACATGTATCAATATGAAAAAAAGGGGAACCAAAATGTAATATGAAAAGGTTTTAAAAATAAAAAAAAAATGTTTTTATGCAATTCAGAATATCATCTAACAAATTCAAAAAGAATGAATTGAAAATCATGTATAGATGATGAGAAATAAATTCTACGAGTTAAAGTGTGCAAGTGAAACAATTAAAAAAAGAAAATTAGGCAATTAATTAATTCATATGCCAAAAATAAAATAAAATAAGAAAATAAAATTTGAAAAAATTTTATAAAACTAAAAAACAAGCTTCATGATTTTTTATATGATTTTTAGATGCATTAAAATGATTTTAGAAAATAAAATGCAAACACAACAAATGAATGAAATAAAAATAAAGAAAATAGACAAGGAGGGTGTAGTCAGCAACACAAACACGTTGAAAAATGAGATGGGCTAAAAGGGGGGTGCAAGAAGCAAGGCCCAAGGCCAAAGTCCAACAGCGAAAGTCAAAGAGGAGCATAGAATTCAGTCAATATTCAGACTCAACACATACCACATGATCAATCCAACGTCACACACTCAGTCAACACAAACAATGATTATTCAAGATCTAGGGCTCAGATTAACACGCACACAATAACCAATGTACACAAGTGCACACACAAACACTCAGTATACCATACGATCCCACGTGATAGGTACATGATCCATTTAATGTGTTGGCGTAATTTCATCCACATGATTCATCAGACGTATCACAATCAGTCAACATTTCACTAAGTAATTGAGATGAGAGATCAAGATGTGATGGCACATGATAACACGCATGGGTGAGCAAACATGAAACCATTAAATTAAAATCAGAAATTAAAGAAACGTGGCAACGTGACAACCCTTGGATCAAATACATCAACGGCTGGGAGTTCATCTTCTTCCTCCAAAACCTTCGCTGGACTGAAACACCACCGGTCACCGGAGCTAGGGCTCCGGCCACCCTCTCCGGTGTGCTGCAACGTGAAATCCTCTAGAAAATGCTCATAGGTATACCAAATTGATCAGAAAAACAAGAGGATCTCAAATATCTAACTCATTTCAACAAACACTCAACATATAATGCAAATCGAGCAAAAGAAGATTTAGATCCAAAACTTTAAACTCACAATACACACAAACTACACGTCCAAAATTCAAACAAAACACATCAGCACACTCAGTGAAGCACGCAGATCATTATGCACACTTAAAATTCAAATTCTAAGAGCATGAAAAGTTCACTAACCTGAGATCTTGAAGAGCTTAAAATACCACAAGAACGCCTTCCAAAAGTTGCAGATCAAGTCCTTGGAACCTCTAATTGCAAAATAAATGCAACTAGAGCTTGGAATCGTGCTAGATCTTGAGTTTTGAACTTGAATCCTCTTAAATGGAACTTGGTGAAAACCTCAGTATGAGCTTAAAATGGCAGTTGATTCTTGTTCTACTCTCTTCACTGTTCACAAATATGAAAGAATTTCTCAAAAAAAACCTTGTGGAGAGGGAGAATCGAAAATGAGAAAGTGAGGAGTGAAAAATGGATTCTGAGCCAAAATGTGTGCATCCCCTAATTTTGGAAGCATGAGTTAGCTTATATACTCTCCATTAATCCACTGATGGTCATTAAGAAGTGATTAGAACATTGGTTAATGAGATTTGGGTGAAATTGCAAAAATGCATTTTGTGCTTAAACCCTTAAACCACACGTGCAAAACCCTTGCTCCCAGCATGATTCACCTCCAATTTACTCATGTATCACCTCTGAATTGAAATTGGGCCTTGTACTTGTTTGGTTTGTGAGTTTTGAATCAATTTGTAATTTTGCACAATGTGAAAATAATGAGAAGTATGGCATGAAATAACTTGATTCCAAAGCCAAACTTGTGCCAAATGAAATGTTCTTGAGTGTGATAATCTGACTTGAGTCATTTGAAGCCCTTACAACTCATTTTGTACCAAAATACCAAAGGTGGAAAAAAGGATACATGTGAGAACCCTTAAAACATCTTTCCATCTTTTGACCCTAACTTGAGTTCTACAAATGGTATGGAAACCATCTAGTACTTTTTGGAAATGGGAGAGAAAGATCTTCAACTTTCATGTTGGAGGAAAATTCATTTGGAGCTTTCTTGATGATGAAAAGTCAAGTTGAATGTGGTGGAAAAATTGCCAAAAATGGAAAGTTCTCATTATAGGTCATTTTCCAAATTTAGTAACTTTTGAACAAACCCTTGATTCTTGAAGAATGGCATGAATCTTGACAATTGAAGACTATATGAGGATGTGAGACCTTGAAAACCATGAAAAGAACCTCAAAATTCCACAGTTGACTTTCTCCTTTATAGTTGACTTTTCCTTATTTCACCAGTAACTGATCCACTGAACATTCTTCACCATGAACCATCAACCAAATCTCCACCCATGAACACTTGCGAGCTTATGGAAACCATAAAAACATGCTTGAATCCCCAAAGTTCAACAAGAAGTCCTTTTGATTCACAAACCCTAATTGGCCCCTCTGATCAGGAGGAAAAGATCCACTTGAAATCCTTTGCCATGCTTGACCTTAAGAAGATATGATGAACCCCATGAGCCACCTTGAAGCTTGAGACTTGAGAATATGGACCAAGTGCCTTGATCCCATGCCCTATGCTAAATGCCATGCTATGCAATCTATGACCTACTATGGAATGCAAAAAGAGTAAAGCGTAGACCAATTTATTGAGAAAACATGAAGGTAAATTTTGAGGTATTACATAGTGAAGTCGCCAGTTTTCTGTAGCGAGCGATTTTGGATGTGGTTGCGAAGCGCTACCGCTCTTTGGTATCTACAGCTTGATTCATTTTTTATCCTATTGAAGCTGATGAAGGAAGGGAAATAGACGTCTCAAATTAACCCTGCTTGCAAACTGAGGTTAAACAGTCAAAACTGTTGGTTTACAGATGCTACAAAGATTCGGGGTCTCTATTGGGTTTATTTGGTTAAAAGTAGTGTTCGGTCGATGGGTGGGAGGTTTAGGACGGATGTATGAAACTATGGGATTTTGGGTTTTTGTTTAGTGTGCTTGCTAAGATTTTTCTTTCAATCTTATGCCTACGTATTCCCGTTTTTTCCGAAACAGGGAAATCAGAGCGATCGTAGTTCCTTCTATTCTATGGGAGGAAGTGGTGTTTGGGTGTCTTGTTTAAAGCCCAAGACGTGAAGCGAAAGGACTATTTGTATCTTGTTCAAAGCCCAAGATGTGAAGCTAAAAGTGGTTTGCCTTTAGAGAGAATTTGTCATCTCTAAAGAGGTTTGTTTGTCACAACTGTTGGGTGACTGGTTTATAAAGGAGGATTACTTTAACTGGGATATGTGAATCCAGCAATGCCATAATCTCCTTTATAAGGGTTTTTAACCTGAAGGAGAAGACTTTAAGTAAGTATAAAGCAATGCCATATTTCCTTAGGAATTTCTCATGCTAAAAGAGGGACAGTGGCATGGATGTAGATGATCCAGAGGCTTGCCGCTTACAGTGATTAGATGAAGGGAAAGAAGCTGTTAATGTTTGTGTACTGTGAACGAGGCACAACTTTGATGCTAAAAGGTTGATTGGATCAACCAGTGGTTTTCTTATACAAAGCCTAAGAGGAGGTTAATATGTGTCTCATACAAAGCCCGAGAGAGAGGCTAAAAAGTTTTGACTCAATGCGGGAGTCTTTTGTTATCTCGTATAAAGCCCGAGATGGAGGCTATTTGACTCAACAAGAGATTTTTTTTTGTATCTCGTACGAAGCCCGAGATGGAGGCTAAAAAAGCTTGGTTCCGCTGGGGAGGATCATTGTATAAAGCCCAAGAGGGAGGCTATGGCGCTGTTTCAGTTGAGTGACAGGTCCAGTATGCTGATTTAAAGAGAAAATCAGTTCTTATATGAGTAATATTGGCACTCAGGGATTTTGATTCGAGGATCAGGGATATTTCCTGTTCTTTAAGGAAGTGGGAAATCCGAGGGTATTGAGACTGTCCGAGTCTACGAGTTTTCTTCCTAGTTTTGACGGGATCTTGAGAATGTCTTGGAGACTCAAGGAAGTTAGAGTGTCCAAGTCTAAAGTTTCATCTTTTGTACTATGTGTAGCGAGAGATTTTGGGCGTGGTTCTTAAGCGCGGTCGCTCTCTGCAGTTGAGTTTACTACAGGTCGATTCATTTTTTATCCTATTAAAGCTGATGAAGGAATGGAAATAGATGTCTCCAATTAACCCTGCTTGCATACTGAGGTTAAACAGCGGTCTGTTAGGTTACGGATGCGATCAATGTGGTGGGGCCTTTCTTGTGTTATTTTGACAGACAGGTTTATGGTGGGGAACAAGGATTAGGATGTTAGGACTAATGATTTTTGATAGGTACATGAGAGTATGGGATTTTGGGTTTTTGTTTAGTGTGCTCGCTAAGATTTTTTCTTTCAATCTTATGCCTACGTATTCCCGTTTACCGAAATAGGGAAATCAGAGCGTTCGTAGTTCCTCCTATTCTATGGGAGGAAATGGGTGTTTTTGGTGTCTTGTTCAAAGCCCAAGACGTGAAGCGAAAGGTGATTTGTATCTTGTTCAAAGCCCAAGATGTGAAGCTGAAAGTGTTGACCTTCAGAGAGAATTTGTCATCTCTAAAGGGGGTCTGTTTGTCACAACTGTTGGGTGACTGGTTATAAAGGGAGGATTACTTTAACCGGGATGTTTGAATCCGGCAATGCCATAATTTCCTTTAAAGGAGATTTTAACCTGAAGGAGAAGACTTTAACTCAGTGTAGAGCAATGCTATCTTTCCTTAGGAATTTCTCATGCTAAAAGAGGGACAGTGGCATTGATGTAGATGATCCATAGGCTTGCCGCTTACAGCGATTAGATGAAGAGGAAGGAGCTGTTGATGTTTGTGTACTGTGAACGAGGCACAACTTTGATGCTAAAAGGTTGATTGGATCAACCAGTGGTTTTCTTATACAAAGCCTAAGAGGAGGCTAATATGTGTCTCGTACAAAGCCCGAGAGAGAGGCTAAAAGGTTTTGACTCGACGATGGAGTCTTTTGGTATCTTGTATAAAGCCCGAGATGAAGGCTATTTGACTCAACAAGAGAGTTTTTTGTATCTCGTACGAAGCCCGAGATGGAGGCGAAATGGGTGATTGACTTAACGAGGGAGTCTCTTATGTGTCTCGTACAAAGCCCGAGAGAGAGACTAAATGTTGTTTGACTCCGCAGGGGAGAATCACTGTACAAAGCCCAAGAGGAGGCTATGGTGACTTTTTCAGTTGAGTGACAGGTCCAGTATGCCGATTTAAAGAGAAAATCAGTTCTTATATGAGCAATGATGTACTCAAGGATTTGATTCGAGGATCCAGGTTATTCCTGTTCTTTAAGGAAGTGGGAAATTCGAAGGGTATTGAGACTGTCCGAGTCTACGGGTTTTCTTCCTATTTAACGGAGGGGTCACTTGAGAATGTCTTTGAGACTCAAGGAGATTAGACTGTCCAAGTCTAGAGTTTCATCTTTTGTACTATGCTTTCAGAAACAGTAGTAGACTCTTTGAAAGGACTGTTATATGCAGATGACTAATTTATGTTCCTATACCTCTAGGAGGTCGTCGGGATAATTTGTACGAAGCCCAAGAGGAGGCTGGAAGCTTTTAAGAAGCCGACGGGTCCTTGTACGAAGCCCAAGAGGAGGCTATCATTCCCGGAGGAAGAGATCATTATACGAAGCCTAAGAGGAGGCTGTGAATACTTCTAAGAAGCCGAGAGGTCCTTGTACTAATCCCAAGAGGAGGCGGGGTTGTTTTAGGAAGCCTGTGGGTCCTTGTACGATGCCCAAGAGGAGGCCGATGCTTTTAAGAAGCCCATGGGTCCCCAAACCCCGAGAAATTCAAGGCAAGCTATTCACAAGGAATAGATCAAGTCAGGAAAGTTTGAGAATTTGGAAGAAACTCAAAGATGCCATTCGCAGAGAATACATTCATCTCTGGGAGTAGAGTTTCTTGACAATTCCTAATGAGGACAGCCGAAGAGAAGACTGTATCTGGTGATCCTATTGGGGATCTAGTTGTCTATTTCTACGAATAAACGAAACGGCGTCACCTAGTTCTAGACGTAGTTGCCGAGGAAACTCTAAATATCTATACTATTATTACACAGTTGATATGAGTTTATGAAAGAAGACTTATAGCGAAACAGCCCCACAATACAGTTATATGTATATGAAAGCGGTAAATGAAAGCGTATAAACACTTACTCGATTGTAGAGCTTCCATGTTGTTTGGTTAGTTGTTCAACAAAGACAGATTGAAAACAATAGTATATTTCAAAATCAAAGGAGAAAGTGCTTTGAAAAAGAAAGATTTGGGGCTTACAGCTCAAGGAGAGGCCCAGGGTTTTATCAGTGAGCGCACTGTTGTTTTTGTACAGAGGGACTTATACAAGTGACTGAGGCCCAAAAAGGTTTTCTGTACAAAGGGATGGGTCTTACACTCTCTTAAGAGGCCCAAAAAGTTTAAAGAAAAAGAGTGGGGCTTATAACACGAGGGTAGGCCCAAATGATTTTTCCGTTTAAAATGGCGATCGCGCCGAGGTTTTCTTTTAACGCAGAGGGACTTATACAATAAGTGAGGCCCAAAATGGTTTTGGTTAAAAGGGGGTTGGATCTTACACTCTATTAGAGGCCCAAAGAGTTTTGAATGGGTCTTATAGCTCGAGGAGAGGCCCAGTTGGTTTATTTTTAAACTGGCGATGATTGCGTCGTTTGTTTTTGACGGTATCGGGACTTATACAATACACTGAGGCCCAAAAATGATTTAGTCAAAAAAAGATTGGGTCTTACACTCTATTAGAGGCCCATGAGTTTTTGAAAAAGTTTGATGAGGGTTGAATTAATCAAAAACTCTAATTTCATTTTTTAAAGGACATTTTTCAAAGAAAAATCAAGTAAAAAATGATAAAAAATATCAAATAAAATCATTAATCATGTTATAAACAGTGATTAAGGTTTATGAAAAAGTATTTTATCCACATGACTATTTAAAATCATTTTGGTTTTAAAAATCAAGAAAAAGAAATCATTTTAAAAGCATTTAAAACAATTTAAAACAATATTTTTGAATATATTAAAAATATATCAAATAATAATATTTTTTGTGATTTTTTGGTGGATTAAAATATTATGGAGTATGAATAAGAAGTGTGTAAAACAGATTTGGAAAATGATAATTTTTGCTATGTGAAATAATTGGTTGAGTTTTGAAGAAAAAGAGGAAAGATGTCACAACATCACATTCGACATCTTTCATGAGTTTTCAACATCTTTTTTATCAAACTTCAAACACTCATAACTCTCTCAATTTTTAACGGAATTAAGATCCGGAAGAGCCTATCTTGACCAATTTTTCGCAAGGAATCCAATGGTATCACTCATACATACTGAAACTTAATGTACAACACACACAAGGCAAAAAACCAGATCTGCACCTTAAGTTTAAACATCTTTGCTTATCAAATTTTCAAACATTCATAACTCTCTCAATTTTTAACGAAATTGAAATCCGTAAGAACCTATCTTGACCAATTTTTTGCAAGGAATCCAATGGTATTACTCATATATACTGAAACTTAATGTATAGTACACACAAGGCAAAAAACAGATCTGCACCTTAAGTTTAAAACAACATAAACTCCACATATAAACATGTTAAAGTGCAAACAGTAGGAGGATCATAACATACACATTAAGGACTACATTTTTCCTTCAAGAATTGTTCAATATGATGCATGTATGTGGATATCAAAGGAGAGCATGATTCAAAGAATTCAAGTTATGAATTTTACCTCTTTTTTTGGAGATTTTGTGCAACCTACCAAGTGCTTTGTTCCAGTAATGATTTGATGCTTTGGACACCCTCAAATGACCTCTTAGAAGCTTTTAGGATGGTTGGAATCAGCTGGTACCTGCAAAAACACAAATTGTCCCTTTCTTGCAAAAGGGGTTAAAAGTGACCAAAATAGCAACTCTCTCAAATGGTGTTCCAGATGTTGGGAACCATTTGGGATAGTTCAAGGATGATATTTGGAGTGTGTTTGAGGTTTTATCTGGTTTGGTAAGTGACTGAATTAAGACATGGCTTGAAAAATGCAAAAAAGTGCCATTTTGAGGTTTTGAGAAGTGACTTTGTGATTTTGTGATTACAGGTCACTTGTGATAGTTTGCACAGCTTGCATATGATATATATGAGGTGTGTGTGTGATTGATTGTGATGGAAAAGATCTCAAGCTCAAAAACTCAAAATTATTTGCTTTGGAAGGCAAATTTGAGGTGAAAGAAGAGATTTTGAGGAAAGCATCTGTTTGATGGCTTTGGTGTACTCAAACTGAGCACAAATGAGCTCTATTTATAGTAGAGCAAGTTTGTTTTCACAGCAATAGTGAATGGTGGCTGCAGCAGATGTTTGGCCAATGTTGTCCAATGAAAATCCAAGTCTCCTCTAGCCATTGACTAGAGGTTAGAGCACAGAGCTTTGGTTCCCTACTTGTTGGAGGAATCTTGACTGAATTCAGTTGCAAATGTGTCAGTCCATGCCACCTCTAAGCATCTATTAAATGCTCCAATCCAAAATTGGAGTCTTGTCCCTCTTTTAGGGATTTTTAGGAATAACATGCTACTTGTTGTTCCAAGGACTTTGGAGGCTTGGTTCAGTGATTGTCCCCTTTAGATTTGATCCTCAGATGTGTCCAAGATGATGACAAGGCTTGGAAATTTGTGTGGCACAAGAAATGTGCAAATCTTCCCCATGCAAAATTCAGCTGCAGCAAGCCTTTTTGTAAAATCCATAACTCCCTGCTCGAGTATGCTACATGGACTTTCTAGGACTTTCTGGAAAGCTGAGATGATGTACTTCAACTTTAATGTTCAAGGTTTGGCTTGAATCAACTTGGATCATGAAGAAAAACATCCTTGAAGTTGGGACATTCTTGCTGGAAAAATATTAATGATGTCCTATGCAATGTTGGAACATCAGACAACTTTGAACATTAATAATTCCAAACTTCAATCACTTGTATCTTTTAATCCACTATGATATTTTGAGTTGAAGTGAATTGCATCTTTAATGCTTGTCTTGCATGGTGACAAAGTTTGAAAATTGGGTGGCACAAGAAAAGTGCACAAAATCTGTCCTAAAAAATCAGCTCGAGCAAGGCATGTTGTGATGTTCATAACTCCTTGTTCAAGTTGAATTAATGGGAGTTCTTATACATTTTGGAAAGCCCTAATGACATACTTTAACTTTTATGTTTGACTTTGGTCTCGGTTCAGCTTGCAAAGTCATCAAAAATGGCCTTGAACTTGTGTAGTCAAATCTGTCCTAAAAGCTATCTTGAAAATTCTGCTTTATCAATGTTTTTTGCAAAAATCATATCTCCTTGCTCGAGTATGCTGCAAGGATGTTCTACAATTTTCTGGAAAGCTGAGATAACGTACTTCAGCTTTGATGTTCAAGGTTTGGCTTGAATCAACTTGGATCATGGAGAAAAACATCCTTGAAGTTGGGACATTATTGCTGGAAAAATATTAGTGATGTCCTATGCAATGTCAGAACATCAGACATTAAGAATTCCAAACTTTGATCACTTATATCTTTCAATCCTTATGATATTTTGAGTTGATTCCTTCTACAATGTTGAAGTATCAAACATCCTCTTTAAAAGTAGCCCTTACGCAAAACCAATGAATGCTTGGGTCAATAGTTACAACCATGAAAAGTTGTGCACTTGCACATGATTTTAACTTAGAAATAATTTCTAAGTTTCTTTCAATTTGATCAATTTTGCAATTTTGCATGATTTCTTGATTTAAATTTGATCAAATTAAATCATCCATCATATTTTCTTGAGTAATGGCTTGTGAAGCTCAAAGTTGACCAAAAGTCAAACTTTGACTTTCTGCGTCAGTTGACTTTGTATTAGATGAACTTGAGGCTTGATCCACTTGAAATGTTGCACTCTTATGCTTAATTCTTGATGTGGGAGTCCTCTAGATCCTTTGTGAATGTTTGAGAGGTTTAGACGAGTTGAAGATCATGTCATTCCTTGATTGATCATTTGTCTAAAGGCTCTGAGAGGGTTTGAAACCCTAAGTTTGATTGTAGTGAACGCTCACCCATCTTTGGGGAGACTAATGAGGTACAAAGGTACATCCATATTGTGCTGATGATTTACACAATGATGGGAAATCTTAGTGGTCAAAATTTGGGGTATGACAGATGCCCCTATTTAATCTTCTTGGACCCGAAGGTGTGAATGACGAAGGTATTCGGGCATTCGGGGTGCAAGAGGATTAAATATCGTAACACCCGAAATTTTGATGGTGGTTATGAATGGTAGCTTACGCATTCATCTTATTTAGTTAAGCGATGATGCTTAGAAAAGGTAAACTTCCCCTCGATCCTGGTTTCCTACCAAGGAACTGGTCTCAGCTTTCTTTTGAGATGAACTTCCCCTCGATCCTGGTTTCCTACCAAGGAACTGGTATAAGTTTTTGATTTAAACTTCCCCTCGATCCTGGTTTCCTACCAAGGAACTGGTCTGAGTTTCTGAAGTTTGAACTTCCCCTCGATCCTGGTTTCCTACCAAGGAACTGGTCTTAGTTTCTTTCATCAATAAACTTTATTGACAAGGGACGCTATGCGTAGCGATTTTCCTCAAACTTCTCGCCGAATTTTCCTGGGGAGATGCCATTTGATGGGAAAAAGTTTGACGTTAGACTCGCTGGGGAGCCCAATCGTCTGAGTTGTTGAAGTGCACAAACTTCTCTGTTGGAGACGCCATTTGTTGAATCTACTGGGGAAAACGAGTCTCTTGAGAGACTGCTTCCGCTTGGGGTCTTACATCATACTTTTCTCGGGATCTTCCCGGAGAAATGCCATATGATGGGCTCCAATTTTGAGGTGCCGATGACCTCTTCATCAGTGGTTCTTTCGGAGAAAAACTGCCGTATTGCCGAAGTTCCGATTAAGGGGCTTTCTCTAGGGATTTTTCCTTAATCCGGGAAAGCAAGGATATCATCTTCAATGGCGAAGAGTGACATTTGGTAAAGGTTCTCTGGTATTTTAGAGGTTCAAGTTGTCAAAGTGATCAGGGACCCAACTTGAATCCAGAAATAAACTGGAGGCGAGATCGTTCAGACGTAACACTTCCTGACGAGGAAAGGGCTGACAACTCGATTGAGAGGACAACTATCACTAGGGATAAGACTGACTAGAGTGATAGTGATGCAATATGAATGCGAATGCAAGTAAAATGCATGATGTATGTATGTTTATGCTGACAAAACTGACGCGACATACCAACTAAAAAAATGAACATGACTGGATACTCGGCCATCGCGGGGCGAAGTACCGCTGGTTCAGAATAGTAATTCCACCTTGCTTAGGAAAGATAGTCCCTGTTGGGAGCTATGTTGGCCGGGCTTAGGAGATAAGAACTCGGCCGAGGGTATCAGATGGGAAAACCGCATCTCATACAGTTGATCCTTCGTTCAAGCGTACTGGCCTAGAAGGAGTACTTTGATTCTGCACTTTGAAATTCAAATGCCTTTGGAGACGCAATCGACGTTCTTTCGATGTTCGACAACCAAAAGCAATTTCCATCTTTAATTTAAAAGCAGAAAAAGTTTTAACAAGTAAATTCATTTTTGTTTTATTTCAAGAATCGTTAATCATGTTAAAAAATGCCATTCTGTAAAGCTAAAACAAATAAGAATTACAAACAAAAGCACAAGGGCTCAAATTTTATTGATAAGATGGAGATCAGCCAAACGCGTGATTTCAAAGAGTATATACAAAGTTTGAAAATGGTAATTTACAGGGAAAAGGGCTACGTTGAAACATAACGACCACTATCCTTCTACCAACTTTGAATTCGGGGCATCCTGAGCTTCTGTCGAAGATGACCTTGACTGGAGTTTTCCTCCGATGGATGGTATAACTGCTGCTGCTGAGGGACTTGCCTCTATTGAACATAGTTACTTGCCATTATCCATAATTTTTGCCTGGATTATACTTTGATGTTTCCAATCCACCGGGATGATTTTTGTTCATGTCTCTAACTTTTGCCTGGACCGCCCTTTCGGGTTTTCAATCCACCGAGACGTGTTTTTTTTTTTAGTTCAGGCGAAGTATTTCTTGACTATATCAACATTCGTGGGGTAGGAAAATTCCTCTCCGTCCATGGTTGTGAGTCTCAAGGCACTGCCTGAGAAAGCTTTCGTGACCACATAGGGGCCATCATAATTCGGAGTCCATTTGCCTCGCGAATCAGTGAGAAACGATTGTATCTTCTTGAGCAGTTTGAAGATTAGTGCGCATGTCGCGGTCATAAGGAATATGAATCAGGAGATGTAGTTCAAACGTCCTAGGAATCCTCTGACTTGTTTTTCAGTTTTTGGAGAAGGCATTTCTTGAATGGCCTTGACCTTGTCAGGATCAACCTCAATTCCTTTCTGGCTGACGATGAACCCTAGTAGTTTCCCTGAACGGACACCGAAGGTGCACTTGTTAGGATTCAAGCAGAGCTCGAACTTCCTCAAACGCTCAAATAGTTTCGACAAGTGGGTCACATGCTCCTCTTCTGTCTTAGATTTTGCAATCATATCATCGACATATACCTCTATTTCTTTGTGTATCATGTCATGAAAAAGAGTTGTCATGGCCCTTTGATAGGTTTCCCCAACGTTCTTTAAACCGAACAGCATTACCTTGTAACAAAAGGTACCCCAGGGGGTAATGAACGAAGTTTTCTCCATGTCTTTCGGCGCCATTATGATCTGGTTATAGCCCGAGAATCCATCCATGAAGGAGAAAATTTTGAACTTTGCTGTGCAGTCTACCAGCATGTCAATGTGTGGTAAAGGAAAGTCGTCCTTTGGACTTGCCTTGTTTAGATCTCTGTAGTCGACACACATTCTGACCTTTTCTTCCTTTTTGGGAATGGGTACGATGTTGGCTAACCATTGAGGATATTCAGATGTAGAGAGGAAACCCGCGTCAATCTGTTTCTGTACCTCCTTTTTGATTTTGATGGCCATGTCCGGGTGAGTCCGTCTCAACCTCTGCTTTACTGGCGGACATTCCGATCTTAACGGTAAGTGATGTTCCACGATGCTGGTATCCAACCCTGGCATATCCTAATAGGACCAAGCAAATACATCGGGAAATTCTTTGAGAAGCTTTATCAAACATTCTCTGGCAGTTGGACTGAGCAGTGCCCCAATCCTGATTTCTTTTCTCTCTTTTTCTGAACCCAAGTTTACCGTTTCCAACGGCTCTTTGTGAGGTTCAATGGACCTTTCCTCTTGTCTGAGTAGTCGGGAGATCTCTTATGAAATTTCGTTGTCAACTTCTTCTTCAGCCCCAAATACCGGGAACTCAAAGTCGGGAGAAGGCATCGGATCGTATGTTTCAACGGGGTTTAAAACAAGCAATCTGCATGACGTGATGATTCGTGTTTAGAAGAGATAGAGAAAATGCAAAAGTGTGTGAAGTGTTTTATTTTACTGCTTGTTTTTATTTTTAATTGTTTTTTAGGATTACCATTTTCTGAAAAAGCAAAAAGAGAAAACAGTAATTAATGCGGAAATTACAGAACGACGTTATTTTATTAATGAACAAGTCGATTCTTGAAACTACAGCCCTATAAAATAAAACTCTGTCGCTTTGGGCTAAGCGAAGAGGGAAAATTTACAGAAAGCGAGCCCTATTCACCTGGGCAGGGTGAAAGGTTAAAGATGGCAATTACTTTGATTGGTGAACGACCTTCGGAACCTCGACGACAACCCATTGGCGGTGAACTCCTCGGTGAATCACAAAGTCTGGCGCCTTTCTTGATTTGTCTTCAGAAATGATGCTGATTTCTGGTGGAGCAGGATCATTGGAATCTGTCTCCCAGGCAGAATTGTCGTAGGAGAATTCCTCAGTTGTATTTTGCATAGTATTTGTGCTCTCAACTGTATCTCCCTATCCAGTAGGCTGGATATCTTCGAGCCTGATACGAGAGCTTTCGGGAGCGGTGTACTTGACCATATAGTCGTATTTTCCACTCGGTTGTCCCAAGGTGTCCCACACTTCTTTCGAACTGGAGGAGTCATCTCTCTCGATGACGTTGACCTCAGGAAAAGCATAGTTGATGAATTCAAGTCCTGCAAATGTTGCAAATTCATCGTCATGTTGAGTAGTTTCTGAATGACCTGAGTGTTAATCCCATGACATGGTGGGGACACAGGTATTCTGTTCAATGATGATCAGTTGAGTTTCATTACTCGGCTGACTTTCTTGCCCCAAGTTTCCTAGGTAGGGCTGCCACATTGGAAGACCATCCATTGGGCCATAGTAGGTGTAGTCAAGATTGTCTTTCATCAGAGTGTCTTCCTCTAATGAATTTGGTGGAGCACGACATCCTTCCGGATCACAATCTCCATATATCATTTCGACATCTGACCGTGGTATAAATCTCGGACTCTGTGCGGGATAGCAAAATGATATAGGCACCTCTTCCTGAGACATATAACCGTCCTTGTTAAGGTAGGACTTCCATTCTTCATCTGTGTCAGAGGGATCTTCCTCATTGATAACATGTACTGCTTGAGACACTGGGTGAAGAAAACCTCCATTGTGGAAGAAGTTTTGAAGGGGATGAAGACTTTCATCGTTGGCAGCTGTCCGGGTACAGGTTGCAGAAAAACCAAGACCCTTCTTTGTTTTATTGTCAATAAGAATGACAAGCTGTCCCCATCCGGTCGTATCGGTACTCTCGACCTCTTTGATAGCATTGTTGTATGAAGAAATGGAAGTCCCTTCTTTGAACTGATTGTTATTGCTCACCGACAGTGCTTGGAACTGAGTTCCAATAACCTCCTCGGGTTCTATATCAGCAGATGATGACAAGCTACTCACAAGCAAGGCTTGTTCCCCACAAACTGTGACAAGTTGATCATTCTTGACGAACTTTAGCTTATGGTGGAGGGTTGAAGTAACCGCTCCAGCCTGATGTATCCAAGGTCTTCCTAACAAACAACTGTACATTGTCCAGATGTCCATGACCTGGAAAGTGACTTGGAAAGTGTGAGAACCAATAGTTATGGGAAGATCAACTTCGCCGATAACCATTTTTCTAGATTCGTCGAATTCTTTGACGACAACCTCGCTGATTGTCATTGGAGGGCCTTTGAATGATAATTGCATCAAAGTGGACTTTGGCATAACATTCAGGGCTGACCCTGTGTCTACCAGTACGCTGGCTAAAGCATCGTCCTGGTAGTTAACTGTGATATTGAGCGCCATGTTATGACGAAGACCCTCTTCAGGTAATTCCTCATCACTAAATCCCAAATTATTGCAGGAAGTGATGTTAAAGACAATGCTATCGAACTGTCTGATTGTTACATCCTGTTCCACAAAGGCTTGCTCCAAGATTTTCTGTAGAGCCTCCCTGTGCGCTTCTGAACTGAGTAACAGTGATAACACAGAGATCTTTGAAGGAGTTTGTAACAGTTGATCAACAATGTTGTATTCACTCCTTTGGATGAGCTTCAGCATCTCATCATCATTTTTTGAAAGGTCGGGATTACTGGATTGACCGACTGGTGGATCAAGAGCTTCCATCTGAAGTTCCTTTTCTTTGTTAAGTTCCCCAACCCCTCGGTTGAAGATTCTACCACTCCGTGTTACTCGACTGATGTCTGCAATATTCACGGCGGAGGGTAATGGAATTTCCTTTCCATTTTCAACTGTCGTTGCACCGTATTTGTAAGGGATAGCCTTAGTTGATTCATACGGTGTTGGTCCCGGCAGATAGATGACTATGGAAACCTTCTGATTTTTCTGACCATCGTAAGTAATCTCGATCCGTTCCCGGTTGGGAACTTTAGATTCGTCAAGTAGAGGGATGATGGCAAAAACATCCCTGGTCCTATGATGACCAGAGATTGCGATAACATTCTCAACTTGATCAGCAATGTAGTTCGGCGTCCAGTTGATGGGTCCAGAACCCGGATATGGGCGAATCTCTCCACGATCCACCTGACCCTGAAGAGCTGCTCTCACAAGGTAACACCCTTGGTTACTTTCCGAACAGACACTACAATGTTCATAATTGTGTGGTGGCACCTAGCCACGCCCGCTTTGAATACAATGTAACCTACTAGGTTAGCTTCCACAAGTCGGACATCCCGACTCTGACGCCGAGTGGGGTTTCTGTTATTGATACTAATTTGCTGAGTATCTTCGTCCAGATAAATTGGCATCCACCAATGATTTAGCAAGTGCTGAAGTGCTTCCTGGACAAGGGTACAACCTTGATCGTTTTCGCAACCTGCTTTACAGCTTTGATAGTCATGTGATATCAGGAATCCGAGTCGGACCTGTTCAGCATGTAACTCTACCAGGTTGGTATTCATCACGCGAATATCAAAGATCTGAACCATGTTGATCTAATAGGAATTCCTATCATGGTAGTCTTGGATCCATCCAAGATCCATCTGACGCCGGAGGGCTTCTTGTATGAAAGAGCATCCCTGTTTGTTTACCGAGCAAGTCAGACAGGAACTGTAATCGTGCCGCGGAAGATTATGATACTGGCTTTGCCTTGAGTGCATCCCCACCAAGTTGACATTCATCGCACGGATGTCGTGGTTTTGAATGACGTTAGAATTCGTGTAGACCATGTTAACTCCACAAACTAGGTGCTCTTGGATCTATCCGAGATCCATCTGTTCCTGTAGAGCTGCTTGCACCACAGAACATCCTTGATTGTCTTTAGAGCAGATATCACACTGGTGATAATTATGAGGTGGCACATGGCCATATCCACACTGTCTACAATGCATCTTGACCAGATTGGTTTTTAACAAGAGTACATCGTGAATTTGATAGACATTGTTAGACTCTTCTTCTATCAAATTGACTGCAGCCTTCTCATGTTGAAGCAGCGGGTTTGTGAGAACATTAGGATTTGTATCCTTGAAGGATAAGACCCTGCTCCTAACAAGCTTTTGCACGTCGGACTTGAAATTGAGACAAGTCTCGATGTTATGCCCTGATCCTCCTTGATGATAAGGGCACGTCTGATCCACCTTAAACCAAATAGGCAGATTTTCCGGTACTGTAAGAAGAGACTTAGTCTGGATGTGCCCCTTAGCCAGTAGTAATGGAAACAGCTCTGCGTACAACATAGGTATAGGATCAAATCCTGGTGGCCGTGTTGTACGGTTGTTCTTATATGGAGGACGAGCCTGCTGAAGAGGTTGTTGTGTCCTTTGCTGATTAGGTTGGCTCTGCGCAACCTGAGGTTGATACATAGGCGCGGTGCTGATAGCAGGAGTTACAGCTGCTATCGGCTGGTACCGTCGCCTTTGCTTTCCGAGAGAGATATTCCCAATATCTTGCTCTTTTTTCTTAGGGAGAGCACTACCGTATCATTTTGTACTGCTCGACGATCCAGCATCTTTTGCCAAACGTCCTTCTCGGTCGGCTTCCTCAAGACGAACTCCCATGCCCACCATCTCGGTGAAGTCACTGGGCGCACTGGCAACCATTCTGTCATAGTAAAATGAGCTTAAGGTTTTTAAGAAGATCTTTGTCATCTCTTTTTCCTCAAGAGGTGGACAAATTTGAGCGACAATCTCACGCCACCTTTGAGCGTATTCCTTAAAGGTTTCTTTATCCTTTTGTGACATTGATCTGAGTTGATCTCTGTCGGGTGCAATGTCCAAATTGTACTTGTATTGCTGGACGAAGGCAGTGCCAAGATCTCTGAACGTGCCGATCGTGGCGCGGTTTAAACCCATGTGCCATTTTAATGCGGCACCGATTAAACTATCCTGAAAGTAGTGAATCAGTAGGTCCTGATTCTCTGTCTGAGCTGACATCCGCCGAGCGTACATCACCAGATGGCTTTGAGGGCAAGAGTTACCCTTGTATTTTTCAAAGTCGGGTACTTGAAATTTGTGCGGGACTTGCACATTAGGGACCAAGCAGAGGTCTGCGGCGTCCTTTCCAAATAAATCCTGACCGCGGATGGCTTGCAGTTCTTTCTGCATTTCCAGGAACTATTCCTGGAATTCATCCATTCTATCGAACATAGTTTCCTTTTTACCAGAAGGTATCGATGGAATCTGTCCTTCTGGGACAGTGTGCACCACAGGGGATGGTACCGTGACTACGGTAGTGAATCTTGGCGTCTCTCGAAGTTTGTAACCTTCAGGAGTCTTCAGTATGCCCCTGGCATCTTCGCTTTCCCGAAGTTTGTAACCTTCAGGCCCAGCGGCTTCTGTTGTGATTCCCTGATATTCAGTGATCGGCGGAACATATCCTTCCGGGATATAGTTAACAGGCGTGCCCCAAGGAAGATCTTTCGGCATCTGATACCTAGGATCATACTTCTCCACTATGGGCGTTGAGGTGATCTCTGAGATCACAGTCCTTTGTAGCTGAGCTTCTGCCATGGCTTGCATGTCGTTACGAAGCTTTCTCATATCCTCTCTCAGAGCGTCGATCTCTTCTTTTAACTCTCTGTTTTCTTCCTCAAGATCATCCATCTTTTTCTGACGATTGGCCCGAGTATTATACGAATGAGACAGTTTGACTCTAGAACCGAGACACAAACGTGAGATTCGTAGGTAAGAAGAATACGCGATGTGAGAATAATGAATGCAATGATTATATTAATTGTTTTTTGGTTTAATCAAAATAAACTTCGACAATTAGATTGCAAATATCAAACTGTTGGGAAACCCCTTTTTATTGAATTCAAAGGATTACAGAAACGAAAATACAGTAGATTACAAAGTGCAGAAACAGAAACCTAAGCTAAGGGGTCCCGAGAGAACTCGGGTGCTGATTCTGGTATCTTCCTTTTCTTTGACCGGGGCTCCTGGGCCGTTGTCGGGTTGTCATTTCTTTGCCAAGTGAAAGGAGCGAGCAAATTCCTTTGGTCATCTTGATTATCCACAACATGTTGCTCTAAAATCTCAATCAGAGCATCTTTCTCTTTCAGTAATTGCTGTATTTTGATGCACTCTATGTCGAGGGTGCGGTACTTGTTCTTCCAATACCTCCTCTCCCGTTGAACTTTGTTGAGAGTAACCTGAAGCTTTTCAGTTTCCGTCATGAAGTACATGATAGATTCTCTCGGCGGAAGAATTTCGTAACGAGGATAAGGCATTTTTAGCTTGAGAGCTCTAGTTTGTACCCAATAGAGATAAGGCTCCACCGAGACACAGTCTGGTTTTCCTAGAGACTCTCATCCTTTCTTATGAACGTGTTTCTAAGCGTGCACTATTTCCATCTTTAGTGCTCTGTCGTTTTCTCCTTCTTTGAAGAAAAGACCTTCCAGATGAACACCCCGTGGGACGTGTCTCATCGGGTATCCAAATTGACGACGAATGAGAACCAGATGGTAGTTGATTCCTCCCTTAGTTCCTATAAGGGGTATGTTGGGGAAGTTTCCACAACGGTCAATGATCATGATTCCGTCATAAATCCTATTACACCAATCTATATCAGAGTTGGTGAGAGACATGATCTTCTGCGGCCAACGTAAGGCACTCTTGAAATCCCAAATAGCAGCAGACTTGGGCAAGTGGGAGATAAACCATTTGTAAAGCAAAGGTACACAGCACGTGATCTCCCCCCCGCTATACAAATTTCCCAAGTGTACAGAATGATATGCATCTGCGAGCAAAGTCGGCACAGGGTTTCCAATGAGAAAAACCTTAATGGAGTTGATATCGACGAAGTTATTGATGTTGGGAAACAAAAATAACCCGTAGGTGAGCAAGACAAATATGCTTTCAAAAGCAGTCACGTTTCCTATACTGGCAAAATACAGGGCTTTCTTTGTCAAGAACTGGGCTGGCAAACCTTGGATTCCACCCTTAGCGGTTAGGTGAGTCCTGACCTCAGACTCGTCCAAATGAATTGCTCTTGCAATGGTCTGATTCTTTGGAATTTCTTCCAGTCCAGAAAGTGGAGCCTGATCAGTGATATGTAAATCGATCAGATGAGAATACTCCTCCAGTGTTGGTGCGAGCTGGTAATCCGGGAATGTGAAACTGTGATAAACTGGATCATAAAACTGAATGAGCTCATCCATGATTCCCTCAATCACATGGACCCTTAACAGAGGTAGCAGCCCTCCGTGCTTGGCTCTGAAAGCCTCTTGGCTCGTGATCATCCTCGCCAAACCTCTTAAATCCTCTAGTTTTGGAACCTTGAAGGTATACCTATGAGTTCTCCTTCTACCGAAATCCATTAGCACAATCCTTTTCTCTGATATTTGCAATCACAGTCTTAGTTTAATTTGAAAAACAGAGAGACTAGAAGAGAAGATTTTTTTGAATGTTTTAATGTTTTTTTAAATGAATGCATGAATGCAGCACACAAAAACATAGAAAAAACATGGGGTCAAAGGGTCGTTGTCATGAAGTCAAGGCTCTACCCATCCCTATAGGTTTATACTAGGGTGATTTTTGTACCTGTACTCATTATCATCAGCTCCTCCCAGGAAAGCAAAACAACAAGCGGATATCCAGCGAGTTGTAGAGCAATCTTAGAGTAAGTGCCATTCACCGAGAATAGATCACCAGCCTCAAATGAGGGTAGTATCGCGTAACAACTATTCCCGATAGTTTCCGCACTACAAAAGGGTTTGGCTCCTTAGCTTCTCAGACATCACAATCGGCCCATTGTCTAGGTGAGAGAATGGGTTGCATTGGTCAGCCTCCGCTGAGGTTGATGGTCGACCTCGTCGCCATCACTTATCTTAAGTGTATACTCAATCTTTCCACATGCGGCATCACACGCATTCCCATTATCAGAAAAATAAACACGTATAGCAATTAGGAAAAGCAGTATATATATTTGTCCTAAACATCCTAGACCTTTAAAGATATGAATCCTAAGTTCCTGACAGAAATGGGTTCCCCGGCGGAAGCCCCAATCTGTGGTTTCATACAAGAGATGAAAAGAAAGAAGAAAAACAGAGACTAGGCCCTAGGGTGGGCGCCATTTTTCTGTAGCGAGCGATTTTGGATGCGGTTCTTAAGCGCGATCGCTCTCTGCGGTTGAGTTTACTACAGGTCGATTCATTTTTTATCCTATTAAAGCCGATGAAGGAAGGGAAATAGATGTCTCCAATTAACCCTGCTTGCATACTGAGGTTAAACAACGGTCTGTTAGGTTACGGATGTGATCAATGTGGTGGGGCCTTTATTGTGTTATTTTGACAGACAGGTTTCTGGCGGGGAACAAGGATTAGGATGTTAGGACTGATGCTTTTTGATAGGTACAAGAGAGTATGGGATTTTGGGTTTTTGTTTAGTGTGCTCGCTAATATTTTTTCTTTCAATCTTATGCCTACGTATTCCCGTTTACCGAAACAGGGAAATTAGAGCGTTTGTAGTTCCTCCTATTCTATGGGAGGAAATGGGTGTTTTTGGTGTCTTGTTTAAAGCCCAAGACGTGAAGCGAAAGGTGATTTGTATCTTGTTCAAAGCCCAAAGTGTGAAGCTGAAAGTGTTGACCTTCAGAGAGAATTTGTCATCTCTAAAGGGGGTCTGTTTGTCACAACTGTTGGGTGACTGGTTATAAAGGGAGGATTACTTTAACCGGGATGTGTGAATCCGACAATGCCATAATTTCCTTTAAAGGAGATTTTAACCTGAAGGAGAAGACTTTAACTCAGTGTAGAGCAATGTTATCTTTCCTTAGGAATTTCTCATGCTAAAAGAGGGACAGTGGCATGGATGTAGATGATCCATAGGCTTGCCGCTTACAGCGATTAGATGAAGGGGAAGGAGCTATTGATGTTTGTGTACTGTGAACGAGGCACAACTTTGATGCTAAAAGTTTGATTGGATTAACCAGTGGTTTTCTTATACAAAGCCTAAGAGGAGGCTAATATGTGTCTCGTACAAAGCCCGAGAGAGAGGCTAAAAGGTTTTGACTCGACGATGGAGTCTTTTGGTATCTCGTATAAAGCCCGAGATGAAGGCTATTTGACTCAACAAGAGATTTTTTTGTATCTCGTACGAAGCCAGAGATGGAGGCGAAAGGGGTGATTGACTTAACGAGGGAGTCTCTTATGTGTCTCGTACAAAGCCCGAGAGAGAGGCTAAACGTTGTTTGACCCCGTTGGGGAGAATCATTGTACAAAGCCCAAGAGGAGGCTATGGTGACTGTTTCAGTTGAGTGACAGGTCCAGTATGCCGAATTAAAGAGAAAATCAGTTCTTATATGAGCAATGTTGTACTCAAGGATTTGATTCGAGGATCTGGGTTGTTCCTGTTCTTTAAGGAAGTGGGAAATTCGAAGGGTATTGAGACTGTCCGAGTCTACGGGTTTTCTTCCTATTTAACGGAGGGGTCACTTGAGAATGTCTTTGAGACTCAAGGAGATTAGACTGTCCAAGTCTAGAGTTTCATCTTTTGTACTATGCTTTGAAAAACAGTAGTAGACTCTTTGAAAGGACTGTTCTATGCAGATGACTAATTTCTGTTCCTATACCTCTAGAAGGTCATCGGGACAATTTGTACGAAGCCCAAGAGGAGGCTGGAAGCTTTTAAGAAGCCGACGGGTCCTTGTACGAAGCCCAAGAGGAGGCTATCATTCTCGGAGGAAGAGATCATTATACGAAGCCTAAGAGGAGGCTGTGAATACTTCTAAGAAGCCGAGAGGTCCTTGTACTAAGCCTAAGAGGAGGCGGGGTTGCTTTTAGGAAGCCTGTGGGTCCTTGTACGATGCCCAAGAGGAGGCCGATGCTTTTAAGAAGCCCGTGGGTCCCCAAACCCCGAGAAATTCAAGGCAAGCTATTCACAAGGAATAGATCAAGTCAGGAAAGTTCGAGAATTTGGAAGAAACTAAAAGATGCCATTCACGGAGAATACATTCATCTCTAGGAGTAGAGTTTCTTGACAATTCCTAATGAGGACAGCCAAAGAGAAGACTGTATCTGGTGATCCTATTGGGGATCTAGTTGTTTATTTCTCTTAATAAACGAAACGGCGTCACCTAGTTCTAGACGTAGTTGCCGGGGAAACTCTAAATATCTATACTATTATTACACAGTTGATATGAGTTTATGAAAGAAGACTTACAGCGAAACAGCCCCACAATATAGTTATATGTATATGAAAGCGGTAAATGAAAGCGTATAAACACTTACTCGGTTGTAGAGCTTCCATGCTGTTTGGTTAGTTGTTCAACAAAGACAGATTGAAAACAATAGTATATTTCAAAATCAAAGGAGAAAGTGCTTTGAAAAAGAAAGATTTGGGGCTTACAGCTCAAGGAGAGGCCCAGGGTTTTATCAGTGAGCGCACTGTTGTTTTTGTACAGAGGGACTTATACAAGTGACTGAGGCCCAAAAAGGTTTTCTGTACAAAGGGATGGGTCTTACACTCTCTTAAGAGGCCCAAAAAGTTTAAAGAAAAAGAGTGGGGCTTATAACACGAGGGTAGGCCCAAATGATTTTTTCGTTTAAAATGGTGATCGCGCCGAGGTTTTCTTTTAACGCAGAGGGACTTATACAATAAGTGAGGCCCAAAATGGTTTTGGTTAAAAGGGGGTTGGGTCTTACACTCTATTAGAGGCCCAAAGAGTTTTGAATGGGTCTTATAGCTCGAGGAGAGGCCCAGTTGGTTTATTTTTAAATTGGCGATGATCGCACCGTTTGTTTTTGACGGTATCGTGACTTATACAATACACTGAGGCCTGAAAATGATTTGGTCAAAAAAAGGATTGGGTCTTACACTCTATTAGAGGCCCATGAGTGTTTGAAAAAGTTTGATGAGGGTTGAATTAATCAAAAACCCTAATTTCATTTTTTAAAGGACATTTTTCAAAGAAAAATCAAGTAAAAAATGATAAAAAAAAATATCAAATAAAATCATTAATCATGTTATAAACAGTGATTAAGGTTTATGAAAAAGTATTTTATCCACATGAGTATTTAAAATCATTTTGGTTTTAAAAATCAAGAAAAAGAAATCATTTTAAAAGCATTTAAAACAATATTTTTGAATATATTAAAAAAATTTCAAATAATAATATTTTTTGTGATTTTTTGGTGGATTAAAATATTATGGAGTATGAATAAGAAGTGTGTAAAACAGATTTGGAAAATGATAATTTTTGCTATGTGAAATAATTGGTTGAGTTTTGAAGATAAACTAAGAAAAAGAGGAAAGTTGTCACAACATCACATTCGACATCTTTCATGAGTTTTCAACATCTTTTTTATCAAACTTCAAACACTCATAACTCTCTCAATTTTTAACGGAATTAAGATCCGGAAGAGCCTATCTTGACCAATTTTTTACAAGGAATCCAATGGTATCACTCATACATACTGAAACTTAATGTACAGCACACACAAGGCAAAAAACCAGATCTGCACCTTAAGTTTAAACATCTTTTCTTATCAAATTTTCAAACATTCATAACTCTCTCAATTTTTAACGAAATTGAAATCCGTAAGAACCTATCTTGACCAATTTTCACAAGGAATCCAATGGTATTACTCATACATATTGAAACTTAATGTACAGCACACACAAGGCAAAAGACCAGATCTGCACCTTAAGTTTAAAACAACATAAACTCCACACATAAACATGTTAAAGTGCAAACAGTAGGAGGATCATAACATACACATTAAGGACTACATTTTTTCTTCAAGAATTGTTCAATATGATGCATGTATGTGGATATCAAAGGAGAGCATGATTCAAAGAATTCAAGTTATGAATTTTACCTCTTTTTTTGGAGATTTTGTGCAACCTACCAAGTGCTTTGTTCCAGAAATGATTCAATGCTTTGGATGCCCTCAAATGACCTCTTAGAAGCTTTTAGGATCGTTAGAATAAGCTGGTACCTAAAAAAACACAAACTGTCCCTTTCTTGCAAAAGGGGTTAAAAGTGACCAAAATAGCAACTCTCTCAAATGGTGTTCCAGATGTTGGGAACCATTTGGGATAGTTCAAGGATGATATTTGGAGTGTCTTTGAGGTTTTATCTGGTTTGGTAAGTGACTGAATCAAGACATGGCTTGAAAAATGCAAAAAAGTGCCATTTTGAGGTTTTGAGAAGTGACTTTGTGATTTTGTGATTATAGGTCACTTGTGATAGTTTGCACAGCTTGCATATGATATATATGAGGTGTGTGTGTGATTGATTGTGATGGAAAAGCTCTCAAGCTCAAAAACTCAGAATTACTTGCTTTGGAAGGCAAATTTGAGGTGAAAGAAGAGATTTTGAGGAAAGCATCTGTTTGATGGCTTTGGTGTACTCAAACTGAGCACAAATGAGCTCTATTTATAGTAGAGCAAGTTTGTTTTCGCAGCAATAGTGAATGGTGGCTGCAGCAGAGGTTTGGCCAATGTTGTCCAATGAAAATCCAAGTCTCCTCTAGCCATTGACTAGAGGTTAGAGCACAGAGCTTTGGTTCCCTACTTGTTGGAGGAATCTTGACTGAATTCAGTTGCAAATGTGTCAGTCCATGCCACCTCTAAGCATCTATTAAATGCTCCAATCCAAAATTGGAGTCTTGTCCCTCTTTTAGGGATTTTTAGGAATAACATGCTACTTGTTGTTCCAAGGACTTTGGAGGCTTGGCTCAGTGATTGTCCCCTTTAGATTTGATCCTCGGATATGTCCAAGATGATGACAAGGCTTGGAAATTCGTGTGGCACAAGAAATGTGCAAATCTGCCCCATGAAAAATTGAGCTGCAGCAAGCCTTTTTGTAAAATCCATAACTCCCTGCTCGAGTATGCTACATGGACATTCTAGGACTTTCTGGAAAGCTGAGATGATGTACTTCAACTTTGATGTTCAAGGTTTGGCTTGAATCAACTTGGATCATGAAGAAAAACATCCTTGAAGTTGGGACATTCTTGCTGGAAAAATATTAATGATGTCCTATGCAATGTTTGAACATCAGACAACTTTGAACATTAATAATTCCAAACTTCAATCACTTGTATCTTTTAATCCACTATGATATTTTGAGTTGAAGTGAATTGCATCATTGATGCATGTCTTGCATGGTGATAAAGTTTGAAAATTGGGTGGCACAAGAAAGGTGCGCAAAATCTGTCCTAAAAAATCAGCTCGAGCAAGGCATGTTGTGATGTTCATAACTCCTTGCTCAAGTTGAATTAATGGGAGTTCTTATACATTTTGGAAAACCCTAATGACATACTTTAACTTTGATGTTTGACTTTGGTCTCGGTTCAGCTTGCAAAGTCATCAAAAATGGCCTTGAACTTGTGTAGTCAAATCTGTCCTAAAAGCTGTCATGAAAATTCTGCTTTATCAATGTTTTTTGTAAAAATCATATCTCCTTGCTCGAGTATGCTGCAAGGACGTTCTACAATTTTCTAGAAAGCTGAGATAACGTACTTCAACTTTGATGTTCAAGGTTTGGCTTGAATCAACTTGGATCATGGAGAAAAACATCCTTGAAGTTGGGACATTCTTGCTGGAAAAATATTAGTGATGTCCTATGCAATGTCAGAACATCAGACATTAAGAATTCCAAACTTTGATCACTTATATCTTTCAATCCTTATGATATTTTGAGTTGATTCCTTCTACAATGTTGAAGTATCAAATACCCTCTTTAAAAGTAGCCCTTACACAAAACCAATGGATGCTTGGGTCAATAGTTACAACCTTGAAAAGTTGTGCACTTGCACATGATTTTAACTTAGAAAAAATTTCTAAGTTTCTTTCAATTTGATCAATTTTGCAATTTTGCATGATTTCTTGATTTAAATTTGATCAAATTAAATCATCCATCATATTTTCTTGAGTAATGGCTTGTGAAGCTCAAAGTTGACCAAAAGTCAAACTTTGACTTTCTGCGTCAGTTGACTTTGTATTAGATGAACTTGAGGCTTGATCCACTTGAAATGTTGCACTCTTGTGCTTAATTCTTGATGTGGGAGTCCTCTTGATCCTTTGTGAATGTTTGAGAGGTTTAGACAAGTTGAAGATCATGTCATTCCTTGATTGATCATTTGTCTAAAGGCTCTGAGAGGGTTTGAAACCCTAAGCTTGATTGTAGTGAACGCTCACCCATCTTTGGGGAGACTAATGAGGTACAAAGGTACATCCATATTGTGCTGATGATTTACACAATGATGGGAAATCTTAGTGGTCAAAATTTGGGGTATGACACTATGCTTTGAGAAACAGTAGTAGACTCTTGGAAAGACTGTTCTATTGAGATAACTGATTTCTGTCCTATACCTCTAGGAGGTCATCGGGATAATTTGTACGAAGCCCAAGAGGAGGCTGGAAGCTTTTAAGAAGCCGGTAGGTCCTTGTATGAAGCCCAAGAGGAGGTTATCATTCCTGAAGGAAGAATCATTATACATAGCCTATGAGGAGGCTGTGAATACTTCTAAGAAGCCTACGGGTCCTTGTACAACGCCCAAGAGGAGGCGGGGATGCTTTTAGGAAGCCTGTGGGTCCTTGAACAATGCCCAAGTGGAGGCCGATGCTTTTAAAAAGCCGCTGGGTCCCCAAACCCCGAGAAATTCAAGACAGGTCATTCACGAGGAATAGATCAAGCCAGGAAAGTTCGAAAATTTGGAAGAAACTCAAGAGATGCCATTCACGGAGAAAAGATCATCTCTAGGGAATAGAGTTTCTTGACAACTTCTACGAGTGACAGTCTATGAAAGGGTTCACCGAGAATGCTGCCTTTCATATCTCCATATTGTTTAACCCCAAGAGGAGGGAAGACTGTGTTAGGTAATCCTATGGGGATCTAGTTTTGACTATTTAAGAGTGATCAACGGGCTTAATGCTAGACGTAGTTGCCGGGGAAACTCTAAATATCTATACTATTATTACACAGTTGATATGAGTTTATGAAAGAAGACTTACAGCGAGACATCCCCACAATACAGTTATATGTATATGAAAGCGGTAAATGAAAGCATATAAACACTTACTCGGTTGTAGAGCTTCCATGCTGTTTGGTTAGTTGTTCAACAAAGAAAGATTAAAAACAACAATATATTTCAAAATCAAAGGAGAAAGTGCTTTGAAAAAGAAAGATTTGGGGCTTACAGCTCAAGGAGAGGCCCAGGGTTTTATCAGTGATCGCATTGCTTGAATTTGTACAGAGGGACTTATACAAGTGACTGGGGCCCCAAAAATTGTTTTCTGTACAAAGGGATGGGTCTTACACTCTCTCAAGAGGCCCAGAAAGGTTTAAATAAAAAGAGTGGGGCTTATAACACGAGGGTAGGCCCAGATGATTTTCGTTTGAAATGGCGATCGCGCCGAGATTTTCTTTTAACGCAAAGGGGCTTATACAATATCAGAGGCCCAAAGTTGTTTTTGGTTAAAAGGGGATTGGGTCTTACACTCTATTAAAGGCCCAAAGTTTTAAAAGGGTCTTATAGCTCGAGGAGAGGCCCAAAGTTTTTTTTAAAAGGCGACGATCGCGCCGTTCACTTGTACAGAGGGACTTATACAATAAGTGAGGCCCAAAGTTGTTTGTACAAGGGGGTTTGGGTCTTACACTCTATTAAGAGGCCCAAAAATGTTTTAAGAAAAGAGTGGGGCTTATAACACGAGGGTAGGCCCAAAGTTTGTTTTTCAACGGATGATGATCGCGTCGAACTTTTTGAAATACAACGGGACTTATACAATAAGTGAGGCCCAAAATAGGTTGTATTTAGAAAGGGTTGAGTCTTACACTTTATTAGAGGCCCAAAAAGTTTTGAAAATGTTTTATGAGGGTTGAATTAATCCAAAACCCTAATTTGTTTTCAAAATGTATTTTAATTGAATAAAAATTCAATTAAAATGATCAAAATTGTTTAACATATGGAAAACAAATTGTGATCTTGGATTAATGCTTCAAAAATTAAGTATTGACCTACAAAATAATTAGAAGGCATTAAAATTTGCAAAATCAAGGTGAAAAAAATATTCAAAATGTCAAAAACAATTAAAATATTAATTCTTTGAAAAAATATCAATTATATGAAATAAATAATATTTTTGGGATTTATTGGGAATATAAAATATTTTAACATTTTTGTGAATTATTAAAAAAAGAATCAACTCAAAATCATTAAAACTCAGAGAGAAATTAATTTTTGAATCAATTAAATAAAATCACAAAATTAAAATATTTGAATTTATGAAAATGGCGCCAAGAACATGGACCAAGAACACGCGCGTTTTCTGCCTTGCCCAGAATTGCATTTTCTATCCAATCTCACTGAATACTTGATTATATCATGCAATCCACATACCAATCAACTCGTTTCAACCTCACGATCATGTCTATGGCAATTAATTTCATTTAAATTAAGCATAAAATAAGAAATCACGAAAAATCCTCAAGAACCCTAAATTCTGCATGAAGGCTGAGATTTTTAATACACGATTCAAACAAAACAATTACTTGAGGGGAAACATTCCATGCATGATTATGAACATTTGGCAAAAGTATTGTGCGAGGAAATATGCATAGATTGAGAGATGACCAAGTTTAGGCTTACCTCTAGGTCGTGACAGCAAGAGCAAATTGATTTCTGAGTTGGAGGTGTTACAGATGAGTTGTGATGATCTGAACAGCTTCCCTACACCCTATGGAGTGTCTTTGAATGCTTGGACTTGATGGAAATTGGCTGGATCACTTCATGGCATCTCAACTGCACTTTGGTTAAAACCTTGAGCAATTGACTGGTGATTCTGAGAAATCAGTGTTCCAGATGTTGTTTAAGTGTTTGATCAGCTCACATATGATGTATATGAGGTGTGTGTGTGATTGGTTTGAGTGGAAGTGCTCTCTAATGAAAAACCCGATAATGACTTGCTAAGAAAGGCATTTTTGAGAGTGAGAAGTGGATTTTGAGAAAGGCAAGTGTTGTAGGCCTTTGGTGTACTTAAACTGATCACAATTGAGCTGTATTTATAGTAGAGCAAGTTTGTTTTGCAAGTAATAGTGAATGGCAACTTCTGAGTAGGTTTGGCACATGTTGGCAAATGAAAATCCAACTCTCCTCTAGCCATTGACTAGAGGTTAGGGCACAGGCTGCTGGTCCCCTAGGTCTTGGATAAGTCTTGACTAAATTCAGTTGAGAATGGATCAGTCCATGCCATCTTGATGCTTCCATTGAATGCTCCAATCCAAAATTGGAGTCTTGTCCCTATTTTGGGCAATTCTAGGTTCAACATGCTATTTCTTGTTCCAAGGACTTTGGAGGCTTGGCTCAGTGATTGTCCCCTTTAGATTCAATCCTCAGATGTGTCCAAAGTGATGACAAGGCTTGGACTTGGCTGATTTTGGCAAATCGAGCAAAAGTGCAAAAACCTGCCTTGCCTTGGCAGATTTCAGTAAGGCAACTTGCCAATGTCATATCTCATGGCTCAAGTTGAATTTGGTGATGTTCTTGGCCATTTTGGAAAGCTCTTATATGATACAACAACTGTTTGACCATATTTGGTTTTGATATCTTTGGATCCAAGTGAAAAATGCCCCTACATTTGGAAAAAAGCAAGGCAAAATCTGACTTAGTGAAATTTTCACTAAGTGTTGGAACAAAGTGACTTTTCTTGATTTTGATCACTCCATAACTCAAAATCCATGAGGAATTTGGACATAGGTCAGTATGAAGCTTTTGTAGAGGGCAATGAGATCTACAAATGAAGCCTTGGATGGAAAAAAATGGCTTTGTGGTTTAGGCGTTATGATCCTCCCAAGTTGGTATCTTTGTCACTTTTTTTCCATAACTTAGAAAATTTTCTAAGTTTTTATGGTTACCCCTTTTACAAGTTATCCCATTTTCTTTGATTTTTCTTGATGAATGATGATTAAAATCATACATAAACATCATTTTAGGGTTAAAAATCCATTTTTATGAAAAATCTCAAAAAGTCAAAGTTGACTTTTGTGCACAGTTGACTTTTTATCTGATGAATTCCAAACTGTGCAATTCTTCAGGAAATCATGTCCTTGACCTAAATCAAACTTGATGGACATGTTCTATGGGTATTATAGAGGATATTGAATCATGTATTAGGGCTTGGGAGCATGTCCTAGTCAAAAGTCAAAGTTACAGTTGACTTTTCCCGCGAAACCCTAATTGTGGTTCAGATGAAATTGAAACTTGTTGCTCAAGCTTCTTGGATCAATCCATTGTTCCAAATGGATCAATATGGTATATTAGAGACCCTTAAATCATGTCTTGAGGTCTTGGTTCATGATTTATCCCAAAAGTCAACTTAGGGGTGAATTAGGTCAGGAAACCCTAATTCTTGATTTTTTATGAATCCATCCCCTGAGGAAAAATTGACTGGATGATTGAGTTTATGAGGTTCCATGGAGCATATTAGGTTATGTTTTGGATCTTTGGCTCATGCCCAGAGGAAAATTTCCATCTGGAGGTCCTGGTCGATCAAAATCCTAATTTGGTGACACTGGCGATCTTGAGGCTTGATCCACCTAAAAGGGAGCATCCTTGTGCTTAATCCTTGAAGTGGGAGTCCTTTTGATCCGTTGTGTATGTTTGAGGGTGTAGACAAGTTGAAGATCATGTCATTCCTTGATTGATCCTTTGTCTAAAAGCTCTGAGAGGGCTTGAAACCCTGAGTTTGATTGTAGTGAATGCTCACCCATCTTTAGGGAGACTGATGAAGTATGATGGTTCATCCATATTGTGATGATGATTTGCACAATGATGGGAAATCTTAGTGGTCAAAATTTGGGGTATGACAGTATCTCCACTAATTCGATGGTTTACCGGGGTCTCTTATTTGGGAGTCACTCCCTGTAAGATTACCCGTCTAATGCCATCACTTATCTTAGGTGTCACTCACACTTTCCAAATGCGGTATCACCCGCAGTTCCATTAGCAGAAAAATAAACACGGATATCAAGTAGGAAAAGCGATGTATATATTTATCCTAAAACTAACATCCTAGACCTCTTAAGAGCTATAGCCTATGATCCTACACAATCAATAAGTCCGCAGCAGAGTCGCCATTTTTCGGTGGGAAATGGGGACGATGATGACTAGATTCTACAATGACTCCCCAGCAGAGTCGCCATTTTTCTGTAGCTAGCGATTTTCGTCGGTGACGCGAGCACCTTATCACTAGGTTTTCCTCACCGCAATGGTAGGAGGGGGTGCTACTTTCTGATTTCTTATTTATCCCGTGAAGCTGGAAGGGAAAGGGAAGCTATCTAAAACTAACCTTGCACACGATCGTTCAACTGAACAAACGCTTAAAAGAGATTGGGGGGTCCGGGGTCAGGTTATACAATGGGTAGTTGTCAATTACCCATCCTATATGTGGTTATCCACAGGATATCAGCTTTAGGTTTGGCTTCGTAATTGATGGTGTTTATCCGTTAATGGGTTGGGAAAGTTTCTTGGGAAATACGATAGAGTGAGATTGAGTTTTTGTTGATGTTTTTGGTAAGGTACTGGACCTAAGGATTGATTGGTATGAAGGTACTGGACCTAGGGTTTTTTATTAGTATACTCACTAAGATTTCACAATCTTATGCCTACGTATTCCCGTTTAAACGAAACAGGGAAATCAGAGCAATCGTAGTTCCTCTTATTCTGAGGGAGGAAAAAGATAATGTTTTGGTGTCTTGTTCGAAGCCCAAGATTGAAGCTAAAAAGTTTGATTGAGAGAGAATTTGTCATCTCTAAGGAGGGATTGTTGACTTTTGTGTGCCATGATCAAAGCCCAATGTTGAAGCTAAGAGGTTAATTGACTCCACTGGGGAGTTTATTATCTGTCTTGTACAAAGCCCAAGATTGGGGCAAAAAAGAGGCGACTCTTTTGGGGATATCTGTATACCAAGCCTAAGAGGAGGTTGAGAAAGGTTTTGACTCCGTCGGTGAGAATCATTGTACAAAGCCCAAGAGGAGGCTGAAAAGAAGACTGACTCAGTGGGAAAGAATATCTATCTGTCTTGTACAAAGCCCAAGATTGAGGCTTAAATGGAGACTTTATTGACTCGGCTAAGGATACTTAGGTATCTCATACAAAGCCCAAGATAGAGGCTGAACTGGGTTTGATTCTACAAGAGAGTATTATCTGTCTTGTACAAAGCCCAAGATTGAGGCTGAAATAAGTTTAACTCTGCTTGGGAAATCATTCCTCGAAGCCTAACATAAGGCTGGGTGGAATTGACTCTGCTGGGGAAGTTATCTGTCCCGAGCTTAAGAGAAGGTTATGACAATTTATGTCTTGTACAAAGCCCAAGATTGGGGCTAAAAGGGTTTGACTCAACAAGAGAGTACTTTTACCTGTCCTGTACAAAGCCCAGGATTGTGGCTGAACAAGCTGGAGAAATCATTATACAAAGCATAAGACGAGGCTAACGTGTGCTAGGGGAAATATTTTTACCAAGCCAAAGGGAGGCTAGAAAAGATTGACTCAACAAGAGAGTATTTTTATCTATCTTGTACAAAGCCCAAGATTGAGGCTAAAAGGGTTGACTCAACAAGAGAGTCTGGAATGTGATTGACTCAACAAGAGAGTCTAAAAAGTGCTTGACTCAACAAGAGTGTCTGAAAAGGTGATTGACTCAACAAGAGAGTCTGAAAAGTGGTTGACTCAACAAGGGAATCTGAAAAGGTGACTGACTCAACAAGAGAGTCTGAAACGGTGATTGACTCAACAAGAGAGTCTAAAAATGTGACTGACTCAACAAGAGAGTCTGAAAAGGTTAGCTCCGTTGGGGAGAATCATTATACAAAGCCCAAGAAGAGGCTGACTTCGCTGAGGAAATATCATTATACAAATCCTAAGAGGAGGCTATCTTCTGCTGGGAATTATTGAGATCCTGAGGCAGGTCCAAGTGGGGAATCAAATCTTGCTGGGGGTTACAGAAGAGTTGAGATATCAGATGCCTTGAGGTTTAGATTTGGGATAGTGTTATGATGATGATAAACCAACTATGGCTTGGGGACTTTCAGGAGAGAGACTGGGTTTTAGAACCCATGGGTTTAACTCTACTGGAGATCGATCCGGAATGATCGGGGTTTCTTCCTATGTTTGTTGGGTGCTTGAGAATATATTTGAGGCTCAAGGGGATTAGACTGTCCAAGTCTACTGGTGTGGAAGAGTTTTATCTTTAGTATGATGCCTCCAGGAGGAGGCGGGTATTTTAAGGGATGAGTATCAACCCTAAAATTGGTCTGAGATTTTACACTGGAAAAACTGCTCTAGCAAAGGATGACTAAGTTCTGTCTTATACCTTTAGGAGGTCTTTAGGGTCCTTGTATTAAGCCCAAGAGAAGGCATGAGAACTTCTAAGAAGCCGTAGGGTCCTTGTACAAAGCCCAAGAGGAGGCGGGGATGCTTTTAGGAAGCCTGTGGGTCCCAAACCAAGAAAAGTTCAAGAAATTCTATTCACCGAGAATAGATCATTTAGTGAAAATTCTGAAGTTTGAAGAAACTCAAGAGATGCTATTCACCGAGAATAGATCAACTATGGGGAGTAGAGTTTCTTTGACAATTTCTAGGGGTGACAGCCTGAGAAAAGGTTCACGAAGAATACTGCCTTTCTCTTTGTTCCATATTGTTTAATCCCAAGAGAAGGCAAGATTGTATCTGGAAATCCTAGGGGGGGGTCTAGTTTTGACTGTATTTAAGAGTGACCAACATGGCTTTACCTAGTTCTAGACCTAGTTGTCGGGGAAAACTCTAAATAACTATACTAGTATATATACAGTTGATATATGACAAGTATTTAAAAGGGTATGAAAGAAGACTAACCATGCGAAATTTCCCACAATACAGTTATATATATATTTGACATGTATTTTTTAAGAATGAAAGAAGACTCACAGTGTGCAGCTTCCCACAATACAGATATATATATATATATTAAAGCAGGTAAATGAAAGCGGATGAAACTTACAGGTGAGCGAGCTTCCATGTTGTATTGTTAGTTGTTCAAAGAAATTAAAGAAAGTTTTGATAACAATTGTATATTTGAACCTAAATCAAAAGGGAAGTTGTTTTGATAAAATTGTACTGGGACTTATGCAATGACTGAGGCCCAAAAGGTTTTCTGTACAAAGGTATGGGTCTTACAACTCAAGCAGAGGCCCAAAGATTATTTAAAGAAAAGAAATGGGACTTACAACACGAGGGTAGGCCTGGTTGAAAATAGTTTGAAAACGACAATCTCGTCGAAGTTTCTGAAACTGCATCGGGACTTATACAATACACTGAGGCCCAAATTATTTTATTTACAAAGAGGTGGGACTTACACTCTATCAAGAGGCCCAAAAGTGTTTTTAAGAAAAGGAATGGGACTTATAGCTCGAGGAGAGGCCCAAGTGATTTGATTTTGAACTAATGATCGCGCCGAGGTTTTTGAAAATATGTTGGGACTTCTACAATGACTGAGGCCCAAAATGGTTTTCGTTAAAAGGGGATTGGGTCTTACACTCTATTAGAGGCCCAAAGAGTTTGAAAATGAATAAAGATGGGACTTATAGCTCAAGGAGAAACCCAGATGATTTTGTTAAAAAGGTGACGATCATGTCGTTGTTTTGAAAATGTACAGAGGGACTTATACAATAAGTTAGGCCCACAATGGTTTATTTACAAAGGGATTGACTCTTACACTCTATTAGAGGCCCATGAGTGTTTGAAAAAGATTAATGAGGGTGGAATCAATCAAAACCCTAATTTTGTTTAAAAATGGAATTAATTTTGTTAAAAAATTAATAAAAATTATTGAAAACATGTAAAAAATGAGTGGTGATGTTGGATCAATGTTTATAAAATCATGTTTTTGTCCACAAAATGATTGAAAACCATTTAAGTTTGGAAAATCAAGAGAAAGAAAATTTTCAAAATGTTGAAAAACAAATAAAAATTAATTCTTTCCAAAAATATAAAATATGTGAAATAAATAATATTTTTGGATAATTTTTGTAAAATAATATATTTTAACATTTTTGTGAATTATTAAAAAAAGAATCAACTCAAAATCATTAATATTCAGAGAGAAATTAATTTTTGTATCAATTAAATAAAATCACAAAAATTCAAAAATTCAAAAATTTGAAAAAGGGCGCCAAAAACATATTGTTCTTGCCCGCGTGCCCTGTTTTGCCCAGATTTGCGTTTTCTCATCAATCTCACTGAATACTTGATGGAATCATACAATCCACATATCAATCTGCTCGTTTTCAACTCACGATCATGTCTATGGTCTTTAATTTCATTTATTTTTAGCATGGAATGAGAAATCAAAACAAACCCTCAAGAATCCTAACTGGTGCATGAAGGCTGAGAAATTTGATACACGATTCATACAAAGTAATCAATAGAGGGGAAACATTCTATGCATGATTATGAACATTTGGCAAAAAAGTTTTGTGCGAGGAAATATGCATAAATTATGAGATGACCAAGTTTAGGCTTACTTGAAGGTCGTGGCAGCAAGAGCAATTTGATTTTTGAGTTAGAGGTGTTACAGATGAGTTGTGATGACCTGAACAGCTTCCCCACACCATATGGAGTGTGTTTGAAAGCTTGGATTGATTTGAAATGAACTAGAACAAATTATGTCACCTCAACTACAACTTTGTTGAAACCTTGAGCAAATGGATGATGATTTCATGAATTTGGTGTTCCAGTTGTTGTTTTAGTGTTTTATCATCTCACATATGATGTTTTTGAGGTGTGTGTGTGATTGGTTTGGTTGGAAACACATTCTAATTCAAAACCCGATAGTAGCTTGCATTAGAAGGCATTTTTGGAAGTGAGAGTGTGATTTTGAGAAAGGCAAGTGTTATAGGCCTTTGGTGTACTCAAAATAATCAGTAATGAGGTCTATTTATAGTGTGTCAAGTTTGTTTTGGCATCAATAGGGAATGGCAACTGCAGCAGTCCTTTGGCCAATGTGGATCAAATGGAATCTCAAGTCTCCTCTAGCCATTGACTTGAGGTTAGAGCACAGGCCTATGGTTCTTGGATTCAGAGGTTATCCTTGACTCATTCAGTTAGGAATGCATCAATCCATGCCACCTTGGTGTATCCATTAAATGCATTGCAACAAAATTGGAGTCTTGGCACCTTTTTAGCTTTTTAGGTTTGGCATGCTACTTGTGGAATCTTGGACTTGGGAGGCTGATAGATCAGTGCTTGTCCCTTGGTTGTTCCCCCTTGAGGTGTGCAGATGGATAACCATGCTTGTTGTTGCACAATTTGATCAAATCGAGCCCTTATGCACAAATCTGCCTTGCCAAGACAGTTTGCAGCAAGGCATGTTGCAGCTATCATAACCCCTAACTCAGGTGGAGTTTCATGGACTTGGACATTTTGGAAAGCTGATATATCCTATTTCAACATAATGTCTAACTTTGGTTTTGAATCAACTTGAATTACAATGAAAAATGCCTCTACATTTGGGAAAAAATAAGGTAGATTCTGACTCAGTGAAAATTTCACTAAGTGTTGGAAAAATGTCACTTTTGTGTTTTCAGTCATTTTGACACTCCATAACTAAAAATCCATGAGGAATTGGAATGAGATGTAGTTGACACTTTTAAAGTATGCCATGAGAGCTACAAATCCAGCTTTGGAACATCCAAAATGGTTGCTTAGATCTCAAGTTATGGTCCTTGGTAGTTGGTACCCTAGCCACTTGGTTCCATAACTTAGAAAAATTCTAAGTTTTTTATGGTTTACCCCTTTTACAAGTTAACTCACTTTTCTTGATTTTTCTTGAAGAATGATGATTCCAATCACACATTAACATTATTTTAGGGTTAAGGAACCTTGGTTGACCAAAAAATCAAAAAGTCAAACTTTGACTTTTTGTACAGTTGACTTTTTATCAGATGAAATCCAAACTGTGCGATCCTTTGTGAAATCAAGTCCTTGACCTAAATCAAACCTATGGATGGACTCCATAGGTAATATGGGGTGTATTGAATCATGTCCCAAGGTTTGGGAGCATGTCTTGGTCAAAAGTCAAAGGTACAGTTGACTTTTCCCTCAAAACCCTAATTGTGGTCCAGATGAAAATGAAACTTATGAATCAAGTTTCCTGGGTTAATCCATTGTTGCAAATGGATCAATGTAGTGTATTAGAGACCCTCAAATCATCTCTTGAGGTCTTGGGTCATGTTTTTTCCCAAAAGTCAACTTAGGGGTGAATTAGGTCAAGAAACCCTAATTCCTGATTTTTGGTGAATGCATCCCCTGAGGCTAGAGTGACTTGATGATTGGGTCCATGAGGTCCCTTGGAGTATCTTGAGTTATGTTTTTAAGCATTGGCTCATGCCTAGAGGAAAATTTCCACCTGGAGGCCTTGGTCGACCAAAACCCTAATTTGGTGACACTGGCGATCTTGAGGCTTAATCCACTTGGAATGTAGCAACTTTGTGCTTGGTTCTTGATGTGGGAGTCCTCTTGATCCCTTATGGGTGTTGGAGAGTTTAGACAAGTTGAAGATCATGTCAATTCTTGATTGATCCTTTGTCTAAGTGCTCAGAGAGGGCTCAAAACCCTAATTCTTGGTTGTGGTGAATGCTCACCCCTCTTTGAGGAGATTAGTGAGGCATGATGGTTCATCCATATTGTGATGATGATTTACACAATGATGGGGAATCTTGGTGGTCAAAATTTGGGGTATGACAATCTCAAACCTTGGGGAGGGGTCCAAGACATTCCTAAATACCCTTGGAGGCCATCCATGAAGTTTAATTGAGCCCAAGGATTGATTTCACAAAAGGATCACAAAGTAAAAATTTCATCTGATGAAAAAGTCAACTGTAAAAAAATCAGAGTTTGACTTTTTGGATTTTTGGTCAACCAAGGTTCCTTAACCATAAAACAATGTTAATATGTGATTTGAATCATCATTCATCAAGAAAAATCAAAGAAAATGAGCTAATTAGTTAAAGGGGTAACCATAAAAAACATATAATTTTTCTAAGTTATGGAACAAATTGGCTAGGGTACCAACTTTGCAAGGCCATATCTCCCATACCCTGAGGCCTTTTTCTCCCATTCAAAGCTCAGATTGAAGTTCATGTTACATACTTCAAATATGTCAACTAGACATCATTCCAATTCATCATGGATTTTGAGTTATTGTTTGAGCAAAATCACAAAAAATATGAAAATGACATTTTTTCAACACTTAGTGGAATTTTCACTAAGTCAGAATCTGCCTTATTTTTTTCAAAATGTAGAGGCATTTTTCATTGTAATTCAAGTTGATTCAAAACCAAAGTTGGACATCATGCTGAAATAGGATATGTCAGCTTTCCAAAATGTCCAAGAACTCCATCAAACTCCACCTGAGCTAGAGGTTATGACAGCTGCAACATGCCTTGCTGCAAACTATTTTTACAAGGCAGATTTGTGCCTTAGTGCTCGAATTGATCAATTTTAGCAAATTCAAATATGGTTATCCATCTGCACACCTCAAGGTGGAACAACCATGGGACAAACACTGACCCATAAGCCTCCCAAGTCTTTGGAACTACATGTAGATGTGCCACCCCTAAAAGCTAAAGATGCCTCAAGACTCCAATTTTGTTTTGAGACATTCAATGGATGCATAGAGCTGACATGTATCAGTCCATAATCAGCCAAATGAGTCAAGATAAGCTCATACAACAGAGGACCTAAACCAACAAAGTTTGGCACAAGTCAATGGCTAGAGGAGACCCTTGACCAAAGAACCAAGGCATTCAATACAATCTGATCCAAGCTGCCAAACACTATTGATGCCAAAACAAATTTGCTCTACTATAAATAGAGGTCATTTGTCCTTAAATTAAGTACACCAAAGGTCCTAAACAGATGCCTTTCTCAGAATCACAAACTTTCACTCCAAAAATACCTTCTAATGCAAGTTACTATCGGGTTTTGAGTTAGAGTGTGTTTCCAACCAAACTAATCACACACACACCCCTCAAAAACATCATATGTGAGCTGATCAAACACTAAAACAACATCTGGAACACCAAATTTACGAAATCACCATCCATTTGCTCAAGCTTTTGACAGATTTGTAGTTAGGGTGCCACAACCAGTTCCAGCTCATTTCAAATCAATCCAAGCATTCAAACGCATCCTTTGAGGTACAAGGAAGTTGTCTAAATCATTGGAACTCATCTGTAACACCTCCAAACCAGAATTCGATTCTCACTTGCAAAGGTAAAACTTGAACTCTCAAACTCAATAAATCATGCATCATAAAAATGTTTTCTTGTTACCATTGTGTTTCTGGATGTTTGTAGATCATTTACCCTCAATCAATTGTTGTTTATAATTCGTGTATAGGATTTCATTGAGTTTATGCCAATTTTAGGGTTCTTCAGGTTTTATCATGATATGTTCTGATTCAATTAATTTCAATAAAATTGGGTATTGCCATTGTGTTCCTCATCTGAAAACGCACGATTTTCATATTTGGATCATGTGAAATGATTTAGAGATGAGGGAGATAGGAGCCTTCACGTATCTGAGCTTGAGGTTGAAGATGGCCATGGCACAATGCTTCAGAAATCGAACTTGTTTTACTATATAATATTCACTTGCCATATTATTCTTGAATTGGCATTGCGCCCCAGTGGTTGATCAACTGGTTTGTGTGTATTGAGCGAACGAGAGGTCTGGGGTTCGAATCCCCCTCGCCCCAGACCTCTTTTTTATCACTTGTCCTATTTAATTATTTTTCATATTATTTTTGTTAATAACTTGAAAAATTAATTTCTCATTCAATTTTAATCATTTTTTATTGGTTCTTTTTCTGAAAAATCACAAAAATATTAAAGTATTTTATTCTACAAAAAAACAGATTTATATTATTTATTTAATATAGTTGGTATTTTTGTGAATAAATTCATTTTTATTGTTTTTAAACATTTAAAAAAGTGAATTTTTATCTTGAAAATCAAAACCAAATGAGTTCTAAATCATCTTGTGATTAAAACCTCATTTTCCAAACCTTAACCAAAAATCACAAGTGGTTTATTTAAACTTATTTGGTATTTTTATCATTTTTATTGATTTTCTTTAAAGAATTACTTTTAAGAAAATGAAATTAGGGTTTCTTTGATTTTTGATCATTATCAAACATTTTTAAAATAAATCTTTGGGCCTCTGATAGAGTGTAAGACCCAATCCTTTGTAAATACAAACCATTGTGGGCCTCAGATGTTGTATAAGTCCCACTGTATTTTCAAAATCACGGCGCGGTCGTCGCCTTTTAAAACAAAATCATCTGGGCCTCCCCTCGTGTTGTAAGTCCCATATTTCTCTTTCAAAACATCTTTTCGGCCTCTGATAGAGTGTAAGACCATACCCCCTTTTAACCAAAATCATTTTGGGCCTCAGTCATTGTATAAGTCCCGATACGATCTTCAAAACAACGGTGTGATCACTGTTAAACCTTAGGCCTCTCCTTGAGTATAAGCCCCAACCATCCTTTCAAAAATAACTTCTCTTTTGATTCAGATTCAAACATGCATGCTGTCATCAAAACTTTCTTTAATTTCTTTGAACAACTAACAATAGAACATGGAAGCTTGCTCACCTATAAGTTTTAACAGCTTTCATTTACTCGCTTTCATATATATATATATATATATATATATATATATATATATATATATATATATATATATATATATATATATATATAACTGTATTGTGGGAAGCTGCTCCCCTGTAAGTCCTTCTTTCATACCCTTTTAAATACTTGTCATATATCAACTGTATATATACTAGTATAGTTATTTAGAGTTTTCCCAGGTAACTAGGTCTAGAACTAGGTAAAGCCAGTTGGTCACTCTTAAATACAGTCAAAACTATATCCCCATAGGACTTCCAGATACAGTCTTGCCTTCTCTTGGGCTTAAATAATATGGAACAAAGAGAAAGGTAGTATTCTCGGTGAACCTTTTCTCAGACTGTCACTATTAGAAATTGTCAAAGAAATTCAGTTTCCCCAGAGAGGATTAATTCCCGGTGAAAATTCTCTTGAATTTCTTCAAACCCTAGAACTGTTCATTAAAGAAAAGATTATTCTCGGTGAAACTTTTCTTGAACTCTTCTTAAGTTTGGACCCACAGGCTACCTAAAAGCATCCTCGCCTTCTCTTGGGGTTTGTACAAGGACCCTCTGACTTCTTAGAGGTTCTCATGCCTTCTCTTGGGCTTAATACAAGGACCCTGAAGACCTCTTAAAGGTATAAGACAGAACTTAGTCATCCTTTGCTAGAGCAGTCTTTCTTGAGTCAAAAACCTCAGACCAATTTAGGGTTGATTCTCATCCCTTAAAAACACTTGCCTTCTCTTAGGCATCATACAAGGATAAACTCTTCCATACAAATAGACTTGGACAGTCTAAACTATCCTCTTGAGTCTCAAAGACATTCTCAAGTTCCCTACAAACGTAGGAGAAACCCCGGTCATTCTGGATCAATCTCCCGTAGAGTTAAAACCCATGGGTTCTAAAACCCAGTATCTCTCCTAAAAACCCCCAGCCAGGGTCAGTTTATCATCAGTATAACACTATCAGAACCTTAAGGCATCTGATATCTCAACTCTTCTGTAAACTTTAGCAAGAGTTTATTCCCCATTTGGACCTGCCTCGGGATCTCAATAATCCCCAACAGAAGATAACCTCCTCTTAGGCGTTGTTTAATGATTCTTTCTTCCCTCAGCAAAGTCAGCCTCCTCTTGGTCTTTGTACAATGATTCTCCCCAACGGAGCTAACCTTTTCAGACTCTCTTGTTGAGTTAATCAATTTTTCAGACTCTCTTGTTGAGTCAATCAACTTTTCAGACTCACTTGTTGAGTCAATCACCTTTCAGCAATCTCTTGCTGAGTCATACCTTTTTTAGCCTCAATCTTGGGCTTTGTACAAGACAGATAAAACCATTCTCTTATTGAAACAATCTTCCAGCCTCCTCTTAGGCTTGATATAATGATTTCCCGTTGCAAAATTTAGCCTCCTCTTAGGCTTTGAATAATGATTTCTCCAGCTTATTTAGCCACAATCCTGGGCTTTGTACAGGACAGATAAAAGCACTCTCTTGTCGAGTCAAACCCTTTTAGCCTCAATCTTGGGCTTTGTACAAGACACAAATCTTCATAACCTTCTCTTAAGCTTGGGACAAATATTTTCCCCTAACGGACTTAATTCATCCCAGCCTTCTATTAGGCTATGAGAAATAATACCCTAAGCAGAGTCAATCCTCTTTTCAGCCTCAATCTTAGGCTTCGTACAAAACAGATAATACTCTCCAGCAGAGTCAAAATCTTTTTAGCCTCAATCTTGGGCTTTGTACAAGACACTTAAAATATCCTCAGAGGAGTCAGTTAAGTCTCATTTTAGCCTCAATCTTGGGCTTTGTACAAGACAGATAAAGATTTCTTTCCCGCAGAGTCAGTTTCTTTCCAGCCTCAACCTTGGACTTTGTACAAGACACATACAAACCCTCTCCAGCAGAGTCGAAATCCCTTTTAGCCTCAAGCTTGGGCTTTGTACAAGACATATATAACATTTTCCTTGGAAAAGTCAAACTTTTAGCCTCCTCTTAGGCTTTGTATAATGATATCCCCAAAGAGTCAGTCTCTTTTAGCCTCAATCTTGGGCATTGTACAAGACAGATAAACACTCTCTTGTTGAGTCAGTCATTCCCAGCCTCATCTTAGGATTTGTATAAGGACTTCCCTAGTGGAGTCAATCAACCTCTTAACTTCAACCTTGGCCTTTAATCAAGGCACACAAAAATCAACATCCCCTCAGAGGAAATCAAAATCTCTCTGTAGGAAGTCACCTCTCTGTTTATCACTTGTCAAAATAGAAAAATCAAAACAAACCTAATCCCAGATAACTACTATAAGAGGCACACTTGTTGATTCAAATATCTAAGTTGTTGTTCATCTCTTATCCTGGTAAATCCCTCTCTTTCATCTAATTGCTGTAAGTGGCAAGCCTCTGGATTATTTACATCCACGCCACTGTCCCTCTCTTAGCATGAGAAATTCCTAAGGAAAAATGGCATTGCTCTACACTGAGTTAAAGTTTTCCCCTTTAGGACAAATCCCATATAAAGGAAATTATGGCATTGCTGGATTCACATATCCCAGTTAAAGTAATCCTCCTTTATAATCAGTCACCCAACAAATGTGATAAACAGACGAGATGTCTCCCTTTAGAGATGACAAATTCTCTCTCAGTCAAACCTTTTAGCTTCAATCTTGGGCTTTGATTAAGACACAAATAAACCTTTTAGCTTCAATCTTGGGCTTTGAACAAGACACCAAATATCTTTTTCCTCCCTTAGAATAGAAGGAACTACGATTGCTCTGATTTCCCTGTTTCTTTTAAACGGGAATACTTAGGCATAAGATTGCGAAATCTTAGCGAGCATACTAATCAAAAACTCTAAGTCCAGTACCTTCACACATCAATCAAACTTAGGTCCAGTACCTTCCCAAAAACACCGGGAAAACCCGAACATCAACAAAAACTCACTCTCCCTCTCATATTTCCCAAGAAACTTTCCCAACCCATTAACGGATAAACACCAGAAAGTACAAAGCGAAACCTAAATCTAATATCCCGTGGATAACCACATATAGGATGGGTAACTGACAACTCCCCATCGTATAACCTGACCCCGAACTCCCCGAATCTCTTTAGGCGTTTGTTTAGTTAAACATTCGAGTGCAATGATAGTTTTAGATAGCTTCCCTTTCCCTTCCAACTTCACGGGATAAATAAGAAATCAGAAAGTAGCACCCCCCCTCCTCTTCGTTGAGGAGAAAACCCAAATTTCGCGATAAGGTGGTCGCGTCACCGACAAAATTGCGCGCTACAATAAAATGGCGACTCTGCTGAGGAGTCATTTTTTCTGTTAGGACTATAGACTATAGCTCTTAAGAGGTCTAGGATGTTAGTTTTAGGAATAAATATATATATCGCTTTTCCTACTTGATATCCGTGTTTATTTTTCTGCTAATTGGACTGCGGGTGATGCCGCATGTGGAAAGTTTGAGTGATACCTAATATAAGTGATGGCATAGACGGGTGGTCTTATAGGGAGTGATTCTCAAATAAGCGATCCTGGTAGACCATCGAATTAGTGGAGATACCCTTTGCGGATTCAATGTCTAAACGACATCGATTGTTGAAAGAAGATTGTTCGATTGTGGTATCCATGAAACTGAGGATTTAGTATACTGAGACCATGTGACTATTTTGTAGTGCGGAAGCTATCGGGAATAGTTGTCACGCGATACTACCCTCATTTGAGATTACCCTAAGATACTGCAGCTCGCTCGGGAGAACCAGCCTGTTGTTGTTATCCCAAGGGGGTCAATGATTTTGAGGACAGGTACAAAATTCACCATAGTACAACCTTTGAGAATGGGTAGAGCTATGACTCCATGCTCGTGATGCTGAACCTTTGAACCCATGTTTTTTCTATGTTTTTGTGTGCTGCATTCATGCATTCATTTCATTAAAAAAACTTTAAACAAAGAAAAAATCTTCTCTTCTACTCTCTCCTTTTTTCAAATTAAACTAAGACAATGATTGCAAATATCAGAGAGAAAGATTGCGTTATGGATTTCGGTAGAAGGAAGATGCACAAGTACACCTTCAAGGTTCAAAAACTAGAGGATTTAAGAGGGTTGGCAAGGATGATCACCAACCCTGATGCTTTCAGAGCTAAGTACGGCGGACTGCTGTCTCTGTTAAGGGTCCATGTAATTGAAGGAATATTGTTTACACTGATTCAGTTCTACAATCCAGTCTATCATTGTTTCACATTCCCGAATTATCAGCTAGCACCGACGCTGGAGGATTACTCTCACCTGACTGATTTACCCATCACTGACCAAGCTCCCTTTTCTGGACTGGAAGAAATTCCAAAGGATCAAACCATTGCAAGAGCAATCTATTTGGACGAGTCAGAAGTCAGGACTCACATGACCATTAAGGGTGGAATCCAAGGTTTACCAGCCAAGTTTTTGGTAAAGAAAGCTTGGTACTTTGCTAGTATAGGGAACGTGACTTCTTTTGAGAGCGTATTTGTTCTGTTCACCTACAGGTTATTTTTGTTTCCCAACATTGATAACTTTGTTGATATCAATGCCATTAAGATCTTTCTCATTGGAAACCCCGTACCAACCCTGCTCGCAGATGCTTATCATTCTGTACACTTAAGAAATTTGTACAGCGGAGGAATAATCACATGTTGTGTACCCCTGCTATACAAATGGTTCACTTCCTACTTGCCCAAGTCTGCCGCTTTTTGGGATCACAAGAGTACTTTACGTTGGTCATAGAGAATCATGTCTCTTACCAACTGTGACATCGATTGGTACAATCGGATCTGAAATTCTAGTATCAGACGTGTGATGTTAAGGTGTGATATCACAACAACACACTCTGCACAATGGACAGTAATAACAGTAAAATAACACCAAGAATTGTTGACCCAGTTCGGTTACAACCAACCTACTCTGGGGGCTACCAAGCCAGGGATGGAATTCACTACTTGTAGATATAATTTACAGACTCAACGACCCGTTGACAATCTCCTAAACTTATACTCTACTAATGACTTCCTACCTAAGAAACCACTTAGGTATGAGAACACCACTCAATCCCTTACAAACACTCAAAGAACCCACTTTGAGTACCCTTGATCTTACTTCACATTTTTGATCAAATCACACAACTCTCTTTGCTTCACAGCTTTAGAGAGGACAGAAACTTAACATCTATTCAAACCCTAGAATAGTGTAAATACAAGCACTTTAAACAAACTCTAGACACTAAGCCTTCTGCTCTTGATCTTCTGAATGTTTTCTGTCGCTTTTTCCCTTTGGTCTTGTGCGCTTTATATAGCTCCTGAATTGGGCTTGGACTTGTCACAATATTTGATCAGATTTGTTAATTAAAACTGAATCTTCAAAACAGATTTTATCCCCAAAATCTTTTTAAATCTTCAACCTTTTAATTCTCCAACAGATCTGCAATCAAATCTCCCATGTAACAGAAAATATCTATCCCAAGATATTCTCATCCAATGAGTTAACCACTCTCCACAATTCCAGCTAATACGCGTGCCCTAATAACATATCCTGCTGTTATTAATTCTGCAGGTCTGATGTTACAACATCACCTGTGTGACATCAGACATCCAACTTCAGCATTTAACTACTTAACACAGCCCAGTGTTAAGACTTCAATGTTACAACATCAGCACCTTGACATCAACATTGAATAACCTTGGTTTTACCAAAATTTCAGCCAATCCAGGAACTATCAATCTCCCCCTTTGGCTAATTTTGGCTAAAACAATCTCTGCACTCTGCAATCAACTTCTGCACTCTGCACCTTCAGAGATTTTAGCAGCGGAATAATCTTCAAACAATTTGAAGCTCATTAGCAGCAGTTTGACACTTTGCATAGTCTTCATCACTTGATCTGCTGCAGCACCATCTTCATTATTGACAACAGCCAATTGGTGCTCCTCCTCTAAAAACATGAACCAGCATCACAGCTGTTCAGTAGCTCATAATGTGCAGCAATTTACTCCCCCTAGATGTCTGCTTGGTTGCACTCTTCACATGTCATGATATCTTCAATACTCCCCCTCAATAACTGCATTACCACTTTTCAACTAAACACCTTTTAACAGCATCAATCTATCTCCCCCTTAATCTCTGCACCACATCAGCAGCATATGGCAATAATCCTCTTGACTACCTTGGCTATCTTCTCCCCCTTTTTAGCCATAATTAGGCAAACTTCTCCTGGCAGTTGACTACACATTTTCAGAACCACCCCAACTGCCCACAACCCCTCTAGCAGATTCAGTCTTCATAAATGCAGATTACCAATTTGCTTCTTAACCTTTCAAATTGGTTTGCATCCAAGGCTTTAGTAAATATGTCAGCCAGCTGGTTCTCTGTGGCTACATGTTCCAAGGTAACAACTTTTTCTTCTACCAGATCCCTTATGAAATGATGCCTTATGTCTATGTGCTTTGTCCTACTGTGCTGTATAGGATTTTTAGATATATTAATTGCACTCAGATTATCGCAGTACAAAGTCATAACATCTTGTTTAACGTTGTATTCACTCAACATCTGCTTCATCCATACCAGCTGAGAGCAACTACTTCCTGCTGCTATATATTCCGCTTCAGCAGTTGAGAGAGATACACAATTCTGCTTCTTACTGAACCAGGAAATCAGATTGTTCCCTAGAAAGAAACATCCTCCTGAAGTTCTTTTTCTATCATCTGCACTTCCAGCCCAATCAGCATCACAATATCCTTTTAAGATTGTCCAGAATCACGGCCATATAACATTCCATAATCACTTATGCCATTTACATATTTCAGAATCCTCTTCACCTGATTCAAGTGACTTACCTTAGGATCAGACTGATATCTAGCACACACTCCAACAGCAAAGGAAATATCAGGTCTACTTGCTGTGAGATATAGTAAACTCCCAATCATACTTATGTACAAGTTATGATCCACACTCACTCCATTCTCATCCTTGGATAGCTTCAAATGGGTGGGAGCAGGTGTCCTTTTGTGATTGGCTTTATCTAGGCCAAACTTCTTTACTATGCTCTTGGCATATTTGCTTTGAGAAATAAAGATAGAATCCTCCATTTGTCTGACTTGCAACCCAAGGAAGTAGCTAAGTTCTCCAACCAAACTCATTTCAAATTCTGATTGCATTTGTAGGACAAACTGTTTTACCATAGCATCTGACATCCCCCCAAATACAATGTCATCCACATAAATTTGGCTACCATTAATTTTCCTCCTTCTTCCTTGACAAACAAGGTTTTGTCAATGCCTCCTTTTCTATACCCATTTGCTACTAAGAATTCTGTCAACCGCTCATACCAGGCCCTTGGAGCTTGTTTTAAGCCATACAATGCCTTCCTCAGTTTGAACACATGATTGGGGAAGTTTGGATCAGTGAATCCTTTAGGTTGATCCACATAGACTTCTTCATTCAGATAGCCATTTAGAAAGGCACTCTTCACATCCATTTGGAACAGCTTGAATCTTAGGTTACAAGCCATACCCAAAAGTAGTCTGATGGATTCTAGTCTCGCCACTGGAGCAAACGTCTCATCAAAGTCGATTCCCTCCACTTGAGTATAACCTTGTGCAACAAGTCTCGCGTTGTTTCTTGTAACCACTCCAAGCTCGTCTGACTTGTTTTTGTAGATCCACTTTGTTCCAATAACATTCACCCCTTCTGGTCTTGGCACAAGATCCCAGACTTCATTTCTCTTGAACTGCTCCAGTTCTTCTTGCATAGCATTTATCCAAAATTCATCTGTCAGAGCTTCCTTGACATTTTTTGGCTCAATTTTGGATACGAAGCACGAGCTAGCTATGATTTCTCTGGACCTAGTTCTTACTCCAGAATTTGGATCACCTATGATCAGCTCCTTAGGATGATCCTTCTGAATCCTGATAGAAGGATCCTTCTGAGGTTGCTCAGGCTCAGTGTCACCAGTACTTGGGGATGGATTTCTTTCTTCAACTTCAACAGCTACCTCATCAGTTAATGTTCCAACATCTTCTATGACATCCTCAACTTCATGCTTTTCTTCATCATCAATCACAACATTGATTGACTCCATCATCACTTTGGTCTTGGAGTTGAAGACCTGATAAGCTCTGCTGTTGATGGAGTACCCCAAAAATATCCCTTCATCGCTTTTGGAATCTAATTTCCTTCTCTGCTCTCTATCTGTCAGAATGTAACATTTACTACCAAGCACATGGAAGTACTTAACATTAGGTTTTCTTCCCTTCCATAGTTCATATAGAGTGGATGAAGTGCCTCTTCTTAGGGTGACTCTGTTGTGAATGTAGCAGGCAGTGTTCATGGCTTCAGCCCAGAAGTGATAAGGTAGTTTCTTGGCATGATTCATTGCTCTAGCCGACTCTTGTATAGTTCTATTCTTCCTCTTAACAACTCCATTTTGCTGAGGGGTGATAGGAGATGAAAACTCATGACTTATACCTTCAGACGAGCAAAATTCTTCAAACTTACTATTTTCAAACTCTCTTCCATGATCACTTCTAATTCTGATGACCTTACTCTCCTTTTCTCTTTGGAGTTTAAGACAGAGCTCTTTAAAGACATCAAACACCTCAGATTTGTCTTTGATGAAATTCACCCAGGTGTATCTTGAGTAGTCATCCACAACTACATAAGCATATTTCTTTCCACCCATACTTTCAACCTGCATAGGTCCCATCAAATCCATATGAAGGAGTTCCAATACTTTGGAGGTGGTGTCATGTTGAAGCTTCGGATGAGACATCTTTGTCTGCTTTCCTTTTTGACAGTCTCCACACACCTTTCCTTCCTCAGTACTAAGCTTGGGAATCCCTCTGACTGCTTCTGAGGAGATAATTCTCTTCATTCCCTTAAGGTGAAGATGTCCCAGCTTCTGATGCCATATTTTGACATCATCTTCTTTAGCAAGCACACACGTGGAGGAATTTGAATTCTGCGGCACCCAAAGATAACAGTTGTCCTTAGATCTGGCTCCCTTCATAATGACTTCTCCTTTGTCATCTTTCACATTACATTCGGACTTTGTGAAGTCTACTTTGAATCCTTGATCACAAAGTTGACTAATACTAATCAAATTAGCTGCTAGTCCTTTAACAAGAAGAACATTCTCCAGCTTGGGAGTACTGTCACAGTTTAGTCTTCCAATTCCCTTTATCTCTCCTTTGATCCCATCACCAAATGTAACATAGCCAGAAGACTGAGGTTTCACATCAACAAGCAGATTCTTTACTCCAGTCATGTGTCTTGAACACCCACTGTCAAAATACCAGTCATCTTTGGTAGAAACCCTCAAGGACGTGTGAGCTATCAAGCTGGTAACTTTAGGTATCCATTTCTTCATCACCTTAGGCCTAACCTCTTGCTGTTTGGGTTGAGGATTAAAATTAGGATATCCGTGAAGCTTGAAGCACGAGGACTGCATATGACCAATCCTGCCATAGTAGAAGCATCTGACTCTGCCGTTTCTAAAGTGGATAAATCTTCTCCCACTTTGATAATTCAGTGGCTGCCACCCATACTGTTGTCTCCTTATTCCATAGCTGTATTGATGATGCTGTCTCTTAGGCTGTCTTCTATGGTGATGGGGTTTCCTTCTTCCATAAGTCACAGCATTGCTGTACGCATAACCATACCATTTTTCCTGATGTTGATGTCTCTGCTGAGACATGTTCTGCTTGAACTTGACAGCTTGCATATTCTGGTGAAATTGGGGAGGCATATACTGACTTGCTCCTTGGGGCTGTATCTTCCTCTGATGAGGGCCATTCTTCTTCTCAGCATTTTGGGGCTGAACAATCTTCTTTGGGGAAGGGCCCTGTTTCGTAGGTTGATGTTGAGACAACGGTTGAGACATCTCCCTTTTTGTTCCTGAAGTGCTAGCCACATATCCTATGCCTGATTTATCTCCAGCAATTTCTCTAACTGAAGAATTTTATCAAGATCAGCAGTACCACTGTTCATCATCCTAATGAATTTAGTCATCTGATCCAGTTGGGACTTAACTAGCACAACTTCGTTTTCCCGATCAGCTTTTTCATTTTCAAGCTGAACAATCTGTTGCTTGTGATACTTGTTTTCTTGAAAAATCTCAGCACTTTTCAAACACAGCTCTCGATAAGTAGAAGCTAGCTCTTCATAAGTTATTTCTTCATCACTACCATCATCAGACACAACAGTTCCTGTTAAGGCTCTAGCATGCTTTGCTGACTCACCATCACTTTCACTATCAGATTCAGACCAGGAAACTAACATGCCCTTCTTCTGTTTCTTCAAGAATGTGGGACATTCTTTCTTGACATGTCCATACCCTTCACATTCAAAGCACTGAACACCTTTATCCTGAGCAGTCTTCTCTTCATCTTTCTCTTTTGAATTGGTGATGTCAGAGGAACTGTTCTTGACACTAGGCTTGTAGTTATTGTTCCATCTTTGGAACACTTTGTTGAAATGCCTTCCCAACATTACAATGGCTTGTGACAACTCTTCCTGAGAATCTTTGACTACCTTATCTTCTGCAGGAGTGGAGACCAAAGCAATACCCTTGGGCTTCTTTTCTGGTTCTTCTTCATTTAAACCAAGTTCAAAAGTCTGAAGAGATCCAATGAGCTCATCTACTCTCATCTTGCTAATGTCTTGAGCTTCTTCAATAGCAGTCACTTTCATCTTGTACTTCTTAGGTAGGGACCTAAGGATCTTCCTCACAAGCTTTTCATCTGACATCTTCTCTCCAAGAGCACTAGATGCATTGGCCAGCTCAAGAACACTCATGTTGAAATCATGAATAGTCTCATCTTCCTTCATCTTCAGGCTTTCAAATTTTGATGTTAAAATCTGAAGTCTTGACATCTTGACTCTAGATGTTCCTTCATGAGTAGCCTGCAAGATATCCCAAGCTTGCTTAGCAACTTCACAGGTATTAATTAACCTGAAGATGTTTTTATCCACTCCATTGAAGATAGCATTCAGAGCTTTGGAATTTCCAAGGGCAAGCTCATCTTCCTCCTTGGTCCACTCTTCTTCAGGCTTTGGCTTAGAGGTGCCTTCTTTATCTTTGCCAGCATCATCCTTCTCACACATGACAGGAGCTTTCCATTCTTTAATAACAACCTTCCAAGCCCTACTGTCCAAGGATTTTAAGAAGGTGGTCATCCTTGGCTTCCAATAGTCATAATTGGATCCATCCAAAATAGGGGGTCTGTTGACGAATCCTCCAACTTCTTTGTCCATCTTATCACCAGAAAGTAACTTCCCTAGATCTCACCCAGAGACAGACAGGATGCCTGCTCTGATACCAATTGAAATTCTGGTATCAGACGTGTGATGTTAAGGTGTGATGTCACAACAACACACTCTGCACAATGGACAGTAATAACAGTAAAATAACACCAAGAATTGTTGACCCAGTTCGGTTACAACCAACCTACTCTGGGGGCTACCAAGCCAGGGATGGAATTCACTACTTGTAGATATAATTTACAGACTCAACGACCCGTTGACAATCTCCTAAACTTATACTCTACTAATGACTTCCTACCTAAGAAACCACTTAGGTATGAGAACACCATTCAATCTCTTACAAACACTAAAAGAACCCACTTTGAGTACCCTTGATCTTACTTCACAGTTTCGATCAAATCACACAACTCTCTTTGCTTCACAGCTTTAGAGAGGACAGAAACTTAACACCTATTCAAACCCTAGAATAGTGTAAATACAAGCACTTTAAACAAACTCTAGACACTAAGCCTTCTGCTCTTGATCTTCTGAATGTTTTCTGTCGCTTTTTCCCTTTGGTCTTGTGCGCTTTATATAGCTCCTGAATTGGGCTTGGACTTGTCACAATATTTGATCAAATTTGTTAATTAAAAGTGAATCTTCAAAACAGATTTTATCCCCAAAATCGTTTTAAATCTTCAACCTTTTAATTCTCCAACAGATCTGCAATCAAATCTCTCATGTAACAGAAAATATCTATCCCAAGATATTCTCATCCAATGAGTTAACCACTCTCCACAATTCCAGCTAATACGCGAGCCCTAATAACATATCCTGCTGTTATTAATTCTGCAGGTCTGATGTTACAACATCACCTGTGTGACATCAGACATCCAACTTCAGCATTTAACTACTTAACACAGCCTAGTGTTAAGACTTCAATGTTACAACATCAGCACCTTGACATCAACATTGAATAACCTTTGTTTTACCAAAATTTCAGCCAATCCAGGAACTATCAGGATCTATGACGGGATAAAAATCATTGACCGTTGTGGAAACTTCCCTAATATACCCCTCATAGGAACTAAAAAAGGAATCAATTATCATCCGGTTTTAGTTCGTCGTCAATTCGGATACCCGATGAGACATATACCGCGTAATGTTCATCTGTAAGGTCTTTTCTTCAAGGAAGGAGAAAATGACAGGGCACTAAAGAAAAAAATAGTGCATGCCTGGAAACATGTTCACAGGAAAGGAAGAGAGTGTATAGGAAAACCAAACTGTGTCTCAGTGGAACCTTATCTCCACTCGGTATAAACTAGAGCTCTCAAGTTGAGGATGCCTTACCCTCGTCAAGAGGTTCTTCCGTTAAAGGAATATGTCCTTTAGTTTATGTCTAATATGGAAAAACTCCAGGTCACTCTCAACAAAGTTCAACAGGAAAAGAAATCTTGGAAGAACAAGTACCGCATTCTCAATGTGGAGTGTGCCAAAATACAATAATTGTTAAAAGAAAAAGATGCTCTGATCGAGATTTTAGAGCAACATGTTGTAGAGAATCAAGAAGACCGAAGGAATTTGCTTGCTTCTTTCACTTGGTAAAAGGATGACAACCCGACAACGGCTCTAGAGCCCCGGTCAAAGAAAAGGAAAATACCAGAACCAGCACCTGAGCTCTCTTCATAGAGGACTCAGGATCCATAAGTTTAGACATTTCCTTTTACAGCACTTTATAAAATACTGTATTTCCATTTCCGCAATCTTTCGAATTCAATAAAACGGGGTCTTCCCACTATATGATATTTGCAATATATTTGTTGAAGTTTCTTTTTGATTAAAAAAAAATTAATATAATCATTGCATATCATTCATCATTCTCACATAACACATTCTTCTTCCCTACGAATATCACATCTCTGTCTCGATTCTAGAGTTAAACTGTCTCATTCGTACAATACTCGGGCGAATCGACAAAAGAAAATGGAAGATCTCGAGGAGGAGAACAGAGAGTGGAGAGAAGAAATCGACGCTCTGAAAGAAGATCTGAGGAAACTTCACAATGACATGCAATCTCTGACAGCAACTCAGATACAACAATAAAGGACTGTGATCTTAGAGATCACATCTACGCCCATAGTGAAAAAGTATAATCCTCGGTATAACATGCCTAAAGATCATCCCTGGGGCATGCCACTCAACTATATCCCAGAAGGATATATTCTGCCGATCACAGAAGATCCGGAAATTGTAGCAGGAACCGCTGGGCCTGAAGGTTACAAACTTCGGGAAAGCGAAGATGCAAGATTCATGGCAGCAACTCCTGAAGGTTACAAACTTTGGGATAAGGAAGTGTCGCTCCCCTGACTTTCATCCAGGTACAAACGCGAAAGTGGTGCTGAACACAGAGTCGCTAGCAATGTATATTTATCCCAAGAGAGGGAAAGGGAACACCGCATAAACCTGAGGAAGAGGGAAAGGAATGGTCATCGCAACCATAGCCTGGGTTCGGGAGTCGGTTACGCGAGGGGAAGATGTTAGCACCCCACGCGTCCATCGTACTCGATGGGATCCACGCTTGTTGTCTATTCTAAGGGTGAGTTATCCTAACATCTATGGCTGTACTAAAACGAGGAAGGGGAAAACAAAGACAGACTCGGTAGGACGTTGACGTCCTAGGCCTACGTACTCCCTTTGTGCAATGGGAAATTCAGAGTCAACGTAGTTCAGACCAAGTTCTTTTTGTGTTTTTTATGAGCGACGTTAAGTTCGCGTCTGGCAGTTAGGGTCGATGCCTGTTTGCGACTCAGACGGAAAGTAACGTGCCCTTTTTGAAAATAACCTTTAGTTTGACAATCCCGCAGGATAAAAAGGTTTGAAGTTTGTTTGTATTTTTTAGGACAGAAGTGACTTGAGTTAGTTCATAACTCAACTTGAACCAAAGTCTATGACACGGGAACGAATGTGTCGCATGGTCGTCCCCAATGGGACGTATGATCAACACTCTAGAAGAGAGAAGGGGGACCCCTCAATCTTCACTTCCTATGTTTAAGGCTTGTGTGCAAGGCAAGTTGATCTTATTAAGTATCTTAGAAGGGTTATGAGATGAGAAGAGGGACTCAAAAGAAAAGAAAACACTAAGGGGAAATCTATCCTAATGTTATCATGCAAAAGTGGCCCTAAGGTTGAGTTTGAAAGGGGAACATCTACCTAAGTTAGCATGCATGGTTTGAATCCTAATGTCTATCCTACTCCAAGCTTAATCAAGGGTTAAATTGGACTAGGGAATCCTAAGGGAGCATACAACAGTGAATCTAAGACTTGAACAAGTCTTAAGATCCATAGGAAGAGAAAGAGTGAAATAGATGAAGAAGAAAGAGAGGTATAAGATGAGAAATAAGATGGGGCAGCAAGCACATCATACACATCATAACCAATTCACATCATTAATCATGCTCCAAAAGTTCACACAAGAAAGCTCAAGTAAGCATGTAAGAGCAAACAAGAAAGGATGCAAGCAAACTTGCATAAGAAGCAAAATTAAACATCATTAAACCTCACACAAAGAAGGAATGAGCAAAGTAAGATGAAGATGAAACCAAATCAGAATTCAATCCATGTCATAATCATCCAATTCAAACATGTAAGAATGCTTCACATCATGATGCATTATGAGCCAAAGAAGCAACAAGTCAAATGATAATGATATGCATCATACAAATCAATCCACAATGCTTAAATGACGTGAAAACTAGGCAATGAACCCAAGGGGCAGTAGCAAATGCATCATCAACAAGCCAAGATCAAACTCAAATCAATCAAGATGAATCAATAAGCATCACATTCAAGACATGTATCAAAACTAGACAAAACATTCACTTATATCATTCATGCAGATCACAAAAGATCAAGTGCAACAAAGAGTGAGAAAATGTCACATAAAATAACCCTAAACCAAGAGGATCAGAGCCTATAGCATGTCACTCAAATCAAACAAAAGGCCTCGTGCATTGATTGGATTACACAAGCAAACATCTCACAAGGTTAGGTCAAGCACCTTAGAGGATTCAAGTCAAAACAATGTCAACTTAGAAAATCAAGAACAAATGGGAAAATGGACAAATTAAGATGAATCCAAAGCCACAAACAAGCTAAGACAGAATAGGATCACACCAAATAATTATCTCAAGCATCATTCAATCACAAGTAAATAAAGGCATCCAAACCTTGTCAAGTATCCAAGCATGTCTCAATCAAACTCAAGCCACAAGTAGACACCAATCAAAATTAGAAAAATTGTCCAATAAATTCCCAAAAAATAATCAAAGGTAAGTTTAAACATCCAATTAACAAGTGAAAAAATATTGGGACAGAACCAGCTCAATAGCATGTTCAAAAGTGCTCCACAAGTTAAGATATGCACATAACCGAGAAAAGATCGAGGGTCCACAAAAGTTGAATGGAAAGTCACTAAAAGTAACTCAAACCATCATCAAACCAGCACCAAAACACCCTCATATGATGGCCTAATAGTTCTCAAGATATTGGCTTCAAATGGGTGAGCAAAGTCACAAAAATCCCTAACCCTTGATGAAGGGTATCATTGGAAACACATCTTCAAATTAAAACAAAATAAAATACTAAAAAGAAATTAAAAATAAAATAAAATTCATGAAAAAATAAAGAAGGCATTAAGAACATACATGATTTTTTTTGGATTTTTTCGATAAAAGGAAGTATTTTTAATAATTAAAACAAAAACGAAAAAAAAAGAAAAAAAAAAGTAATAGAAACAAAGGGTGTATTAGTAACCCAAAAAGAATGCCACCCGATTTGGGCTGGTAGTGGGGGTGTGAAAAGGAATTCGTTGGGCCCAAGATGAAGTCACTTATGTTCAGAATTTTAAAATAAAAAGAAAATAAAAATAGTTATTAAAGGTGTAACAAAAGTTATGTGACATGATATCAATTGGTCATTCCAACTTAAGTCATAAAAGACAAAAGGAAATAAGAAAAATAAAAAAGAAAAAAAACAAAATGCAAAGACCAATGAGGATGCGCCACCTCATCGTCTTCCTCCCCAAGACACCCACCCCGCCGGAAAAACCTCCGACCACCGCGGGACCACCGCGCCGGTGCCGGCCACCACCGGAGGTGGTCCGGCCGTCGGAAAAAAAACAAAGGGGGGGACTACCCCACCCGATTTTTCGCGTAGATTCCAAATTTGACATTATTTTTCAATTTTAAAGCATCTATCACCAAGAAATACAGCCATGAACGAAATACACACAAACTTTCATCTCATTAAATCAAGACAACCATGGTACTATCTTCAAGGAAATTTAATGTAGATTCCAAATATGCAAACCATTTTTAAAAACAACCAAAGGAAACACATGAAAGCAAGCAATAAAGTAAACCCTAAAAAAGAAAAACTCCATGAAAACCACATATACTCAAGTTTAACCAATGCCTACCATGTAGGACTTCAGATGCAGATGCATGAACATGTTTATCACTTAAAAAATACTAGTATGAACAACAAGAAGGAATCATGGTGTTACCTAACGGAGGAGCTCCGTTGGCCCTTCAAATGACGTTCAAATGACGTTAGAGCTTCAAATAAATCCTTCTATTAGCCTCCTAGTACCTCACTGAATCTTGAATGAGCAACAGAATGGAAGAAACTTGGAGCAAAAACCAAAATTCAAAGAGAGAGAAACTAGAGAGAGAAGTGGGGTTTTGGATGTCAAAACGGCAGAATGAAGCCCTTCCTCCCCTTAGGGTTTGTTCTCTCCTTATATATGATGGATTGTAGTGGTTTTTAGAGGCCCAAACCAAAGAAAAAAGAGTTTGGAAATTTGGTCAAAAATGGGGTGAATAGTAATACGGGTTTGGCATGGAGAGGTGTGTTGGTAATGTTTTTTTTTATGGGCAATGAGCAAAATGGAGGTGTGAGAATCATAGAATGTGGTAGTACCATATGAAAACAAGTTTGGTGAGTTTTGTGATTTTCCACTTTTGGCCATTTATTTGAAATATGGTGCATGGTGTATGGTGTATGGTGTATGTTTGATCATTTTGGGCAAAAAGATGATGATGATATATGTGGTTATGTATGGTGGGTAGTAAAATTATATGATGAGGTGTGGTGGAATTAGCAAATGGAAAGTGGGAACTTTTGGTGAATTTGGGAATTTTCTTAATATGGCAAATTATTTGAATTTAATGACATGCATGGTACATTGTATGAAATCATAATATACATGCCACAAAATTATACCACTCTTGTACCATAAAAATCTCTTTTGAGTCACCATGCGAATGATTTCATAAGCATGACTTTTATGAAGACTTTTTGCATGATGAGTATTTGCATGAGATTCCAAAAATGGAAACTTTAGAAAACCCTAACTTGCCAAATTAGGTAAGTTTCCTCTATTCTTGATTTTTGATGATTCTTTTGACTTTTCTTGATTATGAGTCATGCCTTGATGAGGTGAGGGCCTTGAGGCTTTGAGGGTGCCCCAAGATTGAAAAATAACTCAAGCTTGCCTTTGGAATAGATGCTCTTCTCCTTGAGAACCAAAATACCTTGATCCCATGCTAAGAACCAATGATATGCTCAGACGATAATGCAAAATGAAATGAAACATAAGCCAGTTAGTGCTAAAGTAAGAGAGCAAATTTTGGGGTGCTACAACTGCCCCTATTCAATCAACTTGGTCCAGAAGGTATGATAGCGACGGCTTTCAGACATTCCAGGATACACGGGGATTGAATACCAAAAGAACCCAGAAATTTGCTAATGGTGAGGATAACGAAATGGAGCGTGCTGAAGAATAGCGAATACGACCTCAACCGTACCCACAAAGGAAGGCTGACCTCAATCACTCTACACACAAAGAAAATACGAATACGACCTCAATCACACCTGCAAAGGAAGACCTACAGAAAGTGGACTTCGCTGGGGATAAAAAGGTAGACCATCAACTCTGAGGTTGAGGAAAAATGGTATTCGCTCCGAGATTGAGAAAATTTGAAGTAAACAATAACACTGAGGTTGAGGACAAGATAGACATCAACTCTGAGGTTGGTCAGAAGAAGGATATACGTCAACTCTGAGGTTGGAGACAGGGACGTCAACTCTGAGGTTGGGGACGAAAGGAGATACGACAACTCTGAGGTTGGGGAAGAAAGGAGATACGACAACTCTGAGGTTGGGGACGAAAGGCATCAACTCTGAAGTTGGACAAACAGATGTCAACTCTGAGGTTGGGGAGGAAGGGCGTCAATTCTGAGATTGGGGAAAAGATATACGACAACTCTGAGGTTGGGGAAAGAGGCGTCAATTCCGAGATTGGGGAAGAAGGGCGTCAACTCTGAGGTTGGAAAAAAAGGATTATTCATCAACTCTGAGGTCGAGAAAAGGTATGCAACAACTTTGAAGTTGGAGAAAGGTGTCAACTCTGAGGTTGGTAAAAAAGGGCGTCAACTCTGAGGTTAGAGCTCTCTTTGGAGGATTGGAATCACTGTTTTGAGGGTTGATTTGGGCTTTCGCACAAGGTACCAAATCTGGCTTATGCTTCGATGCATGTTTGAATTTTTTCTATGGCGTAATGCTCCATACGAAATGGAAATGCTACGCATTTTGAGGATGTAATGCAATGATGATGATATGCAAAAGGGCCCCTCCAGCAAAATAAATGCTGGAGAGAAGAGATCAATTCAGCTGGGGATGACAAAAATAAATTGTCCTCTGAGTTCAGGAACTCTGCTGAGGAGGATCACACTGACCGACTCTTTGGATCAACCATTTCTGCTGGGGATGAAATCCCAAAAGAACATCCACACTACCGGGGATTACACATGTCCTTTACTGAAGGTAACATCCAAAACCTGAGATTTCTCCTCTGCTGGGGGAGTTGAGAATGAATGCCAATAACGGGACCGGAAGTCTGTTACTGAAAATTGCCAACCACAATTGGGCTTAGAACCTGCTGGGCACGCCAACCACCACTGTACGAATAACGGCGCAGATTGCTACCAGACCCTGCTTGGGGAAAATAGTCCATAATACCATCTTGCTTGGGGATACTGCTGAACTTAACCTGCTGATGGGGAGAATGACTTTACCCTCACCTTGCTGGGGATTAGAACATAACGTTGTCGGCGAAAGTGCGCTTCCTGCCTGGCTGGTGTGATGATATATCCTGATTTTGTGGGGAGACAATGTCCTGTTCCGGAGAACAAATTCCCTGAGTCTCCTGCTGGGGAAAGTCTGCTCTGCTGAGGAAAGTTTTCCCTGTTGGGGAAGGAGCAATCTCAATGCTGGGGAGAGCAAACTGTTGGGGAAGTACAATCCTGTTGCCTTGCAACCTGACTTGTCTTTATGGTCATAAGCGGCTCTTTGAACTTTTCACTTGCCCCAGACCACCAGGTCTAATGGAAGAAATCATCTCGCGAGGATTTTATAGAAGATCGGGCGTTCGCACTGCCCCAGGGTCTTCGAATTCTTGGAAAGATTTATCATGTCTCGACATAACTGCCCCAGTCTTCACAATCCATGAAGTACATTACCTCGAAAGGGATTGTAATGACTTGAAAATACTCTGCTTTAGTATTTTGAACCTTGAGGAGGTGTTTTCAACTAACCATTTTCAGGAGTGGACAATCTCCCACGCTCTAGAGGTGGCATGCCCCAATATGAGCTTTGAAGTGACTTTGCCCCTGATCTTAGAATGAATGCCCCAGAATAACTGAATTTCGGAGAGATTTCTCGACGTGACTGCCCCAGATTGGCTACATCTTAACATGACTTACTGGGGAGAGCCCACTCTACACTGAGTCTCTTGGCAGCATGCCCTTTGATATGATTGTCCTTCAGAATTTTCAAGCACCCCAACTTGGCAGGATCAAGCTTCTTGACTGACGTTCACTGTGTAAGCTGCATTGATGCTTAGGCACATGTATGCAATCAGAACAAGTTATTTATGAGAATGATAATTCTAATGCAACAAATATGTTAACCTTGAAGGTTTTATTGAAGATGCACCGCCAAGCCCTGTGAATGAATCACTAGCTAGGATGTGACCTTGATTTTGAATGGCAAAACAATGCGCACATGCAATACCAACAAATCTTATTAGCACAACTCATAGGAGTCAGGAACGCTATCCTATTGAAATACGCTTTCGGAATAAACCCTGTTTCAATTAGGACTTTTAAGGGTTGTAACGTGGTCTGGTTCACGGTTTCAGAAAAAAGGATTTATGGCTCAAAATTTATCGGTGCCCACCCACTCTTCGTGATGTTCTCCAGTCCTATGTTCAGTTAATCTGACACAAACGCTCATCTCTCAAAAGGTTTACGATCTTTAAGGGACCCACGCAACTAATGGTTTGACACCTAAGCAGGTTTTGGAGAGACAGTCATCCCTTTTTATCTTTTGTGTCTGTAATCACACAAATTTGTTCTTATCGAGGATTTTCTTTTGTAACGCTTTTCGCTTTTTCTTTCTTTGCTTTTTTGATCCCTAATTTTTGTCTGGACTGACTCTCTTGAGTTTTTTTCGATTTTGAAGTCCAGCGGGATGCCCTAACTTTTGCCTAAATCACTTGTTTACAAGTTTCGATTTAGCGGGCTTTTCTTCTCTTTTTTTTTTTATTCCCCTTTTTGAACAAAGCATGTGACACTGGTTGTCTGACTTGCTTGAAAGGGTTGTGACTGCCTCACTCCTTAGTTGTTGATGGATGACCATCGTGGTTTCACATCTCTTGACCTCTTGACGGTGGGATAGAAGGTAATGGTTCCTCGGATGTACACTCTCCTTGAAATTTGAACGCTCGGTCAAACTAACTGATGCCTACCCTGCCCCTGGGTTAAGTATGAGGGTTTTTTTGTACGAAAGAAACTCCTACATCAAGGCTCAAAAGGGGTTAACGAGGGTCTATCTCCCTTATATCTCCAGTGTTTAGGGGTTTGAAACAATGCATGTACATCCTCAACAGGGTTCTATCCTTGAACATACAACCAGAGATTTTGTGTTTTTGTCTCATCATCCTCCCTCGAGAGTTCTAGACAAGAAAATTGGTATTGCAGTGCATATAAACATTTAAGAGTGAACACGAATGGATTACTTCAAGAAAAACGTATTCATTACATTAATATCGTCAAAAAACAAGCAAGTCTTACTTGCATACAATGCTTTAACAAGAAATGAAAAACTACAAATGAAAATGCAGTGAAGAAGCTGAAGATTGTCATTGCTGAGGAAGCTTGATTCTGCCTGGACGTACTTGCAGACTAAGTGCTCACTTGAGAAGGGAGGCTTCAATTGATGTGCATATCATCTTCAGTGAATGCAATGATCTCTGAGTCTACCAGGTTTTACACCTTGTGCTTGAACACGTTGCAGTTTTCAATTGAATGACCCAGTGTGTCTGAGTGATATTCACATATGGCATCCATATCATAATCAGGAGGAATAGGGTCAGGAACAGGCTTGGCATCCCTTAGTTGAACCAGAGAACTTTCAAGTAGACGGGCAAGAACATCACTGTGAGAAATAGGGAGTGGATCGAAATTTCTCGCAGGCCTTCGTGGTCTTTTTTGTCTCTGTTGTTGAGGAGCATAAGGTCGCTGATGCTGAACAGGCCGTTGAACAACAAGAGGAATATACACAGCACTAGCTTCTCCTTCATTTCTCATGGAGGACCCATCATAAGGTTTCTTTGCATCTTCAGCAGCACTTCGAATCTTTCCCGTTTTGATGTCGTTTTCAACTCTTTCTCCTGCCAATACAAGACCTGAAAATCCAGCGGACAAACATCCAACCAATTTCTCATAATAATGCCCCTGAAGCGTATCCATGAACATATCAACGAGCTCTCTTTCCAACATCGGAGGTTAAACTCGGGAAGCCAATTCACGCCACCTCTGGGCGTACTCTCTAAAGCTTTCATTGCTCTTTTGAGACATATTCTGCAGCTGTGCACGATTGGGAGCCATGTTAGTGTTATATTGATAGTGTCTAATAAATGCCCCCGCCAGATCTCTCCAACTACGAACGTCTTTCCTCTCTAGCTGCATATAGGCTATCCTGAAAGCAATGCATCATCAACTTTTCGTTCTTTGCGTGAGCAACCATTTTACTCATGTATGCCCTGACGTGAGTCCTTGGGCAAGTCATACCATTGTACTTTTTGAAGGTAGGAGTCTGAAACTTGCGCGGGATAACGACGCCTGGAACTAGCCCCAAATCCTCCAAATCCATACCCACAGAATCTTGATTTACAACACCCCTCAGTTGTTCCTCAATCACCCTAAATCTCTGATCAGTGTCAATCTGGGAACCAGCATCCCCACCTGGCACAGAGAATGCATCATCTTGAATATCATCAAACTGACGGCCATGAATAGTACAGACACCAATACCACCTCCCCCAACATTTTCAGCCCCGCCTGGAGGGATCACAATACCAGAAACAGGAATACCTCCACCCGGAGGGCCATTCTGAACATTAGTACCAGTAACACCAGTATGACCTCCTCCATGAAGAACACCTTCTTCGTCAATCCTTGCAATCAGTGGTTGGACAAAGGTTCTTAACTGCTCTTGGCCCTGAGCAACCCCTTGCATTAAATCCATGAATTGGTTCATGCGAGTCCGCATCTCAGTCATCTCAGCTTGTAGTTGATCCATGAGTCTTTTCTGATTTGGCCTGGTAGAATACCGGTGAATGTGTTGATCTGCAATCCTATACTGAGGAGGAGAACCAAGTAAGAACGCCAGAGATAAACACCTGTTATGCAAAATGATTATGGATATGCGAATGCAAATGAACATGTTTAAAAATTCGCAGGGCGATCCACCCCTTGATTCCAGTTTAATTTCAAAAACCAGAATCAAAGTTAGGATGCAACCCTACAAATGAATAAACATGTTGGGACGCGAAATGATGATGCAAATGCACACATGGGATCAAGGATGCCACACAGACTGGACAACTGCTGCACTGAACAACTGTATAATCTCAAGGATCTGCCCAAATACCCAGAATACCAAAATAACCATAGTACCACACTGATAAATCTGCTGATCAGAAAACCGGGTATGTTGAAGGTCAAGGTTACCTGCAAACCTGTAAACGCCCTGCCCTCTCACATGTGGGTACTAGAAAGCCGAGGATCCTCAATATCACAGACTCTCAGGTCGAGAAATGATGATACGTTCACCATTTCTGGTTTGGCATCATCATCAATCGAGGAGGCCTCAACCGATTCCCCTCAAAAGAAAACATCCTATGGCAAGTCCTCAATTTCGGCACTGAGGTCGAGAAGCAATAGTACATTCATCCCTCGGGGTACAGTACTATCGCCAATCGAGGAGTGCTTCCACTGATTCTTTTCCAAAAGGAAACCCTATAGCAAGTTCCCAGCATTGGGTCCTTGGATCGACATGTGTAATGGGTTTGCCATTTCTGGTCTTCCATTATCACGTCTCGGGAGGAGTGCCGTTACTCAGTCCTCGGGAATGGCCGCCAGAGTCGACAGTTTTCCAAGTTACATTCAATCATCTGCACCAATGCGCAGGATAGAACATTAACAAAGAAAACCTCGTCTGGATGTGGGATTTTCATGTATACTACGTCTGGCCAAATGTCACACAAGTCACACTAATTTCCACGCTAGTCCTACGTGTATGCTCAAGCCTGGGTATTGGGCTTACCTCTTAGAACTCCCAACCCTCCAAACAGAAAAATAGTGCAGCAGCTGATAATAATATGCAATGCAGAAAATGCGGTAAAAGTAAAATACAACAAATAAAGCAAAACAAAAACAAAAACACCCAAAGAGAACAAAGACAAACAAGCGCTAGGATAGACTTGCTTAGGGATGGACCAGCATAGGTCAACCAGAGTCCCCAGCAGAGTTGTCAGTTGTCGCTCCCCTGACTTTCATCCAGGTACAAACGCGAAAGAGGCGCGGAACACAGAGTCGCCAGCAATGTATATTTATCCCAAGAGAGGGAAAGGGAACACCGCATAAACCTGAGGAAGAGGGAAAGGAATGGTCATTGCAACCATAGCCTGGGTTCGGGAGTCGGTTACGCATGGGTAAGGTGTTAGCACCCCACGCGTCCATCGCACTCGATGGGATCCACGCTTGTTGTCTATTCTAAGGGTGAGTTATCCTAACATCTATGGCTGTACTAAAACGAGGAAGGGAAAAACAAAGACAGACTCGGTAGGACGTCGATGTCCTCGGCCTATGTACTCCCTTTGTGCAATGGGAAATTCAGAGTCAACGTAGTTCAGACCAAGTTCTTTTTGTGTTTTTTATGAGCGACGTTAAGTTCGCGTCCGGCAGTTAGGGTCGATGCCTGTTTGCAACTCAGACGGAAAGTAACGTGCCCTTTTTGAAAATAACCTTTAGTTTGACAATCCCGCAGGATAAAAAGGTTTGAAGTTTGTTTGTATTTTTAGGACAGAAGTGACTTGAGTTAGTTTATAACTCAACTTGAACCAAAGTCTATGACACGGGAACGAATGCGTCGCATGGTCGTCCCCAATGGGACGTATGCTCAACACTCTAGAAGAGAGAAGGGGGACCCCTCAATCTTCACTTCCTATGTTTAAGGCTTGTGTGCAAGGTAATTTGGTCTTATTAAGTATCTTAGAAGGGTTATGAGATGAGAAGAGAGACTCAAAAGAAAAGAAAACACTAAGGGGAAATCTATCCTAATGTTATCATGCAAAAGTGGCCCTAAGGTTGAGTTTGAAAGGGGAACATCTACCTAAGTTAGCATGCATGGTTTGAATCCTAATGTCTATCTTACTCCAAGCTTAATCAAGGATTAAATTGGACTAGGGAATCCTAAGGGAGCATACAACAGTGAATCTAAGACTTGAACAAGTCTTAAGATCCATAGGAAGAGAAAGAGTGAAAGAGATGAAGAAGAAAGAGAGGTATAAGATGAGAAATAAGATGGGGCAGCAAGCACATCATACACATCATAACCAATTCACATCATTAATCATGCTCCAAAAGTTCACACAAGAAAGCTCGAGTAAGTAAGTAAGAGCAAACAAGAAAGGATGCAAGCAAACTTGCATAAGAAGCAAAATTAAACATCATTAAACCTCACACAAAGAAGGAATGAGCAAAGTAAGATGAAGATGAAACCAAATTAGAATTCAATCCATGTCATAATCATCCAATTCAAACATGTAAGAATGCTTCACATCATGATGCATTATGAGCCAAAGAAGCAACAAGTCAAATGATAATGATATGCATCATACAAATCAATCCACAATGGTTAAATGACGTGAAAACAAGGCAATGAACCCAAGGGGCAGTAGCAAATGCATCATCAACAAGCCAAGATCAAACTCAAATCAATCAATATGAATCAATAAGCATCACATTCAAGACATGTATCAAAACTAGACAAAACATTCACTTATATCATTCATGCAGATCACAAAAGATCAAGTGCAACAAAGAGTGAGAAAATGTCACATAAAATAACCCTAAACCAAGAGGATCAGAGCCTATAGCATGTCACTCAAATCAAACAAAAGGCCTCGTGCATTGATTGGATTACACAAGCAAACATCTCACAAGGTTAGGTCAAGCACCTTAGAGGATTCAAGTCAAAACAATGTCAACTTAGAAAATCAAGAACAAATAGGAAAATGGACAAATGATGATGAATCCAAAGCCAAAAACAAGATAAGACAGAATAAGATCACACCAAATTATTATCTCAAGCATCATTCAATCACAAGTAAATAAAGGCATTCAAACCATGTCAATTATCCAAGCATGCCTCTATCAAACTCAAGCCACAAGTAGACACCAATCGAAAATAGAAAAATTGTCCAATAAATTCCCAAAAAATAATCAAAGGCAAGTTTAAACATCCAATTAACAATTGAAAAAATATTGGAACAGAACCAGCTCAATAGCATGTTCAAAAGTGCTCCACAAGTTAAGATATGCACATAACCGAGAAAAGAACGAGGGTCCACAAAAGTTGAATGGAAAGTCACTATAAGTTACTCAAACCATCATCAAACCAGCACCAAAACACCCTCATATGATGGTCTAAAAGTTCCCAAGATATTGGCTTCAAATGGGTGAGCAAAGTCACAAAAATCCCTAACCCTTGATGAAGGGTATCATTGGAAACACATCTTTAAATTAAAACAAAATAAAATATTAAAATGAAATTAAAAATAAAATAAAATTCATGAAAAAATAAATAAGGCATTAAAGAACATACATGATTTTTTTTGGATTTTTTCGATAAAAAGAAGTATTTTTAATAATTAAAACAAAAACGAAAAAAAAAAGTAATAGAAACAGAGGGTGTATTAGTAACCCAAAAAGAATGCCACACGATTTGGGCTGGTAGTGGGGGTGTGAAAAGGAATTCGTTGGGCCCAAGATGAAGTCACTTATGTTCAGAATTTTAAAATAAAAAGAAAATAAAAATAGTTATTAAAGGTGTAACAAAAGTTATGTGACATGTTATCAATTGGTCATTCCAACTTAAGTCATAAAAGACAAAAGGAAATAAGAAAAATAAAAAAGAAAAAAAACAAAATGCAAAGACCAACGAGGATGCGCCACCTCATCGTCTTCCTCCCCAAGACACCCACCGCGCCGGAAAAACCTCCGATCACCGCGCCGGTGCCGGCCACCACCGGAGGTGGTCCGGCCGTCGGAAAAAAAAACAAAGGGGGGGACTACCCCACCCGATTTTTCGCGTAGATTCCAAATTTGACATTATTTTTCAATTTAAAGCATCTATCACCAAGAAATACAGCCATGAACGAAATACACACAAACTTTCATCTCATTAAATCAAGACAACCATGGTACTATCTTCAAGGAAATTTAATGTAGATTCCAAATATGCAAACCATTTTAAAAAACAACCAAAGGAAACACATGAAAGCAAGCAATAAAGTAAACCCTAAAAAAGAAAAACTCCATGAAAACCACATATACTCAAGTTTAACCAATGCCTACCATGTAGGACTTCAGATGCAGATGCATGAACATGTTTATCACTTAAAAAATACTAGTATGAACAACAAGAAGGAATCATGGTGTTATCTAACGGAGGAGCTCCGTTGGCCCTTCAAATGACGTTCAAATGACGTTAGAGCTTCAAATAAATCCTTCTATTAGCCTCCTAGTACCTCACTGAATCTTGAATGAGCAATAGAATGGAAGAAACTTGGAGCAAAAACCAAAATTTGAAGAGAGAGAAACTAGAGAGAGAAGTAGGGTTTTGGATGTCAAAACGGCAGAATGAAGCCCTTCCTCCCCTTAGGGTTTGTTCTCTCCTTATATATGATGGATTATGGTGGTTTTTAGAGGCCCAAACCAAAGAAAAAAGAGTTTGGAAATTTGGTCAAAAATAGGGTGAATAGTAATACGGGTTTGGCATGGAGAGGTGTGTTGGTAGTGTTTTTTTTTATGGGCAATGAGCAAAATGGAGGTGTGAGAATCATAGAATGTGGTAGTACCATATGAAAACAAGTTTGGTGAGTTTTGTGATTTTCCACTTTTGGCCATTTATTTGAAATATGGTGCATGGTGTATGGTGTATGGTGTATGTTTGATCATTTTGGGCAAAAAGATGATGATGATATATGTGGTTATGTATGGTGGGTAGTAAAATTATATGATGAGGTGTGGTGGAATTAGCAAATGGAAAGTGGGAGCTTTTGGTGAATTTGGAAATTTTCTTAATATGGCAAATTATTTGAATTTAATGACATGCATGGTACATTGTATGAAATCATAATATACATGCCACAAAATTATACCACTCTTTTACCATAAAAATCTCTTTTGAGTCACCATGCGAATGATTTCATAAGCATGACTTTTATGAAGACTTTTTGCATGATGAGTATTTGCATGAGATTCCAAAAATGGAAACTTTAGAAAACCCTAACTTGCCAAATTAGGTAAGTTTCCTCTATTCTTGATTTTTGATGATTCTTTTGACTTTTCTTGATTACGAGTCATGCCTTGATGAGGTGAGGGCCTTGAGGCTTTGAGGGTGCCCCAAGATTGAAAAATAACTCAAGCTTGCCTTTGGAATAGATGCTCTTCTCCTTGAGAACCAAAATACCTTGATCCCATGCTAAGAACCAATGATATGCTCAGACGATAATGCAAAATGAAATGAAACATAAGCCAGTTAGTGCTAAAGTAAGAGAGAAAATTTTGGGGCGCTACAGGAAGCACCAAGAGTCACTGCCATAATGACTATACCACCACCCGTGGTACACACTATCCCGGAAGGACAGATTCCACAGATGCCCTATGATGGAAACAAAAGTATGTACAACAGATTGAATGAGTTCCAGGAGCAATTCTTGGAGATGCAGAAGGAACTGCATGCCATTCGCGGTCAGGATCTATTCGAAAAGGACTACACAGACCTTTGTTTGGTCCCCAATGTGAAAATTCCGCACAAATTCAAGATGCCCAAATTTGAAAAATACAAGGGCAACTCTTGCCCTCAAAGTAATTTGGTGATGTAGGCTCAAAAGATGTCAAATCAGTCGGAGAACCAACAGCTACTGATCCACTACTTTCAAGATAGTTTAACCGGTGTCGCACTCAAATGGTACATGGGCTTAAACCGCACCAAGATCGTCACTTGTAGAGATCTTGGCGCTGCCTTCGGTTAGCAGTATAAGTATAACATGGACATGGCACCAGACAAGGATCAACTCAGAGCCATGTCGCAGAAGGACAAAGAAACCTTTAAGGAATATGCTCAGAGATGGCGTGAAATTGCCGCCCAGATTTGTCCACCTCTTGAGGAAAAAGAGATGACAAAGATCTTCTTGAAAACCTTGAGCTTATTTTACTACGACCGAATGGTCGCCAGTGCGCCCAGCGACTTTACCGAGATGGTGAAAATGGGAGTACACCTTAAAGAAGCAGTCCGAGAAGGACGCCTGGTCAAAGATGCAGGACCATCAAACAGTACCAAAAGATACGGTAGTGCTTTCCCTAAGAAAAAAGAGCAAGATATTGGTAATATCTCTCTCAGAAAGCAAAGGCGACGGTACCAACCAGTAGCAGCTGTAACTCCTACTATAAACCCTGCGCATGTTCCAATGTATCAACCTCAGGTTGCTCAGAGCCAACCGAATCAACAACAATATCAACAAAGGACATAACAGCCTCTTCAGCAGGCTCGTCCTCAGTACAACAATAACAATCGTACGACCAGACCACCAGGGTTCGACCCTATACCAATGTTGTACGCAGAACTGTTTCCACTACTACTGGTCAAGGGGCACGTCCAAACCAGGCCTCCTCTTACAGTACCGAAAAATCTACCTTTTTGGTTTAAAGCGGATCAGACTTGCCCTCACCATCAAGGAGGACCAGGGCATAACATAGAAAACTATCTCAGCTTCAAATCCGATGTGCAAAAGCTTGTCAGGAGCGGGGTCTTATCCTTCAAGGATATAAATCCAAATGTTCAGATGAACCCGTTACCTCAACACGAGAAGGCTGCAGTAAATTTGATAGAGGAAGAGTCTAACCATAACTATCAAATTCATGATGTACTCTTATTGGGAACCAACCTGGTCAAGATGCATTACAGACAGAACGTATACGGTCATGTGCCATCTCACAATTATCACCAGTGTGATATCTCCTCTAAAGACAATCAAGGATATTCCGTAGTGCAATCAGCTCTACAAGAACAGATGGATCTCGGATGGATCCAAGATCACCGAATCTGTGAGGTCAACATGACTTATACAAATTCCAACATCATTCAAAACCACAACATCTGTGCGATGAATGCCAACTTGGTGACAATGCACTCAAGGAAAAGCCAGCATCATAATCTGCCACGACACGATTACGATTCCTGTCTGATCTACTCGGTAAACAATCAGGGATGCTCTTTTGTACAAGAGGCCCTCCAGAATCAGATGGATCTTGGATGGATCCAGGATTACCGTGATAGAAGTCATTATCAAGTTAACATGATTCAAATCTTTGATATTTATTTGATGAATACCAGCTTGGTGGAATTACACGCTAAGCAAGTCCAGCTCGGTTTTCTGACTTCACATGATTATCAGAACTGTAAGGTATGTCGTGAGAGTGGCCAAGGACGTGCACTTATTCAAAGAATGGTGCACTTATTCAAAGAATGCTTCAACACTTGTTGAACCACTGGTGGCTTCCGATCTATATGGACGAAGCTACACAGCAGATCAATATGACTGATGGGAACCCTACTAGGCATCAAAGTCAGGATGTTCGATCAATGGAAACAGATCTGGTAAAGTTACACTGCATACAAAGCAGACGTGGTCGGGTGCCACCACACAACTATGAGCGCTGTAGAGTTTGCTCAGAGAATAACCAAGGATGCTACCTCGTACGAGCGGTCCTTCAGAGTCAGTTGGACCACAAAGAGTTTCAACCATGTTTAAGCTCTGATTCGATGAACATAATGTCAGACTATCTTCCCGATCGAGGCAAAAAAGTTGTCTTGATCCCTAAACGAGAAGTGGCCCAAGATGTATGCGCCATAATCCCTTTATTCCATGAATCCAGAGTTCGTCTTGATAGTGGAAAGATTCTCAACATCGAACCAATTGAGGCCGGCTACGATGGTCAGAAAAATCAAAAGGCTCCTATAGTTATGTATCTGCCGGGACCAGTACCGTACAAATTCGATAAAGCTATCCCTTACAAATACGATGCAACAACAATTGAGAATGGAAAGGAAACTCCATTACCCTCCGTCGTAAATATTGCAGACATCAATCGAGTAACACGGAGCGGTCGGATCTTCAACAGAGGAGTTGGAGAACCCACCAGAGAAAAGGAACCTCAAACAGAAGTTCCTAATCAACCAGTCGGTCAATCCAGTAATCCCGACCTTTCAAAGAACAACGATGGGATGTTGAAGCTCATCTAAAAGTGTGAATACAACATTGTTGATCAACTGTTACAAACTCCTTCAAGAATCTCTGTTCTATCTCTTTTACTCAGTTCCGAAGCTCACTGGGAAGCTCTACAGAAAGTCTTAGAGTAAGCCTTTGTGGAACAAGATGTGACAATAAGACAATTTGACAGCATCATCTCCAACATCACTTCCTGCAACAACTTAGGATTTAGTGATGAAGAACTGTCGGAATAGGGCCAAAATCATAACGTGGCGCTAAATATTACAGTCAACTGTCAGGACGATGCTTTAGCCAGCGTACTGATTGTAGCGCGATTTTTGTGGTTTTGGATCACTATCGCTTTGGTACTACAGTTCGATTCATTTTTTATCCTATTGAAGCTGATGAAGGAAGGGAAATAGATGTCTCCAATTAACCCTGCTTGCAAACTGAGGTATAAACAGTCAAAACTGTTGGTTTACAGATGCGGCTTTAGTTCGTGGGTCTCTCTCTGCTTATTTTGTTTAGAACGAAATATCGGGATTGTTCATGGGGAATTTGTTGGGATACTGTGCTAGATTGGCTGGAGGTAGGGGACTTTGGGGATTTTTTGATTAGTGTGCTCGCTAAGATTCTTTTTCAATCTTATGCCTACGTCTTCCCGGGATAGGGAAATCAGAGCGATCGTAGTTCCTCCTATTCTATGGGAGGAAATGGTGTTTTGGTGTCTTGTTCAAAGCCCAAGACATGAAGCTAAAGGTGGTTTATATCTTGTTCAAAAGCCCAAGATGTAAAGCTGAAGGGTCTATTTGTATCTTGTTCGAAGCCCAAGATGCGAAGCTAAAAGGATGTTGACTTTAGAGAGAATTTGTCATCTCTAAAGGGGGGGTATTTGGTCTGTTTGTCAGAACTGTTGGGTGACTGATTATAAAGGAGAATTACTTTAACTGGGATATGTGAATCCAGCAATGCCATAATTTCCTTTATAGGGGATTTTTAACCGGAAGGAGAAGACTTTTAACTCAGTGTAGAGTAATGCCATCTTTCCTTAGGTATGTCTCATGCTAAAAGAGGAAAAGTGGCGTGGATGTAAATATTCCAGAGGCTTGCCGCTTACAGCAATTAGATGAGGGAAAAGGAGTTGTTGATGTTTGTATGTTGTGACCAAACCATTATTTGATGCTAAAAGGTTGATTGAATCAAACGGGGATTTCTTTATACAAAGCCTAAAAGGAGGCTATTGACCCAACAAGAGGATGATTTTGTGTCTCGTACGAAGCCCGAGATAGAGGCTAAAAGGGTTGACTCAACAAGAGAGTGTTTTTATATGTGTCTTGTACGCAGCCCAAAACGGAGGCTAAAAGAGGAGTGACTCAACAAGAGAGTCTTTTATACTCAATAAGTGAGTGTTTTGTATCTCGTACAAAGCCCGAGATGGAGGCTGAAAAGGTTAACTCTGCTGGGGAGAATCATTGTACAAAGCCCAAGAGGAGGCTAGGGTTACTGTTTTAGTTGAGTGACAAGTCCAGTATGTTGGTTAAAAGAAAAAATCAGTTCTTATATGGGTAATGTTGTACTCATGGATTTGATCTGAGGACCGGGATTATTTCCTGTTCTTTAAGGAAAGGGGGAATATGAAGGGTATTGAGACTGCCCAAGCTTACGGTGTTTTTTCCTATTTTTGAAAGGAACTTGAGAATGTCTTCGAGACTCAAGGAGATTAGACTGTCCAAATCTAGAGTTTTATCTTTTGTACTATACTTAAGAGAGATCAAGAGACAGTATGTTCGCCGTAGAAAGATCTAGACTCTTTGAAAGACTGTTCTATTAAGATGACTAATTTCTGTTCCTATACCTTTAAGAGGTCGTCGGGACAATTTGTACGAAGCCCAAGAGGAGGCGAGAAAAACTTTTAATAAGCCGACGGGACAATTTGTACGAAGCCCAAGAGGAGGCTATCTTCCCAGAGGAAGAATCATTATACGAAGCCTAAGAGGAGGCTGTGAAAACTTCTAAGAAGCCGACGGGTCCTTGTACAACGCCTAAGAGGAGGCTATCTTCCCGGAAGAAGAATCATTATACGAAGCCTAAGAGGAGCCTGTGAAAACTTCTAAGAAGCCGACGGGTCATTGTACAACGCCCAAGAGGAGGCGGGGATGCTTTTAGGAAGCCTGTGGGTCCTTGCACTAAGCCCAAGAGGAGGCTGATGAACAGTTCCAGAAGGGGTTTCACTTGGAACATTGGCCTTTTGTATATGAACTGTTCAAGGGGAGATTTCTTAGATCTAGATATCTAAAATTGTTGTAAAAGAAAATTCTCATGGTTTAGGTTATGTTGAAATATCCGGGAGAACGTCAGATGTAAGGAGACGATGTTTTGTCTAAGTTCTAGACGTAGTTGCCGGGGAAACTCTAAATATCTATACTAGTATTACACAGTCGATATGAGTTTATGAAAGAAGACTTACAGTGAAACAGCCCCCATAATACAGTTATATACATATGAAAGCGGTAAATGAAAGCGGGTAAACACTTACTCGGTTGTAGAGCTTCAATGCTGTTTGGTTAGTTTGTTCAACAAAGAAAGCTTTGATAATAATATTATATTCAAAATCAAAGGAGAAAGTGCTTTTGAAAGGAAAATTGGGGCTTACAGCTCAAGGAGAGGCCCAGGATTTTATCAGTGATCGCACTGTCGTTTTGTACAAGGACTTATACAAGTGACTGAGGCCCAAGAAAGGTTTTCTGTACAAGGGGATGGGTCTTACACTCTCTCAAGAGGCCCAAAATGATTGAAAATGAACAAAGATGGGTCTTATAGCTCAAGGAGAAGCCCAGGTTTTGAAAACACCGTGGGTCTAATACAACGACTGAGGCCCAAAAGTTTTTGGTTTCAAAAGGGGATTGGGTCTTACACTGTATTAGAGGCCCAAAAATGATTTTGAATGGGTCTTATAGCTCGAGGAGAGGCCCAGCTGGTTTGTTTTAAACGGCCGATGATCGCCCCAAACTTTTGAAATACAACGGGACTTATACAACATTTGAGGCCCAAAATAGGTTTGTATTTACAAAGGATTGGGTCTTACTGTAACACCCCAATTCCCATCGCGAATAAATAATGCATAAATAAATCAGAGTAGATAAAAATGTATTATTCTTAGACAGAAATAAGGATGCCACATATAAAGAAAGAAAACTCAATCCCTGCTCACAAATTTGATACATAACACAAAATGGAACAAACCTAAAAGGGAAACTTTTTCCAACAAAAGGAAAGTCCAACTATGGAATAAAGCGGAAAGATCCATAACTGACTTGTTTTACAAAATAAATCATTTTATAACATCAAAATATTAATACAAAGGTAATACAAAATAGATCCTACAATTGTATACATATATCACAAAAGCGTTCCCCCGACTCCCGTGTTACGTATCAGAGCAAACAGGCTGACAAAAGGATGGAGAACTAATCTTCACAAAAGCCTCCAAGACACTAATCTGCAATTGCCTCATTGAGCAACAAACCACAGCAGAAGGGTGAGAAATAACAACTAAATCAAGATTGCATAATAATATGCAACACATATAAATTCACATGCATAATTATTCTCACCACAAGCATCACATACTAATACACATAGCATATATCAATTATACCAACATAATAATATATTCACACCTAATGCATACCAAAGTTATGACATATGGAAACACACCACCACATCACGTAGCATATGTCTATTCATAAAGCATATTATTCACAACCAATGCATTTATCACAAATACTTATCAAATCACCAATGCTATCACGAGCTCAACACATAATCAATAAATTTACAATTTCCCACACATAATCAATCCATTCATGATTTTCCACACATAATTAATCCATTCATGATTTATGCAAATGCAGAGAGACCGACACAACGACTATGTGCAAATGCGGTACCATCCATCCATCATTCTCATCATTAGTTCACTCAGGAACTATTGGAATCATTGCTTGTTACTTAGTGTAACTCCCCGTCGGGCAAATGATGTTCCCCGTCGCTCACACCTCTTTGTATAAGGCACACGATGTTTATGGATCGCTCACACCTCTTTGTATAAGGCACACGATCGTCTATAATCATCGCTCACACCTCTTTGTAAAAGGCACGCGATGTTATAGCGGATTCCCTCTGGAACCATTTCGTCGCTCACACCCACTAGGGCACACGACATCACAAGATTCATATCATGATGCTTGGCATACAATGACCCATGACAATCATATGCACACATATATGCAACCATGTGAACCACTCCAACATCCTTAATCATGCATATACAATCAAACACAACACATTGCATTTACTTGCCCTTAGGCCACAAACCATCATCACATGCATTCACATCATACCATAGCACACAAGTCTTAAGTTATATATCAAAAGCATATTGCATGATAACACATCAATCACATACAGTTAAGACGGTAAAAGTCGACAAAATGACACATTTCCAAATTCCCGACACAATTAAATTGGCCACCAATATCAAAACCATTTTAATAAGAAAGAACATCTCAATAGCTTTCTAACGGTACCAAGAACGCCATGATCCGAGTTACGGATCACAAGTTACGATATCAGACGCGAAATCAGGAAAACTCTGCACCCTCTCTGGTCATACGTGTATTGCCTTGGGCCATACGCATAATGCCCAGTTCGCTTGCACATCCATACACATATTGCCCAAAGTGCTACGCGTATGGGCAGAGACTAAATTCTCCCCAAAAATTCCACTAAAACCCTAGTACGCGTATTGCCTCCCTTGTTACGCGTAATGCCTTGCCAAGTACGCGTACCATTACGCATTTCATCAGAGGGCCGTGTAAAATGGGTTCCATACGCGTAATGCCCTCATTTCCCCCCTTGCTATACGCGTATTGCCCTAACCAATATGCGTATTGCCTTACCTGTTACGCGTATGTGCAGCGCAACCCAGAATTTTTCCTGCAGAATTCCTGTTACGAATTTCACCCCAAAACCTCTCCAAATCTCATCTAAACACTTCCAAATCACAATATATCAACCCAAACATGTTTTAATCCTAACAGCAAGTATTCTACGTAGTTTATATCGAGTTTCGACCGTGAAAATATCGATTTCTATCAATTGTTCATCAATTTATTAATGAGAAAAAGTTGTGAAACCACCAAAACAATTACAACAAACAACACATATACATACACAAGCAAGATATAATCGAAACTTCTCACCCTTACCCAATTAATCGTGCTTGTACGGATGATTCTTCTATCCCAAGTTTTCCTCTTCTTTTCCCTTCTCTTCCTTTCTCTCTTCTCTTTTTCCTTATTTCTATTTTTCTCTCTAAGTCCTATTTTATGAAAAACATAATATCTACCCAACAAAAGACCAAAATACCCCTACACTCAAATATCTCGCAAACGCTCTCAAAACGCGATAAAACATAATAAAGATGAAAAATAATATATTGTCAAATAAAAGTCAAGAATAAAATAATATAAAAAAGAAAATAATTAAATCGACTCGATTAAATAAATTGGACAAAACAGGGCGTTACAGTTCTCCCCCACTTAGACATTTTCGTCCTCGAAAATATAACCGATACAAATAACTCCGGATACGACTCTCGCATCCGACTAACATACCGACATGCCAACCAAAGACACACCACGAATAACACAAATTGACAAACCACCTTGCTAACAGCAGCTACAACAACGACACGACAACTACAACGACAAGATACAAAGCCCATACAATGCACTTGACGACTAACTCGCGACTCAAAGAATACCCAAGTTACGAACACACATAGGAATTAGCTACTCGCACTCGAACCACCACGATGGAAACAAGGCAACAACACAAACAAGAACCTAAAGTTCCACGACACAAAATCGATTCAACAACCTCTACACAACCATAATACCAACATCCTTGTCACACAACAATATTACAACAATGCTACGATTTACCAATCGAACATACAACCAAAACATCCATCTATTGAGTAGCCCATAAATAATATTTAAACCTTTCACCTAACACTTCCATTCGGAAACGTCCAATGGTCTCATTACTCCTACATGTTCCTAATGTTCAACCTATGAACTCTTACAAGACCCACCCGCATATACAAAATGTGCCACATCACACTTCCGCTGCGCACTCTGATTACTCGTAACCCATCAAAACTACCAATCTCACGTCCAAAGTCTAACTCTTCCTCATATTTGCCAAAAATCACTGTTCACTTTTAATATTCCCAACCTCACACTCTCCTGTGTTATCTCATACACCAGACACAAGTCTCGGAATTTCTCAAATAATTTTAATTCTCTGACCATCAAAACACCCACATGCCAAGACTATCAACTTAACTCTTCAGGCACAACATTAGCTTTTCTCGAAGGATAATCCAAGCCAACTTCATAACTCATCACGAATTCTAACCATCCTCGTTGTCTCATACTCTATTCCTTCAGACCAAACAAGTACTCAATATTCTTGTGATTACTAAACACTTCGAACCTAGAACCATAAAGATAATACCTCCAAATATTCCAACACAATACAACCGCAACCAATTCCAAATCCAAAATAGTATAGATCCTTCTATGAATCCTCAATTATCGTAAAGCATAAGCCACGACTTTACCCTCTTGCATTAACACACTGACTAACTCATCAAAGACACATCACAATACCTCGCGAACGGTTTATTAGGATCACACAGAATCAAAACTAAAGCCGTAGACAAACTCTACTTTAACCCTCTCAAACTTTCCTCACAATGAACATCCAAAGCAAACGACTTACCTTTTACAAGTCATCTGTCATAACGAAAATGCTAACTTGGAAAAACCTTTCATAACCTCCGGTAATAACCAACCAAAGTCCAAAAAGATTCTAATCTCCTTAAGCAACTTTGGAGCCTCTCATTGTAGAACTGCATCTACTTCCGATGGATCCATAACCATACTCTCATCTGAAATAACATATCCAAGAAAACTAACCTTTTTCAACCCAAATTTTCACTTGAATAACTTAGCATAAAACTTCGTCTCTTTTCAACACTTGTAATTCGAATCTCAACCACTCTACCTGTTCTTCCTCTGAGTTTATAACAGATCCGAATACCCTCACTCAAAGCCACCACGACCTCATCCAAGTAAATATGGAAGATACAATTCATCTACTCCAGAAACATTACAGATGCATTACTAACACCAAATAACATCACTGTACGTTGTAATGCCCAACCAAATTCCAAAAGATATAAAATCTTAAAGCATTTACAAAATTTTTCACTGGGTAACTGGTTACTCACATACAAGCTTAACCGAGTAAATAACAGCCTACCCCGACGATAACAAACATAACCAGTCACATTACGTCGATCAAAGCCTCAACTCACACAATTCACCACTCTTATCAATCATTCCAACCAATTGTGATTTCACTCAAACTCAACCAAACCAATTCCTGTTATCTATTCATGAAAGGGGACACTTATTCTCAATCGTTACCTTATTCAACTGTTAGTAATCCATACACAATTTCTTCTCTTAACAGTCCAAATTCCATAAATCCCAACATGTAGCAGCAACCAACCAAAAAGAACTCTCAAATATTACATCCACACCTAGGGTTTTCTCAAGATTTCTATTAATGCTCTAAAACTCCAAAGACTCTAAACCTCACCAGAAATCTAAGTTTTAGTTTCCATAGTCTCAATACCATTATATACATCATGCTTGTTATTCCGTTCAATCATCCATCCTTTTTGTTACTAACAATACTAGAGCTCTCTAAGACAACACCCTAATGTTCCATCCAAAAACACATCTGAAAACCATGCACAACTGACGGTCCATCACTGTGACTTCCTGCCAATTTTCCAGAACACTATCATCACAGACAAAACAAACATCTTAGTCCCATCTACTAAGAGTTTTCTACTTACTTAGCAGATATAAACCTCAACTATTCACCTTCATCCAATCAAGTTCAATCTCTACTCTCTGAGAAGCAGCCCTTAATAATACCCAATCATTCTCTCTCAAAGACATTCCAACTTGACCAACATACAAAAACCTCGAATCCGCCTCATCTTCTGATATAAGTATCTTCATCGACTCAACAAAACAATCTGTAACCATTTTCTTAAATTCCAAAAAACTCATTGCACACATTATCAAAGCCGGAAAGACACGTCTATTCCATCCAACATAATTTCGTCTACTATCAACAAGAGATTAAGGGTGACCAGTTCCTTAATTTTTCAATAGACAGCCGACAATCATGATGTGGCATAAACCGTCTTTACCAAACTATAATAGATATCCTTACATCCTGTGCACAAAACTACCTAAGGCACAAATCCTTAGTTGACACAACCCTTACCTCCGTATTCCATCCGGAATCGGGAACAACACTGTCCAAAAAACACTTACACTCTTGCAATCTACAACACACTAAGCCAACGCTCCACACCTGAAGCAACTTGGAGAAGCACCAGTTTCTCCCCCACTTATCTCATTCTAAATCCTGAAAATAAAGGATTAAAAAACCAGAAAATACTGACAGTGTTTCACACACATATCACATACTAAGGAACAAACAACATCGACAGTATTCAACTGTCACACCAACTGACTCGAAGACTTAGCCGGATGGACCGACCTGCTCTGATACCACTAATGTAACACCCCAATTCCCATCGCGAATAAATAATACATAAATAAATTAGAGAAGATAAAAATTTATTATTCTTAGACAGAAACAAGGATGCCACATTTAAAGAAAGAAAACTCAATCCCTGCTCATAAATTTGATACATAACACAAAATGGAACAAACCTAAAAGGGAAACTTTTTCCAAAAAAAGGAAAGTTCAATTATGGAATAAAGCGGAAAGATCCATAACTGCCTTGTTTTACAAAATAAATCATTTTATAACATCAAAATATTCATACAAAGGTAATACAAAATAGATCCTACAATTGTATACATATATCACAAAAGCGTTCCCCCGACTCTCGTGTTACGTACCAGAGCAGACAGACTGACAAAAGTATGGAGAACTAATCTTCACAAAAGCCTCCAAGACACTAATCTGCAATTGCCTCATAGAGCAACAAACCACAGCAGAAGGGTGAGAAATAACAACTAAATCAAGATTGCATAATAATATGCAACACATATAAATTCACATGCATAATTATTCTCACCACAAGCATCACATACTAATACACATAGCAGATATCAATTATAACAACATAATAACATATTCACACCTAATGCATACCAAATTTATGACATATGGAAACACACCACCACATCACGTAGCATATGTCTATTCATAAAGCATATTATCCACAACCAATGCATTAATCACGAATACATATCAAATCACCAATGCTATCACGAGATCAACACATAATCAATCAATTCACAATTTCCCACACATAATCAATCCATTCATGATTTTCCACACATAATCAATCCATCCATGATTTATGCAAATGTAGAGAGACTGACACAACGACTCTATGCAAATGCGGTACCATCCATCCATCATTCTCATCATTAGTTCACTCAGGAAATATTGGAATCATCGCTTGTTACTTAGTGTAACTCCCCGTCGGGAAAACGATGTTCCCCGTCGTTCACACCTCTTTGTATAAGGCACACGGCGTTTATGGATCGCTAACACCTCTTTGTATAAGGCACAAGACCCGATCGCTCACACCTCTTTGTATAAGGCACACGATCGTCTATAATCATCGCTCACACCTCTTTGTATAAGGCACACGATGTTATAGCGGATTCCCTCTGGAACCGTTTCATCGCTCACACCCACTAGGGCACACGACATCACAAGATACCTATCATGATGCTTGGCATACAATGACCCATGACAATCAAATGCACACATATATGCAACCATGTGAACCACTCCAACATCCTTAATCATGCATATACAATCAAACACAACACATTGCATTTACTTGCCCTTAGGCAACAAACCATCATCACAACATTTCATCACATGCATTCACATCATACCACAACACACAAGTCATAAGTTATATATCAAAAGCATATTGCATGATAACACATCAATCACATACAGTTAAGACGGTAAAAGTCGACTAAATGACACATTTCCAAATTCCCAACACAATTAAATCGGCCACCAATATCAAAACCATTTTAATAATAAAGAACATCTCAATATCTTTCTAACGGTACCAAGAACGCCTCAATCCGATTTACGGATCACAAGTAACGGCATCAGACGCGAAATCGGGAAAACTCTGCACCCTCCCTTGTCATACGCGTATTGCCTTGGGCCATACGCGTAATGCCCAGTTCGCTCACACATCCATACGCGTATTGCCCAAAGTGCTACGCGTATGGGCAGAGACTAAATTCTCCCCAAAAATTCCACTAAAACCCTAGTACGCGTATTGCCTCCCTTGTTACGCGTAATGACTTGCCAAGTACGCGTACCATTTCGCATTTTAGCAGAGGGCCGTGTAAAATGGGTTACATACGCGTAATGCCCTCATTTCCCCTTTGCCATATGCGTATTACCCTAACCAATACGCGTATTGCCATGCCTGTTACGCGTATGGGCAGCGCAACCCAGAATTTTTCCTACATAATTCCTGTTACGAATTTCACCCCAAAACCTCTCCAAATCTCATCTAAACACTTCCAAATCACAATATATCAACCCAAACATGTTCCAATCCTAACAACAAGTATTCTACGCAGTTTATATCGAGTTTCGACCGTGAAAATATCGATTTCTATCAATTGTTCATCAATTTATTAATGAGAAAAAGTTGTGAAACAACCAAAACAATTACAACAAACAACACATATACATACACAAGCAAGATATAATCGAAACTTCTCACCCTTACCCGATTAATCGTGCTTGTATGGATGATTCTTCTATCCCAAGTTTTCCTCTTCTTTTCCCTTCTCTTCCTTTCTCTCTTCTCTTTTTCCTTCTTTCTATTTTTCTTTCTAAGTCCTATTTTATGAAAAACATAATATTACCCAACAAAAGAACAAAATACCCCTACACTCAAATATCTCGCAAACGCTCTCAAAACGCGATAAAACATAATAACGATGAAAAATAATATATTGTCAAATAAAAGTCAAGAATAAAATAATATAAAAACGAAAATAATTAAATCGACTCGATTAAATAAATCGGACAAAACGGGGCATTACACTTACACTCTATTAGAGGCCCAAAGTTTGAAAATGTTTTGTGAGGGTGAAAATCAAAGAAACCCTAATTTTGCTTTTCTTTAAAAGTAAATATTTAAAGAAAAATCAAATAAAAATGATAAAAATGACAAATAAGTTTGAATAAACCATTTGTGATTTTTGCTTAAGGTTTGAAAAATGAGGGATTAATCACAAGATGAATTAAAACTCATTTGGTTTTGATTTTCATAGTAAATATTCACTTTTAAATGTTTAAAAAACAATTAAAAAGGAATTTATTCACAAAAATACTAATTATATTAAATAAATAATATAAATCTGATTTTTTTTTGTGGAATAAAATATTTCAATATTTTTGTGATTTTTTGCAAAAAGAAACAATAAAAAATAACTAAAATTGAAGGAGTTATTAATTTTCCAATTAATTAATAAAACATGAAAATATTGGAAAAAATAGCAAAAATGTGAGAAAACACAAAATAGTCTGGGTGGGGTTTGAACCCACGACCTCAAGGTTATAGGGCGCGTGCCTTACCACTGGGATGGTGATACATCCGTTGATTGAAACAAACCAACAAATACACAAGGCTTGCCTTGTTTTCTAGGCATGACCAAGGCAAGGCAAGGCAAGTTTTGGCTCAGAAACGTGAAGGCCATAACTTTCTCATTTCTCCATGGATTGAGACAAAATTTAGGTCTATCCTGCCTAGAATTTCACAAGGAATCCAATGGTGGTGGTAGTTTTTCAAGATCATGTCCCCATTTTAAAACCCGATAGTGGTTTTGAAATAGGCCTCCAACTGCATTTTCTGTGCTATCTCATGATACATGCAAGAATTGTATGGAAATTTGGTGCAAACACAACACATATAACATGTATAAGATGTGCATGATCAGTGGACCTCAAAGCAATGCATATTTTGGAAAGTTCAAGTCATGATGCTTACCTCTTTTTGAGCTTTTGGAGTTTTTTGTGCAATCTGCCAAGTTTCTTGTTCCAAAAATGGTTTGATGCTTTGGACACTCTCAAATGATCTTTTAGAAGCTTTTAGGATAGTTGGAATCAGCTGGAAACCTCAGGGATGAGTTTGAGCTCTTTCTTGCAAAAGGGGCAAAAGTGGCCAAAATAGCAACTCTCTCAAATGGTGTTCCATATGGGGGGAGCCATTTGGGACAGTTCAAGGATGATATTTGGAGTGTTTTTGAGGTTTTATCTGGTTTGGAAAGTGACTGATTCAAGACATGGCTTGAAAAATGCACAAAAATGCCTATTTTGAGGTTTTGAGAGGTGACTTTGAGATTTAAGGATTACAGGTCACTTGTGTGAGTTTGGACAGCTTAGATATGACATATTGGATGTGTTTGGATAATAAGTTATGGTGGAATTGCTTTCTAACTCAAAAACTCAGAGTTACCTTGCTAAAGAAGGTATTTTTGCCTAGAGAAAGAGATTTTGAGGAAAGCATCTGTTTGATGGATTTGGTGTACTCAAACTGATCACAAATGAGCTCTATTTATAGTAGAGCAAGTTTGTTTTGCAAGGAATAGTGAATGGCAACTGCTGCATAGGTTTGGCCAATGTTGAGCAATGAGATTCCAAGTCTCCTCTAGCCATTGACTAGAGGTTAGGGCACAGGCTGCTGGTTCCCTTGGTCTTGGATAAGTCTTGATTGAATTCAATTGGCAATGGCTTAGTCCATGCCATCTTGGTGTATCATTGAATGCTCGAATCCAAAATTGGAGTCTTGTCCCTCTTTTAGGCAATTCTAGGTTTGGCATGCTATTTTTGGTTCCAAAGACTTGGGAGGCTTGGGATCAGAGTTGGTTCCTCCTTGGTCCCCCCTTGAGGTGTTCAGATGGATAGAGTTGCTTGGAATTGCACAAATTTGGAAAATCGAGCAAAACTCCAAAATCTGCCTTGCCTTGACAGTTTTCAGCAAGGCATGTTGCCATTGTCATATCTCATGCCTCAAGTGGAATTTGATGGAGTTCTTGGCTATTTTGGAAAGCCCTTATATGATACAACAACTGTTTGATCATAGTTGGTTTTAATACTTTTGGATCCAAGTGAAAAATGCCCTTACATTTGGAAAAAAATGAAGGCAGATTCTGACTTAGTGAAAATTTCACTAAGTGTTGGAAAAAAGTGACATTTTTACTTTTCTTGATTTTGATCATTCCATAACTTGAAGTCCATGAGGAATTGGAATGAGTGGTAGTTGAAGGTTTTGTAGAGGGTAATGAGAGCTACAAATCCAGCTTTGGATGGGAAAAAATGGCCTTGTGGTTTAGGAGTTATGATCCTCCAAAGTTGGTACCCTAGCCACTTTATTCCATAACTTAGAAAATTTTCTCAGTTTTTTATGGTTACCCCTTTTACAAGTTATCCCATTTTTCTTGATTTTTCTTGATGAATGATGATTCCAATCACACATTAACTTCATTTTAGGGTTAAAAAACTATAATTGTGAAAAATCTCAAAAAGTCAAAGTTTGACTTTTGTGCACAGTTGACTTTTTATCAGATGAATTCCAAACTATGCGATCCTATATGAAATCAAGTCCTTGACCTAATTCAAACTTGATGGATTGATTCCATAGGTGTTATAGGGTGTATTGGATCATGTCCTAGGGTTTGGGAGCATGTCCTGGTCAAAAGTCAAAGATACAGTTGACTTTTTCTGCGAAACCCTAACTGTGGTTCTGATGAAATTGAAACTTGTTGCTCAAGCTTCTTGGATCAATCCATTGTTGCAAATGGATCAATGTGATGTATTTGAGACCCTCAAATCCCCTCTTGAGGTCTTGGCTCATGTTTTGTCCCAAAAGTCAACTCAGGGGTGAATTAGGTCAAGAAACCCTAATTCCTGATTTTTAGTGAATGCATCCCCTAAAGCCAAATTGACTTGATGATTGGGTTCATGATGTCCCTTGGAGCATCATAGGTTATGCTTTGAAGCATTTACTCATGCCCTGGTCGACCAAAACCCTAATTTGGTGACACTAGTGATCTTGAGGCTTGATCCACTTAGAATGTTGCAACCTTGTGCTTGATTCTTGCTATGGGAGTCCTCTTGATTCTTTATGGATGTTTGAGATGTTAGACAAGTTGAAGATCATGTAATTCCTTGATTGATTCTTTGTCTAAGGCTCTTAGAGGGCTTGAAACCCTAAATTTGATTGTAGTGGATACTCACCCATCTTTGGGGAGACTAATGGTTCATCCATATTGTGATGATGATTTGCATAATGATGGGAAATATTAGTGGCCAAAATTTGGGGTATGACACTGGTAGACACCGGATCAGCTCTGAATGTTATGCCAAAATCTATTCTAATGTGACTATCATTTCAAGGATCGCCGATGAGAGGCAGTGAGATCATCGTCAAAGCATTTGACGAATCCCGAAAAACAGTTATTGGCGAAGTCGACCTTCCCATAAATTTCGGTCCTCACACTTTCCAAGTCACTTTCCAGGTCATGGACATTCGGGCAGCATACAGCTGTTTGTTAGGAAGACCTTGGATACACGAGGTTGGGGCAGTCACTTCGAAACTTCACCAAAAGCTGAATTTCGTCAAGAATGACCAACTAGTGACAGTCTGTGGAGAGCAAGCCTTGATCGTGAGCAACTTATCGTCATCCACTTGTGTAGAACCAGAGGAGGTTGTAGGAACCCAGGTCCAAGCACTTTCAGTGAGCAATGACAACCAATCAGAAAGAGGAACATCGATTTCCTTATACAAAGATGCTCTCGAAGTAATCAAAAGTAACAATACAAAAGGATGGGGACAACTTATCATTCCTACGGATAACAAGACAAAGAAAGGTCTTGGTTTTTCTTCAACCTGTACCCAGACTGCTACTAACGATGAAAGTCTTCATCCCATTAAGAACTTCTTCCATAGTGGAGGTTTCCTTCACCCAGTGTCTCAAGAAGTACATACCATCAACGAGGGTGATTCCTCCAATACATATGAAGAATGGAAGTCCTATCTTAATGAGGAAGGTTATATGTCTTAAGGAGAGGTGTATACGCCATTTTGCTATCCCACACAGAGTCTGAGATATATACCGAGGTCAAATGTCAAGATAATATACGGAGATTGTGATCCGGAAGGATGTCGTGCTCCACCAAACTCATTAGACGAGGACACTCTGATGAAAGACAAGTTTGACCATGACTATTATGGCCCAATGGATGGACTGCCTATCTGGCAGTCGTACCCAGGAGACTTGGGGCAAAAGAGTCAACCAAATGACACTTATCAGCTGAGCATCATTGAAAAGAATACCTGCATCCCCACCAAATCATGGGATCAGTACTCAGGGCGTTCTGAAGATATCCCGTACAACGTTGAATTTGCAAAGAGCGCAGGACAAGAGTTCCTTAACTACACTTTTCCTGAGGTCAACGTCATTGAAAGGAATGACTCCTCCAGTTCCAAAGAAGTGTGAGACACCTTAGGACAACCGAGTGGCAAGTACGACTTCTTGTTCAAGTATACCGCTCCTGAAAGCTCTCGTATTAGGCTCGAAGGCATCCAGCCCACTGGATGTGGAGATCCACCTGAGAGTACAAGCACTGTGCAAGATACAACAGAAGAGTTCGTCTACGACAACTCTGCCTGGGAGATAAATTCCAATGATCCTGCTCCACCAGAAATCAGCGTCATTTCTGAAGACAAGCTAAGAAAGAAGGTACCAGACTTTGTGATTCACCGAGAAGTTCGCCGCTAATGGGTTGCTGTCAACGTTCCGAAAGTCGTTCATAAGTCTAAGTAATTACCGTCTTCATCTTATCTTTTCACCTTGCCCAGGTGAAACGAATGTTTTGATAGGGCTCACTTTTTGTAAATGTCTCTCTTCGCTTCGCCCAAAGCGACAACGTTTTATTTTATAGGGCTGTAGTTTCAAGAATAGACCAGATCATAAACAAAATAACGTCGTTCTGTAATTTCCGCATTTATTGATGTTTTCTCTTTTCGCTTTTTCAAAAAATGGTAATCCTAAAAACAACTCAAATAATAAAAACAAGCATTTTTCAGAAAATACATAGCACACACTCTTGCATTCTCTCTATCTCTTCTAAAAACAATCATCACGTCATGCAGATTGCTTGTTTTAAACCCCATTAAAACATACGATCCAACACCTTCTCCCAACTTTGAATTCCAGGTATTTGAGGCTGAAGAAGAAAATAATGAAGAAATTCCAGAAGAGATCTCCCAATTACTCAGACAAGAGGAAAGGTTAATTGAACCTCACAAAGAGCCGTTGGAAACTGTCAACTTGGGTTCAGAAGAAGAGAGAAAAGAAGTCAAGATTGGGGCACTGCTCAGTCCAACTGTCAAAGAAGGTTTGATAAAGCTTCTCAAAGAATTTCCTGATGTATTCGCTTGGTCTTATCAGGATATGCCAGGGTTGGATACCAGCATCGTGGAACATCATCTACCGTTGAGATCAGAATGTCCGCCGGTAAAACAAAGACTAAGACGGACACATCCAGACATGGCCAACAAAATTAAAGAGGAAGTACAGAAATAGATTGACGTAGGTTTCCTCGCCACATCAGATATCCTCAATGGCTAGCCAACATAGTACCAGTTCCGAAAAAGGACGGAAAGGTCAGAATGTGTGTAGACTACAGGGATCTGAACAAATCCAGTCCGAAGGACGACTTTCCCCTGCCGCACATAGACATGCTGGTAGACAGTACAACAAAGTTCAAAGTATTCTCCTTCATGGATAGATTCTCGGGCTATAATCAAATCAAAATGGCGCTGAAAGATATGGAGAAAACTTCATTCATCACCCCATGGGGAACCTTTTGTTACAAGGTAATGCCGTTCGATTTGAAGAATGTCGGGACAACCTTTCAAAGGGCCATGAATACTCTATTTCATGACATGATACACAAAGAAATAGAAGTGTATGTCGATGATATGATTGCCAAATCTAAGACAGAAGAGGAGCATGTGACCCACCTATCAAAACTATTCGAGCGTCTGAGAAAATACAAACTCCGCTTGAATCCCAACAAATGCACGTTCAGTGTTCGCTCAAGAAAACTGCTAGGGTTCATCGTCGGCCAAAAAGGAATTGAGGTTGATCCTGACAAGGTCAAGGCCATTCAAGAAATGCCTTCTCCAAAGACTGAAAAACAAGTCAGGGGATTCCTGGGACGTTTGAATTACATTTCCATATTTATATTCCATATGACCGCGACATGTGCGCCGATCTTCAAATTACTCAAAAAGAATAAGGATTGCGTATGGACAAAAGAATTCCAAACCGCCTTCGACAGTATCAAGGAATACCTGTTGAACCCACCGATTCTATCACCTCCAGTAGAGGGAAGACCACTAATCATCTACCTAACAGTCTTGGAAGACTCCATGGATTGTGTACTTGGCCAACAAGACGAAACCAAAAGGAAAGAGTCTGCCATCTATTATTTGAGCAAGAAATTCACCGACTGCGAGACTCGGTATACTATGCTTGAGAAAACATGCTGTGCTCTGGCTTGGGCAGCCAAACGTCTTCGCTAGTACATGATTTGTCACACTACTTGGTTAATCTCTGAAATGGATCCAATCAAGTATGTCTTTGAAAAACCTGCTCTCACGGGAAGGATCGCCCGTTGGCAGATGTTGTTATCAGAATACGACATTGAGTACCATGCTCAGAAAGCCGTCAGAGGAAGTGTTTTAGCCAATCATTTGGCTCATCAACCGATTGACGATCAGGAATCAGTTGAATTTGACTTCCCAGACGAAGATGTCATGTACTTAAAAATGAAAGATTGCGATGAACCACTACCCAGTGAAGGGCCTGAACCAGGTTCCCAATGGGGACTAATCTTTGATGGAGCTGTCAACCATTATGTAAACGAAATTGGGGCAATCATCATAACACCTCAGGGTACCCACATTCCTTTCACCGCCCGACTGAAATTCAAATGTACAAACTACGAAGCCGAATACGAAGCTTGTATCATGGGTCTCGAAGAAGCGATCGACTTAAGGATCAAGAAATTGGATGTATATGGTGACTCAGCCTTGGTTATCAATCAGATCAAAGGGGATTAGAACACATACCAATCAGGACTGATTCCTTACAAAGATTATGCAAGAAGGTTATTACCATTCTTCAACAGAATCGAGTTTCACCATATCCCTCGTGAAGAGAATCATATGGCTGATGCATTAGCCAGTCTCTCTTCCATGATTAGTGTAGGTCAATGGAACAATACACCTAAGATTGACATAATGCGCCTTGAACGGCCCGCTTACATTTTCGTGATCGAAGCAGTCATAGACGACAAACCTTGGTATCATGATATCAAATGCTTCCTTCAGAAACAAGAGTACCCACCTGGGGCATCAAGAAAGGACAGAAAGGACAGAAAGACGCTCAAAAGGCTGGCTGGCAGCTTCTTCCTGAGCGGTGATACACTCTATAAGAGATTTCGACATGGTTTTGCTTCGATGTGTAGACAGACCAGAAGCAAACATGCTGATAAAAGAAATTCACGAAGGCTCCTTTGGCACTCATGCCAACGGGCACACATTGGCGAGAAAAATTCTAAAAGCAGGGTACTATTGGTTGACCATGGAATCTAATTACTACAAGTACATGAGAAGGTGTCACAAGTGTCAGATATACGCTGACAAAATCCATGTACCGCCAACGCATCTCAAATCCATGGCCTTTTTCCATATGGGGAATCGACATGATTGGTATGATTGAACCCAAAGCTTCAAACGGACATCGGTTCATCCTGGTAGCCATTGACTACTTCACCAAGTAGTTTGAAGCAGTGTCATACACCAACATGACCCGACAAGTGGTCGTCCGATTCATCAAGAACAATCTCATCTGCCGTTATGGTGTTCCAAGCCAGATCATTACTGATAATGGTTCTAACTTTAACAATAAGATGATGAAAGAGTTGTGCGCTGAGTTCAAGATCAAACACCATAACTCATCACCCTACCGACCTAAGATGAACGGAGCAGTAGAAGCAGCTAACAAGAACATCAAGAAGATTGTTCAAAAGATGGTTGTAACCTACAAAGACTAGCACGAGATGTTACCCTATGCTCTTCACGGTTATTGTACATCTGTCCGCACTTCAACAGGGGCAACCCCTTTCTCTCTAGTATATGGCATGGAGGCAGTTCTTCCCATAGAAGTCGAGATACCATCGATCTGGGTATTGATGGAAGCTAAGCTAACAGAAGCTGAATGGTGTCAAAGTCAACACGACGAACTGAATCTGATCGAAGAGAAGCGAATAATGGCACTATGCCATGGTCAGTAGTATCAGCAAAGGATGAAGAAGGCGTTTGACAAAATGGTCCAACCTCGTGTTTTCAGGAAAGGAGACCTTGTGCTCAAGAAGATACAATCATTTCTCACTGATTCTCGGGGCAAATGGACTCCGAATTATGATGGCCCCTATGTGGTCAAAAAAGCTTTCTCAGACGAAACTTTGAGACTCGCAACCATGGATGGAGAAGAATTTTCCTACCCCACAAATGTTTATATAGTCAAGAAATACTTCGCCTAAATAAATTAAAAAAAACGTCTCGGTGGATTGAAAACCCGAAAGGGCGGTCCAAGCAAAAATTAGAGACATAAGCAAAAATCATCCTGATGGATTGAAAACCTCAAAAATACAATCTAGGAAAAAGTTAGGGATTCATGGCAAGTAACTTTGTCCAACAAAGGGGCAAATCCCCAAGCAGCAGTCATGCCATCCATCAGGAAAACTCCAGTCAAGGTTATCTTTGCCAGAAGCTCAGGATGTCTAAAATTCCAAGTTAGTAGAAGGATAGCGGTCATTATGTTTTAATGTAGCCCCTTTTCCCTTTAATTACCATTTTCTAAACTTTGTAAATACTCCATGGAATCACGCGTTTGGCTGATTTCCATCCTATCAATAAAATTTGAGCCCTAGTGCTTTTGTTTGCAATTCTTATTTGTTTTAGCTTTACAGAATGATGTTTTAAATCTGATCAACGATTCTTAAAATAAAACAAAAATGAATTTACTTATCAACACTTTTCTGCGCTTAAAATAAAGATGGCAATTTCTTTTGACTGTTGAACATCGAAAGAACATTGATCGCTACTCCAAACGCGATTAGGCTTCAATGTGCAGAATCAAAATACTCCTTCTAAACCAGTGCACCTGAATGAAGGATCAACTGTGTCAGAGACCGTGTTTCATCTGACATCCTCAGCACAGTTCTTATCTCCTAAGTCCGACCAAGGTTGTTCCCCACAGGGACTATCTCTCCTAAGCAAGGCAGAATTGCCATTTTGGACCAAATGGTACTTCCTCTTTCCCAGCAGTGGCCGAGTATCCAGTCGTGTTCATCTATTAGTCTGTATGTCGCGTTAGTTTTGTCAGCATAAACATACATACATCATGCATTATTGATTCATATACATATTCATATTGCATCACTATCACTCTAGACGGTCTTATCCCCTAGTGATAAAAGTCCTCTTATCAATCGAGTTGTCAATTCTTTCCTCGTCAGGAAATGTTTTGTCTGAACAATCTCTCTCCCCCAGTTTATTTCTGGATTGGAGACGGTCCTCGACCACTTTGATAACTTGAATCTCTGAAAAGACAAGAAGACCTTCGACAAACGTCACTCTTCACCATTGAAGATGATATCTTTGCTTTCCCAGATTAAGGAAAATCCCCAGAGGAAGCCTCACAACTAAAGACTCTCAGTAACACACTGATTTTTCTCTCCGAGAGAATCAATGTTAATGAAGTCATCAACACCTCAAAATTGGATTGCATCACATGGCATTTCTCCAAGAAGATCTCGAGGAAAGGTATGGTGTAATATCCCCAAGCAGGAAGTAGTCTCTCAAGAGACTCGTTTTCCCCAGTAGAGTCGACAAATGGCGTCTCCCACAGAGAAGTTTGTACCCCTCTACAGCTTAGACAAATGGGTTCCCCAACAAGTCTGACATCAAAATTTTTTCCCATCAAATGGTATCTCCCCAGGAAAATTCAGTGAGAAGTTTGAGGAAAACCGCAAACAAATAGCGTCCCTTGTCAAGAAATTTTATTGACAAAAGAAATTGAGACCCGTTCCTTGGCTGAAGACTAGGATCGAGGGGAAGTTTATTTCAGAAACTGAGACCAGTTCCGTGGCTAAAGACCAGGATCGAGGGGAAGTTTATGGACAAAAGAAACTGAGACCAGTTCTGTGGATGAAGACCCGGATCGAGGGGAAGTTTATATCAGAAACTGAGACCAGGACCGAGGGGAAGTTTTTTACCTTTTCTAAGTATCATTGCTTAGCAAAAGAAGATGGATGAGCAAGCTGCCATTCATAACCACCATCAAAATTTTAGGTATTCCAATATTTAATCCTCTTGCACCCCGAATGCCCGAATACCTTCACCATTCACACCTTCGGGTCCAAGAAGATTAAATAGGGGCATATGTCATACCCCAAATTTTGACCACCAAGATTTCCCATCATTGTGAGAATCATCACCACAATATGGATATACTATTAGAGCAAGAGTTGTCTCTATAAGTCGTCTCTATGTTTTGATGATAACAATGGTATTTGTGAAAGAACCATTTTATGTTCTAATGTGTGTTGTGTGCAGATCATAATCATAGAAGATATCATATCCAACAAGCCCTAGCCAAATGTGCGTGAATGATTATATGCGAAGTTACTATATGTGACACAAGTCGCAAGAAGCAAGAATGCTTCTGTATCTGATCATGATCAGTCAGATCCAAGGATGCCGATATTGCTGTTGCAATGCTCTTGTGGATGCTCTCTGAGAGTGGTTGTGATTCTGAAGGTTGCGAAGCTTCTGAAGAAGATAATGTTATAGAGAACCGAAGTGCTGAAGATTCCTATGACTTGAAGTTCTGAAGGATGAAGGCTCTGAAGACCAAGTGCAGAAGACTCTGAAGACTTATGCGTTCTGAGGATCACGGTTCCAAAGGTCAAGTGCTGAAGACTCTGAAGACTGATTCCTAATGGACGACTTCGAAAGACTGGAGACTTGGAGTTTCAGATATCCTGTTAAGAAGTCTCTACTCATGCTTCAATTATTTACCATCAGAAACCTCTGACGTTTTGAAGACAAATGTTACCGTTGTGAAAGACTGTACACTACGCCCAAGAAGATATATCATGTCACTTCCTCCACAGTAAAAAGGAGATGTGTCAGTATAACTAATTATTACACAACATCTCTTTTCTAACAGCCAACAGTAATTCAAACGACTATATTTTACTGGGCTATTTAAAGAAAGGAGTATTCACTTCTGTAGGTATCGATTCAGTCCATGAATGGAGAATTGATCAAAGTCATTGTATGAAGATAGAAACAACGATAAGTTCTCGTTGTAACACTTAAACATTCAAAGCTATCACCATTTACACATGGCCATTGTTGTTGAAGCTCAAAGATCATAAATCAACACAACAACAATCAATTGGTACAAAAGTTGTTGATGAAGAAGACAACATTAAAAATCAGTCAAGTCACCAACCACCTTCTCGTCGGTGCTACATTGAAGATCTGAAGCAAGGAGTTGTTGCTCAAAGCTTGCTCACCCAAGAAGATAAAGAAGAAGAAGATCTACAAGATGTCAACAACTGTCAAATCAACACACATCTTTGTAGTTTCTTAAGAAAGCAAGGAGTTGTTGTTCAAATCTTGCTTGAACACTTGTGTGTTCTTATGTACTTAAACTTAGGAGTTATCTACTTGTTAAGAAGCATTATTGTAATCTCTAGTTTAACTAATTCTATGTAAATTAGGATTCCTCAAGTGATCAGTGTGATCGGAGACTTGAGAAGACAATGTCTTGGTGCTATTGTAGAAATCCTGGAATATGGTCAATGATAGTCATATCTCAAAGAGGATCATATGTTGATCAGACTCTTGTGGGATCCCTGATGGAACTCATTGTGATTCCTCAAGTGAACGTTATATCCTGATTGGATCCCTGAACGGTTCACTGAGAGAGATACCTCAAGGGATCATGAGATGATCTGGGTACTTGAGATGACAATGACGCAAGTTATTGTGGGTTAGTCACAGTGCGGCTGTGCAGGTTGTTAGTCACCAGCTGTGTGCTTGTGCATCTATAATCGAGTTTGATTATAGTGGATTAAGAAATTGTGTTCAAGGCGAAATCACCTGAGGAGGGTGGACTGGATTAGACTTGTGGTGAACTAGGATATATCATGTGTCCTTTACTCTTGTTATGCTTTATGTTATTGTTTATGTTTCTGTATTGAGTATCAGAACCTTACATAAGCGAGTCAGAACCTTGCAGCTTGACTCTGATAAGCTTCCGCACTACTAGTTCTAAATAATCCATATTGCGTTCAGACTCTTGTTAGTTCTTATGCTTCATGTATGGCAAGTCTGAATGTTACTTCGCGAGACAGAGTCTCTCAACGAACTCTGATGTTATCTTAAGCACATTAACGATAAGAAGCGAAAAGTCTTAAAAGGGTAAATACACAATTCAAACCCCCCCTTTCTTGTGTCTTTATCGCACCTTCAATTGGTATCAGAGCTCCGGTTCTGTTATTAATGGATATCAAACACTTAACAGTGTCAGAAAAAGATCCATATGTGGTGCATAGAAATACTCTGGGTGAGAATTCAATTCAGTTACAATTTCTGTAACAGCTCAGAAGATGACTGTGTACAAAATTTGTAATCAATCATATTACTTGAGCAAGTCATGATTCAGGAAGTTTTTACAGTTGTCAACAACTAAATCTTCCTCACTTAAGTTGTGATGAAGCTTGAAGAATTAGCTTATGAGATAGATTCATCAGATAAGTAGTAGTATCTGTTGAATGCTTATCTTGGAAGATACATGTGAATGAACCACGCAATTACTCAAGGATAAATCATCAGAAAACAAGAAATCTTTTTTGCTGAAGATTATTTCTTTATGAGTTTTTAAGATGTTTTCAAGAAACGTATTAGGTACACCCTTGACTTTCTCGTTTGAAACTCATTCAGAATTTCTTCATGTAAAGTTTCATACCCCAAATTTTGACCACTAAGATTTTCCATCATTGTGCAAATCATCATCACAATATGGAGGAACCTTCAGGCCTTATCAGTCTCCCCAAAGATGGGTGAGCATTCACTACAAACAACAATTAGAGTTTCAACCCCTCTCTGAGCTTAGACAAAGGATCAATCAAAGAATAACATGATCTTCAACTTGTCTAACTTCTCAAACAACCATAAAGGATCAAGAGGACTCTCACATCAAGGATTAAGCACAAGGCTGCTCCCTTCCAGGTGGATCAAGCCTCAAGATCGCCAGTGTCACCAAATTAGGGTTTTGGTCGACCAGGGCCTCCAGATGGAAATTTTCCTCTGGGCACGAGCCAATGTTTCAAAACAAAACTTGAATTACTCCATAGGACTTCATGGACCCAATCATCAAGTCAATTTAGCCTCAGGGGATGCATTCATCAAAAATCAGGAATTAGGGTTTCTTGACCTAATTCACCCCTAAGTTGACTTTTGGGACAAATCATGAGCCAAGACCTCAAGACATGATTTGAGGGTCTCTAACACTCGACATTGATTCATTTGCAACAATGGATTAATCCAAGAAGCTTGATTCACAAGTTTCAATTTCATCTGAACCACAATTAGGGTTTTTGAGGAAAAGTCAACTGTAGCTTTGAATTTTGACCAGGACATGCTTCTAAACCCTAGGACATGATTCAATACACCCTATAACACCTATGAAATAAATCCATCAAGTTTGATTTAGGTCAAGGACTTGATTTCATAGAGGATCGCACAGTTTGGAGTTCGTCTGATAAAAAGTCAACTATGCCCAAAAAAGTCAAAGTTTGACTTTTTGAGATTTTTCAGAATTTTGGTTCCCTAACCCTAAAATGATGTTAATGTGTGATTTGAATCAACATTCATCAAGAAATACCAAAGAAAGTGGGATAACTTGTAAAAGGGATAACCATAAAAACCTAGAAATTTTCTAAGTTATGAAATAAAGTGGCTAGGGTACCAACTTCCAAGGATCATAACTTGAGATCCAAGCAACCATTTTGGCTGATCCAAAGATGGATTTGTAGCTCTCTTGGCATACTTTAAAAGTGTCGACTACACCTCATTCCAATTCCTCATGGATTTCAAGTTATGGAATGACCAAAATCACAAAAAGTGAAAATGTCACTTTTTTCCAACACTTAGTGAAATTTTCACTAAGTCAGAATCTGTTTCACTTTTTTCCAAATGTAGGGGCGTTTTTCACTTGGATCTAAAAAATATCAAAACAAACTATGATCACACATATGTTGTATCATATGAGAGCCTTCCAAAATGGCCAAGAACTCCATGAAATTCCACTTGAGCCATGAGATATGACAATGCTAATGTGCCTTGCTGAAAACTGTCATGGCAAGGCAGATTTGTGCATTTTGCTCGATTTGGCCAATTTGTGCAAATGACAAACTCTATCCATCTGAACACCTCAGTGAGGGACCAAGGAGGGACAAACACTGGTCCATAAGCCTCCCAAGTCCTTGGAACTAAAAATAGCATGCCAAACCTAGAAATCCCTAAAGAGGGGACAAGACTCCAATTTTGTTTTGGAGCATTCAATGGATGCAACAAGGTGGCATGGACTGAACCATTTCCAACTGAATTCAGTCAAGACATATCCAAGACCAAGGGGACCAGCAGCCTGTGCCCTAACCTCTAGTCAATGGCTAGAGGAGACTTGAGATTCTAAAATGCAACCATTGGTCAAACCTCTGTTGCAGTTGCCATTCACTATTGCAGCAAAAAAAACTTGCTCTACTATAAATAGAGCTCATTTGTGCTCAGTTTAAGTACACCAAAGCACTACAACACTTGCTTTCCTCAAAATCTATTTCTCTAGGCAAAAATACCTTCTTTAGCAAGGTAACTCTGAGTTTTTGAGGTAGAGAGCAATTCCATCACAGCTCATGATCCAAACACATCCAATATGTCATATCTAAGCTGTCCAAACTCTCACAAGTGACCTATAACACCAAAATCACAAAGTCCCATCTCAAAACCTCAAAATATGGCCTTTTTGCATTTTCAAGCCATGTCTTGATTCAGTCACTTTCCAAACTAGATAAAACCTCAAACACACTCCAAATATCATCCTTGAACTGTCCCAAATGGTTTCACACATCTGGAACACCATTTGAGAGAGTTGCTATTATGGTTTCCATTCCTGAGGTTTCCAGTTGATTCCAATCATCCTAAAAGGTTCTAAGGGATAATTTGAGAGAGTTCAAAGCATCAAAACATTTCTGGAACAAAGCACTTGGTAGATAGCCCAAAAAGCTCCAAAGGAGGTAAGCATCACAACTTGAACTCTCTGAAATATGCCTTGCTTTGAAGTCCACTGATCATGCATCTCTTATACATGTTATATGTGTTGTGTTTGCACCAATTTATCATGTAATTCATGCCTGTATCAAGAGGTAGCACAGAAAATGCACAATATGGTCTATTTCAAGACCACTATCGGGTTTTGAGGAGGATTTGTTTTCTGAAAAAACTACCACCACCATTAGATTCCTTGTGAAATTCTAGGCCAGATACATATAAATTTTGTCTCCATCCATGGAGAAATGAGAAAGTTATGGCCTTCACGTTTCTAACCAAAATTTTGCCTTGCCTTGCCTTGGGCCAGGCCAAAAAACAAGGCAAGCCTTGTATATTTGTGGTTGTGTTTCAATACACGGATGTATCACCACCCCAGTGGTAAGGCGCGCGCCCTGCACACAAGAGGTCTGGGGTTCGAATCCCCCTTGCCCCAGACCCCTTTTTATTGTGTTTTTTCACTTTTTATTATTTTTCATATTATTTTTAATGATTTGAAAAATTAATAACTCCCTCAATTTTAATTATTTTTTATTGGTCCTTTTTGCAAAAAACCACAAAATTGTTGAAATATTTTATTACACAAAAAAATCAAATTTATATTATTTATATAATATAATTGGTATTTTTGTGAATAAATTCATTTTTAGTTGTTTTTAAACATTTTAAAAGTGAATATTTATCTTGAAAATCAAAACAAAATGAGTTTTAATTCATCTTGTGATTAAAACCTCATTTTTCAAACCTTAAACAAAAATCACAAATGGTTTATTCAAACTTATTTGGTATTTTTATCATTTTTATTGATTTTCTTTAAATATTTACTTTTAAAGGAAAACAAAATTAGGGTTTCTTTGATTTTCACCCTCACAAATATTTTTCAAACACTCATGGGCCTCTAATAGAGTGTAAGACCCAATCCTTTTTTAATCAAAACCATTTTGGGCCTCAGATATTGTATAAGTCCCTCTGCGTTAAAAGAAAAATCTCGGCGCGATCGCCAGTTCAAAAATCAAAACCCTGGGTCTACCCTCGTGTTATAAGCCCCATTTCTTTTCTTAAACTCTTTGGGCCTCTTGGCTGAGTGTAAGACCCAATCCTTTGTAAATACAAGCCATTTTGGGCCTCAGATGTTGTATAAGTCGCGTTGTATTTTCAAAATCACAGCGCGACCGTCGCCTTTTAAAACAAAACCTTGGGCCTCTCCTTGAGCTATAAGACCCATTCCTTTTCTAAAAAACTTTGGGCCTCTAATAGAGTGTAAGACCCAAACCCTCTTTTGAAACCAAAATAATTTGGGCCTCAGTCATTGTATAAGACCCACTGTGTTTTCAAAAACCTCGGCGCGATCGCCGTTTTAAAAAAAACCCTGGGCCTCTCCTTGAGTTGTAAGCCCCACTACTGGTACAAAAATAATTCTTTGGACCTCTACTAGAGTGTAAGACCCAACCCCTTTGTAAATGAAATAGTTTTGGGCCTCACATATTGTATAAGTCCCTCTGTACATTTTCAAAAACAACAATACAATCACTGTTAGAACTTTGGGCCTCTCCTTGAGCTGTAAGCCCCAACAATCTTTTCAAAGCACTTTCTCCTTTGATTTTGAATATAATACTGTTATCAAAGTTTTCTTTGTTGAACAACTAACAAAACAGCATGGAAGCTCTACAACGGGTAAGTGTTTATCCGCTTTCATTTATCGCTTTCATATGTATATATCTGTTGTAGCACCCCAAAATTTGCCTTCTTACTTTTAGTTAACTGGCTTATGTTTCTTTGCATTTCTTGCATTAGCATTTGTGCATGGCATTGGTTCTTAGCATGGGATAAAGGTACTTGGTCCATATTCTCAAGTCTCAAGCCTCAAGGTGTCTCATGGGGTCCATCTTATCTTCATCAGGTCAAGCATGGCAAAAGATCACAAGTGAATCTTTCCCTCTTAACCAGAGGGACCAATTAGGGTTTATGAATCAAAAGGACTTCTTGGAGGGCTTTGTGTGTTCAAGCATGGTGTCATGAGGTCTTTATGCTTGCACGTGTCCATAGATGAGGGTTTGGTTGATGGTTTTTAGTGAAGAATGTTCAAGGGATCAGTTGCTTGTGAACCAAGAAAAGTCAACTGTAAGGGAGAAAGTTAACTGTTGAATTTTGAGGTTCTTTTCATGGTTTTCAAGGGTCAATTTTCATACCATTCATCAAGAATCAAGAGTTTGTACAAAAGTTACTAAATTTGGAAAATGACCTATAATGAGAACTTTCCATTTTTGGCAGTTTTTCCACCACATTCAACTTGATTTTCCATCATCAAAGAAGCTTCAAATTAATTTTCCTCCAACATGAAAGTTGAAGATCTTTCTCTCCCATTTCCAAAAATTACTAGATTGTCTCCATATCATTTGTGAAACTCAAGTTATGATCAAAAGAAGGCAAGGTGTTTTTAAGGGTTTTCTCATGTACCAATTTTTACACCATTTGCATTTTGATTCAAAAAGACTTGTAATGGTTTCTATTGCTTCATGTCACATTGTACCATCAAAGTACAAGTCAAGAGGAGCATTTTTGACCTTTGTTTCATGCCAAACCGTGCCACATTCATGGTGTATTTATCAAGTGACCAATTTGCATAATGGATCAAATCTCATTATCCAAGCATGTACAAGGCCCAAGTTCATTTGAAAAGTGATAAGCAAGGGAAGTGTGTGTGATACATGGAGAAAAGCATGAATGTGCACGAGTAAATGGGTGGATTCATCACATCTTGCCAATTTGCAAAACCTTCCCAAAGTCACTAATCAAGGAATTAACAAGACCTAAATCATAATCAGGGAAATAACCAAGTGTATATAAGCTAACTCATACGCACCAAATTAGGTCATGCACTCACTGCTGCTCAGAATTCATTTTTCACTCCAAACTTTCTCTTCTTCGATTCTTTCTCTCCATAGGTTTTCTTGAGTTTTCTTTTCATATTCTTGATCAGTGAAGTCCATAGAACAAGAATCAACCATTGGTTTGAGCTTAGAGTAAGGTTTTCAGCAAGTGCATTTCAAGTTGGTTCAAGTTCAAAGTCTTAGATCCATCCTATTTCAAGTCTCTATTTGCATTTATTTTGCAAATAGAGCTCAAAAGAGGAAGATCTGCAACTTTTGGAAGGAGTTCTTGGTGTAATTTGAGCTCTGCAACTTTCAAGTTAGTGTGATTTTCACCATTATAGAACTTGTTTTTATGGTATGCATAATGATCTATGATGTTCACTGATGATGTTGATCTATTTTGTTTTGGTTTTGGACGAGTAACATGCGTGTATTGTGAGTTTGAAAGTTTTGGATCTAAACTTATTTTGTTCGATTTGCACTGTGTGTTCATTGTTTGATGATTTGAATTGCATATATGAGATCCTAGTGAAATTCTGATCAGTTTGATGTACTCATGAGCCACTTCTGGAAAAAATTTTGTTGGGACTCACCGGAGAAGGTGATCGGAGCTAGGGCTCCGGCACCTGGTTTATGTTCAGTCCGGCGGAGCTTTTAGAGGTGGAAGATGCAATCCCACCGTTCATTGGTTTGATCTGACGGTCTGTGCGTTGCCACATTTTATTAAATTCTAATTTTATTTTATTAATTATGTGTTTGTTAATCCATGCTCACTACCATGTACCACAGATCTGGATCACTCTTTTTGATTAATTTTTGATTGTTTGATTTAATCTGGTGCGTTGTTTTGATCTATTGGTTGGTAAGGTGCCAACGCATTAAAATTTGCATGTGCCGTCCACGTGAGTTTTATTATGTCCAGGGTGTGCTTGGTGTGTGCGCGTGTACCATTATCATTGTGTGCCTCTTAATCTTGTGTGTTGATTTGGGCTACTTGTGTGAAGTGTTGACTTGATGTGGAGTGTGGATTTAATCCAATGGCTGACTGTTCTCCTTGGTTTTTTGTTTGTTTGCGCTTTGGTTTGGGTTGGGCCTCTGCTTGCTTTTCCCACCCCCACTCTGAGCCCTTTCTCTTTTCCAACGTGACTTTACTGCTGTTTGCACCCCCCTGGCTTTTATTTCCATTTTATTTCATTTTAATTTTTGCATAGTTTCATTTTTATTTTTTTAAAAATAGTTTCATGCATCCAAAAATTATAAAAAAAAATCATGAATCATCCTTAGGGTTTTATAAAATTATTCCAAATTTTATTTTCCATTTTTATTTTATTTTGCGCATCTGAATTAATTGTTAGATCAATTTCTTTTGAATTTGTTTCAATTGTGCACAACCTGCCTTGTTGATTTTTGTTCTCATCATCTATACATGATTTGCATTTCATTCTTTTTGAATTTGTTTGAGGACATGTTGAGGTTCCTAAAAATAGTTTTCTCACATTTTTAAAATCATTTCATATTGCATTTTGGTCCTTCTCTTTTGCATATTGAATCATGTTTCTTAGATGATATTTGCTCATTTGTTTGAGATACTTAAACTTTGGATTTTTGTGAGATCTTTTTACATGTGATTGGTTTCTGACTTAGATCATTTGAGTTTTAATTTCACAATTTTTGAATGTCATTTGATATATGTTTGATTATTTGTGCTTAAGTGACTTATGCATGACTATATCTTGACACTTCTTTGCACAAGTTGATTTGCCATGCCTAATTGATGGAGTTCCTTTGTGATTCTTTGCATGAGTTTTTTATATGATGTTTACCCCTGGTTGAGGTCCTTTGAGATTTAATTTTGTAATTTGTGGATCACGTTTGAATCATGTTTGAGTGTGCTTAAGTGTTGGAACTTTGAGTTTCCATTTGTGGATTACTTTGGTGCATGTCTTGAAGGTGTTGCTTGATGTTTGGACTTGTATGACTTGAGTTTGGTTTTGATATGATATTGATGCATGTGCTACTGCCCCTTGAGTTCCTTACTTGGTTTTCATTTCACTTGAGCATAGTTAAATGCATTTGGTTTGAATTGTATGATGAATATCATTACCATTTTCTTTGTAACTTCTTTGGATCATAATACTTCATGATATGAATCAATTTTGCACATGAGAATTGTTGATGATAATATGAGCTTGGTTCTGACTTGTTTTCATCTTCATCTTGTTTTTCTCATTTCATTTTGATATGAAGCCCATGTGAGCTTAATTGTGCATTTCATACAAGTATGCTTGCATTCTTTCATGATTATCTTTGCATGCTTACTTGAATTGTTTTGCATTGATCTTTGAGACATGTTTATTAATTTGAGTTGGACATTTATGATATGATGTGCTTGCTGCCACTTATTGTATCTCATCTCCTCATTCTCTTTCTTTTTCTTCTCTTTCACTCTCTTCCTCCCATGAATCTCAAGACTTGTTTAAGTCTTGGATTCTCTCCCTTTAGAGCTACCTAGTCCAACTTAATTTTTGATTAAGATTGGAGTAGGATTAGCATTAAGTGTTAGGTAGTTGTCTCTCCTAAGCCTCACTAACCATAAGTCATCCAGGCATGATAACATTAGGACCCTTAGTTTCCCTTTAGAGTTACCTTTGGGTCTTCTCTCTTCTCATCTCAAAACTTATTGAAAATACTTAATAAAGATAAAGTGTATTGCACACGAGCCTTAAGCGTGGGGAATGAGAAATGAGGGGCTTCCTCTCATCTTTCTAGAGTGCTTAGCGGGCGTCCTGTCTTGGGACGATTCGTTAAGTATTCGTCCCTGTGCCCTAGACTTTGGTGCAATGCAAGTTATGAACTAACTTAAGAAAACACTTCTGTCTAAAAAACACAAAAACAAATTCAAATCTTTTTATCCTTCGGGATTGTTTGGTTCCAGACCATTTTCAGAAAAGGGCACGTTACCTTCCGTCTGAGTCGCAAACAGGCATCGACCCTAACTGCCGGACGCGAATCTAACGTCGCTCATATAAAACACTTACCCATCCATGGTCGTACCCACGATCTACATTAAATCTGATTCCTCTCTCTCTCATCCGATTGAGGATATGTAGGCACAAGGCAGCGATTGTCTTGGCGAGCAACCTTCCCCCACAGTTCCCGTCCAAACTACGTTGACTCTGACTTTCCCATTGCAATGAGAGAGTACGTAGGCCTAGGACATCGAATATGTCCTACCGATTCCGTCTTAGTCACCCCCATCCCCGTTTTCTTTTGCAACCATAGATAGTAGGACAACTCACCCTCCGTTAGACAACAAGCGTGGATCACATCGAGTATGATGGATGCGTGGGGTGCTAACACCTTCCCCTCGCATAACCGACTCTCGAACCCGGACTATGGTTGCGATGACCATGTCTTTCCCCCTTTCTCTTCAGGTTTATGCAGTGTTTTCTTTCCCTCTCCCGGGATAAATACACATTGCTGGCGACTCTGTGTTTTCTGCGCCACTCTCGCGTTTGTACCATTGGATGCGAATCTTTTGGGAGCGACAGCTGGCGACTCTGCTGGGGAAAGACCTCTTTCTGGTCCATCCCCTTTAGTGAGTCGATCCTAGCACTTGTTTGTTGTTTTCGTTGGGTGTTTATTTGTTGTGCTTTATTATGTTGTATATTACTGTTTTACAGCTTTTATTGCATTACATTTCATTTTATTACTGTCATACTGGATATTGCTGTGTTGTGCTGGCTGGTTTCTGTTTGGCAGGTTGGGTTGTTCTGAGAGATAAGCCCAATACCCAGGCTTGAGTACACCCTAGGACTGGAGTGGAAAGTAGTGGGACCTACGTGCCCACTTGGTACGTTTGTGTGTTCACGAAATTCACAACCAGACGAGGCTATCTTGGGACGCATTCTGACGTGTGTGTCTTGCGCATGTTAGGGTGTTGATCTAGAGAGCTGTCGACTCTGGTGACCGTTTCTCCGATACCTCAGTTGCGCCTCTCCTCCCGAGATGTGAAAGTGGCAGACCACGTTCCGTGGCAAACCCATTGTACATTCTCGATCCGAGGACCCAATGCTGAGGGACTCGCATAGGATGACCTTATTTTTGAGGGGAATCAGTTGAGGCCTCCTCGATTGATGATGATGCCAAACCAAAAATGGTGAACGTATCATCATTTCTCGACCTGAGAGCCCGGGATATTGAGGATCCTCGCCTTTCTAGAACCCTCATGTGAGATGGGATAGGTGTTTGCAGGTCTGCAGGTAACCGAAACCTTTAACCTACCCGGTTTTCTGGATTTCTCATCAGTGTTTGATTATCTCAGTGGTTCGGTATTCTAGAATTCTGGTTTTTTGGGTTGTGGTTCTCGTTCAATTAACAGCACAACACATCTAAAAATGACGCCTTGATCCCATGTTTGCATGTGCATATCATTTTTCTTGCATTCTAACATGTTTGACATTTTTCAGGGTTTGCATCTTACTCTTGATTCCGGTTTTCTGAGGTTGCCTTAGCATGGATGTCCAGATAAAGAAGACTGTTGCTTATTCGTTCCCAGACCCGACCTTGACGTTGATTCACAAGCTGATTAGTATGGCTGGTCCCGGAGTTCGTACAGAGTTCTGTGGAGAGTATGGGAGACTTTTGAAGTTTGTCTACAGTATCTCCAAGTATGAGAAGGATGCCATTCATACACTTCTTCAGTTCTATGATCCGTCTTTGCGTTGCTTCACTTTCCCAGACTACATCTTGGCTCCAACGTTGGAGGAGTTCTCATTTATTTTGGGAATCCCCATCAGGCATGACATAGTATTCTTTTCTGAAGAACGCCCTGGGATAAGAGAAATGGCTGTTGCTCTTCATATTGGTGAATCCGTTTTGAGCAATAATATTGTGGAGAAACAAGGAGCTAAGGGTTTCTTATTGAAGTTCTTGTTTGATCAAGCTTGCATACATGTTAAAGAGAAGAATTGGACTGCTTTCCAAGCTATTCTGGCTATGTGCATCTATGGGATCGTCCTGTTTCCCAATGTTCCTGATCTGGTGGATATGCATGCTGTCAGAATCTTCATTTCAAAGAATCTTATACCTAACTTGCTAGGTGATGTGTATCACTCAGTCCATTACAAGAATGAGAATAGGCATGGAAAGACTGTGAGTTGTTGTGCACCACTCTTATCCACTTGGTTTCTGAGTCATCTCCCCGAAGCTGGTGCTTTAGTTGATACGAGAGATTCTCTGAAGTGGTCAAAGAGGTTAATGGGCTTGACTGCTGACAACAGTGTTTGGTTCAACCATGACTTGCTAGGGATGGAGATTATTTGCAAGTGCGGAGAATTCCCTAATGTACTCTTGATAGGGAGAAAAGGTGGAATTAACTATAATCCTTCTCTTGTTATCAGGCAGTTTGGTTATCCTTTGAGAGGTCCACCTGAAGAGCGAGATATCAGAGAGTCCTTATTCTTTAATGGTACTGAGGATCAAGAGATAATAAGGAAGATCGTGAATGCTATGAAGCAGGTGACCAAGAAAGGAAAAAATTCATTTGGGAAATGTAATAATCGGGTTTTTCCTTCCTATGAAGAGTGGATTAAGAAAAGAGCAGAAGAGGAGCTTCTTCCCTTCCCGGTGGAACCACCTTTGTATCCTTTGATGATCGAGGCTCCCACGACTGTTGATGCAGAGAAGTATGATAAGTTATGGGCTGAGAAGGAGAAACTCTGAGAGGAGAATCGTGAGCTGGGCAGAGAGGTTGGTCAGTTAAAGCACGAAAGAGGTGAAGCTATCCATGCTGCCAGATTGAAATCAGAACTTTTGGCTGTGAAGGAGAAAGAATTGTCTAAAGAAGTCACATCTAAAGAGAAAGTGGCTCAAGCATTGAAAGGTGTTAGCAAGGTCCTTTCATCCAAGAAGAAAGAGTTGGCTTATGCTATGTCAAGAATTCACAAGTTCCATGACCGTCGGAATACAGCAATTACAGCCAACGGGTTGAAAGAAGACAAGTATCAGGAACAGATCAAAGGTTTGAAGACAGAGCTTCAGAAAAAGGATAAGGAGATTTTATCAGGGATCTTTGAGAAGAGAGCAATTAAGGAAAAGCTCAAGGAAACCATGGCAGATATGAAACAGCTGAAGATCCAAGCCGAAGTGAAAAGAGCCAGAAGCGAAGGTCCAAGTTCAGGTGGAGCTTCCGGAGAAGATGATTGGGAGTTGCATAGTCGTTATTTAACAGGAATCTTGCATAAGAGAGATCTTCTGATTCAGGAGTTGATTCAGAGACCAGAGCATCCTAATACCAAGAAGCTTCTCAAGGAAGTGCAGAATTGGTGCAAAAAGAATGACGAATGGGGAATTCTAGCACGACTGAGTCTTGATGATATGCTTTAGTTTCCTTGCTGTTGTTTTCTTTGTATTTCCGGGATCACCGCCAGGCTTGTTGGTCGAGATCTTTGTTTATGCTTATTCAGACTTGTGTTGTAACAGATGATTATTCTCTTTATATGATCAAGAATTCAGTTCTCTTCTGTTGTTAAAACTGGAATCAAGGGATAGATCGCCTTGATAATGTTCATACATGTTTGCATTTGCATAATCATCTCATTTTGCATTGCAGGTTATCTTGGTTTCTCTGGTTTTCTTATGCTCTCTCTTTTTGACAGTCAGGATTGATCAACCAACTCATCGGTATTCTACCAGGCTTAATCAAAGCAGAGTGATGGACAAAGTTCAGGCAGACATGGAAGCTATGCAAGCTCGCATCGATCAATTCATGGAGATGATGCAGGGTGTGGTGTAGAGTCAGAATGAATTCAGAACTCTGGTTCAGCCTTTGGTGTCGCAGGTTGATGAAAATGGTATCTTACACGGTGGTCTTCTTAATCGTGTTGTTCCTCCAGGCAGAGGTGGTGCTGGTATCAACATTCCTATTCCTGGTGCAGGTGGACAGGGTGGTATTCCTTCAATAGTTGGGGAAGGAAGCACTGTTCGAGCTATCCATGGCCATTGTTTTGATGATCAACAGGATGATGTTTTTTGAGTCAGAAGCTTAGACGTTGGTCTTCCTGTGGTCAGTGATGAGAGGATCCGATTAATCGAGGCACAACTGAAAGGGGTTGTGAAGCAGGATAATCTGGGAATAGATTTGGACGACCTAGGGTTGGTCCCTGATATTGTCATTCCACACAAGATTCAGATTCCTACACTGGAGAAGTACAATGGTTCTACCTGCCCGAGAACTCATGTAAAGGCGTATACCAGGAAAATGGCTGCCCATGCCAAGGATGAAAAGCTAATGCTACATAACTCAGCTGTTGAGCATGTCCCAGAAAAATGATGAAAGTTTCAAAGAATACGTGCAAAGGTGGCCCGAATTGGCGGCTAGGGTGCAACCACCAATGCTGGAAAAAGAGATGTTGGATATGTTTATGGACACACTGCCTAAGCACTATTATGAAAAGCTTTTGCCTTGTTCTCTAGGCAAGTTTGCAGATGTGATTCCTATCAGACAAAAGATAGAGGTTGGAATTAAGGCTGGAAAAGTTTCTAGTGGTGACGGATCGTCTTCCGGACAGGGAAAGAAGCCATTTGATGGTTATAAGAAGAAAGGAGAGGCCAATGCTGTATCATCCTACAAGGGAAAGGGGAAACAACATCAGAGTCGTAATCAGCAGGTAGCTTCAGTAACAATTCCCGCAGCGCTTCCACCTCAGCAGAAGCAGGGCCAGACTCTGCGTCAGTATCAGCCAAGGCCTAAGAAGAACCGACATTTTGATACTCCACCTCTACCTTATTCGCAGTTGTTTCAGCATTTGCTACAGTTGCAGTTAATCCAGAAAAGGACTCTAGCTCCTCCCACTGGTAATCCACCTCCGGGTTATAATCCTAACGCCCACTGTGACTTTCATTCTAGGGCACCCGGACACTATATTGAAGACTGTAAAGCTTTTAAGCACACAGTCCAAGACTTGGTGGATTCAAAGGCCATTAACTTTGCTAATGATGGACCTAATGTTGTGCAAAACCCGATGCCTGATCACAATGGGCCAAGGGTGAACGTAATAATCGAGGAATGTGAAGCTTTGAATTTGATCATGGATGTTGGGGAGCTTAAAACTCCGCTGGTTGTGGTTAAAAATAGGTTATTGAAGGGTGGCGTCTATCCGGGTTGTGATGAGGACTGTTCAGATTGTTTGACAATGGACAATGGTTGTGATTCGCTGAAGAGGGGTATCCAGAATATGATTGATGAAGGCTACTTGCAGTTTGATAGAGGTAATCAGCAAAAAGAGGTTGTTAATGAGAAGGTTGCTACTATCACCATTCCGTTCAAAACGATTACTATTTCAGGTCCGGCAAGACCACCTCCAGTTATTATCACAAGGGCTGGACCCATCCCGTATGAAAGTTCTAAGGCTATTCCCTGGAATTATGGCGCCGAGGTGTTTGTCAATGGACAAAAGCAGGAATTAATGGCTACTTCATCAGTGAGTTCTAATCCTGAGATTAAGGTTGAAGCGGATGCTATAACGAGAAGTGGTAGAGTGCTTACTCCTGTTAATGATCAACCCAGTACTTCAAGTCAAGATAAAGGAAAACAGGTAATGGATGGTTCTGTTCAGACTCCAGTGGTTGTGGATTCTACAGTAAAGCCGGTTGATGATGCTTTTTCAGAAAATGTGGAGGAATTTATGAGACTCATTCGAAAAAGTGATTACAAGATCGTGGACCAGTTACATCAGACCCCGTCAAAGATTTCTATTCTGTCATTGTTGTTATGCTCTGAGGCTCATAGGAATGCTCTTCTGAAGGTGTTGAATGCAGCCTACGTTCCTCAAGAGACTTCTGTTAACCAGCTGGAAGGGGTTGTAGCGCATGTGAATGCAGGTAATGGCTTGGGTTTCACAGATCTTGACTTGACTCCCGTAGGGAGGAATCATAACAATGGCCTGCATATTTCGATTGAGTGTCGTGGTTCACTGATGTCACATGTATTGGTTGATACTGGACCATTGTTGAATGTATTGCCAAAGAAAGCATTAATGAAGTTAGATACTAGGGGACTTATTTGTACACCAAGTGACTTGGTGGTGCGAGCCTTTGATGGCTCGAAGAGATCTGTCTTTGGTGAGATTGTGCTTCCGATCATGGTTGGGCCGAAAATATTTAATGTAACATTTTACATAATGGATATTCAGCCAGCATACAGCTGTCTGTTGGGTCGTCCTTGGATCCATGGGGCAGGCGCTGTAACCTCCACTTTGCATCAAAAGATGAAATACATGGTTGAGGGTCACGTAGTGACAGTGTGCGGAGAAGAAGATATAATGATTAGTCAGCTGTCAACCTTCAAATACGTGGAAGTGGAAGGTGAAATTCATGAGTCATTGTGTCAGGGGTTTGAGAAGGTGAAGGTTTCTGAAGAGGTTGTCCAGTCTGAAGCTATAGTGCAGCCTGCAGTGGAAAATCAGCCTGAGATCTCTATGTCTTCCTTTAAGGACGCCAAAGCGGTGGTTGAAGCTGGTAGCTCACAGAGGTGGGGCCAGGTGGTTGAAGTTCTGGAGAAGAGGGATACTTATGGATTAGGATACAAGCCATCCAGGAAAGACGGGGATCCTCCCAAATTCTATGGCCCAGTCCGTTTCACCAGTGCCGGTGTTTTCTTCGATAGGGTTAATGCTGTTGACGAAGATGGGGACAGTGACTGTGACATGGATAATTGGATTCGCCCCTGTACACCGGGTCAAAGCCTTTGCAATTGGACATCAGAGAGAGTCATTCAAGTGACAGGCTTTGAGTAATTGCTTTGTTTTCCTATTATGCTAATCCTACGTTCTGCCCAAGACGTAGTGATTTTATTTGTAGGGCCTTTAACTGTTGCATGTTTTTTTTATCATCAATAAAGGACTTTTCACACTCAAATATTTTGTTCTCTGTCTTTCTGTTTTTATTTTTGTGCATTAAAAACCCACATCAAAATGGCAATGTGTTTCTTTTGATTGCATACATAATAAAACATACATCATCGATCATGCAGGTCTTTTTGTGCAGATGACACCGATCATGACTCAGCTATAGCTCGGTATGACTTTGACAATCCAATCTATCAGGCTGAAGAAGAGACTGACGAAGATTGTGAACTGCCCGAAGAGTTGGCCAGATTGTTGAAGCAAGAGGAGAGAGTCATCCTACCTCATCAGGAGGAAATTGAGATTGTGAATCTGGGAACCTAGGACGCCAGAAAGGAAGTAAGGGTAGGGGCTGCATTGGAAGACAGTGTCAAGGGAAGATTGATTGAAATGCTCCGTGAGTATGTGGACATCTTCGCCTGGTCTTACCAAGACATGTCTGGGCTCGATACTGATATCGTTGTACACCGGCTACCACTTAAAGAAGGTTGTGCTCCGGTCAAGCAAAAGTTGAGAAGAACTAAACCGGAGATGTCTGTCAAAATCAAGGAAGAGGTTCAGAAACAGTTGGACTCCGGATTTCTTGCCGTGACGAATTATCCTCCATGGGTTGCTAACATCGTGCCTGTACCTAAGAAGGATGGGAAGGTCAGGATGTGTGTTGATTACAGGGATTTGAACAGAGCAAGCCCAAAGGATGATTTCCCGCTCCCTTACATTGACGTGTTAGTTGACAATACTGCTCAGTATTCTGTGTTTTCCTTCATGGATGGCTTCTCTGGGTATAACCAAATCAAGATGGCCCCAGAGGACATGGAGAAAACAACATTCATAACACCGTGGGGAACTTTCTGCTACAAAGTGATGCCCTTTGGATTGAAAAATGCAGGGGCAACTTACCAGAGGGCGATGGTGACTCTCTTTCATGATATGATTCACAAAGAGATTGAGGTCTATGTTGATGACATGATTGCGAAGTCACAGACGGAAGAAGAACATTTGGTAAATCTTCAGAAGTTATTTGAAAGGTTAAGAAAATTCAGACTGAGGTTGAATCTGAACAAATGCACCTTCGGGGTGAGATCAGGAAAATTGCTGGGGTTCGTTGTTAGTGAAAAAGGTATCGAGGTTGATCCTGCAAAGGTAAAAGCCATACAAGAAATGCCTGTCCCGAAAACAGAAAAAGAGGTTTGTGGCTTCTTAGGGAGATTAAACTACATTGCTAGGTTCATCTCGCATCTCACAGCCACGTGTGAACCAATCTTCAAGTTGCTAAGAAAAGATCAAGTGGTCAGGTGAAATGAAAATTGTCAAAAGGCATTTGAAAGAATTAAAGAATACTTGCAGGAACCTCCGGTCCTTATGCCATCAGTGCCAGGACGGCCTTTGATTATGTATCTCACGGTTCTTGAGAATTCAATGGATTATGTGCTCGGTCAACACGATGAGTCAGGTAGAAAAGAGCACGCCATCTACTACCTGAGTAAGAAGTTTACTAATTGTGAGTCGAGGTACTCGATGCTGGAGAAAACATGTTGTGCACTCGCTTGGGCCGCTAAGCGTTTGAGGCAGTATATGTTAAACCACACAACCCTTTTGATTTCGAAGATGGACCCGATCAAGTATATGTTTGAGAAGCAAGCACTTTCTGGGAGAATAGCCCGTTGGCAGATGGTTTTGACAAAATACGATATTCAGTATGTTTCCCAAGAGGCCATTAAGGGAAGTGTTTTGTCAGAATATCTTGCCGAACAGCCAATTGAGGATTATCAACCGATGAAGTTTGAATTTCCAGATGAGCATATCATGTATCTGAAGATGAAGGAGTGTGAAGAACCTTTACCTGATGAAGGGCCTGAGATTGGATCTCAATGGAAGTTGGTCTTTGATGGGGCTGTAAATTCATATGGTAACAGAATCGGGGTAGTCATTACGACTCCACAGGGTTCTTATATACCCTTCACTACCCGATTAGCGTTCATATGCACCAACAATGAGGCAGAGTATGAAGCATGCATCATGGGGTTAGAAGAAGCAATTGATTTGAGAATCAAGAACCTCGATGTTTATAGTGATTCTGCGTTGGTGGTTAACCAGATTACAGGTGAATGGGAGACTCGTCAAGCAAATCTTGTTTCGTATAACACTATGCCAGAAGGTTGTTACCTTTCTTTGACAGAGTGGACTTCCATCACATTCCCAGGGTTGAGAATCAGATGGCTGATGCGTTGGCAACGTTGTCATCAATGTATCAAGTGAATCGTTGGAATGAAACTCCTTCAATCAGAATCATGCGCTTGGACAGACCTACTTTTGTATTCGCAGTGGAAGGGGTATCAGATGGCAAGCCTTGGTATTATGACATCAAAGTCTTTTTGAAGAGTCAGGAATACCCAGCTGTGGTATCTTCCAAGGATAAAAAGACATTGAGGAGATTATCAGGAAACTTCTTTTTGAACAAAGACGAGGTGTTATACAAGAGAAACTTTGACATTGTCTTGCTACGTTGTGTTGATGAACACGAGGCATGCCTGTTAATGGAAGAAGTTCACGAAGGCTCCTTTGGTACACATGCCAATGGGCATGCTATGGCAAGAAAATTGTTAAGAGCGGGGTATTATTGGATGACTATGGAGTCTGATTGTTTTAAATACGCCCGAAAATGTCATAAATGCCAGATTTATGCTGATAAGGTGCACGTACCGCCTACTCCTCTGAATGTTTTGTCGTCACCTTGGCCTTTTTCCATGTGGGGCATTGACATGATTGGGAAGATCGAGCCGACTGCTTCAAATGGACATTGTTTTATCCTGGTGGCTATTGATTATTTCACGAAGTGGGTGGAAGCAGCATCGTATGCCAACGTTACCAGACAAGTGGTAGCCCGGTTTATTAAGAAGGACATCATCTGCCGGTATGGAGTCCCAGAGAGAATCATTACTGACAATGGTTCAAATTTGAACAATAAGATGATGAAGGAGCTATGCCAGAGCTTTAAGATCGAACACCACAATTCTTCTCCTTATCGCCCGAAGATGAATGGGGCTGTAGAAGCGACTAATAAGAACATAAAGAAGATTGTGCAGAAGATGGTAGTGACATACAAATACTGGCATGAGATGTTTCCTTACGCTTTGCACGGTTATCGTACTTCGGTACGCACATCAACTGGGGCAACTCCTTTCTCACTGGTATATGGTATGGAAGCAATTCTGCCATTAGAAGTTGAGATTCCTTCTTTGAGAATTCTGACAGACGTGAAACTTGATGAAGCTGAGTGGGTGCGTTCTCGACTGAATGAATTGAACCTCATTGAAGAGAAGAGATTGAAAGCCATTGCGCATGGCCGGTTGTATCAGAGCAGGATGAAAAAAGCATTTGATCAGAAGGTGCGTCCTCGGTGTTTTCAGGCCGGTGAATTAGTTCTGAAAAGGATCACTCCTCCTCAAACAGATCACAGGGACAAGTGGACTCCAAACTACGAAGGGTCATATGTAGTAAGACAGGTTTTATCTGGCAGAGCCTTATTACTCTCAACTATGGATGGCGAAGATTTTACGTCCCCTGTGAACGCAGATGTAGTCAAAAAATACTTTGCATAAAAGAGACCCGCTGAACATAAAAAGAAGGTTTAGGCAAAAATGGGGCATCCTGGCGAACCATAAAAAGAAAAGGTTCGGGAAAAAATTAGGGATAAAAAGAAAAAGAAATAAACCCGCAAGGTTGAAAACCCGAAAAGGCAACCTTGGCAAAAAAGGGTATCCCGGTGGATTGAAAACCTGAAAAGGGCGATCCAGGCAAAAGTTAGGGATTTAAAAGCAAAGACTACGATCCGCGTTCGATCTATGATCACTATTCACACTTGGAAAATTTGAAGGAAAGGAATCAGTCCAGTCAGTCATCTTCAAAGGCCAAAGTATCTGCGGATAAACAAGTCATATGGGTTATAGCTGAGTCGAATCATGGTGGATGTTTGTCCCCCATATTGCCGACATGTGCATTTTCTTTTACTTTTTGCGCAATTACCTCTTTCCAGGAATTACTTCCAAATGTAAATGCCTATTTACAGGCTGATCATTCAATAAAGTTTGCATTTCAATCAAAGAGCTTTTGTTTCTAGTTTTACCTATTTTGTTTGTGAAAATGTCTAATATTTTTGATAAACATTACATGCTAAATGTTGAGCTCCATGAAACAAGTTGGAAAATAGTGGCAATTGCTTAGGCGTCAGTCACTATGATGATAATCAAAGTAATCATTTTTGCACGTAGACTTTTCTGTTGGTTTTGTAGGATGACAGGTGTACCTCCCCAGTAGAGTTGCTCTCTCCAATTTTGAGGCCTGATTATCCTCAGCAGTTTGCTGCTCTCCCTAGTAGAGTTTTGCTCTCCCCAACTTTGAAGTCTGATCGTCCTCAGCAGTTTATTACTCTTCCCCATCAGAGTCTCAAGGATCGTCTTCCTCAACATAGTATAAAGAAGTGATTTCCCAAGAGGAGCCGTTGAGGATCGCCCCCCTCAGCAGAGCATAAGAAGTTTACCCTCAGCCAGAGTTGTGATTTGGCTCATCTTTCCTCAGCAGGAGTGCAGAGGGTTATATACCCAGCCGAGGTTGTGTTTGAATTATTATTCCCCAGCAAGCATTCAGGGGTTGATTGCTCTAAGATGGATTTTGTTGTATCTCCAGCAGGATTCGTGGACAAAAATGTTATCATCCCCACATAGTCATGGGGTCTACTTTCCTCAGTTGGTTAGAAAGTATAGTCTCACCGACAACGGTTTGATCTAATCCCCAGCAGGGTAAAAGTATAAATATTTCCCGACAAGGTAAAGGTAAGAGCACCTCCTAAGCAGGCTCAAAGTTATTGACTTGTCTCCCCAAGAAGAGTCTAAAGGTGCTCATATCCCCAAGCAGAGTCTGGTGGTGATTGGTATCCCCAGCAGGTCTTAAGACCAATCATCTCTGGCAGACGTCAAATCCAAGTTCCGAAACAGTTGGTCATCCCCAGCGGAGGAGTTTCCATCTTCAGTATTCATCTACCTCCCCGGCTGAGTGAGTATTCTCTCAGAGTTTCGTCCATCTCCAGCATAATTGTTGATCTACTATTCCCCAACTGAGTGAGTATTCTCTCGGAGTTTCGTTTATCTCCAGCAGAATTTGTGATCAAAGTCTTCCTCAGCAGAGAGAAGTCTTTCTCAGCAGGGTCTCTTATTTCGGAGGACAATCTAGTTTGTCATCCCCAGGGGAGCTGCCTTGGTCTTCAACATTTATTTTGTTGGGGCGCCTCTTTTGCATTGCATAAGCATTTTTTGCATGGCATTCTCCCAAACGCGTAGCATTTCCACTTCGTGTGGAGCATTACGGCAAAATTCAAACATATGCATTTGAAGCATAAGCCAGGTTTGATATATTTTACCAGTTCCTTTCCCTAGCAGAGAGTAACATGATTCAAGGGATGTTGGTTAACATCACACCGCAACCAGTGGATTCGTCCTTATCGTTGGTCCTTCCTGTACTCCCCCCGCAGATTTGTCTGTTTAGATTTCTCTTTTCCCCGGCGGGGTCATCTTTGTAGAACATGTTGATTCCACATATTATTCTTTGAAAGTCTACCTTCGGCTTAGTCTTTCTTTAAAAGTCCACCTTCAGCTTGGTCTTTCTCTTTTCTTGAGTTCGCCTTCGGCCGTCCTTGCACCCGCTGTTATATTGTTATCCCCAGGAGAGTCTACCTTCGGCTTAGTCTTTCTTTGAAAGCCCACCTTCGGCTTGGTCTTTCTTTTTCGAGCCCACCTTCGGCATGGCCTCGTATCCTTTCTTTGAAAGTCCACCCTCGGCTTGGTATTTCTTTTTCGAGTCCACCTTCGGCATGGTCTCGTATCCTTTGTCTGAGAGTCTACCTTCGGCTTAGTCTTTCTTTGAATGCCCACCCTCGGCTTGGTCTTTCTTTTTTCGAGCCCACCTTCGGCATGGTCTCGTATCCTTTGTTTGAGAGTCTACCTTCGGCTTAGTCTTTCTTTGAAAGCCCACCTTCGGCTTGGTCTTTCTTTTTCGAGCCCACCTTCAGCATGGTCTCGTATCCTTTGTTTGAGAGTCTACCTTCGGCTTAGTCTTTCTTTGAAAGCCCACCTTCGGCTTGGTCTATCTTTTTCGAGCCTACCTTTGACATGGCCTCGTATCCATTGTTTGAGAGTCTACCTTCGGCTTAGTCTTTCTTTGAAAGCCCACCTTCGGCTTGGTCTTTCTTTTTCGAGCCCACCTTCGGCATGGTCTCGTATCCTTTGTTTGAGAGTCTACCTTCGGCTTAGTCTTTCTTTGAAAGCCCACCTTCGGCTTGGTATTTCTTTTTCGAGCCCACCTTCGACATAGTCTCGTATCCTTTGTTTGAGAGTCTACCTTCGACTTAGTCTTTCTTTGAAAGCCCACCCTCGGCTTGGTCTTTCTTTTTTGAGCCCACCTTCGGTATGGTCTCATATCCTTAGTCTAAGAGTCTACCTTCGGCTTAGTCTTTCTTTGAAAGCCCACCTTCGGCTTGGTCTTTCTTTTTCGAGCCCACCTTCGGCATGGCCTCGTATCCATTGTTTGAGAGTCTACCTTCGGCTTAGTCTTTCTTTGAAAGCCCACCCTCGGCTTGGTCTTTCTTTTTCGAACCCACCTTCGGCATGGCCTCGTATCCATTGTTTGAGAGTCTACCTTCGGCTTAGTCTTTCTTTGAAAGTCCACCCTCGGTTTGGTCTTTCTTTTTTGAGTCCGCCTTCGGCCGTTCTCGTAGCACCTTTATATCTTCCCAACAGGGCCCGCCTTCGGCCGGTCTCGTATTCGTGTTATTTCATCATCCCCACAGGTTGCAAATTTCCGGGTTCTTTTTGTATTCAATCACCTTCTACCTTGAATGTCTAAAAACCGTTGCTATCACCCTTTCAGGTCCAAGTTGATTGAATAGGGGCAGTTGTAGCACCCCAAAATTTGCCTTCTTACTTTTAGTTAACTGGCTTATGTTTCTTTACATGTCTTGCATTAGCATTTGTGCATGGCATTGGTTCTTAGCATGGGATCAAGGTAATTGGTCCATATTCTCAAGTCTCAAGCCTCAAGGTGTCTCATGGGGTCCATCTTATCTTCATCAGGTCAAGCATGGCAAAAGATTACAAGTGAATCTTTCCCTCTTAACCAGAGGGACCAATTAGGGTTTGTGAATCAAAAGGACTTCTTGGAGGGCTTTGTACGTTCAAGCATGGTGTCATGAGGTCTTTATGCTTGCATGTGTCCATAGATGAGGGTTTGGTTGATGGTTTTTGGTGAAGAATGTTCAGGGGATCAGTTGCTTGTGAACCAAGAAAAGTCAACTGTAAGGAAGAAAGTCAACTGTGGAATTTTGAGGTTCTTTTCATGGTTTTCAAGGTCTCATATCCTCATATGGTTTTCAAGGGTCAATTTTCATACCATTCATCAAGAATCAAGAGTTTGGGCAAAAGTTACTAAATTTGGAAAATGACCTATAATGAGAACTTTCCATTTTTGGTAGTTTTTCCACCAGATTCAACTTGATTTTCCATCATCAAAGAAGCTTCAAATGAATTTTCCTCCAACATGAAAGTTGAAGATCTTTCTCTCCCATTTCAAAAAAGTACTAGATTGTCTCCATATCATTTGTGAAACTCAAGTTATGATCAAAAGAAGGCAAGGTGTTTTTAAGGGTTTTCTCATGTACCAATTTTTACACCATTTGTATTTTGATTCAAAAAGAATTGTAATGGTTTCTATTGCTTCATGTCACATTGTACCATCAAAGTACAAGTCAAGAGGAGCATTTTTTACCTTTGTTTCATGCCAAACCGTGCCACATTCATGGTGTATTTATCAAGTGACCAATTTGCATAATGGATCAAATCTCATTATCCAAGCATGCACAAGGCCCAAGTTCATTTGAAAAGTGATCAGCAAGGGAAGTGTGTGTGATACATGGAGAAAAGCATGAATGTGCACGAGTAAATGGGTGGATTCATCACATCTTGCCAATTTGCAAAACCTTCCCAAAGTCACTAATCAAGGAATTAACAAGACCTTAATCATAATCAGGGGAATAACCAAGTGTATATAAGCTAACTCATATGCACCAAATTAGGTCATGCACTCACTTCTGCTCAGAATTCATTTTTCACTCCAAACTTTCTCTTCTTCGATTCTCTCTCTCTCTCTCTCCATAAGGTTTTCTTGAGTTTTCTTTTCATATTCTTGATCAGTGAAGTCCATAGAACAAGAATCAACCATTGGTTTGAGTTTAGAGTAAGGTTTTCAGCAAGTGCATTTCAAGTTGGTTCAAGTTCAAAGTCTTAGATCCAGCCTATTTCAAGCCTCTATTTGCATTTATTTTGCAAATAGAGCTAAAAAGAGGAAGATCTGCAGCTTTTGGAAGGAGTTCTTGGTGTAATTTGAGCTCTGCAACTTTCAGGTTAGTGTGATTTTCACCATTATAGAACTTGTTTTTATGGTATGCATAATGATCTATGATGTTCACTGATGATGCTGATCTATTTTGTTTTGGTTTTGGACGTGTAACATGTGTGTATTGTGAGTTTGAAGTTTTGGATCTAAACTTATTTTGTTCGATTTGCACTGTGTGTTCATTGTTTGATGATTTGAATTGCATATATGAGATCCTGGTGAAATTCTGATCAGTTTGATGTACTCATAAGCCACTTCTGGAAAATTTTTTGTTGGGACTCACCGGAGAAGGTGACCGGAGCTAGGGCTCCGGCACCTAGTTTATGTTCAGTCCGGCGGAGCTTTTAGAGGTGGAAGATGCAATCCCACCGTTCATTGGTTTGATCTGACGGTCCGTGCGTTGCCACGTTTTGTTAAATTCTGATTTTATTTTATTTATTGTGTGCTTGTTAATCCATGCTCACTACCATGTACCACAGATCTGGATCACTCTTTTTGATTAATTTTTGATTGTTTGATTTAATCTGGTGCGTTGTTTTGATCTATTGGTTGGAAAGGTGCCAATGCATTAAAATTTGCATGTGTCGTCCACGTGAGTTTTATTATGTCCAGGGTGTGCTTGGTGTGTGCGCGTGTACCATTATCATTGTGTGCCTCTTAATCTTGTATGTTGATCTGGACTACTTGTGTGAAGTGTTGACTTGATGTGGAGCGTGGATTTAATCCAATGGCTGACTGTTCTTCTTGGTTTTTTGTTTGTTTGCGCTTTGGTTTGGGTTGGGCCTCTGCTTGCTTTTCCCACCCCCACTCTGAGCCCTTTCTCTTTTCCAACGTGACTTTATTGCTGTTTGCACCCCCCTGGCTTTTATTTCCATTTTATTTCATTTTAAATTTTGCATAGTTTCATTTTTATTTTTTAAAAAATAGTTTTATGCATCCAAAAATTATAAAAAAAAATCATGAATCATCCTTAGGGTTTTATAAAAATTTTCCAAATTTTATTTTCCATTTTTATTTTATTTTGCGCATCTGAATTAATTGTTAGATCAATTTCTTTTGAATTTGTTTCAATTGTGCACACCCTGCCTTGTTGATTTTTGTTCTCATCATCTTTACATGATTTGCATTTCATTCTTTTTGCATTTGTTTGAGGACATGTTGAGGTTCCTAAAAATATTTTTCTCACATTTTTAAAATCATTTCATATTGCATTTTGGTCCTTCTCTTTTGCATATTGAATCATGTTTCTTATATGATCTTTACTCATTTGTTTGAGATACTTAAACTTTGGATTTTTGTGAGATCTTTTGACATGTGATTGACTTCTGACTTAGATCATTTGAGTTTTAATTTTACAATTTTTGAATGTCATTTGATATATGTTTGATTTTTTGTGCTTAAGTGACTTATGCATGACTATATCTTGACACCTCTTTGCACAAGTTGATTTGCCATGCCTAATTGATGGAGTTCCTTTGTGATTCTTTGCATGAGTTTTTGATATGATGTTTACCCCTGGTTGAGGTCCTTTGAGATTTAATTTTGCAATTTGTGGATCACGTTTGAATCATGTTTGAGTATTCTTAAGTGTTGGAACTTTGAGTTTCCATTTGTGGATTACTTTGGTGCATGTCTTGAAGGTGTTGCTTGATGTTTGGACTTGTATGACTTGAGTTTGATTTTGATATGATATTGATGCATGTGCTACTTCCCCTTGAGTTCCTTACTTGGTTTTCATTTCACTTGAGCATAGTTAAATGCATTTGGTTTGAATTGTATGATGAATATCATTACCATTTGCTTTGTAACTTCTTTGGATCATAATGCTTCATGATATGAATCACTTTTGCACATGAAAATTGTTGATGATAATATGAGCTTGGTTCTGACTTGTTTTCATCTTAATCTTGTTTTTCTCATTTCATTTTGATATGAAGCCCATGTGTGCTTAATTGTGCATTTCATACAAGTATGCTTGCATTCTTTCATGATTATCTTTGCATACTTACTTGAATTGTTTTGCATTGATCTTTGAGACATGTTTATTGATTTGAGTTGGACATTTATGATATGATGTGCTTGCTGCCACTTATTGTATCTCATCTCCTCCTTTTCTTTCTTTTTCTTCTCTTTCACTCTCTTCCTCCCATGAATCTCAAGACTTGTTTAAGTCTTGGATTCTCTCCCTTTAGAGCTACCTTGTCCAACTTAATTTTTGATTAAGCTTGGAGTAGGATTAGCATTAGATTTTAGGTAGTTGTCTCTCCTAAGCCTCACTAACCATAGGTCATCCATGCATGATAACATTAGGACTCTTAGTTTCCCTTTAGAGTTATCTTTGGGTCTTCTCTCTTCTCTTCTCAAAACTTCTTGAAAACACTTAATAAAGATAAAGTGTATTGCGCACGAGCCTTAAGCGTGGGGAATGTGAAATGAGGGGCTTCCTCTCATCTTTCTAGAGTGCTTAGCGGGCGTCCTGTCTTGGGACGATTCGTTAAGTATTCGTCCCTGTGCCCTAGACTTTGGTGCAATGCAAGTTATGAACTAACTTAAGAAAACACTTCTGTCTAAAAAACACAAAAATAAATTCAAATCTTTTTATCCTTCGGGATTGTTTGGTTCTAGACCATTTTCAGAAAAGGGCACGTTACCTTCCGTCTGAGTCGCAAACAGGCATCGACCCTAACTGCCGAACGCGAATCTAACGTCGCTCATAAATAACACTTACCCATCCGTGGTCGTACCCACGAACTACATTAGCTCTAATTCCTCTCTCTCATCCGACTGAGGATATGTAGGCACAAGTCAGCGATTGTCTTGGCGAACAACCTTCCCCCACAGTTCCCGTCCGAACTACATTGACTCTGACTTTCCCATTGTACTGAGGGAGTACGTAGGCCTGGGACATCGAATATGTCCTACCGAGTCCGTCTTAGTCACCCCATCCCCATTTTCTTTTGCAACCATAGATAGTAGGACAGCTCACCCTCCGTTAGACAACATGCGTGGATCCCATCGAGTACGATGGATGCGTGGGGTACTAACACATTCCCCTCGCATAACCGACTCCCGAACCCAGACTATGGTTGTGATGACCATGTATTTCCCCCTTTCTCTTCAGGTTTATGCAGTGTTTCCTTTCCCTCTCTCGGGATAAATACACATTGCTGGCGACTCTGTGTCTTCTGCGTCACTCTCGCGTTTGTACCGTTGGATGCGAATCTTTCGGGAGCGACAACTGTATTGTGGGGTGTTTCACTGTAAGTCTCTTTTCATATCCTTTTATATACTCGTCAAATATCAACTGTGTAATACTAGTATAGTTATTTTAGAGTTTTCCCCGGCAACTACGTCTAGAACTAGGTAAAGCCCTGTTGGTCACTCTTTGAATACAAACAAAACTAGATCCCCATAGGATTACCAGACACAATCTTCCCTTCTCTTGGGGTTAAACCATATGGAACAAAGAGAAAGGCAGCATTCCCGGTGAACCCTTTCTCAGACTGTCACTCTTAGAAATCGTCAAAGAAACTCTACTCCCCAGAGTTGATCTATTCTCCATGAATAGCATCTCTTGAGTTTCTTCCAAATTCTCGAACTTTCCTGGCTTGATCTATTCTCTGTTAATAGCATGTCTTGAATTTCTCTTGGTTTGGGGACCCACAGGCTTCCTAAAAGCATCCCCGCCTCCTCTTGGGCGTTGTACAAGGGCCATCTGGCTTCTTAGAAGTTCTCATGCCTTCTCTTGGGATTAATACGAAGACCCTGACAACCTCTTAAAGTTATAAGACAGAACTTAGTCATCCTTTGCTAGAGCAGTCTTTCCAGTGTCAAACCTCTGGCCACTTTAGGGTTGATACCCATCCCTTAACACCCGTGCCTCCTCTTGGGCATTGTACAAAAGATAAAACTCTAGACTTGGACAGTCTAAGACCCCTTGAGTCTCAAAGACATTCTCAAGTTCCTTATAAACATAGGAATAAACACCGATCACTCTAGATAGATCTTCAACAGAAACCTGGCCTCTCTCATGAGGGCTCTCCCACTTGGACCTGTCTCGGGATCTCAAGAATCCCCGGCAGAAAGATAGCCTTCTCTTAGGCTTTGTATAATGATCCTTTCATCAGGAAAGTCAGCCTCCTCTTGGGCTTTGTACAATGATCCTCCCTAACAGAGTTAACCTTTTCAGACTCTCTTGTTGAGTCAATACCCTTTTAGCCTCCATCTCAGGCTTCGTACGAGATACTACTATCACTCTCTTGTTGAGTATAAAAGACTCTCTTGTTAAGTCACTTCCTCTTTAGCCTCCATCTCGGGATTCGTACGAGATACTAAATCACTCTTTTATTGAGTATAAAAGAATCTCTTGTTGAGTCAAACCTCTTTAGCCTCCATCTCAGGCTTCGTACGAGATACTAAAACACTCTCTTGTTGAGTATAAAAGACTCTCTTATTGAGTCAAACCTTTTAGCCTCCATCTCAGGCTTCGTACGAGATATTAAGTCACTCTCTTGTTGAGTATAAAAGACTCTCTTGTTGAGTCAAACCTCGTTCAACCTCCATCTCGGGCTTCGTACGAGATACTAAATCACTCTCTTGTTGAGTATAAAAGACTATCTTGTTGAGTCAAACCTCGTTCAGCCTCCATCTCGGGCTTCGTACGAGATACTAAATCACTCTCTTGTTGAGTATAAAAGACTCTCTTGTTGAGTCAATCACCCCTTTTTAGCCTCTACCTCGGGCTTTGTACGAGCCATCAAATCACTCTCTTGTTGAGTATAAAAGACTCTCTTGTTGAGTCAAACCTTTTAGCTTCCGTCTTGGGCTTCGTACAAGACACATATAAAAACACTCTCTTGTTGAGTCAACCACTTGTTAGCACTCTCTTGTTGAATCAACCCCTTTAGCCTCTATCTCGGGCTTCGTACAAGACAAATAAAAAACACCCTCTTGTTGGGTCAATAGCCTCCTCTTAGGCTTTGTATAGAGAAATCCCCGGTTGAGTCAATCAACCTTTTAGAACCAATTTGTGCCTTGCTCACAGCATACAAACATCAACCACTCCTCTTTAGAGATGACAAGTTCTCTCTCAGTCAAACCTTTTAACTTCACATCTTGGGCTTTGAACAAGATACAAATCACCTTTAGCTTCATGTCTTGGGCTTTGAACAAGACACCAAAACAACCTTTTTCCTCCCATAGAATAGGAGGAACTACGATCGCTCTGATTTCCCTGTTTCGTCAAACGGGAATACGTAGGCATAAGATTGAAAAATCTTAGCGAGCACACTAATCAAAAAAACAAAATCCAGTATCTCCATCAATAAGCCCAAAAGCATCAAATCTAAACACATTACCTAAAACCTCGCAGATAGTCCAGATACTATGTTCTTAACAAAATAAACTGAAGTTCGGTCCCACATCCACATAGCAACTGTAAATCAACAATTTTGACTATTTAAACTCAGTATACAAGTAGGGTTAATTGGAGACATCTATTTCCCTTCCTTAATTAGCTTAACAGGATAAAAAATGAATCGAACTGTAGTACCCGTGCGATAGTGCTTTAAGACCCCAAAAATCGCGCTACAGAAAAAATGGCGCCCACTGTGGGGCCCAACTTATTTTGCTACAATTCTAGGTGGAAACCTTGAACGAGTCATTTTCACAGTGGCCGCCACAGATAAAATGGCGCCCACCGTGGGGCCCTATTCTCATTCTTACAATTTTCGGTGGAAACTTTAAGTTCATAACCTTAGGTAGAAAGTCCTGAGTTCACAAAGTATCACAGAAATGGCGACTCTGCTGGGGAGTCATTGTCTGTATAGGATCATAAGATTAGAGGTCTAGGATGATTAAGACAAATATATATACTACTTTTCCTAATTGATATCTGTGTTTATTTTTCTGCTAATGGGAATGTGTGTGATGCCGCATGTGGAAAGATTGAGTATACACCTCAGATAGGTGATGGCAATACAGGTAATCTTACTGGGAGTGAATTCCAGCTAAGAGTCCCCGGTCGACCATCAAACTCAGTGGAGACTCCCTTTGCAGATACATTGCCTATACGACTTCAGTTGTTGAAAGTAGTGTGGTCGACTGGGTTATCTGAGAAGCTGAGGTTTTTAGTAGACTGCAACCATTTTGTAGTGCGGAAGCTATCAGAAATAGTTGTCACGCGATACTACCCTCGTTTGAGATCACTCTAGGATACATTAGCTCGCTGGTGATCCGCTTGCTGTTGTCATCCCAAGAGGGATCAATGATCTTGAAGACAGGTACAAAAAATCACCAGTATAAACCTTTGGGGGGAGGGGAGGGGTAGAGCCTTGACTTCATGACACCGACCCTTTGACCCCATGTTTTTTCTATGTTTTTGTGTGCTGCATTCATACATTCATTTAAAAAACATTAAAAACAAAGAAAATTCTTCTCTTCTAGTCTCTCTTTTTCAAATTAAACTAAGACAATGTTTGCAAATATCAGAGAAAGAGATTGCATCATGGATTTCGGTAGAAGAAAGACTCATAAGTATACCTTCAAGGTTCCAAAATTAGAGGATTTAAGACGTTTGGCGAGGATGATCACCAACCCTGAGGCTTTCAGAGCTAATTATGGAGGACTGCTATCTCTGTTAAGGATCCATGTAATTGAGGGATTACTTGCTACGCTCATTCAGTTCTACGATCCGGTCTATCACTGTTTCACATTCCCGGATTATCAGCTAGCACCAGCACTTGAGGATTATTCTCACCTGACTGATTTACATATCACTGATCAAGCTCCCTTTTCTGGACTGGAAGAAATTCCAAAGGATCAGACCATTGCAAGAGCAATTTCTTTGAACGAGTCAGAAGTCAGGACTCACATGACCACTAAGGGTGGTATCCAAGGTTTACCAGCCCAGTTCTTGATAAAGAAAGCTCTGTACTTTGCCAGTATAGGGAATGTGGCCGATTTCGAGAGCATCTTTGTTTTGCTCACCTACGGGTTATTTTTGTTTCCCAACATCGATAACTTTGTAGATACCAATGCCATTAAGATATGTCTGATTGGAAATCCCATACCTACCTTACTCGCAGATGCGTATCATTCTGTACACTTAAGGAATTTGTACAGTGGAGGAATGATCACATGCTGTGTACCCCTGTTATACAAATGGTTCATTTCCCATTTGCCCAAGTCTGCCGCATTTTGGGATCAAAAGAATACTTTACGTTGGTCGGAGAGAATCATGGCTTTTACCAACTCTGACATCGATTGGTACAATCAAATCTATGACGGGATCAGAATCATTGATCATTGTGGAAATTTCCTGAATGTACCCCTTATAGGAACTAAGGGAGGAATCAACTATTATCCGATTCTCGTTCATCGTCAATTCGGATACCCAATGAGGCATGTCCCGCGGAATGCTCATCTGGAAGGTCATTTCTTCAAGGAAGGAGAAAACGACAGGGCACTAAAGACAGAAATAGTGCATGCTTGGAAACATGTTCACAAGAAAGGAAGAGCGTCTCTAGGAAAACCGGGTTGTGTCTCGGTGGAGCCTTATCTCCACTGGGTACAAACTAGAGCTCTCAAGCTGAGGATGCCTTACCCTCGTCAGGAAGTTCTTCCATTAAGGGACTCTGCCCTATATTTTATGTCTGATACGGAAAAACTTCAGGTTACTCTCACCAAAGTTCAACAAGAGAAGAGGTCTTGGAGGAACAAGTACCGCATTCTCAATGTGGAGTGTAAGAAAATACAGCAGCTTTTGAAAGATAAAGATGCTCTGATTGAGATTTTAGAGTAACATGCTGTAGAAAATCAGGATGATCAAAGGAATTTGCTCGCTCCTTTCACTTGGCAAAGGAATGACAACCCGACAACGGCTCAAGAGCCCCTATCAAAGAAAAGGAAAGCACCAGAACCAGCACCTGAGCACTCCTCAGAAAGGACTCAGGATCCATTGGTTTAGAAATTTCCTTTTATAACACTTTGTAATCTACTGTATTTCCATTTCTGCAATCTTTCAAATTCAATAAAAAGGGGTTTCCCCACTGTGTGATATTCGCAATCAAAATTGTCGAAGTTTCTTTTGATTAACATAATTAATATAATCATTGCATATCATTCATCATTCTCGCAAAACGCATTCTTCTTCCCTACGAATCTCACATTTATGTCTCGATTCTAGAGTCAAAGTGTCTCATTCATACAATACTCAGGCCAATCGTCAGAAAAAGATAGATGATCTCGAGGAAGAAAACAGAGGGTTGAGAGAAGAGATCGACACTCTGAAAGAAGATCTGAGAAGGCTTCATAGTGACATGCAAGCTCTGGCAGTAGCTTAGATGCAGCAACAACGGACTTTGATTTCAGAGATCACATCTACGCCCATAGTGGAAAAGTTTGATCCCAGGTATAAAATGTCGAAAGATCATCCCTGGGGCATGCCACTCAACTATATCCCGAAAGGATATATTCCGTCGATCATGGAAGATCTGGAAACTGCAACAGGAACCGCTGGGCCTGAAGGTTACAAACTTTGGGAAAGCGAATATGCCAGGGGCATGACAGCAACTCCTGAAGGTTACAAACTTCAGGAGGCACCTAGAGTCTCTGCCGTAATGACTGTACCACCACCTGTGGTACACACTGTCCCAGAAGGACAGGTTTCCCAGATACCGTCTGGTGGAAATGAAAGTATGTTCGACAGAATAAATGAGTTCTAGGAACAGTTCCTGGAGATGCAGAAAGAACTACAAGCCATTCGCGGTCAGGATCTATTTGGAAAGGACGCCGCAGACCTTTGTTTGGTCCCCAATGTGAAAATTCCACTCAAATTCAAAGTGCCCGAATTTGAGAAATACAAGGGTAACTCTTGCCCTCAAAGCCATTTGGGGATGTATACGCGGAGGATGTCAACTCAGACAGAGAACCAACAGCTACTGATCCTTTACTTCCAGGATAGTTTAACTGGTGCCACACTTAAATGGTACATGGGTTTAAACCGCACTAAGATTGCTACTTTCAGAGATCTTGGTGCTTCCTTCGTTCAGCAGTATAAGTATAATCTGGACATGGTACCAGACCGAGATCAACTCAGAGCCATGTCGCAGAAGGACAAAGAAACCTTTAAGAAGTACGCTCAGAGATGGCATGAAATTGCCGCTCAGATTTGTCTACCTCTTGAGGAAAAAGAGATGACAAAGATCTTCTTGAAAACCTTAAGCACATTTTACTACGACCGAATGGTCGCCAGTGCACCCAGTGACTTCACCGAGATGGTAGGCATGGGATTTCGTCTTGAGGAAGCTGTCCGAGAGGGACGTTTAGTTAAAGACGCTGGATCATCAAGTAGTACAAAACGATACGGTAGTGCTCTCTCTAAGAAAAAGGAGCAAGATATTGGGAATATCTCTCTCAGAAAGTAAAGGCGACGTTACCAACCAGTAGCAGCTGTAACTCCTACTATTAACTCTGCGCCTATTCCAACGTATCAACCTCAGGTTGCTCATAGCCAACCGAATCAACAACAATATCAGCAAAGGACACAACAGCCTCTTTAGCAGGCTCGTCCTCAGTACAACAACAACCGTACAATGCGACCACCAGGGTTCGACCCTATACCCATGTTGTACGCAGAGCTGTTTCCGCTCTTACTGGCCAAGGGGCATGTCCAAACCAGGACTCCTCTTACAGTTCCGAAAAATCTGCCTTTTTGGTTCAAAGCGGATCATACATGTCCTTACCATCAAGGAGGATCAGGGCATAACATAGAAAACTGTCTCACTTTCAAATCCGATGTACAAAAGCTTGTTAGGAACGGGGTCTTATCTTTCAAAGATATGAATCCCAATGTTCTCACGAACCCGTTGCCTCAACACGAGAAAGTTGCAGTCAATTTGATAGAAGGAGAGTCTGACGACAGCTATCAAATTCATGATGTACTCTTATTGAGGACCATTCTGGTCAAGATGCATCGCAGACAGAGCGGGTATGGCCATATACCACATCATAATTATCACCAGTGTGATATCTGCTCTAAAAACAATCAAGGATGTTCTGTAGTGCAGTCAGCTCTACAGGAATAATTGAATCTTGGGTGGATCCAAGAGCATCGAATTCGTGGGGTTAACATGACTTATACAAATTCCAACATCATTCAGAACCACGACATCTGTGCGATGAATGTCAACTTAGTGACAATGCACTCAAGGCAAAGCCAGCATCATAATTTGCCGTGGCACGATTACAATTCCTGTCTGATTTGCTCGGTAAACAAACAGGGATGCTCTTTTGTACAAGAGGCCCTCCAGCGTCAGATGGATCTTGGGTGGATCCAGGACTACCATGATAGAAATCCCTATCAGGTGAATATGATTCAAATCTTCGATATTCGCTTGATGAAAACCAGCTTGGTGGAGTTACACGTTAATCAAGTCCAGCTCGGTTTTCTGACTTCGCATAATTATCAGAACTGCAAAGGATGTTATGAGAGTGACCAGGGATGTGCTCTCGTTCAAAGAAATTTGTAACACTTGTTAAATCATTGGTGGTTTCCAATCTATCTAGACGAAGACATGCAACAAGTCAGTATGATCAATGGGAACCTTACTAGGCATCAGAGTCAGGATGCTCGATCAATGGATACCGATCTAGTGAGGTTACACTACATTCAGAGCCGACGTGGCCAGGTGCCACCACATAATTATGAACGCTGTAGAGTCTGTTCGGAAAATAACCAAGGATGTTATCTCGTGCGAGCAGCCCTTCAGGGTCAGTTGGACCATAAAGAGATTCAACCATATTCAGTTTCGGCCAGACTTCTTCGCTGATCAAATCAAAGATGTGGTTGTAATCTCTGATCGCGAAAGAACCAAGGATGTGTGTGCCATCATCACTCTACTAGACGAATCGAAGGTTCTTAACCAGGAACTGGTTGAAGTTGCTTACAACAGTCAGAGAAATCAGAAGGCTCCTGTAGTTATCTATCTACCGGGACCAGTACCGTACAAGTCCGATAAGGCGATCCCTTACAAATACGGTGCAACAATAGTTGAAAATGGAAAGGAAATTCCCTTACCATCCGTCGTGAATATTGTAGACATCAGTCGAGTAACACGGAGCGGTCAAATCTTCAACCGAGGAGTTGGAGAACCTAGAAAAGAAAAGAAACCTCAAACAAAAGTTCCTAATCAACCAGTCGGTCAGTCCAATGATCCCGACCTTTCAAAGAACAATGATGAGATACTGAAACTCATCCAAAGGAGCGAATATAACATTGTTGATCAACTGTTGCAAACTCCTTCAAAAATCTCCGTGTTATCTCTTTTACTCAGTTCTGAAGCTCATAGAGAAGCTATGCATAAAGTCTAAGAGCAAACCTTTGTGGAACAGGATGTAACAATAAGGCAGTTCGATGGCATCGTTTCTAACATCACTTCCTGCAATAACTTGGGATTTAGTAACGAGGAATTACCAGAGGAAGGAAAAAGCCACAACTTGGCTCTCAATATTATAGTCAACTGCCAGGACGATGCTTTAGCCAGCATACTGGTAGACACCGGATCAGCCATCAACGTTATGCCGAAGTCCACTTTAATGCGACTATTATTCAAAGGATCCCCGATGAGGGGCAGTGAGGTCATCGTCAAAGCATTTGACGGATCTCGGAAAGCAGTTATCGGCAAAGTCGACCTTCCCATAACTATCGGTCCTCACACTTTCCTAATCACTTTCCAGGTCATGGATGTCTGGGCAGTGTACAACTGCTTATTAGGAAGACCTTGGATACACCAGGCTGGGGCAGTCACTTCGACACTGTACCAGAAATTGAAGTTCGTCAAGAACGACCAACTAGTTACAGTCTGCGGAGAGCAAGCCTTGCTCGTGAGTAACTTATCATCGTCTACCTGTGTAGATCCAGAGGAGGTTGTTGGAACCCAGTTCCAAGCACTGTCGGTGAGCAGTGAGAATCAGTCAGAGAAAGGAACTTTGATTTCCTCATACAGAGATGCTCTCAAAGTAATCAAAAGTAACAATGCAAAAGGGTGGGGACAACTTGTCATTCCTACTGATAACAAAACAAAGAAGGGTCTTGGTTTTTCTTCAACTGGTACCCAGACTGCTATTAACGATGAAAGTATTCATCCCATTTAGGATTTCTTCCACAGTGGAGGTTTCCTTCACCCGGTGCCTCAGGAAGTGCACACCATCAACAAAGGAGATTCCTCTGATACAGAGGAGGAATGGAAGTCCTATCTTAACGAGGGCGGTTATATGTCTCAGGAAGAGGTGCCTACGCCATTTTGCTATCCCGCACAGAGTCCGAGATTTATACCCAGGTCAGATGTCAGAACGATATATGGAGATTGTGATCCGGAAGGATGTCGTGCTCCTCCAAACTCATTAGAGGAGGACACTCTGGTGAAAGACAACTTTGACCATGACTATTATGGCCCAATGGATGGCCTGCCTATCTAGCAGCCGTATTCAGGAGACTTGTGGCAAGAAAATCAGCCAAACGATGCTTATCAGCTGAGCATCATAGAAAAGAATACCTTTGTCCCCACCATGTCATGGGATCAACACTCAGGGCATTTTGAACCTATCCAGCACGACGATGAATTTGCAAAGCTTGCAGGACTAGAATTCATCAATTATGCTTTTCCCGAGGTCAACATCATCGAAAGGGATGACTCCTCCAGTTCCACAGTGTGGGACACCTTAGGACAACCAAGTGGCAGGTTCGACTACATGGTCAAGTACACTGCTCCTGAAAGCTCTCGTATCAGGCTCAAAGACATCCAGCCAGCTGGATGGGGAGATTTACCCGAGAGCACAAATAATATGCAAGATGCAATAGAAGAGTTCGTCTACGACAACTCTTCCTGGGAAACAGATTCCAACGATCCTGCTCCACCAGAAATCAGTGTTATTTCTGAAGACAAATCAAGGAAGGTGCCAGACTTTGTGATTCACCGAGGAGTTCGCCTCCAGTGTGTTGTTGTTGATGTCCTGAAGATCGTCCATAAGTCAAAGTAATTACCGTCTTTACCTTAATCTTTCACCCTGCCCAGGTGAAACAGATGTTTTGATAGGGCTCACTTTCTGTAAATTACCCTCTTCGCTTTTCCCAAAGCGTCTGAGTTTTCTTTTATAGGGCTGTAGTTTCAAGAATCGACAAGATCATAAATAAAATAACGTCGTTTTATAATTTCTGCATTTTATTGCTGTTTTCTTTTTCGTTTTTTTTTAAGAAAATGGTAATCCTAAAAAACAATTCAATCATAAAAACAAGCAGTTATCAAAAAATACACTTCACACACTCTTGCATTCTCTCTATCTCTTCTAAAAACAATCATCACATCATGCAGATTGCTTGTTTTAAACCCCATTGAAACATACGATCCAATGCCTTCTCCCAACTTTGAGTTCCCGGTATTTGGGGCTAAAGAAGAAGTTGACGACGAAATTCCAGAAGAGATCTTCCGATTACTCAGACAGGAGGAAAGGTATATTGAAACTCATAAAGAGCCGTTGGAAACGGTCAACTTGGGTTCAGAAGAAGAGAGAAAATAAGTCAAGATTGGGGCATTGCTCAGTCCAAATGTTAAAGAAGATTTGATAAGGCTTCTCAAATAGTTTCCCGATGTGTTCGCTTGGTCCTATCAAGATATGCCAGGGTTGGATACCAGCATCATGGAACATCATCTACCGTTAAGATGGGAATATCCGCCAGTAAAACAAAGGTTGAGACGGACTCACCCAGACATGGCCATCAAAATCAAAGAGGAAGTACAGAAACAGATTGACGCGGGTTTCCTCGCCACGTCAGAATATCCTCAATGGTTAGCCAACATCGTACCAGTTCCAAAAAAGGACGGAAAGGTCAGAATGTGTGTGGACAACAGAGATCTAAATAAGGCCAGTCCCAAGGATGACTTTCCCTTACCGTACATTAATATGCTAGTAGACAATACAACGAAGTTCAAAGTTTTCTCCTTCATGGATGGATTCTCGGGCTATAATCAGATAAAAATGGTGCCGAAAGACATGGAGAAAACTTTGTTCATTACCCCATGGGGTACCTTTTGTTACAAGGTAATGATGTTCGGTTTGAAGAACGTCAGGGCAACCTATCAAAGGGCCATGACTACTCTGTTTCATGACATGATACACAAGGAAATCGAGGTATATGTCGATGATATGATTGCCAAATCCAAAACGAAAGAGGAGCATGTGACCCATCTGTCAAAACTATTCGAGCGTCGGAGAAAGTACAAACTCCGCTTGAATCCCAACAAATGCACCTTCGGTGTCCGTTTAGGGAAACTTTTAGGGTTCATCGTTAGCCAGATAGGAATTAAGGTTGATCCTGACAAGGTCAAGGCCATTCAAGAAATGCCTTCTCCGAAAACTGAAAAACAAGTCAAAGGGTTCTTGGGACGTTTGAACTACATCTCCAGATTTATATTCCTCATGACCGCGACCTGCGCTCCGATTTTCAAATTACTTAAAAAGAACCAGGACTGCGTATGGACAGAAGATTGCCAAACCGGCTTCGACAGTATTAAGGAATACCTATTGAACCCACCGATTCTCTCTCCTCCAGTGGAAGGAAGACCACTGATCATCTACTTAACAGTCTTGGAAGACTCCATGGGCTATGTACTTGGCCAACAAGACGAAACCAAATGGAAAAAGTCTGCCATCTACTATTTAAGCAAGAAATTCACCGACTGCGAGACTCGGTACACTATGCTTGAGAAAACTTGCTGCGCTTTGGCTTGGGCAGCCAAACGTCTTCACCAGTACATGATTCGTCACACTACTTGGTTAATTTCCGAAATGGATCCAATCAAGTATGTCTTTGAAAAGCCTGCTCTCACGGGAAGGATAGTCCGCTGGCAGATGTTGTTATTAGAATACGACATAAAGAACCACGCTCAGAAAGTCGTTAAGGGAAGTATTTTAGCCGATCATTTGGGTCATCAACCGATTGATGATCAGGAATCAATCAGATTTGACTTCCCAGACGAAGATGTCATGTATTTAAAAATGAAAGATTGCGATGAACCGCTACCCAGTGAAGGGCCAGAACCAGGTTCCCAATGGGGACTAATCTTTGACGGAGTTGTAAATCATTACGGAAACGGAATTGGGGCAATCATCATAACACCTCAGGGTACCCACATTCCTTTCACTGCCAGACTGACATTCAAGTGTACAAATAACGAGACCGAATACAAAGCATGTATCATGGGTCTCGAAGAAGCGATTGATTTAAGGATCAAAATCTTGGATGTATATGGCAACTCAGCCGTGGTTATCAATCAGATCAAAGGGGATTGGAACACATACCAATCAGGACTGATTCCTTACAAAGATTATGCAAGAAAGTTGTTACCCTTCTTCAACATAATCGACTTTCATCACATTCCTCGTGATGAGAATCACATGGCTGATGCATTAGCCACTCCTTCTTCCATGATTAGTGTAGGTCAATGGACCGACCTACCTAAGATCGACATAATGCCCCTTGAACGGCCTGCTTACATCTTCACGATTGAAGCAGTCATAGACGACAAACCTTGGTATCACGATATCAAATGCTTCCTTCAGAAATAGGAGTACCCACCTGGGGCACTAAGGAAGGACAGGAAAACCCTCAGAAGGCTAGCAGGAAGCTTCGTCCTGAGCGGTGACACACTCTATAAGATAAATTTTGACATGGTCTTGCTCCGATGCGTAGATAGACCAGAAGCAAACATGCTGATAAAAGAAATTCACGAAGGATCCTTTGGCACTCATGCTAATGGACACACAATGGCGAGAAAAATTCTAAGAGCAGGGTACTACTGGTTGACCATGGAATCCGACTGCTACAAGTACATGAGGATGTGTCACAAGTGTCAGATATATGCTGACAAAATCCATGTACCGCCAACGCATCTTAAAGTTCTTTCTTCCCCGTGGCCTTTTCCATATAGGGAATCGACATGATTGGCTTTATTGAACCCAAAGCTTCAAACGGACATCGGTTCATCCTGGTAGCCATTGATTACTTCACCAAGTGGGTCGAAGCAGTGTCATACGCCAATGTAACCCGACAAGTGGTAGTCTGATTTATCAAAAACAATCTCATATGTCGTTATGGTGTTCAAAGTCAGATCATTACGGATAATGGATCAAACTTGAACAATAAGATGATGAAAGAGTTGTGTGCTGAGTTCAAGATCGAACACCATAACGCATCTCCCTACCGACCCAAGATGAACGGAGCGGTAGAAGCGGCTAACAAGAACATCAAGAAGATCGTTCAAAAGATGGTTATAACCAACAAAGACTGGTGTAGCGCGGTTTTTGTGGTTTTGAATCACTATCGCTTTGGTACTACAGTTTGATTCATTTTTTATCCTATTGAACCTAATGAAGGAAGGGAAATAGATGTCTCCAACTAACCCTGCTTGCAAACTGAGGTTAAATAGTCAAAATTGTTGGTTTACAGATGCGGCTTTAGTTCGTGGGTCTCTCTATGCTTATTTTGTTCAGAACAAAATACCGGGGCTTTTCATGGGGAATTTGTTGGGATACTGCGCTAGATTGGCTAGAGGTAGGGGACTTTCAGATTTTTTGATTAGTGTGCTCGCTAAGATTCTTTGCCAATCTTATGCCTACGTATTCCCGGGATAGGGAAATCAGAGCGATCATAGTTCCTCCTATTCTATGGGAGGAAAGGGTGTTTTGGTGTCTTGTTCAAAGCCCAAGACATGAAACTAAAGGTGGTTTGTATCTTGTTCAAAGCCCAAGATGTGAAGCTGAAGGATCCATTTGTATCTTGTTCGAAGCCCAAGATGTGAAGCTAAAACGGTGTTGACTTTAGAGAGAATTTGTCATCTTTAAAGGGGAATATTTGGTCTGTTTGGCACGACTGTTGGGTGACCGATTATAAAGGAGAATTACTTTAACTGGGATACGCGAATCCAGCAATGCCATAATTTTCTTTATAGGGGATTTTCAACCTGAAGGAGAAGACTTTAACTCAGTTTAGAGCAACGCCATCTTTCCTTAGGAATTTCTCATGCTAAAAGAGGGACAGTGGCATGGATGTAAATAATCTAGAGGCTTGCCGCTTACAGCAATTAGACGAGGGAAAAGGAGTTGTTGATGTTTGTATGCTAAGACCAAAGCATGATTTGATGCTAAAAGGTTGATTGAATCAAACGGGGATTTCTTTATACAAAGCCTAAGAGGAGGCTATTGACCCAACAAGTGGATGCTTTTGTGTCTTGTACGAAGCCCGAGATAGAGGCTAAAAGGGTTGACTCAACAAGAGAGTGTTTTTATATGTGTCTTGTACGACGCCCAAGACGGAGGCTAAACGAGTTTAACTCAACAAGAGAGTCTTTTATACTCACCAAGAGAGTGATTTGTATCTCGTACGAAGCCCGAGATAGAGGCTAAAGGAGGATCGACTCAACAAGAGAGTCTTTTTATACTCAACAAGAGAGTGTTTTTGTATCTCGTACAAAGCCCGAGATGAAGGCTAAAAGAGGATTGACTCAACAAGAGAGTCTTTTATACTCACCAAGAGAGTGAATTTGTATTTCGTACGAAGCCCGAGATGGAGGCTGCAAAGGTTAACTCTGCTAGGGAGAATCATTGTACAAAGCCCAAGAGAAGGCTAGGGTTACTGTTTCAGTTGAGTGACAGGTCCAGTATGTTGGTTAAAAGAGAAAATCAGTTCTTATATGGGTAATGTTGTACTCATGGATTTGATCTGAGGACCGGGATTATTTCCTGTTCTTTAAGGAAACGGAGAATCCGAAGGGTATTGAGACTGCCCAAGTCTACGGGTGTTTTTTCCTATTTTTGAAAGGAACTTGAGAATGTCTTCGAGGCTAAAGGAGATTAGACTGTCCAAGTCTAGAGTTTTATCTTTTGTACTATGCTTAAGAGAGATCAAGAGACAGTACGTTCGCGGTAGAAATATCTAGACTCTTTGAAAGAGTGATCTATTAAGATGACTAATTTCTGTTCCTATACCTTTAAGAGGTCGTCGGGACAATTTGTACGAAGCCCAAGAGAAGGCGAGAAAAACTTTTAAGAAGCCGAAGGGACAATTTGTACGAAGCCCAAGAGGAGGCTATCTTCCTGGAGGAAGAATCATTATACGAAGCCTAAGAGGAGGCTGTGAAAACTTCTAAGAAGCCGACGGGTCCTTGTACAACACCCAAGAGGAGGCGGGGATGCTTTTAGGAAGCCTGTGGGTCCTTGTACTAAGCCCAAGAGGAGGCTGATGAATAGTTCCAGAAGGGGTTTCACTTGGAACATTGGCCTTCTGTATATGAATTGTTCAAGGGGGAGATTTCTTAGATCTAGTTATCTAAAATTGTTGTAAAAGAAAATTCTCATGGTTTAAGTTATGTTTGAAATATCCGGGAGAACGTCAGATGTAAGGAGACGAGGTTTTGTCTAGTTCTAGACATAGTTACCGGGGAAACTCTAAATATCTATACTAGTATTACACAGTCAATATGAGTTTATGAAAGAAGACTTACAGTGAAACAGCCCCACAATACAGTTATATACATATGAAAGCGGTAAATTAAAGTGGGTAAACACTTACTCGGTTGTAGAGCTTCCATGTTGTTTGGTTAGTTGTTCAACAAAGAAATTGAAAATAACAGTATGTTACAAAATCAAAGGAGAAAGTGCTTTTGAAAGGAAAATTGGGGCTTACAGCTCAAGGAGAGGCCCAGGGTTTAATCAGTGATCGCACTGTCGTTTTGTACAGGGACTTATACAAGTGACTAAGGCCCAAGAAAGATTTTCTGTACAAGTGGATGGGTCTTACACTCTCTCTAGAGGCCCAAAATGATTGAAAGTGAACAAATATGGGTCTTATAGCTCAAGGAGAAGCCCAATGGTTTATTTTGAAAAGGGCGACGATCGCGCCGAGGTTTTGAAAACACCGTGGGTATTATATAATGACTGAGGCCCAAAAGTTTTTGGTTTCAAAAGGGGATTGGGTTTTACACTCTATTAGAGGCCCAAAATGATTTTGAATGGGTCTTATAGCTCGAGGAGAGGCCCAGATGGTTTGTTTTAAACGGGCGATGATCGCGCCAAACTTTTGAAATACAAAGGGACTTATACAACATTTGAGGCCCAAAATAGGTTTGTATTTACAAAGGATTGGGTCTTACACTCTATTAGAGGCCCAAAATGTTTTTAAAAGGTTTGATGAGGGTTGAATTAATCAAAACCCTAATTTGTTTCCCAAAATGTATTTTAATTGAATAAAAAATTCAATTAAAATTATCAAAATTGTTTAACATGTGGAAAACAAATTGTGATCTTGGATTAATGTTTCAAAAATCATGTTTTGACCTACAAAATGATTAGAAATCATTAAAATTTGCAAAATCAAGAAGGAAAAAATATTTTAAATGTCAAAAACAATAAAAATATAGATTCTTGGCAAAAATATCAATTATATGAAATAAATAATATTTTTGGGATTTTTTGGTAAAATAAAATATTTTAACATTTTTGTGAATTATTAAAAAAAGAATCAACTCAAAATCATTAAAACTCAGAGAGAAATTAATTTTTGAATCAATTAAATAAAATCACAAAATTCAAATATTCAAATATTTGAAAAAGGGCGCCAAGAACATGGCAAGAACACGCGCCCTTCCTCTGTTTCTGCAGATTTACGTTTTCTATCCAATCTCACTGAATACTTAATTATATCATGCAATCTACATATCAATCTACTCGTTTCAACCTCACGATCATGTCTATGGTCTTTAATTTCATTTATTTTAAGCATGGAATAAGAAATCAAAGAGAAACCTCAAGAACCCTAAATTCTGCATGAAGGTTCAGAAATTCCATACACGATTCATACAAAGCAATTGACTGAGGGTAAACACTCTATGCATGATTATGAACATATGGCCAAATTATTGTGCATCAAAAAATGCATGGATCATAGAGTTAGAAGATCTCATGCTTACCTCTTGCAGCTGGTGATCGTGTTTTGGGTTAGAGGTGTTACAACTAGGTTCCAATGATCTGGATAGCTTCCTTAGGTGCCATGGAGTGTGTCTGGATGCTTGGAATGGATTGAAATGATATGGAACTTGAGATGGCACCCCAACTGCAAATTTGTCAAGGGCTTGAGCAATTGGCTAGTGATTTTTTGATTTTGGTGTTCCATATGTTATGTGAGTGTTTGGATCACTTCTATATGATGTTTATGAGGTGTGTGTGTGTGATTGGTTTGGTTGGAATTGCTCTCAAACTCAAAACCCGATGGTGACTTGCTTTGGAAGGCAAATTTGGAAGTGAGAAGGTGATTTTGAGGAAAGCATCTGTTTGATGGCTTTGGTATACTCAAACTGAGCATAAATGAGCTCTATTTATAGTAGATCAAGTTTGTTTTGGGATCAATAGTGAATGGCAACTGCACCAGAGGTTTGGCCAACGTTGATCAATAGGAATCCAAGTCTCCTCTAGACATTGACTAGAGGTTAGAGCACAGAGTTGTGGTTCCCTAGTTGTTGGATCATTCTTGACTGAATTCAGTTGCAAATGTGTCAGTCAATGCAACCTTGGTGCATCCATTAAATGCTCCAATCCAAAATTGGAGTCTTGTCCCTCTTTTAGGGATTTCTAGGTTTGACATGCTACTTCTTGTTCCAAAGACTTTGGAGGCTTGGATCAGTGTTTGTTCCCTTTAGATTTGATCCTCAGATGTGTCCAAAGTGATGACAAGGCTTGGAATTATCTGATTTTTCCAAATCGAGCAAAAGTGCAAAATTCTGCCTAGCCTTGGCAGTTTTCAGCAAGGCATATTGCCATTATCATATCTCATGGCTCAAGTGGAATTTGATGGAGTTCTTGGCCATTTTGGAAAGCCCTCATATGATACAATAACTATTTGATCATAATTGGTTTTGATACTTTTTGGATCCAAGTGAAAAATTCCCCTACATTTGGAGAAAAGTGAAGGCAGGTTCTGACTTAGTGAAAATTTCACTAAGTGTTGGAAAAAAGTGACATTTTCACTTTTCTTGATTTTGATCATTCCATAACTTGAAATTCATGGGGAATTGGAATGAGTGGTAGTTTAAGCTTTTTTAGAGGGTAATGAGAGCTACAAATCCAGCTTTGGATGGGGAAAAATGGCTTTGTGGTTTAGGAGTTATGATCCTCCAAAGTTGGTACCCTAGCCACTTTGTTCCATAACTTAGAAAATTTTCTAAGTTTTTTATGGTTACCCCTTTTATAAGTTATCCCACTTTTTTTTTATTTTTCTTGATGAATGATGATTCCAATCATACATTAACATCATTTTGGGGTCAAAGAACCATAATTGTGAAAAATCTCAAAAAGTCAAAGTTTGACTTTTGTGCATAGTTGACTTTTTGTTAGATGAATTCCACACTGTACGATCCTCTATGAAATCAAGTCCTTGACCTAAATCAAACTTGATGGATTGATTTCATAGGTGTTATAGGGTGTAATGAATCATGTCTTAGGGTTTGGGAGCATGTCCTGGTCAAAATTCAAAGATACAATTGACTTTTTCCACAAAACCCTAACTGTGGTTCTGATGAAATTGAAACTTGTTGCTCAAGCTTCTTGGATCAATCCATTGTTGAAAATGGATCAATGTGATGTATTTGAGACCCTCAAATCCCCTCTTGAGGTCTTGGCTCATGTTTTGTCCCAAAAGTCAACTTAGGGGTGAATTAGGTCAAGAAACCCTAATTCCTGATTTTTTGATGAATGCATCCCCTGAAGCTAAATTGACTTGATGATTGGGTTCATGATATCCCTTGGAGCATCATAGGTTATGCTTTGAAGCATTGGCTCATGCCCAGAGGAAAAATTCCATCTGGAGGCCTTGGTCGACCAAACCCTAATTTGGTGACACTGGCGATCTTAAGGCTTGATCCACCTAGAAGGGAGAAGCCTTATGCTTAATCCTTGAAGTGGGAGTCCTCTTGATCCTTTTTGGATGTTTGAGAGGCTAGAAAAGTTGAAGATCATGTCATTTCTTGATTGATCCTTTGTCTAAGAGCTCTGAGAGGGCTTGAAACCCTAAGTCTGATTGTAGTGGATGCTCACCCATCTTTGGGGAGACTAATGGTTCATCCATATTGTGATGATGATTTGCACAATGCAGGGAAATATTAGTGGTCAAAATTTGGGGTATGACAGATGCCCCTATTTAATCTTCTTGGACCCGAAGGTGTGAATGGCGAAGGTATTCGGGCATTCGTGGTGTAAGAGGATTAAATATCGGAATACCTGAAATTTTGATGGTGGTTAAGAATGGTAGTTCATGCATCCTTCTTCTTTTGCTAAGAAACAATGCTTAGAAAAGGTAAAAACTTCCCCTCGATCCTGGTCTTCAGCCAAGGAACTGGTCTCAGTTTCTGAAATAAACTTCCCCTCGATCCTGGTTTCCTACCCAGGAACTGGTCTTAGTTTCTGTTGTAAACTTCCCCTCGATCCTAGTTTCCTACCAAGGAACTGGTCTTAGTTTCTTTTGTAAACTTCCCCTCGATCCTGGTTTCCTACCAAGGAACTGGTCTTAGTTTCTTTTTCCAATAAACTTCTTGACAAGGGACGCTATTTGTAGCGGTGTTTCCTCAAACTTCTCGCCGAATTTTCATGGGGAGATGCCATGTGATGGAAAAAGTTTTGAGGTCAGACTTGATGAGGGACCCATCCGTCTGAATTGTAGAGGTGTACAAACTTCTCTGTTGGAGATGCCATTTGTCGACCCTACTGAGGAAAACGGGTCTCTTGAGAGACTGCTTTCGTTTGGGGACGTTACATCATACTTTTCCTCGAGGTCTTCTTGGGGAAATGCCATATGATGTACCCCAATTTTGAGGTGCTGATGACCTTTTTGTCAGCGGATCTTTCGGAGAAAAACTGTTGTACTGTTGAATCCCTGATTAAGAGGCTTTCTCTGGGGATTTTCCTTAATTCGGGAAAGCGAAGATATCATCTTCAATACCGAAGAATGATGTTTTTCGGAAGCTCTCTGGCTCTTCAGAGGTTCAAGTTATCAAAGTGGTCAAAGAACCACCTTCAATCTAGAAATAAATGGGAGGAGAGATCGCTTAGATGATTCATTTCCTGACGAGGAAGAACTGACGACACGATTGAGAGGACTCTTATCACTAGGGAACAAGACCGACTAGAGTGATAGTGATGCAATATAAATATGAATGTAAATCAATAATGCATGATGTATATATGTGTATGCCGACAAACCTGACGCGACATACAGACTAGTAGATGAACACGACTGGATACTCGGCCACAGTGGGGAATGACAAGTATCACTGGTTCACGATAGCAATTCTGCCTTGCTTAGGAGAGATAGTCCCTGTCGGGAGCTATGTTGGTCAGGCTTAGGAGATAAGAACTCTGTCGAGGGTATCAAATGGGAAAGTCGCATCTGATACAGCTGATCCTTCATTCAGGCGCACTGGCTTAGAAGGAGTACTTGGATTCTGTACTTTGAAGCTCGATTACTTTTGGCGAAGTGATCGATGTTCTTTCGATGTTCAACAGCCAAAAGAAATTGCCATCTTTATTTTAAAAGCAGAAAAAGTTTGACAAGTAAATTCATTTTTGTTTCGTTTCAAGAATCGTTATTCATGTTAAAATGTCGTTCTGTAAAGCTAAAACAAATAAGAGTTGCAAACAAAAGCACAAGGGCTCAAATTTTATTGATAGTAGGAAATCAGCCAAACTCGTGATTCCGTAGAGTATTTACAAAGTTAGAAAATCGTAATTTAAGGGAAAAAGGGCTACATTGAAACATAATGACCACTATCCTTCTACCAACTTTGAATTCTGGACATCCTGAGCTTCTGTCGAAGATGGCCTTGACTAGCGTTTTCCTGACCGATGGCATTACTGCTGCTGAGGGATTTGCCCCTTTGTTGAACATAGTTAATTGCCATTATCCCTAATTTTTGCCTGGATTGTACTTTGAGGTTTCCAATCCACCGGGATGATTTTTGATCATATCTCTAATTTTTACCTGGACCTCCCTTTCTGGTTTTCAATCCATCGAGACGTTTTTTTTTCTTCCTTTTTTTTATAGACGAAGTATTTCTTGACTACGTCAACATTCGTGGGGTAGGAAAATTCTTCTCCATCCATGGCTGCAAGTCTCAGGGCACCGCCTGAGAAAGCTTTCTTGACCACATAGGGGCCGTCGTAATTCGGAGTCCATTTGCCCCAGGAATCAGTGAGAAATGATTGTATCTTTTTTAGCACAAGGTCTCCTTTCCTGAAGACACGAGGTCGAACCTTTTTGTCGAACACCTTCTTCACCCTTTGCTGATACAACTGACCATGGCATAGTGTCGTGATTCGCTTTTCTTCGATCAGGTTCAGTTCGTCGTGTCGACTTTGACACCATTCAGCTTCTGTTAGCTTAGCTTCCATCAATACCCGGATTGATGGGATCTCTACTTCGATGGGGAGCACTGCTTCCATGCCATATACTAGAGAGAAAAGGGTTGCCCCTGTTGAAGTGCGAACAAATGTGCGATAACCGTGAAGAGCAAAGGGTAGCATCTCGTGCCAATCTTTGTAGGTTACGACCATCTTTTGAACAATCTTCTTGATGTTCTTGTTTGCCGCTTCTACCGCGTCGTTCATCTTGGGTCGGTAGGGAGATGAGTTATGGTGTTCGATCTTGAACTCCGTGCATAACTCTTTCATCATCTTGTTGTTCAAGTTAGATCCATTATCCGTAATGATCTGGATTAGAACACCATAACGGCAGATGATATTGTATTTGATAAATCGGACTACCACTTGTCGGGTTACATTGGCGTATGACGCTGCTTCGACCCATTTGGTGAAATATTCAATGGCTACCTGGATGAACCGATGTCCGTTCGAAGCTTTGGGTTCAATCATGCCAATCATGTCGATTCCCCAAATGGAAAAAAGGCCATGGGGAAGAAAGAATTTTGAGATGTGTAGGCGGTACATGGATTTTGTCTGAGTATATCTGACACTTGTGACATCTCCTCATGTACTTGTAGCAGTCGGATTCCATTGTCAACCAGTAGTACCCTGCTCTTAGAATTTTTCTCGCCATTGTATGTCCGTTGGCATGAGTGCTAAAGGACCCTTCGTGAATTTCTTTTATCAGCACGTCTGCTTCTGGTCTGTCGACGCATCGGAGCAAGACCATGTCGAAATTCCACTTATAGAGTGTATCACCGCTCAGGAAGAAACTTCCTGCCAGCCTTCTGAGGGTTTTTTTGTCTTTCCTTAGTGCCCCAGGTGGATACTCTTGTTTCTGAAGGAAGCATTTGATATCTTGATACCAAGGTTTATCATCTATGACTGCTTCAATCGCGAAGATGTAAGCGGGCCGTTCAAGGCGCATTATGTCAATCTTAGGTAAGTCGTTCCATTGACCTACACTAATCATGGAAGAGAGAGTGGCTAATGCATCAGCCATGTGATTCTCCTCACGAGGGATATGATGAAACTCGACTCTGTTGAAGAAGGGTAACAACCTTCTTGCGTAATCTTTGTACGGAATCAATCCTGATTGGTATGTGTTCCAATCTACTTTGATTTGATTGATAACCAAAGCTGAGTCGCCATATACATCCAAGTTCTTAATCCTTAAGTCGATCACTTGTTCGAGACTCATAATACAAGCTTCGTATTCAGCCTCGTTGTTTGTGCACTTGAATGTGAGTCTGGCGGTGAAAGGAATGTGGGAACCCTGAGGTGTTATGATGATTGACCCAATTCCTATTCCGTAATGATTGACAGCTCCATCAAAAATAAGTCCCCATTGGGAATCGGGTTCCGGCCCTTCACTGGGTAGCAGTTCATCGCCGTCTTTCATTTTTAGATACATGACATCTTCGTCTGGGAAGTCAAATCCGACTGATTCCTGATCGTCAATCGGTTGATGAGCCAAATGATCGGCTAAAACACTTCCTTTAACGGCTTTCTGAGCGTGGTACTCTATGTCATATTCTGATAACAACATCTGCCAATGGGCAATCCTTCCCATGAGAGCAGGCTTTTCAAATACATACTTAATTGGATCCATTTCAGAGATTAACCAAGTGGTGTGACGAATCATGTACTGGCGAAGACGTTTGGCTGCCCAAGCCAGAGCGCAGCAAGTTTTCTCGAGCATAGTGTACCGAGTCTCGCAGTCGATGAATTTCTTGCTCAAATAGTAGATGGCTAACTCTTTTCTTTTGGTTTCATCTTGTTGGCCAAGTACACAGCCCATGGAGTCTTCCAAGACTGTTAGGTAGATAATTAGTGCTCTTCCCTCCACTGGAGGTGATAGAATCGGCGGGTTCAACAGGTACTCCTTGATATTGTCGAAGGCGGTTTGGCAGTCCTCTGTCCAAACGCAATCCTGATTCGTTTTGAGTAATTTGAAAATTGGCGCACATGTCGCGGTCATAAGGAATATAAATCTGGAGATGTAGTTCAAACGTCCCAGGAATCCTCTGACTTGTTTTTTAGTTTTCGTAGAAGGCATTTCTTGAATGGCCTTGACCTTGTCAGGATCAACCTCAATTCCTTTCTGGCTGACGATGAACCCTAAGAGTTTCCCTGAACGGACACCTAAGGTGCACTTTTTGGGATTCAAGCAGAGTTTGTACTTTCGCAAATGTTCGAATAGTTTTGACAGGTGTGTCATATGCTCCTCCTCTGTTTTAGATTTTGCAATCATATCATCGACATACACTTCGATTTCTTCATGTATCATGTCATGAAACAGAGTAGTCATGGCTCTCTGATAGGTTGCCCCGGCGTTCTTCAAACCGAACGACATTACCTTGTAACAAAAGGTACCCCAGGGGGTAATGAACGAAGTTTTCTCCATGTTTTTCGGCGCCATTTTGATCTGGTTATAGCCCAAGAATCCATCCATGAAGGAGAAGACTTTGAATTTTGCTGTACTATCTGCCAGCATGTCAATGTGTGGTAAGGGAAAGTCGTCCTTTGGACTAGCCTTGTTTAGATCTTTGTAATCCACACACATTCTGACCTTTCCGTCCTTTTTCGGAACTGGTACGATGTTGGCTAACCATTGAGGATATTCTGACGTAGCGAGGAAACCCGCGTCAATCTATTTCTGTACCTCCTCTTTGATTTTGACAGCCATGTCTGGATGAGTCCGTCTCAACCTTTGTTTTACCGGCGGACATTCTGATCTTAACGGTAGATGATGTTCCACGATGCTGGTATCCAACCCTGGCATATCCTCATAGGACCAAGCGAATACATCGGGAAACTCTTTGAGAAGTTTCATCAAACTTTCTTTGACAGTTGGACTGAGCAGTGCCCCAATCTTAACTTTTTTTCTCTCTTCTTCCGATCCTAAGTTGACTGTTTCCAGCAACTCTTTGTAACGCTCAATGGACCTTTCCTCTTGTCTGAGCAGTCGGGAGATCTCCTCTGGAATTTCGTCGTCATTTTCTTCTTCAGCCTCTAATACCGAGAATTCAAAGTTGAGAGAAGGCATTGGATCGTATGTTTCAACGGGGTTTAAAACAAGCAATCTGCATGACGTGATGATTTGTGTTTAGAAGAGATAGAGAAAATGCAAGAGTGTGTGCAGTATATTTTTCTTTGAAAACTGCTTGTTTTTATTATTGAGTTGTTTTTTAGGATTACCATTTTCTGAAAAAAGCAAAAAGAGAAAACAACAATTAATGCGGAAATTACAGAACGACGTTATTTTATTAATGAACAAGTCGATTCTTGAAACTACAGCCCTATAAAGCAAAACTCTTTCGCTTTGGGCAAAACGAAGAGGGATATTTTCAGAAAGTGAGCCCTATCAAAACATCCGTTTCACCTGGGCAAGGTGAAAGGTTGAAGTAAAGATGGCAATTACTTAGACTTATGAACAATCTTCGGAACATCGACAGCAACCCATTGGCGGCGAACTCCTCGGTGAATCATAAAGTTTGGTACCTTCCTTAATTTGTCTTCAGAAATGACGCTGATTTCTGGTGGAGCTGGATCATTGGAATCTGTCTCCCAGGAAAAGTTGTCGTAGGAGGATTCCTCAGTTGTATTTTGCGTAGTATTTGTACTCTCAGCTGTATCTCCCCATCCAGTTGGCCGGATGTCTTCGAGCCTGATACGAGAGCTTTCAGGAGCGGTGTACTTGACCTTGAAGTCGTATTTTCCACTCGGCTATCCCAGGGTGTCCCACACTTATTTGGAATTGGAGGAGTCATCCCTCTCGATGAAGTTGACCTCGGGAAAAGCATAGTTGATGAATTCTAGTCCGGAAAACATTGTGAATTCATCGTCGTGCTGGGTATTTTCAAGATAACCTGGGTGTTAATCCCATGACATGGTGGGGACACATGTATTCTTTTCAATGATGCTCAGCTGATGTTTATTGTTCGTCTGACTTTCTTGCCCCGAGTCTCCGGGATACGACTTCCAAATAGGCAAGCCATCCATTGGGCCATAATAGTCATGGTCAAAGTTGTATTTCATCGGAGTGTCTTCCTCTAATGAATTTGGCGGAGCCCGGCATCCTTCAAGATCACAATCTCCGTACATCATTTTGACATTTGACCTCGATATAAATCTCGGACTCTATGCGGGATAGCAAAAGGGAGTCTGTGTTTCGTCCTGAGACGTATAACCGTCCTCGTTGAGATAGGACTTCCATTCTTCATCCGTATCGGAGGAATCATCTTTATTGATGGTATGCACGTCTTGAGTCACTGGTTGAAGGAAGCCTCCACTGTTGAAGAAGTTCTGAATGGGATGAAGACTTTCATCGTTAGCAGTTGTCTAGGTGCAGGTTGCAGAAAAACTAAGACCCTTCTTTGTTTTGTTATCAGTGGGAATAACAAGTTGTCCCCATCCTTTTGCATTGTTATTTTCGATCACTTCGAGAGCATCTCTGTATGAGGAAATTGAGGTTCCTTTCTCTGATTGATTCTCATTGCTCACCGAAAGTTCTTGGAACTGAGTTCCAACAACCTCCTCGGGTTCTACACAAGTAGATAATGACAAGTTGCTCACGATCAAGGCTTGTTCTCCACAAACCGTAACAAGTTGGCCGTTCTGGACGAACTTTATCTTTTGGTGGAGGGTCGAAGTGACCTCCCCAGCCTGATGTATCCAAGGTCTTCCTAATAAACAACTGTATGTTGCCCGGATGTCCATGACCTTGAAAGTGACTTGGAAAGTGTGAGGACCAATAGTTATGGGAAGGTCGACTTCGCCGATAACCGTTTTTATGGATCCGTTAAATGCTTTGACGACGACCTCACTGGTTCTCATAGGAGGTCCTTTGAAAGATAATTGCATCAAAGTGGACTTCGGCATAACATTCAGGGCTGACCCTGTGTCTACCAGTACGTTGGCTAAAGCATCATCCTGGCAGTTGACTGTAATGTTGAGCGCCATGTTATGACGGCGACCTTCTTCAGGTAATTCCTCATCACTAAATCCCAAGTTATTGCAGGAAGTGATGTTAGAGACAATGCTATATAACTGTCTGATTGTTACATTTTGTTCTACAAAGGCTTGCTCCAAGACTTTCTATAGAGCCTCCCTGTGCGCTTCTGAACTAAGTAACAGTGATAATACCGAGATCTTTGAAGGAGTTTGTAACAGCTGATCAACAATGTTGTATTCACTCCTTTGGATGAGCTTCAGCATCTCATCATTGTTTTTTGAAAGGTCGATATCACTGGATTGACCGACTGGTGGATTAGGAGCTTCTGTCGGAAGTTCCTTTTCTTTGCTAGGTTCTCCAACTCCTCGGTTGAAGACTCGACCGCTCCGTGTTACTCGACTGATGTCTTCAATATTCACGATGGAGGGTAACAAAATTTCCTTTCCATTCTCAATTGTTGTTGCACCGTATTTGAAAGGGATAGCCTTAGTTGATTCATACGGTAGCGGTCCCGGTAGATAGATGACTATGGGAGCCTTCTGATTTTTCTGACCATCGTAAGTAATTTCGATCTGTTCTCGGTTGGGAACTCTCGATTTGTCAAGTAGAGGGATAATGGTACAAACATCCCTAGCCCTCTGATGATCAGAGATTACGACAACGTCCTCGATTTGATCAGCAAAGTAGTTGACTGATCCAGAACTTGACCATGGTTGAATCTCTTTGCGGTCCAACTGACTTTGAAGGGCTGCTTGCACGAGGTAGCATCCTTGATTATCCACTGAGAAAACTCCACACCGCTCATAGTTGTATAGTGGCACCTGGCCACGTCCGCTTTGAATACAGTGTAACCTTACTAGATCTATTTCCATCGACCGAACATCCTGACTTTGATATCTAGTAGGATTCTCGTTACTGATACTGATTTGCTGGGTGTCTTCATCCATATATATTGGAAGCCACCAATGGTTCAACAAGTGCTGAAGTGTTTCCTGGACAAGGGCACAGCCCTGATCGTCTTCGCATCCCGCTTTACAGCTCTGATAATCATGTGATACCAGGAACCCGAGCCGGACCTGTTTAGCATGTAACTCCACCAGGCTGGTATTCATCAAGCGAATATCAAAGATTTGAATTATGTTGATTTGGTAATGATTCCTATCATGGTAGTCTTGAATCCATCCAAGATCCATCTGACACTGGATGGCCTCTTGTACAAAAGAGCATCCCTGTTTGTTTACCGAGCAAGTCAGGCAGGAATTATATTCGTGTCGTGGCAGATTATGATACTGGCTTTGCCTTGAGTGCATTGCCACCAGGTTAACATTCATCGCATGTATATCGTGGTTTTGAATGATGTTGGAATTCGTATAAACCATGTTAACTCCACGAACTCGGTGCTCTTGGATCCATCCGAGATCCATCTGTTCCTGTAGAGCTGATTGCACCACATAATATCCTTGATTGCTTTTAGAGTAGATATCACACTGGTGATAATTATGAGGTGGCACATGACCATATACACTCTGTCTACAATGCATCTTGACCAGATTGGCCCTTAACATGAGTACATAATGAATTTGATAGATGTTGTTATACTCTCCCTCTATCAAATTGATTGTAGCTTTCTCGTGTTGAGGCAGCGGGTTCGTGAGAACATTCAGATTCCTATCTTTGAAAGATAAGACCCCGCTTCTAACAAGCTTCTGCACGTCGGATTTGAAACTAAGACAGTTTTCTATGTTATGCCCTGGTCCTCCTTGATGGTAAGGGCAAGTCTGATCCTCCTTAAACCAAAAAGGCGGATTTTCCGGTACTGTAAGAGGAGACTTAGTCTGGACATACCCCTTGGCTAATAGTAATGGAAATAGTTATACGTACGATACGGGTATAGGATCAAATCCTGGTGGCCGCGTTGTACGGTTGTTGTTGTATTAAGGACGAGCCTGCTGAAGAGGCTATTGTGTCCTTTGTTGAAATTGCTGCGAATGCGGTTGGCTTTGAGCAACCTGAGGTTGATACGTAGAAACGGGCGCAGGGCTGATAGCAGGAGTTACAGCTGCTACTGGTTGGTACCGTCGCCTATGCTTTCCGAGGGATATATTCCCAATATCTTGCTCATTTTTCTTAGGGAGAGCACTACCGTATTTTTTAGTACCGCTTGTCGACCCAGTGTCTTTGACTAGACGTCCTTCTCGAACGGCTTCCTCGAGACGCACTCCCATACCGACCATTTTGGTGAAGTCGTTGGGCGCACTGGCAACCATTTTGTCATAGTAAAATGAGCTCAAGGTCTTTAAGAAAATTTTTGTCATCTCCTTTTCCTCAAGAGGTGGACAAATTTGAGCGGCAATTTCACGCCATCTCTGAGCGTATTCCTTAAAGGTTTCCTTGTCCTTTTCTGACATTGATCTGAGTTGATCTCTGTCTGGTGCCATGTCCAAATTGTATTTATATTGTTGGACGAAGGCAGTGCCAAGATCTCTGAAAGTGCTAATCGTAGTGCGGTTTAAACCCATTTCCCATTTTAATGCGGCACCGGTTAAACTATCCTGAAAGTAGTGAATCAGTAGATCCTGGTTCTCTGTCTGAGCTGACATTCTCCGAGCGTACATCACCAAATGGCTTCGAGAGCAAGAGTTACCCTTGTATTTTTCAAAATCGGGTACTTGGAACTTGTGCGGGACTTTCACATTGGGGACCAAACAAAGGTCTGCATCGTCCTTTCCAAATTAATCCTGACCGTGAATAGCCTGCAGTTCCTTCTGCATTTCCAGGAATTGTTCCTGGAACTCATTCATTCTGTCAAACATGCTGTTCTTTCTACTAGAAGGTATCTGTGGAATCTGTCCTTCCGGGACAGTGTGCACCACAGGGGGTGGTACCGTTACTATGGAAGTGAATCCTGGCGCTTCCTGAAGTTTGTAACCTTCAGGAGTCCTCATTATGCCTCTGGCATCCTCGCTTTACCGAAGTTTGTAACCTTCAGGCCCCGCGGCTTCTGCTATGATTCCCTGGTCTTCAGTGATCGGCGGAACATATCCTTTCGGGATATAGTTAACAGGTATGCCCCAGGGACGATCTTTCGGCATTTGATACCTAGGATCATACTTCTCCATTAAGGGTGTTGAGGTGATCTCTGAGATCACAGTTCTTTGTAGCTGAGCTTCTGCCAAGGCTTGCATGTTGTTACGAAGCTTTCTCACATCCTCTCTCAGAGCGTCGATCTCTTCTTTCAACTCTCTGTTCTCTTCCTCGAGATCATCCATCTTTTTCTGACGATTGGCCCGAGTATTGTACGAATGAGACAGTTTGACTCTAGAACCGAGACACAAACGTGAGATTCGTAGGTAAGAAAAATACGTGTCGTGAGAATGATGAATGCAATGATTATAATAATTGTTTTTTTTTGTTTAATCAAAATAAACTTCGACAATTAGATTGCAAATATCAAACAGTGGGGAAACCCCCGTTCTATTGAATTCAAAGGATTGCGAAAATGGAAATACAGTAAATTACAAGGTGCGGAAACAGAAACCTAAGCTAATGGGTCCCGAGTCCTCTCTAAGGAGAACTCGGGTGCTGATTCTGGTACTTTCCTTTCCTTGGACTGGGGCTCTTGGACCGTTGTCAGGTTGTCATTCCTTTGCCAAGTGAAAGGAGCGAGCAAATTCCTTTGGTCATCCTGATTTTCTACAGCATGTTGCTCCAAAATCTCAATTAGAGCACCCTTATCTTTCAGCAGTTGTTGTATTTTGGTACACTCCAAATTGAGTATGTGGTACTTGTTCTTCCAAGACCTCCTCTCTTGTTGAACTTTGTTGAGAGTAACCTGAAGTTTTTCCATTTCAGTCATGAAGTACATGACAGATTCCCTTGGCGGAAGAACTCCGTGACGAGGATAAGGCATCTTTAACTTGAGAGCTCTAGTTTGTACCCAGTGGAGATAAGGCTCCACCGAGACACAGTCTGGTTTTCCTAGAGACTCCCGTCCTTTCTTATGAACATGTTTCCAAGTGTGCACTATTTCCATCTTTAGTGCCCTATCATTTTCTCCTTCCTTGAAGAAAAGACCTTCTAGATGAGCATTACGCGGGACATGCCTCATCGGGTATCCAAATTGACGACGAACTAAAACTGGATGGTAATTGATTCCTCCCTTAATTCCTATAAGGGGTACGTTGGGGAAATTTTCACAACGGTCAATGATCCTGATCCCGTCATAGATTCAATTGTACCAATCGATGTAAGAGTTGGTAAGAGACATGATTTTCTGCGACCAACGTAAGGCACTCTTATGATCCCAAAAAGCGGCAGACTTAGGCAAATGGGATATAAACCATTTATATAGCAGGGGTACACAACACGTGATCATTCCTCCGCTGTATAAATTCCTTAAGTGTACAGAATGATACGCATCTGCGAGCAATGTTGGTACGGCGTTTCCAATGAGAAAAACCTTAATGGCGTTGATATCGACGAAGTTATCAATGTTGGGAAACAAAAATAACCCGTAGATGAGCAAAACAAAGATGCTCTCGAAAGCAGTCATGTTCCCTTAACTAGCAAAGTACAGAGCCTTCTTTACCAGAAACTTGGCTGGTAAACCTGGGATTCCTTCCTTGGTGGTCAGGTGAGTCCTGACTTCTGATTTGTCCAAATAAATTGCTTTTGCAATGGTCTGATCCTTTGGAATTTATTTCAGTCCAGAAAAGGGAGCTTGATCAGTAATGGGTAGATCAATCAGATGAGAATACTCCTCCAGCGTTGGTGCGAGCTGGTAATCCTAGAATGAGAAACAGTGATAGACCAGATCGTAAAACTTAACGAGTGCCTCCAGGATTCCTTCAATTGCATGGACCCTTAATAGAGGTAGAAGACCTCCGTACTTGGCTCTGAAAGCATCAGGGTTAGTGATAATCCTTGTTAATCCTCTCAAATTCTCTAGTTTTGGAACCTTGAAGGTATACTTGTGAGTTTTTCTTCTACCGAAATCCATTAGCGGAATCCTTTTCTCTCTGACATTTGCAATCATTGTCTTAGTTAATTTGAAAAAGAGAGATTAGAAGAGAAAAAAATTTCTTTGCTTAATGTTTTTTAAATGAATGCATGAATGCAGCACACAAAAACATAGAAAAAACATGGGGTCAAAGGGTTGGTGTCATGAAGTCAAGGCTCTACCCATCCCAAAGGTTTATACTAGTTATTTTTGTACCTATCTCTCAAAATCATTAATTCTTGTCGAGATAACATCAGCGGGCCGGGAACCGTGCTAGGTGATGTATTTCGAAGAATCTCAGAAGAGGGTAGTATCGCGTGACAACTATTTCCGATAGCTTCCGCACTACTGAAAGAGGTTTTTCCTAGGTGTATACTCAATCTTTCCACATGCGGCATCACACGCATTCTCATTAGCAGAAAAATAAACACAGATATCAATTAGGAAAAGCAGTATATATATTTGTCTTAATGTCCTAGACTTTTTAAGAGCTATGAATCCTATGATCCTAACAGAAAATGGCTCCCCGGCGGAGTCGCCATTCTGTGGTACCTTCCCAACTTAAAGGTTTTTGACCTAAGATCCTAGTGATGGACGATTCTAGCAATAATGACATTCCCCGATGGAACTGTCATTCGGTGATACCTTGTGAACCCAAGGACTCGTCCTAAGATAAGGTTTCAACCAGAGAGATAAGAGAGACAAGATTTCTTTGTTTGGCCCAACAGGGGGCGCCATTTTTCCTGTGAAATTGTCTAAACTTAAAGTTTCCTCCTAAGAGACGGGAGAAGAATAAGTCTCTCCCACTGTGGTCGCCATTTTTTTTGTGGAAAATGGGGACGAAGATGACTAGATCTTACTTTGACTCCCGTTGTGGTCGCCATTTTTTCTGTAGCGCGGGTTTTGTGGTTTCGAATCACTATCGCTTTGGTACTACTGCTCGATTCATTTTTTATCCTAATGAAGCTAATGAAGGAAGGGAAATAGATTTCTCCAACTAACCCTGCTTGCAAACTGAGGTTAAACAGTCAAAACTAACTGTTTACAGATGCGGCTTTAGTTCGTGGGTCTCTCTCTGCTTATTTTGTTAAGAAAGAAATACTGAGGTTGTTCATGGGGAATTTGTTGGGATACTGCGCTAGATTGGCTGGAGGTAGGGGACTTTGGGATTTTTTTATTAGTGTGCTCGCTTAGATTCTTTGCTAATCTTATGCCTACGTATTCCCGGGATAGGGAAATCAGAGCGATCGTAGTTCCTCCTATTCTATGGGAGGAAAGGGTGTTTTGGTGTCTTGTTCAAAGCCCAAGACATGAAGCTAAAGGTGGTTTGTATCTTGTTCAAAGCCCAAGATGTGAAGTTGAAGGATCTATTTTTATTTTGTTCGAAGCCCAAGATGTGAAGCTAAAAGGGTGTTGACTTTAGAGAGAATTTGTCATCTCTAAAGGGGAATATTTGGTCTGTTTGGCACGACTGTTGGGTGACCGATTATAAACGAGAATTACTTTAATTTGGATATGCGAATCCAACAATGCAATAATTTCCTTTATAGGGGATTTTCAAATTGAAGGAGAAGACTTTAACTCAGTTTAAAGCAACGCCATCTTTCCTTAGGAATTTCTCATGCTAAAAGAGGGACAGTGGCGGGGATGTAAATAATCCAGAGGCTTGCCGCTTATAGTAATTATACGAGGGAAAAGGAGTTATTGATGTTTGTATGATGAGACCAAAGCATGATGTGATGCTAAAAGGTTGATTGAATCAAGCGGGGATTTCTTTATACAAAGCCTAAGAGGAGGCTATTGACCCAACAAGAGGATTCTTTGTGTCTCGTACGAAGCCGGTGATAGAGGCTAAAAGGGTTGACTCAACAAGAGAGTGTTTTTATACGTGTCTTGTACGACGCCCAAGACGGAGGCTAAACGGGTTTGACTCAACAAGAGAGTCTTTTATACTCACCAAGAGAGTGATTTGTATCTTGTACGAAGCCCGAGATAGAGGCTAAAGGAGGATCGACTCAACAAGAGAGTCTTTTTATACTCAACAAGAGAGTGTTTTTGTATCTCGTACAAAGCCCGAGATGAAGGCTAAAAGAGGATTGACTCAACAAGAGAGATTTTTTTATACTCACCAAGAGAGTGATTTTGTATCTCGTACGAAGCCCGAGATGGAGGCTGCAAAGGTTAACTCTGCTGGGGAGAATCATTGTACAAAGCCCAAGAGAAGGCTAGGGTTACTGTTTCAGTTGAGTGACAGGTCCAGTATGTTGGTTAAAAGAGAAAATCAGTTCTTATATGGGTAATGTTGTACTAATGGATTTGATCTGAGGACCGGGATTATTTCCTATTCTTTAAGGAAACGGAGAATCCGAAGGGTATTGAGACTGCCCAAGTCTACGGGTGTTTTTTCCTATTTTTGAAAGGAACTTGAGAATGTCTTCGAGACTTAAGGAGATTAGATTGTCCAAGTCTAGAGTTTTATCTTTTGTACTATGCTTAAGAGAGATCAAGAGACAGTACGTTCGCGGTAGAAAGATGTAGACTCTTTGAAAAATTGTTCTATTAAGATTACTAATTTCTGTTCCGATACCTTTAAGAGGTCGTCGGGACAATTTGTACGAAGCCCAAGAGGAGGCGAGAAAAACTTTTAAGAAGCCGAAGGGACAATTTGTACGAAGCCCGAGAGGAGGCTATCTTCCCGGAGGAAGAATCATTATACGAAGCCTAAGAGGAGGCTGTGAAAACTTCTAAGAAGCCGGCAGGTCCTTGTACAACGTCCAAGAGGAGGCGGGGATGCTTTTAGGAAGCCTGTGGGTCCTTGCACTAAGCCCAAGAGGAGGTTGATGAACAGTTCCAGAAGGGGTTTCACTTAGAACATTGGCCTTCTGTATATGAACTGTTCAAGGGGGAGATTTCTTAGATCTAGTTATCTAAAATTGTTGTAAAAGAAAATTCTCATGGTTTAAGTTATGTTTGAAATATTCGAGAGAACGTCGGATGTAAGGAGACGAGGTTTTGTCTAGTTCTAGACGTAGTTGCCGGGGAAACTCTAAATATCTATACTAGTATTACACAGTCGATATGAGTTTATGAAAGAAGACTTACAGTGAAACAGCCCCACAATACAGTTATATACATATGAAAGCGATAAATGAAAGCGGGTAAACACTTACTCGGTTGTAGAGCTTCCATGTTGTTTGGTTAGTTGTTCAACAAAGAAATTGAAAATAATAGTATGTTACAAAATCAAAGGAGAAAGTGTTTTTGGAAGGAAAATTGGGGCTTACAGTTCAAGGAGGGGCCCAGGTTTTAATCAGTGATCGTACTGTCGTTTTGTACAGGGACTTGTACAAGTAACTGAGGCCCAAGAAAGATTTTATGTACAAGGGGATGGGTCTTACACTCTCTCAAGAGGCCCAAAATGATTGAAAGTGAACAAAGATGGGTCTTATAGCTCAAGGAGAAACCCAATGGTTTATTTTGAAAAGGGCGACGATCGCGCTGAGTTTTTGAAAACACTGTGGGTCTTATACAATGACTGAGGCCCAAAAGTTTTTGGTTTCAAAAGGGGATTGGGTTTTACACTCTATTAGAGGCCCAAAATGATTTTGAATGGGTCTTATAGCTCAAGGAGAGGCCCAGATGGTTTGTTTTAAACGGGCGATGATCGCGCCGAACTTTTGAAATACAACGGGACTTATACAGCATTTGAGGCCCAAAATAGGTTTGTATTTAGAAAGGATTGGGTCTTACACTCTATTAGAGGCCCAAAATGTTTTTAAAAGGTTTGATGAGGGTTGAATTAATCAAAACCCTAATTTGTTTCCCAAAATGTATTTTAATTGAATAAAAAATTCAATTAAAATGATCAAAATTGTTTAACATGTGGAAAACAAATTGTGATCTTGGATTAATGTTTCAAAAATCATGTTTTGACCTACAAAATGATTAAAAATCATTAAAATTTGCAAAATCAAGAAGGAAAAAATATTTTAAATGTCGAAAACAATTAAAATATTAATTCTTGGAAAAAATATCAATTATATGAAATAAATAATATTTTTGGGATTTTTTGGTAAAATAAAATATTTTAACATTTTTGTGAATTATTAAAAAAAGAATCAACTCAAAATCATTAAAACTCAAAGAGAAATGAATTTTTGAATCAATTAAATAAAATCACAAAATTCAAATATTTGAAAAAGGGCGCCAAGAACATGGCAAGAACACGTGCCCTTCCTCCGTTTCTGCATATTTGTGTTTTCTATCCAATCTCACTGAATACTTGATTATATCATGCAATCTACATATCAATCTACTCGTTTCAACCTCACGGTCATGTCTATGGTCTTTAATTTCATTTATTTTAAGCATGGAATAAGAAATCAAAGAGAAACCTCAAGAACCCTAAATTCTGCATGAAGGTTCAGAAATTCCATACACGATTCATACAAAGCAATTGACTGAGGGTAAACACTCTATGCATGATTATGAACATATGGCCAAATTAATGTGCAGCAAAAAATGCATGAATCATAGAGTTAGAAGAGCTCATGCTCACCTCTTGCAGCTGGTGATCGTGTTTTGGGTTAAAGGTGTTACAACTAGGTTCCAATGATCTGGATAGCTTCCCTAGGTGCCATGGAGTGTGTCTAGATGCTTGGAATGGATTGAAATGATCTGGAACTTGAGATAGCACCCCAACTGCAAATCTGTCAAAGGCTTGAGCAATTGGCTAGTGATTTTGTAATTTTGGTGTTCCAAATGTTATGTGAGTGTTTGGATCACTTCTATATGATGTTTATGAGGTGTGTGTGTGATTGGTTTGGTTGGAATTGGTCTCAAACTCAAAATCCGATGGTGACTTGCTTTGGAAGGCAAATTTGGAAGTGAGAAGGTGATTTTGAGGAAAGCATTTGTTTGATGGCTTTGGTGTACTCAAACTGAGCACAAATGAGCTCTATTTATAGTAGAGAAAGTTTGTTTTGGGATCAATAGTGAATGGCAACTGCAGCAAAGGTTTGGCCAATGTTGTTCAATAGGAATCCAAGTCTCCTCTAGCCATTGACTAGAGGTTAGAGCACAGAGCTGTGGTTCCCTAGTTGTTGGATCATTCTTAAATGAATTCAGTTGCAAATGTGTCAGTCCATGCCACCTTGGTGCATCCATTAAATGCTCCAGTCCAAAATTTGAGTCTTGTCCCTCTTTTAGGGATTTCTAGGTTTGGCATGCTACTTCTTGTTCCAAAGACTTTGGAGGCTTGGATCAGTGTTTGTTCCCTTTTGATTTGATCCTCAGATGTGTCCAAAGTGAAGACAAGGCTTGGAATTATCTGATTTTGCCAAATCGAGCAAAAGTGCAAAATTCTGCTTAGCCTTCGCAATTTTCAGCAAGACATATTGCCATTATCATATCTCATGGTGTAATACCCCAAAATTTGCTCTCTCTTTTGTCATCATAGCATAGCATTATCATATATCATATCATATCCAACTCATTAGCATTGCATTGCATCTTTAGCATAGAAAAATGAAGCATAGCATCCCTCTTACCATCAAGGCATGTGATCAGGTGAAAGATGGACGATCAAGGAATCATTCAAGGCACAAAAGGTCAAACAAGTTATTTCAAGGCAAGCCAAGAGGTCTTTCATGTCTCATACTATCTCAATTGATCATCCAAAACCTCAAGAAAGTGAGATTCAATAGGAGGTTGAAACATTACATCCTTCACTATGCAAGAAGTCCAAAAAGCTGAAGAAAAACCCTCAAAAGAGATAGCTTATTGGTTCAAAGTCACCCTCAAGTGGCATATCTCATCATCCTTTAAGAGGATACACAACATACTCAGAGGAATTTGGATTTGGAAGATGTGCAATTTCCTCCTAACCAGAAGGGGCCAAACTAGGGTTTCCAATAAAATCAGTGTATCTTTGATTTTTTGGACAAAACTTGATGTCATGGTATTCTACATGTCCTTAAGTGTATGTGTGTGGAAAATTGCCTCTCAATTGGTTTTAGAAGTGGTTCAATTGGAAGAATGATAAAAAATCAGGAAAATTGGGGCTAAGTCAAAATAACCAGAGGAAAAAGTCAACTCTTGACTTTTTTAGGCCAAAATCATGAAATTCATGTTATATGTTACCAATGTACAAAATTTGATCAAGAAATTCCAAAAGGATCATGAAAAATCAAGATTTGAAAAGTTGCCATTTTTGGAAGAAGTAGGGTTACTAAATAAGGAAAGTTTTGGCCATTTTGCACCAGACTTTGAACCAAGGCCATTCAAAATTGAAACATCAAATGAAAATTCCACTCGACCACAACAAAAGATCTTGTTTTAAGCTTCAAATCCTTGTGTAGAACATTTCCATTGGATAAAAATTGAGTGAGATATGATTGATCAAAGTTTGAGCAAAGTAGGTCCAAAATCAGGTCATGACCAAGGATTCCCAGGCCTACGCGCCATCATTTTTACAAACATGTGGTGTTCCAAATGTTTGCTCATTTTTCTGAATGATAAAAGCTCCATTTGAAAAACTTGTCAACATCAAAATTGTTCCTTGCAATGCCCTCTTCAATGTTGATGTTGGGGAAATTTTGATTTGGTCAAGCTATGAGGGAGAAATCTTGGTCTCAAGATAAGGTGATTATGCTGAAAAGCCATGCGCATTGTTGCCTTGCCATGACATGATATTCCTCGCCCCTGACCAGTTCCAAACCTTTGTATTCCAATCCATTTTCCAACCTATTCCAAGCCTCAATTCAATTCATTTCTCATACCAATATTGTTCTCCCATATTCCCTCTTTCCAATGACTCCAAAAACTCATCAAATTATCCATTGATTAGAGAGAAAATCATCACCAAACCACCATGTTTGCATTAGTTCCAAACTGTCATAAAAAAAAATCAGAAAGAACAAATGTTGTTGATGTTGTTATCACAAAGCCTACACGTGCATTATTCACACCACCCATTCATTGCCTTTTTAAACCAAACACACATCCCATTCACCATACCACATGCTTCATGATACATGAGAATGGAAAGAAAAAGCTTGCTGAACAAGTTTCTATGCTACACTAGCTGTGCCACGTCAAGTTCACTCTCATCTCCACCATAGCTCACCATGAACCACCATCACCATAACACAGCCATTTTTAACTCGTCCCCTAACTAACTTGACTCAGTTAGTTAGGATGGACTCACCTTAACTAACATGACTCAATCAACCAACTTAGGTTAACCATGGTTAAGCTCACACTATAAGTAGAAACCTCACTTTTTCCACATTCACTTCAGAACCTCTCTCTTCTTCTCTCTCAATCTCTCACCATTGCAACTGGTTTTGAACTGCATTTTGCTCAGTTTCTCTCCCAAACTCTCTCTTCTTCTCTCTCAAGCTCTCAACATTACCACTGGTTTTGAAGCTTCGATTTCAACTTCTCTCCACTGAATCATCATCAACAACTTCATTTAATCCTTTATTTGGCCAAGAGTGGATCAAAAGCAGCTTGGAATCTCTGGTTTTCTGAAGAACATCTCAAGGTCACAAATCTTCAGGTACGAATTTTAGCCATTATAGACATGCTTTGAAGATGTTATCAGGTTCTTCAAGCTTCTTATAAGCTCAAGAACTTGTCTGGCTAGTTGATAGGCCTTTAGAGGCATAGTTGAAAAGTTAGGGAAAAACTTCTTCTGTTCGATTCTCTTATTTCATGAACCTTTTGTGCATTTTATCACTGGATTCATGCTCCTCATCACTTCAGCTTTCCAATGATGTATATTTTGTGCATTTGTGCTTGACTGCATATCATTGTCACCGGAGGTTGGCCGGAGAAGATGACCGGAGGTCATCTCCAGCCGGTGGTCTGAACTGCTAGGGTTTTACTCAGGTTTTAATCGTGACCGTTGGATGATCATGATCTGATGGCTACATGGGTGCCAACACATTAAAATAAACATGCATCTCACATGCTCAATTCTGATTTCATTTTAAGCAATGTGTGGTGCAGTGCATGGTAGTGAGTGTGTGCCTTCACGTGTGTGCATTAGATTTGTTTACTTTAACTGTTGTGTTGACTGGACTTGATCCAATGGTGATCATTGCTTGACTTTTATTTTGACTGAGAGTGCACAATTGTTAGTGTGGATTGCGCATAAATGGACTGGACTGAATTGCTATTTACACCATGCGTTTTAAAGCCCAAGCAATTTTGAACTGTTGGTTTACAATGCATGCACCCCCTACTTGTTTCAATTTCTTTTTATTTTCCTCATTTTATACACGTTTCATTTTTAATTTTTAAAATTGCGAAACAACATCATAAAATTCTAGAAAAATTCATGAATATCATTAAGACATTTAGGAAATTTTTTATATTTTTATTTCATGGTTTTATTACATTTTTACCCCTGTTTCATAATTTTCTTTGAATTTCCATTTGTATGCATTTCAAGTATGATACATGATTTTGTGGAATTTTGTTCTTGCTCATTACAAACTGTTTTGACATGATTCTTTTTGAATTAATTCACTAATACATTGAAGCATGTTAGATGATTTTTATTTGATCTTTTAGGTCATTTTATGACATGTTTTGATGCCTATCTTTGCACCACTTTGCATGATGTTTCAACTTGACCTAAATGCATTGTTTGAAGTCATTTTGCTTTGAATTTTGACATGCTATCTTGATGTATGATTTACTTATGACTTAGGCATTCAAATAACATGCTTGCATAATTTTCATAAGTTCATTTGATTTTTGTTTGATGCATTACATTTGAAGCATGATGCATGTCATACCATTCTAACTTTGGTGTATGTTTGCATGAATCCTTTTGTGCATATTTGTATGAGCATTTGCATATTTTATGAGCATATTCACATGACATTATAGGTCATTGGTACACATTATAGGCCATCTTTTCATGTTCATTTCAACTTGAACTTTGTGCATCCTTAACATGTATTTGTTTTCACTTTCCTTTTGAACTTTCATTTCAATTCTTCTCCTACCACTTCTTGAATGTCTTGATTGTTGATTCATGAATACTTTGAGATGTTTATAAACCATTTTTTTTATTTGGTTTCAATTTTGATTCTTGAATTACATGTTCCATTTATACATGTTCTTTTTATTCCTTTTCATCTTTCACCTATCCTTTCTTAGGGTAACATGTTTAAATGCTAATGGATGATGATTGTTGCTTGTTCACCTGAACTTGTATGATGATTCACATTCTGATTGTGATGTTAAGATTTGATTCTTCATTTTTTCCTCTTGAACTTTAATGTGTATTAAGTGTTTCTTTTTACTTCTTATACATGTTTCCATGTTTGCTAACCATGTAGGGGTTTTGGTAAGTTGAAGTTGAGTGTGGATAAGGAATCCAAATTCAAACCTCTTTCCTTTCATCTTTTACAATTCAATCTTGTGTTTTGTTAAGTACTTATGTGCTTTTCTTTGATTAACTCATTACTTTCCCTTTTGAGTTACAATTCATCTTCTACTTTAGAAGTGAGTTGTTTAACTCATTCCTTCTTTAGACTTTAGGTTTTGCAACCTCACAAACCATTAGGATCACTCCCTTAACTAATCAATTAGGATTGAGTCTTAGTTCACATAGATTCTTACCTTTCTCCCCCACTTGAGTCTTTCATCTTCTTATCTCAAAGAAAATTCAAAATATCTAATAAAGGTAGGCATTTATTGCATTTAGGCCTTTCATGTAAAGAAAAGATTATAAGGGGTCTTCTCTTATAATCTTAGAATGTGTAGCATATGGCCCATCTTGGGTCAATGTGTTAACATTTGATCTTGTATGAGGGACTTAAATGCAATACTTGTTGAAGATACAAATAAAGAAAAAACACTTCTTCATTTCATGATCAACAAAAACACTTAATAAACACAAGTATGCTAGTGTGTTTGAACCTTAATAATTGGAACTAAATGTGAGGGTCTTCTTCACACTTAGTGTACTCTCTTACTCATTCCATCTTGGAATGTGAGGATGTACACATTCCAATGATTAAGATTTAGGTACACTATCATATGCAAACAAAAAATTAAAAAAAAAGCTTCTAAAAGACAAAAACGAACAATAACGTCTTTCCTTCGGGAATTATTTTCTCACCTCATTCACTCTCAACGTACGAACGTGCTCCTACTCGTTCTCTTGCAAGATGGTAACGCACTCGGACCAGCGAGCCTGCAACACCTGAGCTAGAACGTTAGCCATTCCCAAAAAACGTAAACAATCCATCCCTAGTGAGGGGAACTACGTCGCTCTGATTTTCATGCTCCCGATGAGATACGTAGGCAGTGGGGTAGGGCCCATGCGAGCGCTTCTTTTATTTTCCCTACATTTATTTCTCTTTCCTTTTCCATTCCTTTTCCAGTTCTCTTTCCATTCCTTTTCCAGTATCTTTTCTTACACCCTTTGATTGAAACAAGCAAGCGTGGATCCCATCGGATACGATGGACGTGAGGGGGTGCTAATACCTTCCTCTCGCGTAACCGACTCCCGAATCCAATTCTCTTGGTCGCAAGACCATGTTCTATCCTTTCCTTCAGGTTTATGCAGTGTTTCCTTTCCCTCTCGTGGGATAAATACACATTGCTGGCGACTCTGTTTCGGTGCCACTTTCACGTTTGTATTTGGATGAAAATCCCGGGAGCGACACATGGCTCAAGTGGAATTTGATGGAGTTCTTGGCCATTTTGGAAAGCCCTCATATGATACAAAAACTCTTTAATCATAATTGGTTTTGATACTTTTTGGATCCAAGTGAAAAATGCCCCTACATTTGGAGAAAAGTGAAGGCAGATTCTGACTTAGTGAAAATTTCACTAAGTGTTGGAAAAAAGTGACATTTTCACTTTCCTTGATTTTGATCATTCCATAACTTGAAATCCACGGGGAATTGGAATGAGTGGTAGTTGAAGCTTTTGTAGAGGGTAATGACAGCTACAAATCCAGCTTTGGATGGGGAAAAATGGCTTTGTGGTTTAGGAGTTATAATTCTCCAAAGTTGGTACCCTAGCCACTTTGTTCCATTGCTTAGAAAATTTTCTAAGTTTTTTATGGTTACCCCTTTTACAAGTTATCCCACTTTTCTTGATTTTTCTTGATGAATGATGATTCCAATCATACATTAACATCATTTTGGGGTCAAAGAACCATACTTGTGAAAAATCTCAAAAAGTCAAAGTTTGACTTTTGTGCACAGTTGACTTTTTGTCAGATGAATTCCACACTGTGCGATCCTCTATGAAATCAAGTTCTTGACCTAAATCAAACTTGATGGATTGATTTCATAGGTGTTATAGGGTGTATTGAATCATGTCTTAGGGTTTGGGAGTATGTCCTGTCAAAAGTCAAAGATACAGTTGACTTTTTCTGCGAAACCCTAACTGTGGTTCTGATGAAATTGAAACTTGTTGCTCAAGCTTCTTGGATCAATACATTGTTGCAAATGGATCAATGTGATGTATTTGAGACCCTCAAATCCCCTCTTGAGGTCTTGGCTCATGTTTTGTCCCAAAAGTCAACTTAGGGATGAATTAGGTCAAGAAACCCTAATTCCTGATTTTTTGAGGAATGCATCCCCTGAGGCTAAATTGACTTGTTGATTGGGTTCATGAGATCCCTTGGAGTATCATAGGTTATGCTTTGAAGCATTGGCTCATGCCCAGAGGAAATTTTCCATTTGGAGGCCCTGGTCGACCAAACCCTAATTTGGTGACACTGGCGATCTTAAGGCTTGATCCACCTAGAAGGGAGAAGCCTTGTGCTTAATCCTTGAAGTGGGAGTCTTCTTGATCCATTCTGGATGTTTGAGAAGCTAGACAAGGTAAAGATCATGTCATTTCTTGATTGATCCTTTGTCTAAGAGCTCTGAGAGGGCTTGAAACCCTAAGTCTGATTGTAGTGGATGCTCACCCATCTTTGGGGAGACTAATGGTTCATCCATATTGTGATGATGATTTGCACAATGATGGGAAATCTTAGTGGTCAAAATTTGGGGTATAACAACTGGCACGAGATGCTATACTTTGCGCTTCACGGTTATCGAACATCTGTCCGCACTTCAACAGGGGCAAACCCTTTCTCTCTAGTATATGGCATGGAGGCAGTGCTTCCCATAGAAGTAGAGATCCCATCAATCCGGACATTGATGGAAGCTAAGCTTACAGAAGCTGATTGGTGTCAAAGTCGACACGATGAACTGAATCTGATCAAAGAAAAGAGAATAACGGCTTTATGCCATGGTCAGTTGTATCAACAAAGGATGAAGAATACGTTTGACAAAAAGGATCGACCTCACGTCTTCAGGAAAGGAGACCTTGTGCTAAAAAAGATACAATCATTTCTCACTGACTCTCGGGGCAAATGGACTCCGAATTATGACGGCCCCTATGTGGTCAAGAAAGCTTTCTTAGGTGGTGCCTTGAGACTGGCAACCATGGACGGAGAGGAATTTGCCTACCCCACGAATGTTGATGTAGTCAAGAAATACTTCGCCTAAACAAAAAGAAAAAAAAAACGTCTCGGTGGATTGAAAACCCGAAAGGGAGGTCCAGGAAAAAATTAGAGACATAATCAAAAATCATCCCGGTGGATTGGAAATCTCAAAGTACAATCCTGGCAAAAGTTAGGGATAATGGCAAGTAACTATGTCTGATCAGTTCAGATCCTCAGCAGTCATGCCGTCCATCAGAAAACTCCAGTCATGGTCATCTTCGACAGAAGCTCAGGATGTCCCTAATTCAAAGTTGGTAGAAGGATAGCGGTCGTTATGTTTCAATGTAGCCCTTTTCCCTTATATTACAATTTTCTAAACATTTTAAATACTCTATGGAATCACGCGTTTGGCTGATCTCCATCCTATCAATAAAATTTGAGCCTTTGTGCTTTTGTTTGCAATTCTTAATTATTTTAGCTTTACAGAATGACGTTTTAACATGATTAACGATTCTTGAAATAAAACAAAAATGAATTTACTTGTCAAACTTTTCTGCTTTTAAAATAAAGATGGCATTTCTTTTGACTGTTGAACATCGAAAGAACGTCGATCGCTTCTTCAGAAGTAATCGAGCTCCAAAGTGCAGAATCAAAGTACTCCTTCTAAACCAGTACGCCTGAACGAAGGATCAGTTGTGTCAGATGCGAATATTCCGTCTGACATCCTCGTCCGAGTTCTTATCTCCTAAGCCCGACCAACGGTTGTCCCCCTCAGGGACTATCTCTCCTAAGCAAGGCACAATTGTTATCTTGAACAAATGGTGCTTCTTCGTCCCCTGCAGTGGCCGAGTATCCAGTCGTGTTCATCCGTTAGTCTGTATGTCGTGTCGGTTATGTCAGCATATACATACATACATCATGCATTATTGATTTGCATTCACATTCATATTGCATCACAATCACTCTAGTCGGTCTTGTCCCCTTAGTGATAGAAGTACTCTTCTTAATCGAGTTGTTCGTTATTTCCTCGTCAGGAAATGTTGCGTTTGAACAATCTCTCTCCCTAGTTTATTTCTGGGATGAAGTCGGTCCTTGACCACTTTTATTACTTGAACCTCTGAAAGATCAGAAAATGTTCGACAGGTGTCACTCTTCGCCATTGAAGGTGACACCTTCGCTTTCCCGGATTAAGGAAAATCCCCAGAGAAAGCCTCTCAAACTACAGACTCTAGCAACACATTGATTTTTCTCTCCAGAAAGTCAATGTCAATGAAGTCATCAGCACCTCAAAATGCAACCATTGGCCAAACCTCTGCTGCAGTTGCCATTCACTATTGTAGCCAAAACAAACTTGCTCTACTATAAATAGAGCTCATTTGTGCTCAGTTTAAGTACACCAAAGCACTACAACACTTGCTTTCCTCAAAATCTCTTTCTCTAGGCGAAAATACCTTCTTTAGCAAGGTAACTCTGAGTTTTTGAGGTAGAGAGCAATTCCATCACAGCTCATTATCCAAACACATCAAATATGTCATATCTAAGTTGTCCAAACTCTCACAAGTGACCTGTAACACCAAAATCACAAAGTCCCCTCTCAAAACCTCAAAATAGGGCCTTTTTGCATTTTTTAAGCCATGTCTTGATTCAGTCACTTTCCAAACCAGATAAAACCTCAAACACACTCCAAATATCATCCTTGAACTGTCCCAAATGGTTTCACACATCTGGAACACCATTTGAGAGAGTTGCTATTTTGGCCAATTTTGCTCCTTTTGCAAGAAAGGGCCAATTTCCATTCCTGAGGTTTCAAGCTGATTCCAATCATCCTAAAAGCTTCTAAGGGATCATTTGAGAGTGTTCAAAGCATCAAAACATTTATGGAACAAAGCACTTGGTAGATAGCCCAAAAAGCTCCAAAGGAGGTAAGCATCACAACTTGAACTCTCTGAAATATGCCTTGCTTTGAAGTCCACTGATCATGCATCTCTTAGACATGCTATATGTGTTGTGTTTGCACCAATTTATCATGTAATTCATGCCTGTATCAAGAGGTAGCACAGAAAATGCACAATATGGCCTATTTCAAAACCACTATCGGGTTTTGAGGAGGATTTATTTTCTGAAAAAAATACCACCACCATTGGATTCCTTGTGAAATTCAAGGCCAGATACATATAAATTTTGTCTCCATCCATGGAGAAATGAGAAATTTATGGCCTTCACGTTTCTAACCAAAATCTTGCCTTGCCTTGCCTTGGGCCAGGCCAAAAAACAAGGTAAGCCTTGTACATTTGTGGTTGTGTTTCAATACACGGATGTATCACCACCCCAGTGGTAAGGCGCGCGCCATGCACACAAGAGGTCTGGGGTTCGAATCCCCCTTGTCCCAGACCCCTTTTTGTTGTGTTTTTTCACTTTTTATTATTTTTCATATTATTTTTAATGATTTGAAAAATTAATAACTCCCTCAATTTTAATTATTTTTTATTGGTTCTTTTTGAAAATAATCACAAAAATGTTGAAATATTTTATTCCACAAAAAAATCAAATTTATATTATTTATTTAATATAATTGGTGTTTTTGTGAATAAATTCATTTTTAATTGTTTTTAAACATTTTAAAAGTGAATATTTATTTTGAAAATCAAAACCAAATGAGTTTTAATTCATCTTGTGATTAAAACCTCATTTTTCAAACCTTAAACAAAAATCACAAATGGTTTATTCAAACTTATTTGGTATTTTTATCATTTTTATTGATTTTCTTTAAATATTTACTTTTAAAGGAAAACAAAATTAGGGTTTCTTTGATTTTCACCCTCACAAATCTTTTTCAAACACTCATGGGCCTCTAATAGAGTGTAAGACCCAATCATTTTTTAACCAAAACCATTTTGGGCCTCAGATATTGTATAAGTCCCTCTGCGTTAAAAGAAAAATCTCGGCGCGATCGTTAGTTCAAAAATCAAAACCCTGGGCCTACCCTCGTGTTATAAGCCCCATTTCTTTTCTTAAACTCTTTCGGCCTCTTGGTAGAGTGTAAGACCCAATCCTTTGTAAATACAAGCCATTTTGGGCCTCAGATGTTGTATAAGTCCTGTTGTATTTTCAAAATCACAGCGCGATCGTCGCCTTTTAAAATAAAACCTTGGGCCTCTCCTTGAGCTATAAGACCCATTCCTTTTCTAAAAAACTTTGGGCCTCTAATAGAGTGTAAGACCCAAACCCCCTTTTGAAACCAAAATAATTTGGGCCTCAGTCATTGTATAAGACCCAGTGTGTTTTCAAAAACCTCGGCGCGATTGCCGTTTTCAAACAAAAAACCCTGGGCCTCTCCTTGAGTTGTAAGCCCCAATACTTGTACAAAAACAATTCTTTGGACCTCTACTAGAGTGTAAGACCCAACCCCTTTGTAAATAAGAATATTTTGGGCCTCCCATATTGTATAAGTCCCTCTGTACATTTTCAAAAACAACAGTACAATCACTGTTAGAACTTTGGGCCTCTCCTTTAGCTGTAAGCCCCAAGAATCTTTTCAAAGCACTTTCTCCTTTGATTTTTAATATAATATTGTTATCAAAGTTTTCTTTGTTGAACAACTAACAAAACAGCATGGAAGCTCTACAACAGGTAAGTGTTTATCCGCTTTCATTTATCGCTTTCATATGTATATAACTGTATTGTGGGGCTGTTTCACTATAAATCTCCTTTCATATCCTTTTATATACTCGTCAAATATCAACTGTGTAATACTAGTATAGATATTTTAGAGTTTTCCCCGGCAACTACGTCTAGAACTAGGTAAAGCCCTGTTGGTCACTCTTTGAATACAAACAAAACTAGATCCCCATAGGATTACCAGACACAATCTTCCCTTCTCTTGGGGCTAAACAATATGGAACAAAGAGAAAGGAAGCATTCCTAGTGAACCCTTTCTCAGACTGTCACTCTTAAAAATCGTCAAAGAAACTCTACTCCCCAAAGTTGATCTATTCTCCATGAATAGCATCTCTTGAGTTTCTTCCAAATTCTCGAACTTTCCTGGCTTGATCTATTCTCTGTGAATAACATGTCTTGAATTTTCTTGGTTTAGGGACCCACAAGCTTCCTAAAAGCATCCCCGCCTCCTCTTGGGCGTTCTACAAGGAACCTTCGGCTTCTTAGAAGTTCTCATGCCTTCTCTTGGGCTTAATACAAGGACCCTGACGACCTCTTAAAGGTATAAGACAGAACTTAGTCATCCTTTGCTAGAGCAGTCTTTCCAGTGTCAAACCTCTGGCCACTTTAGGGTTGATACCCATCCCTTAACGCCCGTGCCTCCTCTTGGGCATTGTACAAAAGATAAAACTCTAGACTTGGATAGTCTAAGACCCCTTGAGTCTCAGAGACATTCTCAAGTTCCCTATAAACATAGGAAGAAACACCGATCACTCTAGATAGATCTCAAGCAGAAACCTGGCCTCTCTCATGAGGGCTCTCCCATTTGGACCTGTATCGGGATCTCAAGAATCCCCGCCAGAAAGATAGCCTCCTCTTAGGCTTTGTATAATGATCATTTCCTCAGGAAAGTCAGCCTCCTCTTGGGCTTTGTACAATGATCCTCCCTAACGGAGTTAACCTTTTCAGACTCTCTTGTTGAGTCAATACCCTTTTAGCCTCCATCTCGGGCTTCGTACGAGATACTACTATCACTCTCTTGTTGAGTATAAAAGACTCTCTTGTTGAGTCACTTCCTCTTTAGCCTCCATCTCGGGCTTCGTACAAGATACTAAATCACTCTCTTGTTGAGTATAAAAGACTCTCTTGTTGAGTCACTTCCCTTTTAGCCTCTATCTCGGGCTTCGTACGAGATACTAAATCACTCTCTTGTTGAGTATAAAAGACTCTCTTATTGAGTCAAACCTCTTTAGCCTCCATCTCGGGCTCGTACGAGATACTAAAACACTCTCTTGTTGAGTATAAAAGACTCTCTTGTTGAGTCAAACCTTTTAGCCTCCATCTCGGGCTTCGTACGAGATATTAAATCACTTTCTTGTTAAGTATAAAAGACTCTCTTGTTGAGTCACTTCCCTTTTAGCCTCTATCTCGGGCTTCGTACGAGATACTAAATCACTCTCTTGTTGAGTATAAAAGACTCTCTTATTGAGTCAAACCTCTTTAGCCTCCATCTCGGGCTCGTACGAGATACTAAAACACTCTCTTGTTGAGTATAAAAGACTCTCTTGTTGAGTCAAACCTTTTAGCCTCCATCTCGGGCTTCGTACGAGATATTAAATCACTTTCTTGTTAAGTATAAAAGACTCTCTGGTTGAGTCAAACCTCGTTCAGCCTCCATCTCGGGCTTCGTACGAGAAACTAAATCACTCTCTTGTTGAGTATAAAAGACTCTCTTGTTGAGTTAATCACCCCTTTTTAGTTTCTACCTCGGGCTTTGTACGAGACATCAAATCACTCTCTTGTTGAGTATAAAAGACTCTCTTGTTGAGTCAAACCTTTTAGCTTCCGTCTTGGGCTTCGTACAAGACACATATAAAAACACTCTCTTGTTGAGTCAGTCACTTGTTAGCACTCTCTTGTTGAGTCAACCCCTTTTAGCCTCTATCTCGGGCTTCGTACGAGACAAATAAAAAACACCCTCTTGTTGGGTCAATAGCCTCCTCTTAGGCTTTGTATATAGAAATCCCCGGTTGAGTCAATCAACCTTTTAGCTTCAATTTGTGCCTTGCTCACATCATACAAACATCAACCACTCCTCTTTAGAGATGACAAGTTCTCTCTCAGTCAAATCTTTTAGCTTCACATCTTGGGCTTTGAACAAGATACAAATCACCTTTAGCTTTATGTCTCGGGCTTTGAACAAGACACCAAAACAACCTTTTTCCTCCCATAGAATAGGAGGAACTACGATCGCTCTGATTTTCCTGTTTTGTCAAACGGGAATACGTAGGCATAAGATTGAAAAATCTTAGCGAGCACACTAATCAAAAAACCAAAATCCAGTATCTCCATCAATCAGCCCAAAAGCATCAAATATAAACACATTACTTAAAACCTCGCAGATAGTCCAGATACTATGTTCTTAACAAAATAAACTGAAGTTGGGCCCCACATCCACATAGCATCTGTAAATCAATAGTTTTGATTGTTTAAACTCAGTATGCAAGCAGGGTTAATTGGAGACATCTATTTCCCTTCCTTAATCAGCTTAACAGGATAAAAAATGAATCGAACTATAGTACCCGTGCGATAGTGCTTCAAGACCACAAAAACCGTGCTACATAAAGAAGAAAGATTGTTGTTCTATGATTTTGAATTTCAAAATGAAGTCTATTGAATTCAGAAAACTAAAGAATTTAAACTCGTGGAAATGATTCAACATCTGAATCTTGACTAATCAAGAAGTTAAAAGATTCAATGAAGAACTGAATATTGTTTTCTCGGAAAGTATAAACTGAAAGAATATTCAGGAAGAAGAAATTAAATGATTCATCAAGTACTTGATCAGAATATATTCAAAGTCTTGGTTGAATAAACTCAGATGAATAAGTTCTGTTAAACTTGAGATTCTATCTCAGTTGAATCAAAATGTTATTGGTCAGATTCTATCTGATAAGTTTCTCAGAACCTCATTAATCCGAAATCAGAGGATGTTCAATTTGATGCATTAACTAAAGTCATCTCTTGAAATCAAAAGGATTTAAGTTACTGATGTTTTCAGAATGAAGAAATCAGTTGACATTCTTTTAGAAGAAGGTAGGTTGTTGATCCTCTGATAGACTAATTTTAAACAAGATAGATCAGCCTTGCAAGAACAAAAATTGTCATGCAAACTATGTCACGTGTTACGCACGTGTTTGATGACATTCACTTTTGAGCAAGCTCTGCATCTGTTCGAAGAAACATACTCAGAAGATGTTAGGAGACGTCAATCAGTTCTCCTTAGCTCATAAGCTCGCAAGCAGTCTATGATTAAGCTAAGCTTTTATTGACCTTCTGGAAATAGGAAAACTTGTTGAAAGATAGTTTTTCTGATGTTCAAGTTCAGAACCTCTGATTGGCTATTCTCAAAAATCAGATGAATTTGTCTGAACGGGAAAAAGGAAAGGATTTTTAAGAAGATTGATTCTATCTCTCAAACCTGGATCAGAAGTTCAGAGAATACACTGTACTCTTTAGAAGCCAGAATACAAATGAACCTTTACAGAATGAGGGAACTATCAATCGATCACTCAGAAGGAAGCAGAAGCAGAAAGTTATTAATCAGAAGCTCAGAAGTCAGAATGAAAAGCACTCAGATGAAGAACTTTAGATTTTCTAAGGTACGACTCTCCTTATTAAAAGATTGATTAGAACTAAAAATTATCTGGTAGGTAAAAACATTAATGAGACTCTTTCTTTCAAGAAAAATCTTTTGATCAGATCTCTGGATAATGTGTTCACTCATTATAACATCTGTCATAATTGCATATCTTGAGTAATCATGATATATCCTTAGGAACATAGGTTCTAGTGAAAATATACGAAAGATTTTCCGTCTGACAACATAAGCTCATTTAAAATCTTATTAAAATCTTTTCGTACCTGATCTATGTTTTCCCTAGACTAGGCACAACTCATCCTATCTATCTATGTGTATGAAAATCACTTCTCCCTGTCAAACATTTTCAGACTCAAGTCCTTCTATCATAAAACATACGTGTCAAAACTTAGTTATCCATCCATCATCATGCCTCCTCTAACTTATCTTGGGGACCAAGATCTTCTTGAAATTATTCCTGAAAAACAGTTTGTAATCAACACCCCTCCTCTTCCAAGTCTCATTACTTGCAGTATAACAGATGTGCTTTACACTCAACAATGGACTAGACACTCCACTATGCTAGAAAAACCCATTTATGTAAATCTAGTTAAGGACTTCTAGAAACATGTTGATCTTGATTTTGAAAGTAAGTGAATCACCTCCTTTGTTTTTGAAGTCCCAATCACCATCAACCCGTTCTCAGTCACTCTAGCAACTGGATGTGAGAATGTTGGAATCACTGTTGATTATGACCTAAACAAATTCTTTGTTGCTAGAAGATTTGCCTTCCTTTATAACCTTTCATCCGGATATGAACCATCCAATCCTGATAACCTTCTACCCATTCCCAAAGCATGGTACAAGCTAGTTGTGTCAAATTTCCTTCCAAGAGGAGTATACCATGACATACTAAGATTTCATGACCACCAATTTATTCATTTGCTAATGAATGACTGTCAGATTAACCTACCACACACTATCTTCAACTGTCTCTAGAAATCCATCTCTGAATCCAGAAACCTCACAAAATCTTACATTCCTTATGCAAGATTTTATCAGAGATTTTCTTCAGAGAGGGAATTGTGGATATGATCAAAGATAAAATTGAAGAAGATGGCCCTGAAAACCTTCCAGAGAACTGCTTGTTGAAGACTAAATGTGAAATCTTTAGTAACTAGGAAAACTAAACCTGTCTATATCTTAACTTCGTATGCGGAATGCATGTTCTCAATTCAAATTGTATTTATTCTAAGTTACTGTAATCGTGTCAGTTGCCTTAAGTTATTTAAGGTTAATGAATGGTCAAAAACTGTATTATGAATCATTTTATATCCTTTCTCCTATTAATGATATATATAATCCTAAATATTTAAACTTAAGCAAATCAAATATCTGACAAGCTCTAATGACAGATTGATTTTATCTTTTAAAAGATATCTGCTAAATATTTGATTGGCTCAAGAAAACCATCATTATCAAAATGCATTAACCCCAGCTGCCACTCACCATAAAATAGTGGTATCCATAACCGATCAATTTTTTCTTTAAAATTAGTAACTGCTCCATTTTATTTTCCCACACAGTTACGCCTTTTAGCATACCCTAAGTAATCATGACTACCTAGGAAATAGTAAACCCAAATCCATGAGTACCGATTTAGTTATTATACTTTTTACTCTCCTTCGCCTATAAATAATAGGATTTTGCTTCACTCTAATTCATCCTCAAAACCTAGATCGTCACTCTTCCAAAACTCTTATTGCAACAAAGATGATGAATTCCCAAAGAAATGGTCCAATCTTCTTAGGAAATAAAGAAAACCTAGAAGTTATTTCTGAGAAAAGACCTAATCTTGCTCGTCTCAGAAATGATGGATTGGAAATGATTAGAAGCATGCAGGCCCAGTCCTGGCAGAGTTACTACTCTCTACTGAATGGTCTTATCTTTCCTAACCTTGTTAAAGAGTTCTAGAATTTCGCCAGGGTTAGCAACGATGGAAACACCATCTGGTCCGAGGTCCACTTTCACCCCATCGCTATCTCTGTCTCCTCAATAGAGAAAATCACTGGTTGCATCTCCAATGGAGTCACGATTGATAACTTTCAAACTAATTTAAGCATGGTGGAAAGGTGCAGAATCCTGTTTGATGATTCAGTTCCTTACGAACCGAATAATCCTAAGAAGCTCATTCCTACTCCCAAAACTTAGTTCAAATTTTCCTTTACCAACCTTCGTCCACGAGCATCTGCGAGAGGCACTCTCACTCATGACGATAGAATTTTCATCTTCCTCCTAACACATCACGTTACAATAGACCTCCCCAAGTCCATTTTTAACCACATGAGACACTCTATCAAAGTCTCAAGAAACCAGATGCATTCTTACATTCCATATGGGAGAATAATATCTGAAATAATCTTAAAAGAAAAGGCCTGGGGATTGATAAGCAGGCTTGGATCATCAGGACCCTCACCTGTTGAAACCAGATGTGAGAGAGTAGAAAATGTTGAGGACTTTGATAATTAAGTGTTAAAACCTGTGTCTTTCAATTAATGGTTGTGTTTTGTTATCATTTTGTGTAATTTTATGTTAATATCTCTGTTTCATGTATGGCTACAAACTGATCAATGAAAATGCTCAAGTTTGAATTATAAAGATACTATTATCAACTATATTGTTCATTATCATATTAATCTAATTATGCTTTAAAGCTCAAATGCTCTAAAACTTTTTTATGATGTCAAAAAGGGGGAGAAATAGAAATATGATTTATGATTTTGATTAAAAAGAAGAATCTTAAGAAGAATGCAAACTCAAACAAAGTAAATCAATGATATAAAATGCATTTACCACTAACATTTGTTTAATGTTTAATCGAGGAACTCTGAACAAGTTCACTAGGCATTCTCAGAACAGGTTTAAGAAAGAAAGAAGAACCTTGTTAAAAAGTTCTTATGAACTGTTGCTCATATGATTGAAGTTGTACACTTCGTGAACATGTGTTCAGAATCAGATCTTCCAGTACTGTTCAGAAGTTTAGAACTTTCTGAAAGTCAAAGTTATCGTGATCTCTGTTTCACTTGGTTCAGAAGCTGTAAGTTGTATGAAAATATGATATTCAGAACATAAGAATCGGAAAAAGGAAAGCTATGAAAGCAGTCAAGACAAGTCTACATCTCAAGATGCTTTTCAGAATAACTGTGCAAATCAGAAGTCAAGAACTGTCTGAAGATCTGATTGAAGATCCAAGAAGAAGTAGTTCTGATGTTTACTAAGAACCAATTAAAAGGAAAATGATTTGGTATTAGACTAAATCAACAATTGGTAATCAGACTCAGTATATAAGGATTGGTATCAGACTCAGTCTGAAGTAATATCAATCAGAGCAAAGCTGTGAAATATTGTCAAATACCTTCATTGGTATCAATTTCAGCACACTAAGGAATTACCTTCAAATGGTATGAGAAAAATACCTCAGTTGGTAATCAGAATCAACTTACTCTAGTATAACTTAGTATCAGACTAGGATCACATGTGTACCAGATTCAGAATCAAGCGATTGATTGATCACTAAATTAACCTTCTATTGGTATCTGATAAAAAATAAAGCTTTGATGAATCACTGAGTCGTGACAGTAACAAGGTTCTGAGATGAAGGCCTGTGTTCAAAGTCAAACTCTGAAAAGTCATAATCTTTATTGGTGATTGTAAATTTAAAAATTCTGAACTACGTTTTGAAGATCCCAATATCTGACTTATGGAAACTAAGGGGAGACTACCCAGAAGATTAAAACGTTAAATTTTAAAATCTTCATCAAGTCTGAAACTCAGGGGGAGTTTCTTAAGACAATGTCTGTCTCTGATAATTAGCGAGGCTATGTTATTAGATAAGAACTGTTCTGTTTTTGTGCTAAAATGTTTCTACTGAAAAGTAGAAAATGCTTCAGATGACTCTGAAGATTATAAGCTCTGATATGACATTAAAAAGAACTAAGTTCTAAGGATATGAAGATGGAAGTTCGGATGAATTAGTCCAGATGCTGAAGACTTGTGTCTCCTTAAAGATAAGACAGAGAAGTAGTCTTTTTCTATACCTTGTTCTAGCAACTCAAGTTGTTATTTTGTATGTCTTTGGATCATATAAGATTCTAGATGATCACAGATAAAACTTTGAGGATAACACATTCAAGGGGAGCTGTTGTTCTGGACTCTGAATATGTTTAGTTTTGGTGATTACCTTGTATAAGATGTTCAATCAAAATACATGGTTTTGTCATCATCAAAAAGGGGGAGATTGTTAGAGCAAGAGTCGTCTCTACAAGCCGTCTCTATGTTTTTTATGATAACAATGGTATTTGTGAAAGAACCATTTTATGTTCTAATGTGTGTTGTGTGCAGATCATAATCATAGAAGATATCAGATCCAACAAGCACCAGCCAAATGTGCGTGAATGATTATATACGAAGTTACTATGTGTGACACAAGTCGCAAGAAGCAAGAATGCTTTTGTATCTGATCATGATCAGTTAGATCCAAGGATGCCATATTGCTGTTGCAATGCTCTTGTGGATGCTCTCTGAGAATGGTTGTGATTCTGAAGATTGTGAAGCTTCTGAAGAAGACAATGTTATAGAGAACCGAAGTGCTGAAGATTCCTATGACTTGAAGTTCTGAAGGCTGAAGGCTCTGAAGACCAAGTACAGAATACTCTGAATACTTATGCGTTTTGAGGATCATGGTTCCAAAGGTTAAGTGCTGAAGACTCTAAAGACTGATTCCTAATGGACGACTTCGAAAGACTGAAGACTTGGAGTTTCAGATATCCTGTTAAGAAGTCTCTACTCATGCTCCAATTATTTACCATCAGAAGCCTCTGACATTTTGAAGACAAATGTTACCGTTGTGAAAGACTGTACACTACGCCCAAGAAGATATATCATGTCACTTCCTCCACAGTAAAAAGGAGATGTGTCAGTACGGCTAATTATTACACAACGTGTCTTTACTAACAGCCAACAGTAATTTAAACGGCTATATTTTACTGGGCTATTTAAAGAAAGGAGTATTCACTTCTGTAGGTATCGATTCAGTCCATGAATGAATAATTGATCAAAGTCATTGTGTGAAGATAGCAAAACCGATGAGTTCTCGTTGTAACACTTAAACATTCAAAGCTACACCATTTACACATGGCCATTGTTGTTGAAGCTCAAAGATCATAAATCAACACAACAATAATCAATTGGTACAAAAGCTGTTGATGAAGAAGACAACCTTGAAAATCAGTCAAGTCATCAACCACCTTCTCGTCGGTGCTACATTGAAGATCTGGAGCAAGGAGTTGTTGCTCAAAGCTTGTTCACCCAAGAAGATGAAGAAGAAGAAGATCTACAAGATGTCAACAACTATCAAATCAACATACATCTTTGTAGTTTCTTAAGAAAGCAAGGAGTTGTTGCTCAAATCTTGCTTGAACACTTGTGTGTTCTTATGTACTTAAACTTAGGAGTTATCTGCTTGTTAAGAAGCATTATTGTAATCTCCAGTTTAACTAATTCTATGTGAATTAGGATTCCTCAAGTGATCAGTGTGATCGGAGACTTGAAAAGACAATGGCTTGGTGGTATTGTAGAAATCCTGAAATATGGTCAATGATAGTCATATCTCAAAGAGGATCATATGTTGATCAGAATCTTGTGGGATCCCTGATGGAACTCATTGTGATTCCTCCAATGAACGTTATATCCTGATTGGATCCCTGAATGGTTCACTGAGAGATATATCTCAAGGGATCATGAGATGATTTGGATACTTTAGATGACAATGACGCAAGTTATTGTGGGTTAGTCACAGTGCGGCTGTGCAGGTTGTTAGTCACCAACTATGTGCTTGTGCATCTGTAATCAAGATTGATTATAGTGGATTAAGACATTGTATTCAAGGCAAAATCACCTGAGGGTGGACTGGATTAGCCTTGTGGTGAACCAGGATATATCGTGTGTCCTTTACTCTTGTTATGCTTTATGTTATTGTTTATGTTTCTGTATTGAGTATCAGAACCTTACATAAGCGAGTCAGAACCTTGCAGCTTGACTCTGATAAGCTTCTGCACTGCTAGTTCTAAATAATGCTTATTGCGTTCAGACTCTTGTTAGTTCTTATGCTTCATGCATGGTAAGTCTGAATGTTACTTTGCGAGTCAGAGTCTCTCAACGAACTCTGATGTTATCTTAAGCACATTAACGATAAGAAGCGAAAAGTCTTAAAAGAGTAAATACACAATTCAAGCCTCCCCCTTTCTTGTGTCTTTCTCGCACCTTCATATATCATCATGCTTCATCAATCTCCTCAAAAATTGTTGAGCATTCACTACAATCAAGAATTAGGGTTTCAAGCCCTCTCAGAGTACATAGACAAAGGATCAATCAATAAATGACATGATCTTCAACTTGTATAGCCTCTCAAACACCCACAATGGATCAAGAGGACTCCCATATCAAGAATCAAGCACAAGATTCCAGCATTCCAAGTAGATCAAGCCTCAGGATCGCTAGTGTCACCAAATTAGGGTTTTGGTCGACCAAGGCCTCCAGATAAAAATTTCCATCTGGGCATGAGCCAATGCCTCAATATTTGGTCCATTAAGCTCAAAGTAACCTCAAGAGGCCATCTACAATAGCAAAATCACCTTGAAGGCCCATCTATAAAAAAATCAGGAATTAGGGTTTTGACCTAATTCAACCCTTGAGTTAACTTGTGAAGCAAGGCATGACTTGAAGCTTCAAGATAAACTTCAAGACCTAAAATACATCATAATGATATATCTACAAGATGTGATTAACTCAAAGAGCTCAAATCATAAGTCACAAGAACTCAAAACCATCTGATCACAAATTAGGGTTTCTGATGGAAAATGTCAACCCTACCCTTGACTGTTGGCCTACCCTTGATCTCAAACCTTGGGGAGGGGTCCAAGACATTCCTAAATACCCTTGGAGGCCATCCATGAAGTTTAATTGAGCCCAAGGATTGATTTCACAAAAGGATCGCAAAGTCAAAATTTCATCTAATGAAAAAGACAACTGTACAAAAATCCAAGTTTGACTTTTTGGATGTTTGGTCAACCAAGGTTCCTTAACCCTAAAACAATGTTAATATGTGATTTGAATCATCATTCATCAAGAAAAATCAAAGAAAATGACCTAACTTGTTAAAGGGGTAACCATAAAAAACTTAGAATTTTTCTAAGTTATGGAACAAAGTGGCTAGGGTACCAACTTTGCAAGGCCATATCTCCCAAACCCTAAGGCCTTTTTCTCCCATTCAAATCTCAGATTGAAGTTCATGTTGCATACTTCAAATATTTCAACTAGACCTCATTCCAATTCATCATGGATTTTGAGTTATTGTTTGAGCAAAATCACAAAAAACATGAAAATGACATTTTTTCAACACTTAGTGGAATTTTCATTAAGTCAGAATCTGCCTTATTTTTTTCAAAATGTAGAGGCATTTTTCATTGTAATTCAAGTTGATTCAAAACCAAAGTTGGACATCATGTTGAAATAGGATATGTCAGCATTCCAAAATGTCCAAGAACTCCATCAAACTCCACCAGAGCTAGAGGTTATGACAGCTGCAACATGACTTGCTGCAAACTGTTTTTGCAAGGCAAATTTGTGCCTTAGTGCTCGAATTGATCAATTTGATCAAATTCAAACATGGTTATCCATCTGCACACCTCAAGGGGGAACAACCAAGGGTCAAACATTGATCCATAAGCCTCCCAAGTCTTTTGAACTACATGTAGGTGTGCCACCCCTAAAAGCTAAAGATGCCTCAAGACTCCAATTTTGTTTTGAGACATTAAATGGATGCATAGAGCTGGCATGTATCAGTCCATGATCAGCTAAATGAGTCAAGATAAGCTCATACAACAGAGGACCTAAACCTGCAAAGTTTGGCACAAGTCAATGGCTAGAGGAAACCCTTGACCAAAGAACCAAGGCATTCAATACAATCTGATCCAAGCTGCCAAACACTATTGATGCCAAAATAAATTTGCTCTACTATAAATAGAGCTCATTTGTGCTCAAATTAAGTACACCAAATGTCCTAAACATATGCCTTTCTCAGAATTACAACTTTCACTACAAAAATACCTTCTAATGCAAGTTACTATCGGGTTTTGAGTTAGATTGTGTTTCCAACCAAACCAATCACACACACATCTCACAAACATCATATGTGAGCTGATCAAACACTAAAACAACATCTGGAACACCAAATTCATGAAATCACCATCCATTTGCTCAAGCTTTTGACAGATTTGCAGTTGGGGTGACACAACCAGTTCCAACTCATTTCAAATCAATCCAAGCATTCAAAAACATCCTTTGAGGTACAAGGAAGCTGTCCAAATCATTGGAACTCATCTGTAACACCTCCAAACCAGAATTCGATTCTCACTTGCAGAGGTAAAACTTGAACTCTAAAACTCAATAAATCATGCATCCTAAACATGTTTTCTTATTACCATTGTGTTTCTGGATGTTTGTAGATCATTTACCCTCAATCAATTGTTGTTTACAATTCGTGTATAGGATTTCATTGAGTTCATGCCAATTTTAGGGTTCTTCAAGTTTTATCATGATATGTTCTGATTCAATTAATTTCAATAAAATTGGGTATTGCCATTGTGTTCCTCATCTCAAAACGCACGATTTTCATATTTGGATCATGTGAAATGATTGAGAGATGAGGGAGATAGGAGCCTTCACATATCTGAGCTTGAGGTTGAAGATGGCCATGGCGCCATGCTTCAGAAATCCAACTTGTTTTACTATATAATATTCACTTGCCATATTATTCTTGAAATGACATTGCGCCCTAGTAGTTGATCAACTGGTTTGTGTGTATTGAGCGAGCGAGAGGCCTGGGGTTCAAATCCCCCTCGCCCCATACCTCTTTTTTTATCACTTGTCCTATTTATTATTTTTCATATTAGTTTTGTTAATAACTTGGAAAATTAATTTCTCATTCAATTTTAATCATTTTTATTGGTTCTTTTTCCGAAAAAATCACAAAAATATTAAAGTATTTTATTCTACAAAAAAATCAGATTTATATTATTTATTTAATATAGTTGGTATTTTTGTGAATAAATTAATTTTTATTGTTTTTAAACATTTTAAAAAGTGAATTTTTATCTTGAAAATCAAAATCAAATGAGTTCTAAATCATCTTGTGATTAAAACCTCATTTTCCAAACCTTAACCAAAAATCACAAGTGGTTTATTTAAACTTATTTGGTATTTTTATCATTTTTATTGATTTTCTTTAAAGAATTACTTTTAAGAAAATGAAATTAGGGTTTCTTTTATTTTTGATCATTATCAAACATTTTAAAAATAAATCTTTGGGCCTCTGATAGAGTGTAAGACCTAATCCTTTGTAAATACAAACCATTGTGGGCCTCAGATGTTGTATAAGTCCCACTGTATTTTCAAAATCACGGTGCGGTCGTTGCCTTTTAAAACAAAATCATCTGGGTCTCCCCTCGTTTTGTAAGTCCCATCTTTCTCTTTCAAAATATCTTTTGGGCCTCTGATAGAGTGTAAGACTCAACCCCCTTTTAACCAAAATCATTTTGGGCCTCAGTCGTTGTATAAGTCCCGATACAATCTTCAAAACAATGGTGTGATCACTGTTAAACCTTGGGCCTCTCCTTGAGTATAAGCCCCAACCATCCTTTCAAAAACAACTTCTCTTTTGATTCAGATTCAAACATACATGTTGTTATCAAAACTTTCTTTAATTTCTTTAAACAACTAACAATACAGCATGGAAGCTTGCTCACCTATAAGTTTAACAGCTTTCATTTACTCGCTTTCATATATATATATATATATATATATATATATATATATATATTGTGGGAAGTTGCTCCCCTGTAAGTCCTTCTTTCATACCCTTTTAAATACTTGTCATATATCAACTGTATATATACTAGTATAGTTATTTAGAGTTTCCTCGACAACTAGGTCTAAAACTAGGTAAAGCCAGTTGGTCACTCTTAAATACAGTCAAAACTAGATCCCCATAGAACTTCCAGATACAGTTTTGCCTTCTCTTAGGCTTAAACAATATGGAACAAAGAGAAAGGCAGTATTCTCGGTGAACCTTTTCTCAGACCGTCACTATTAGAAATTGTCAAAGAAATTCAGTTTCCCCAGAGAGGATTAATACCCGGTGAAACTTCTCGTGAATTTCTTCAAACCCTAGAACTATTCATTAAAGAAAAGATTATTCTCGGTGAAACTTTTCTTCAACTCTTCTTAAGTTTGGACCCACAGGCTTCCTAAAAGCATCCTCGCCTTCTCTTGGGCTTTGTACAAGGACCCTCCGGCTTCTTAGAGGTTCTCATGCCTTCTCTTGGGCTTAATACAAGGACCCTGAAGACCTCTTAAAGGTATAAGACAGAACTTAGTCATCCTTTGCTAGAGCAGTCTTTCTTGAGTCAAAAACCTCAGACCAATTTAGGGTTGATTCTCATCCCTTAAAAACACTTGCCTCCTCTTGGGCATCATACAAGGATAAACTCTTCCATACAAATAGTCTTGGACAGTCTAAAATCTCCTCTTGAGTCTCAAAGACATTCTCAAGTTCCCTACAAACATAGAAGAAACCTCGGTCATTCTAGATCAATCTCCCGTAGAGTTAAAACCCATGGGTTCTAAAACCCAGTCTCTCTCCTAAAAACCCCCAGCCAGGGTTACTTTATCATCAGTATAAATCTATCAAAACCTCAAGGCATCTGATATCTCAACTCTTCTGTAAACTTTAGCAAGAGTTGATTCCCCATTTGGACCTGCCTCGGGATCTCAATAATCCCCAGCAGAAGATAGCCTCCTCTTAGGCTTTGTTTAATGATTCTTCCTTCCCTCAGCAAAGTCAGCCTCCTCTTGAGCTTTGTACAATGATTCTCCCCAATGGAGCTAACCTTTTCAGACTCTCTTGTTGAGTCAATCAACTTTTCAGACTCTCTTGTTGAGTCAATCAACTTTTCAGACTCTCTTGTTGAGGCAATCACCTTTCAGCACTCTCTTACTGAGTCAACCCTTTTTTAGCCTCAATCTTGGGCTTTGTACAAGACAGATAAAACCATTCTCTTGTTGAAACAATATTCCAGCCTCCTCTTAGGTTTGATATAATGATTTCCCCTAGCAAAATTTAGCCTCCTCTTAGGCTTTGTATAATGATTTCTCTAGCTTGTTCAGCCACAATCCTGGGATTTGTATAGGACCGATAAAAGCACTCTCTTGTCGAGTCAAACTCTTTTAGCCTCAATCTTGGGCTTTGTACAAGACAAAAATCTTCATAACCTTATCTTAAGCTTGGGACAAATATCTTCCCCCAGCGGAGTCAATTCCTCCCAGCTTTCTTTTAGGCTATGAGAAATAATACCCTAAGCAGAGTCAATCCTCTTTTCAGCCTCAATCTTGGGCTTCATACAAAACAGATAATACTCTCCAGCAGAGTCAAAATCTTTTCAGCCTCAATCTTGGGCTTTGTACAAGACACTTAAAATATCCTCAGCCGAGTCAGTTAAGTATCATTTTAGCCTCAATCTTGGGCTTTGTACAAGACAGATAAAGATTTCTTTCCCACAGAGTCAGTTTCTTTCCAGCCTCAACCTTGGGCTTTGTACAAGACACATACAAACCCTCTCCAGCAGAGTCGAAATCCCTTTTAGCCTCAATCTTGGGCTTTTTACAAGACATATAGCATTTTCCCCGGAAAAGTCAAACTTTTAGCCTCCTCTTAGGCTTTGTATAATGATGTCCCCAAAGAGTCAGTCTCTTTTAGCCTCAATCTTGGGCGTTGTACAAGACAGATAAACACTCTCTTGTTGAGTCAGTCATTCCCAGCCTTCTCTTAGGCTTTGTATAAGGACTTCCAATCAACCTCTTAGCTTCAACCTTGGGTTTTGATCAAGGCACACAAAAATTAACATCCCCTCAGAGGAAATCAAAATCTCTCTGTAGGAAGTCACCTCTTTGTTTATCACTTGTCAAAACAGAAAAATCAAAACAAACCTAATCCCAGATAACTTCTATAAGAAGCACACTTATTGATTCAAATATCCAAGTTGTTGTTCATCTCTTATCCTAGTAAATCCCTCTCTTTCATCTAATTGCTGTAAGTGGCAAGCCTCTAGATTATTTACATTCATGCCAATGTCCCTCTCTTAGCATGAGAAATTGCTAAGGAAAAATGGCATTGCTCTACACTAAGTTAAAGTTTTCCCCTTTAGGAAAAATCCCATATAAAGGAAATTATGGCATTGCTGGATTCACATATCCCAGTTAAAGTAATCCTCCTTTATAATCAGTCACCCAACAACTGTGATAAATAGACGAGATGTCCCCCTTTAGAGATGACAAATTCTATCTCAGTCAAACCTTTTAGCTTCAATCTTGGGCTTTGATCAAGACAAAAATAAACCTTTTAGCTTCAATCTTGGGCTTTGATCAAGACCAAAATAAACCTTTTAGCTTCAATCTTGGGCTTTGAACAAGACACCAAATATCTTTTTCCTCCCTTAGAATAGGAGGAACTACGATTGCTCTGATTTCCCTGTTTCTTTTAAACGGGAATACGTTGGCATAAGTACGAAATCTTAGCGAGCATACTAATCAAAAACTCTAGGTCCAGTACCTTTACACATCAATCAAACTTAGGTCCAGTACCTTCTCAAAAACATCAGGAAAACCCGAACATCAACAAAAACTCACTCCCCCTATCATATTTCCCAAGAAACTTTCCCAACCCATTAACGGATAAACACCATCAAGTACAAAGAAAAACCTAAAGCTAACATCCTGTGGATAACCACATATAGGATGGGTAACTGACAACTCCCCATCGTATAACCTGACCCCGAACTCCCCGAATCTCTTTAAGCGTTTGTTCAGTTAAACATTCGCGTGCAAGGTTAGTTTTAGATAGCTTCCCTTTCCTTTACAACTTCACCGGATAAATAAGAAATTAGAAAGTAGCACCCCCCTCCTCTTCGTTGAGGAGAAAACCCAAATTTCGCAATAAGGTGCTCGCGTCACCGACAAAAATTACGCGCTACACCGCCTTTTCAGGTTTTCAATCCACGGAGAAGTTTTTTTTTAATTTAGGCGAAGTATTTCTTGACTACATCAACATTTGTGGGGTAGGCAAATTCCTCTCCATCCATGGTTGCGATTATTAAGGCGCCGCCTGAGAAGGATTTCTTGACCACATAGGGGTCGTCATAATTCGGAGTCCATTTACCCTGGGAGTCAGTGAGGAATGATTGTATCTTCTTGAGCATGAGGTCTCATTTTCTGAAGACGCGAGGTCAGACCTTTTTGTCAAACGTTTTCTTCATTCTTTGTTGATACAACTGACCATGGCATAGTGCTGTTATTCACTTTTCTTCGATTAAGTTCAGTTCATTGTGTCGACTTTGACACCATTCAACTTCTCTTAGCTTAACTTCCATCAATACCCTGATTGATGGTATCTCTACTTCTATGGGGAGCACTGCCTCTATGCCATATACTAGAGAGAAAGGGGTTGCCCCTGTTGAAGTGCGGACAGATGTGCGATAACCGTGAAGAGCAAAGGGTAGCATTTCGTGCCAATCTTTATAGGTTACAACCATCTTTTGAACAATCTTCTTGATGTTTTTGTTAGCCTCTTCTACCGCTCCAGTCATCTTGGGTGGGTAGGGAGATGAGTTATGGTATTCGATCTTGAACTCAGCACACAACTCTTTTATCATCTTGTTATTCAAGTTAGATCCATTATCAGTAATGATCTGGCTTGGAACACCATAATGGCAGATGAGACTGTTCTTGATAAATCAGACCACCACTTGTCTGACCACATTGGTGTATGACGCTGCTTCGACCCACTTGGTGAAATAGTTAATGGCTACCAGGATGAATCGATGTCCGTTTGAAGCTTTGGGTTCAATCATGCCAATCATGTCGATTCCCCATATAGAAAAAGGCCATGGAGAAGAGAGAACTTTGAGATGCGTTGGCGGTACATGGATTTTGTCAGCGTATATCTGACACTTGTGACACTTCCTCATGTACTTGTAGCAATCGAATTCCATGGTCAACCAATAGTACCCTGCTCTCAGAATTTTTCTCGCAATTGTGTGTCCATTGGCATGAGTTCCAAAGAATCCTTCGTGAATTTCTTTTATCAACATGTTTGCTTCTGGTTTGTCTACGCATCTGAGCAAAACCATGTCAAAGTTTCTCTTATAGAGTGTTTCACCGCTTAGAAAGAAGCTTCTAGCCAGTCTTCTGAGAGTCTTCCTGTCTTTTCAAGATGCCCCAGATGGGTACTCTTATTTCTGAAGGAAGCATTTGATATCATGATATCAAGGTTTGTCATATATGACTGCTTCAATTGAGAAGATGTAGGCGGGTCGTTCTAGGCCCATTATGTCGATCTTAGGTATGTCGTTCCATTGACCTACACTAATCATGGAAGAGAGAGCGACTAATGCAGCAGCTATGTGATTCTCTTCACGAGGGATGTGATGAAACTCAATTTTGTTGAAGAATGGTAACAACCTTCTTGCATAATCTTTGTAAGGAATCATTCCTGATTGGTATGTGTTCCAATCTCCTTTGAACTAATTGATAACCAGGGCTGAGTCTCTATACACATCCAAGTTCTTAATCCTTAAGTCAATTGCTTCTTCGAGACCCATGATACCAGCTTCGTATTCGGCCTCGTTGTTTGTACACTTGAATGTCAATCTAGCAGTGAAAGGAATGTGGGTACCCTGAGGTGTTACAATGATTACCCCAATTCCGTTTCCATAATTATTGACAGCTCCGTCAAAGATTAGTCCCCATTGGGAACCTGGTTATGACCCTTCACTGGATAGCGGTTCATCACAATCTTTCATTTTTAAGTACATGACATCTTCGTCTAGGAAGTCAAATCTGACTGATTCATGATCGTCAATCGGTTGATGAGCCAAATGATCGGCTAAAATACTCCCTTTGACGACTTTCTGAGCATGGTACTCTATGTCATATTCTGATAACAACATCTGCCAACGGGCGATCCTTCCCGTGAGAGCAGGCTTTTCAAAGACGTACTTGATCGGATCCATTTTGGAGATTAACCAAGTAGTGTGACAAATCATGTACTGGCGAAGACATTTGGCTGCCCAAGCCAGAGCACATGCTCCTCTTTTGTCTTAGATTTGGCAATCATGTCATCGACGTACACTTCAATCTCTTTGTGCATCATATCGTGAAACAGAGTTGTCATGGTCCTTTGATAGGTTGCCCCGACGTTCTTCAAACCGAACGACATTACCTTGTAACGAAGGTGCCCCATGGGGTGATGAACGAAGTTTTCTCCATGTCTTCCGGCGCCATTTTGATTTGATTATAGCCCGAGAATCCATCCATGAAGGAGAAAACTTTGAACTTTGTTGTACAGTCTACCAACATGTCTATGTGCGGTAAGGGGAAGTCGTCCTTCAAACTGGCTTTGTTCAGATCCCTGTAATCTACACACATTCTGACATTTTTGTCCTTTTTCAAAACTGGCAGTATGTTGGCCAACCATTGAGGATATTCTGAGATGGCAAGGAAACCCACGTCAATCTGTTTCTGTACTTCCTCTTTGATTTTGATGGCCATGTCTGGATGAGTCAATCTCAGTCTCTGTTTCACCGGAGGACATTCTGATCTTAACGGTAAATGATGCTCCACGATGCTGGTATCCAACCCTGGCATGTCCTGATAGGACCAAGCAAATACATCGGGAAACTCTTTGAGAAGTTTTATCAAACTTTCTTTGACAGTCGGACTGAGCAGTGCCCCAATCTTGACTTCTTTTCTCTCTTCTTCTGAACCCAAGTTGACCGTTTCCAACGGCTCTTTGTAAGGTTCAATTGATCTTTCCTCTTGTCGGAGTAATCGGGAAATCTCTTCTGGAATTTCTTCATCCTCTTCTTCTTCAGCCTCAAATACCGGGAATTCAAAGTTGGGAGAAGGCATTGGATCGTATGTTTCAACGGGGTTTAAAACAAGCAATATGCATGACGTGATGATTGTTTTTAGAAGAGATAGAGAGAATGCAAGAGTGTTTGCAGTGTATTTTCTGAAAAATGCTTGTTTTTTTGTTTTGAGTTGTTTTTAGGATTACCATTTTCTAAAAAAGCAAAAAGTGAAAACAACAATAAATGCAGAAATTACAGAATGACGTTTATTTATGATTTAGTCGATTCTTGAAACTACATCCCTATAAAACAAAACTCTGTCGCTTTGGGCGAAGCAAAGAGGGACATTTACTGAAAAGTGGGCCCTATAAAAACATCAGTTTCACCTAGGCAAGGTGAAAGGTCAAAATAAATGTGGCAATGACTTAGAATTTTGGACGATTTTCGGGACATCGACAGCAACCCATTGGCGGCGAACTCCTCGGTGAATCACAAAGTCTGGTACCTTCTTTCTTGGTTTGTCCTCAGAAATGACGCTGATTTCTAGCGGAGCACGATCGTTGGAGTCTTCCTCCCAGGCAGAGTTGTCGTAAACGAACTCTTCTGTTGTATCTTGTATAGTGTTTTGACTCTCAGGCAGATCTCCCCATTCAGTTGGCTGGATGTGTTCGAGCCTGATACGAGAGCTTTCCGAGCGGTGTATTTGACCAAGAAGTCGTACTTGCCACTCGGTTGTCCTAAGGTGTCCAATACTTCAGTGGGATTGGAGGAGTCATTCCTCTAGATGATGTTGACCTTGGGAAAAGCATAGTTGATAAACATTTGCCCTGCAATCTTTGTAGATTCATCGTTGTGCTGGATATCTTCTGAATGCCCCGAGTAATGATCCCATGATTTGGTGGGGACGCAGGTATTCTTTTCAATGATGCTCAGCTGACATGCATCGTTTGGCGAACTCTTTTTCCCCAAGTCTTCTGGGTACGGCTTCCAGACAGGTAAGTCATCCATTGGGTCATAATAGTCATAGTCAAAGTAATTTTTCATCAGAGTGTCCTCCTCTAATGAGTTGGGTGGAGCACGGTATCCTTCCGGATCACAATCTCTGTATATCATCTTGACATCTGATCATGGTATCTATCTCAGATTTTGCGTGGGATAGCAAAATGGCGTATGCGTTTCTTCCTAAGACATATAACTGTCCTCGTTGAGATAAGACTTCCATTCTCCATCTGTATCGGAGAAGTCACCCTCATTGATGGTGTGTACTTCTTGAGACACTAGGTGAAGGAAACCTCCACCGTGGAAGAAGTCCTGAATGGGATGAATACTTTCATCGTTAATAGCATTCTGGGTACAGGTTGAGGAAAAACCAAGACCTCTCTTCGTCTCATTATCAGCAGGAATGACAAGCTGACCCCATCCTTTTTCGTTGTTACTCTTGATCACTTTGAGGGCATCTTTGTATGAGGAAATCGAAGTCCCTTTCTCTGATCAATTCTCATTGCTCACCGAAAGTGCTTGGAATTGAGTTCTAACAACCTCCTTAGGTTCTACACAGGAGAATGATAAGTTGCTGACGATTAAGGCCTGCTCTCAGCATGCTGTGACTAGCTTGTCATTCTTGACGAACTTCAGCTTCTGGTGAAGTGTCGAAGTGACTGCCCCAGCTTCGTGTATCCAAGGTCTTCCTAATAAACAACGGTATGCTGCCCAGATGTCCATGACCTGGAAAGTGACTTGGAAAGTGTGAGGACTGATAGTTATGGGAAGATCAACTTCGCCGATAACTATTTTTCTGGATCTTTCAAAGGCTTTGACGATGACCTCGCTGCCTCTCATCGGAGATCCTTGAAATGATAGTCGCATCAGAGTAGATTTTGGCATAACATTCAGAGCTAATCCAGTATCTACCAGTACGCTGGCTAAAGCATCGTCCTGGCAGTTGACTGTAATGTTAAGTGCCATATTGTGATTTTTGGCTCCTTCCGGCAGTTTTTCATCACTGAATCCTAAATTGTTGCAGGAAGTGATGTTGGAGATGATGCTGTCGAATTGTCTTATCGTCACATCTTGTTCCACAAAGGCTTGCTCTAAGACTTTCTGTAGAGCTTCTCTGTGAGCTTTGAAACTAAGCAGGAGAGATAGCATAGAGATTCTCGAAGGAGTTTATAACAGTTGGTCTATAATGTTGTACTCGCTCTTTTGGATGAGCTTCAACATCTCATTGTTGTTCTTTGAAAGGTCGGGATTACTGGATTGCCCGGCTGGTTGATTTGGAACTTCTGTTTGAGGTTCCTTTTCTCTGGTGGGTTCTCCAACACCTCTGTTGAAGATCCGGCCGCTCCGTGTTACTCGACTGATGTCAGCAATGTTTACGACAGAGGGCAATGGAGTTTCCTTTCCTTTCTCAATTTTTGTTGCACCGTACTTGTAAGGGATAGCCTTATCTAATTTGTATGGTATTGGACCCAGCAGATAGATAACCACAGGGGCCTTTTGATTTTTCTGACCATCGTAGCTGGCCTCAATTGGTTCGAGGTTGAGAATCTTTCTACTATCAAGAGCACATACATCTTTGGCCATTTCATGATTGGAGATTATGACAACGTCTTTGCTTTGATCAGGAAGATAGTCTTGCATTACGTTGATCAAACCAGAACTTGAACATGGTCGAATCACTTTTCGGTCCAACTGATTTTGAAGAGCTGACTGTACAAAGTAGCATCATTGGTTGTTTTCTGTGCAAACTCTACAGCGCTCATAGTTGTGTGGTGGCACTTGGCCACATCCGCTTTGTATGCAGTGCAATCTTACTAGATCTGTTTCCATCGAGCGAACATCCTGACTCTGATGTCTAGTAGGATTCCCGTCAGTCATGCTGATATGTTGTGTAGCTTCATCCAAGTAAATTGGAAGCCACCAGTGGTTCAATAAGGGTTGAAGTGTTCTTTGGACAAGTGCACATCCTTGGTCGTCTTCACGACACACTTTACACCCTTGATAATCATGTGAAGCCAGAAAACCGAGCCTGACTTACTTAGCGTGTAATTCTACCAGACTGGTATTCATCAAGCAAATATCAATGATTTGAATCATATTAACTTGATGGCTACTTCTATCATGGTAATCTTGGATCCATCTAACGCTGGAGGGCCTCTTGTACAAAACAGCATCCCTGATTGTTTATTGAGCATATCGGACAGGAATTGTAATTGTGTCGTGGCAAATCATGATGTTGGCTCTGCCTTGAGTGCATTGCCACCAAGTTGACATTCATCGCCAGAATTTTGTGGTTCTGGACAATGTTGGGGTTTGCGTGAACCACATTTAACTCACGGATTCGATTATCTTGGATCCATCCGAGATCCATCTGTTCTTGTAGAGCTGATTGCACTACAGAACATCCTTGACTATTCTTTGAGTAGATATCACACAGGTGATAATTGTGAAATGGTACATGACCATACCCGCTCTGTCTGCAATGCATCCTGGCCAGATTGGTTCCTAATAGGAGTACATCGTGAATTTGATAATTGCGGTTAAACTCTTCCTCTATCAAATATACTGCAGCCTTTTCATGTTGAGGCAACGGGTTCGTCTAAACATTCAGATTTATATCCTTGAAAGATAGGACCTCGTTCCTGACAAGCTTTTGTACGTTAGACTTGAAGCTGAGACAATTTTCTATGTTGTACCCCGGTCCTCCTTGATGATAAGGGCAAGTTTGATCCGCTTTGAACAAAAAAGGTGGATTTTCCAGTAATTTGACCAGCAGAAGTGGAAATAGTTCTGCATACAACATCGGTATAGGGTCAAACTTTGGTGGTCGTGTCGTACGATTGTTATTGTTGTACTGAGGACGAGTCTGCTGAAGAGGATGTTGTGTCCTTTGCTGATACTATTGTTGACATGGTTGGCTCTGAGCAACCTGAGGTTGATACGTTGGAACAGGCGCATGGTTGATAGCGGGAGTTACCGCTGCTACTGGCTGATACCTTCGCCTTTGCTTTCTGAGAGAGATATTACCAATATCTTGCTCTTTTTTCTTTTGGAAAGCACTACCGTCTCTTTTGGTACCGCTTGATGATTCTGTATTTTTGACCAAACGTCACTCTCGGACTGCTTCCTCAAGGCGTACCCCCATGTTCACCATTTCAGTGAAGTCATTGGGCGCACTGGCGACCATTCAGTCGTAATAGAATGAGCTCAAGGTCTTCAAAAAGATCTTTGTCATCTCTTTTTCCTCAAGAGGGGGACAAATCTGGCCGGCAATTTCACGCCATCTCTGAGCATATTCCTTAAAAGTTTCTTTGTCCTTTTGCGACATTGCTCTAGGTTGATCTCTGTCTAGTGCCATGTCCAGGTTATACATATACTACTGAACGAAGACTGCGCCAGGATCTCTGAATGTGACGATCTTGGTGCGGTTTAAACCCATGTACCATTTGAGTGCGACATCGGTTAAACTGTCTTGGAAGTAATGGATCAATAGCTGTTGATTTTCTGTCTGAGTTGACATCTTTCGAGCATACATCACTAAATGACTTTGAGGGCAAGAGTTGCCCTTATATTTTTCAAAGTCAGGCACCTTGAATTTGTGCGAGATTTTCACATTAGGGACCAGACAAAGATCTGCGGCGTCCTTTCCGAATAAATCCTGGCCGCGAATGGCATGCAGTTCCTTCTGCATCTCCAGGAATTGTTCCTGGAACTCATTCATCTTTTCGTACATGTCTTTGTTTCCACCAGAAGGTAATCGTGGAATCTGTCCTTCCGGGACAGTGTGTACCACGGGTTGTGGTATAGTTATTACAGCGGTGACTCTTGGTTCTTCCATGCCCCGAAGTTTGTAACCTTCAGGAGTTGCTACCATCACTCTTGCGTCTTCGCTTTTCTGAAATTTGTAACCTTCAAGCCCAGTGGTTCCTGCTGCAGTTCCTGGGTCTTCAGTGACCGGCGGAATGTACCCTTCAGGGAAGAAGTTGATAGGCATGCCCCAGGGACGATCTTTAGGCATGTTATATCGAGGATCATATGTCTCCACTATGGGCGTAGATGTGATCTCCGAGATCACAGTCCTTTGTTGTTTCCTCTGAGCTGTTGCCAGGGATTGCATGTCACTGTGAAGTTTTTTCAGATCTTCCTTTAGAGCGTCGATTTCTTCTCTCAGCTCTCTATTCTCTTCCTCGAGATCGTCCATTTTCTTTTGTCAATTGTCCCGAGTATTGTACGAGTGAAACAGTTTGACTCTATAATCGTGACGCATACGTGAGATTCGAAGGTAAGAAGAATGCGTTATGTGAGAATGATGAATGATATGCAATGATCTATATTAATTTTGTTTTTGCTTTAGTCAAAAAGAAACTTCAACAAACAGATTGCAAATATCATACACTGGGGAGATCCCGTTTTATTGAATTTGAAAGATTGCAGAAAGGGAAATACAGTATTTTACAAAGTGTTGTAAAAGGGAAGGTGTGAGAAAGACACAAGAAATGGGGGGCTTGAATTGTGTATTCACTCTTTAACAACTTTTCGTTTCTTATTGTAAGGCGCTGAGATAACATCAGTGTTCGTTTGAGAGACTCTGACTCGCGAAGTGTCATTCAGATTTTGCAATGCGTAAAGCATAAGAACTACAAGAGTCTGAACACTGTAGCACCCTAAATTTTGACCAGCAATTTTTCACTTTTTTTTTTTAATCTTGTGCTATCAGGGGTGTTGTTTAGATGTGGGAGTCCCTAACCCTTACTAGTCTGGGCCCATTAGTACTTTTGGGCCCATTTCTGAATTATCTTTGCATTAGGATTTTATTTTCGGAGTTTGGACTTTTTAGGATAGTATTTATTTTGGGAATTAACATTATGGGGTTTATTAGCCAATTTAAACATTTTAGTATTCATTAGTTATTTTTTTTAGGGTAGATAGATTTTTTGCTAGGATATGGTTTAAATTATTTTTCTTTGGAAATATTTATAGGTTTGTATTAAAAGTTTTTAGTTTAGTTGTTATTAGATAATAATTAGGATTTTATTTTAAAATTAATATTTTTGGTAATGAATATTGTTATTGATTTATTTTTTGGAAGATTAAGTATATCAAAATGTTTATTTTGCTGTTTTTAATTAATTTAAAAGTCTTTAGAATTATTTGGATCATTTTCAAGTTTTAGAGTTTAAGTGTATTATTAGTTATTAATTAGGATTTTTTTTCTTAAGTGATATTTAGGGGGGACCGGTTTTATATTTTATCTAGTGTTAATGCTAAGAGTTGATTTGGGGTAAAGTATTATTATTAAGTACATTATGAGTGTTACTTTAAAAAATAATCAGGTTTTAGGAGGGGCAGTTAACGTTAATCAGTTTTTATTATCAGCTGAGTATTAGTTTGTTTTTTTATTTTTTATTTAATTTAATAATTTGTTTTGGGCCGGTCAAAATTGATGACCCAAGGTATCATCTTCTTCCCCAATTGATGTTAACCCTAATCTGCGCAGATTGGGAATCAAAAACAAATTAAAACCAGATCAATTCCATTAATTTTTTCCAATCAAATTACACAACCAAATCAAATCGGATATAAAATTACAATTCATACAAGTAAAAACCTAATTCTAATTATACAACAGAATCAAATCTAATAAGAAATTACATCAATGTTTTCCTAAAATAAATCCTAACCCTAAATCTTAAGTCTATAAAAACGAAAAAGAAAATAGAGTAGGGGGTTGGACGGAGAGTAGACGGAGGAGGACGAACCCAGAGCGAAGATCTTTTTGTCCACCTGCAAGGAAAAGAGGAGAGCGATTAGATTCGCAAACGGAGATAAAAGGATAAAATATGATAGTAAGGTAAACGCAATTACTTAGCTCTCGTAATCTTTCGTTTGTTGCTGTGAATTAGTGGCGTTTGGGGTATGATCGTTGGGGTTTCTAGGTTAAAATAGGGTTAGGGTTCTTCAAGTAGGGTTAGGGTTCTTCATATTAGGGTTAGGGTTCTTCCCAGAACCCCTTAGGGTTCTTGGGGTTGTTTGATTTCTGGGTTTTTGGTTGTAGGTTTAGGGTTAGGGCTCTAACGGTGGGGTTAGGGTTCTTAGAGGTTGAGTTTTCCGGTTGAGACTCGACCGGATTCTGGGTGGGGGTGACCTGGGGGGCGTCGCACGGTGGCCAGACGGCCCACCGGCGGCGGAAGTTTAGAGAGAAGGGAGAGGTTTTAGAGAGAGAAGGGATAGTGTTTTGAGTGGTAGAGAGAGGAGGAGGAGTGAAGAGAGACAGAGAGCGAAGTCAGAAATGAGGAGGATCTGAGAGAAATTTGGATTAAATACTCTCCTATCATGGTCGTTGATGGACGCCAAGTGGCGTCCCCTTCGCTCTTGGATATGTTGAATGAGACGGTCAGCTAATCAATTGCATGCGTGTTTCCCCGTGGTGAACCTGTGTTGACTGTACGTCGTAGCCGTCCGTTTTGTATACTTAGACCAGTCAACGAGATCTGTGGACGAGATCAAGAATGTTTAACACCTTAGGATAATGATCGTGTGGCCCAGGGAGAGTCAACGATCAGACTCTCCCCAACATGGATGTTTTTTTCTTTTTTTCAGAATTGGATTCTTGTAATTGGGCTCTGCGCCCTAAGTACTACTAGCACCCCACCCACGTAAGCCCAATTGCTTACTGAACGTAAATTGCACCCCCCTAGTATCTTTTATTAATTAAATTAATAATTTAATTCAATTACTTGATCTAGGTGTTTAATTTAGGTTTTTATCTACTTAAATTAATGACTTAATTTAATTAGTTAATTGGGATTTATAAATGATAGGGTTTAGGGTCAATTTGTACGATTAAATTAATGACTTAATTTAATTGGTTAATTATGGTTTTATTAGGGTTTTAACAATTAAATTAATTACTAATTTAATTGTTTAGTTAGGGTTTTTAGGGTTTTATATCAATTAAATTAATGACTTAATTTAATTGTTTAATTAGGGTTTTATTAGATTTTTTTATCAATTAAATTAATCACTTAGTTTAATTGTTTAGTTAGGGTTTTTAGGGTTTTTTTTATCAATTAAATTAATGACTTAATTTAATTAGTTAATTATGTGGTTAGCAAGGCTGACGTATTGAAAACAATTTACTTTCTAAATGGGGATTTAACTTGGAGACTTTTATCAAGGAATTTTTGGGGTTGGGTTTAAATTCATATTTCATATATTCAACATATTTGGGTTTTTTTAAGGAAATGGGAATGGATTTGAGTTTATTTGGAAATTTGGGTTTCGGGGGGCGAAAAATAATCTTAGTTTAATTGAGGGTTAATATTGGTTTTAAAAATCATTTTTTGGGATTAATTTGGGGAAATCGTTTTGCTATAACATTAGCATAGAAGATATTTTGGGGTCTTATTGAATTTTTATGGAGTTCAAGGATTTTTATTAAAATAAGGGACATAAAAGGGTTTTCTAGGGATTTAAATTAGGGATAATGCTCATGGTCCGAGAGCCTAAATAAGGGATGGGATATAGGGATAAAACTCTTAGGTTCGAAGAGTATAAATATAGGCCAAGGGATAAGGTTTTAGGGATAAAACTCTCCATCCGAGAGTATAAACAATGGATAAGGGATAGAACTCTTCATCCGAGAGTATAAATAATGGATAAGGGATAGAACTCTCCATCCGAGAGTATAAATAATGGATAAGGGATATAACTCTCCGTCCGAGAGTATAAATAAGGGATAAGGGATAGAACTATCTGTCCGAGAGTATAAATAATGGATAAGGGATAGAACTCTCCGTCTGAGAGTATAAATAATGGATAAGGGAAAGAACTCTCCGTCCGAGAGTATAAATAAGGGATAAGGGATAGAACTCTCCGTCCGAGAGTATAAATAATGGATAAGGGATAGAACTCTCCGTCCGAGAGTATAAATAAGGGATAAGGGATAGAACTCTCCGTCCGAGAGTATAAATAATGGATAAGGGATAGAACTCTCCGTCCGAGAGTTTAAATAAGGCATAAGGGATAGAATTCTCCGTCCAAGAGTATAAATAATGGATAAGGGATAGAACTCTCCATCCGAGAGTATAAATAATTGATAAGGGATAAAACTCCTTATCTAGGAGTATAAACAATAGATCAAGGGATAGAACTCTTTATCCAAGAGTACAAATAGTGGATTGGGTTTAGGAATAGGTATAGGAATAGGATTAGGGGGTAGAAATAGGGGAGGTGAACTACGGTTACTCTGATCCTTCAAAATTGAAGGTACGTAGGCATAGGGTTGTAAACCCTAGCGAGTACAATAATAAAAAACTTAGGTTTCTTTTGTAAATAAATCATTTAGACAAACAAACAAGCAAACCCTAGAATCTAAGGAGGATCCCATTGAGTACAATGGAAGTGAGGAATGCCTAACACCTTTCCCTCACTTAACTGACTCCTGAACCATAGGAATCTCTGCCCTTAGGATTAGGATTTTAGGTTTATCATTATTTTCCTTAAAAAATATGATGGCGACTCGAAAAGTTTTAGCCGGTCGTGACAGCTGGCGACTCTGCTGGGGACACCTAAAGAGAGTCCCTCCTAACTTTAGGCTTTAAGGTTTTGTTTGTTTGTCTTGGGTGTTTATGGTTTTTTTTTATTATTCTCAGGTTTTATTTTATATATTTGTTTATTTATTATATATGACTCTTTTGTTTTATTTTGTCATCATGCATTGGATTGGGGAAAATAATGTGTGAAGCTAAAGCCCAAGCTTGGAGTATAACCCTAGATTAGGACGTGGAACAGAAATGTTTTTGGGGGGAATGCGACATCCCCAACAATTCATTGATGCCACACTCAGAATAGATCCTTCCAAAGGTGTCCTCATGAAAGGGCTAGCCCCTAACGTAGAGGATGATTTGAATGTGGTCCGAGACTCTGAGAACTTTTAGCCTACCCCTTACCAACTCATGGGGACCCTACGTATTCAACCCTCAAGGGCTGTTACTAGGGTCCTACCTAGATGAGACTTATCCCGAAGGATTACCATAGGAAGGCTTGCTCATTCTCATGGTAAAACAAGGGTATAGTCTGTACAGGATAGGGTCGTTATGCTGTCCAAAATTTTATGTCCTACATGTGAGGGGATTGGGTAGACAAGCTTTAGATCTAAACCTATTATAGGGAGCCTACCTAGTTAGGATCATGCTTGCATTTTCACCTTACCCTAACCCAAAAAACATTTAACCAAAGAACAAAATGTCCATGTCATCATGCATTTAAAAACTTTTTTTGCATATATGCATTTTTGTGGGGAATTTCAAGATGCGTTGTAGGAATATGGGAAAGATTGATTCAAATAAAAGAGCTACCCTACGCATCAGAATGGTAAGTGTTGATTTACAAAGTCTCAAAGGCCTTTAAGACTTAATGCCAAATCTGCTCAAGGGATGGTTATACACAAGCATGGAAGAATCCTCGATCTCTTAGGGACTCCTAGAAAGGTAAAGGCCATAACTACTCTTGCACAATCCTCCTCTACGTGACTTCCCCTTCAAGGATTTTCAACTAGCTCCTACGCTATACTTGGATTTACAAGGAGAAAAAAAAACTTACAAGGGGCATGGGAACAAAAAAAAAAGAAAAAGAAAAAGCAACAAAAAAAAACATAAAAAAAAACATAAAAGGAAAGAGGGTCAAGCCTAAAGACTTAACTATGCCTGTTGAGGATCTATTATCTCACCACAAGGAGGATAGGGAAATGCAGGGGTACTTGGAGGAGTTTTAAGAAGGCATTGGGGGCATCTATTTAGTTTACGTCATCTTAAGTTCAGGAGCTTCCATTTCGGGAATATTGTTTTGGGTTATTCCCGAGGAATTATTGTTATAAGTTTGGAAGGCATTTTGGATTTGGGGATTGGCTAATGGATTTGGATTTGATATTCTATGAGTATGGGTTTCATCCTTTGGATATATTCATCTATAACTACAATGGATCTTGGAATTCTCCCCAAATAAAATTTTAAAATCATTTAGCATACATCATGCATATTCATACATTCATCACCAACATGCATTCAACATAAGGAAAAAGGAACAAAAAATCATTTTTTTTTTAAAAATAACTTCGTCTCAGAGTCATTGAGTATAACAATCTGACTTCCCGACCTCACACTCGAGCGTACCAAGGGAAAGCTATGGATCAGATGGAGAAGGAGCTGGTTACTCTAAGGGGAGAAATGGATATTGTCAAGGAGAACGTGGAAGAAATGAAAAGCCAGATTGATCAACTGACACTTGCCGTCCAGAATTTGATAGCCAGAAGAACCAAGTCAAGCCATCAAAGGAAGGTTCCTACTCCTACCTCCCATGTTGAAGACAATAACCCCCTACTAGGGTTTGCCCATGATCTAGAACGTGAGGAGACTGAAACTACTAAGCACAAAACTGTTGACCAACCTCTCGAGGGAACCGTCTCCCTAAATATTTCCAATGGGGCACCTCGTACTACTTACAGACTTACCCCACGTGAGAACTACGCATACGAGGGTGAAAATATGAGACAAGTGGCCTTCGAAAATAAAGGAACCACTGTTAGGGAAAGGGGAAGGATTGATGATAAGTACAAAGCACTTGAGGAAAGGCTAAAGGTCGTGGAGGGACTCAATGTTCTTGGAGTGGATGCCTTGGAAATGTGTCTGGTGCCCGATGTGGTCATACCTCCTAAGTTTAAGGTACCTAAATTTGAGATGTATAAAGGAGTTAGTTGTCCCAAAAATCACATCCGGATGTTTTCCCGAAAGATGGGGGCTCATGCTAAAAATGAAAAGCTGATGATGCATGTTTTCCAAGACAGCCTTAGTGGGGCCTCCTTGGATTGGTACGTACAACTGGAGAGGACTCACATCAAGAATTGGGAGGATCTGGAAAGTGCCTTTATAAGGCAATACCAATATAATGTAGACATGGCCCCTGACCGCATATAATTACAAAACATGTCTCAAAAAGGGAACGAATCTTTTAAGGAGTATGCCCAAAGATGGAGGGAGCTAGCCTCTCATGTTCAACCTCCATTGCGGGAAAGCGAGCTAGTAGATACATTCATGGGAACTCTGCGAGGACTATACTATGAAAGGATGATTGGGGAAATCTCAACGGGATTCACTGACTTGGTTATCATTGGAGAGAGGATTGAGAACGGTTTAAAGACAAGAAAGATTGGGCAGCCATCCTCCGACTAACATAACAATAAGGGGTACCCCGAAAACAACTCAAAGGAAAATGATGTCACTGTTATAGACCCTGAAGATCCAAATCTGGGAGATGATGCATTACTGGGGCACATTGGGGCAACAATCAGCGCCATGGAAGAGATGGGGGATGAATTCCTTATTAATAAGGAAGACATAACAAACTGGGGCAAACAATGGGAGTCACCTGAGGAGAAGGATTTGTTTGGACTGGGTTACAAACCAGCTAATGAAGGATTAGAAGGCGATTTCCATGGTGTGGGATTTGAAATTCTGGATCATGTGGCCTTAATGGAAGAAGAAGAAAAGAACGCCTAATCTTGACAATTGGAGAACCATCGGAATTTCTGAGATGATTTCTGTTTCGAAGTAATTTACTTTTTCTTAAAATAATAATAAGTCCCTTGCTATGCCCAAGGCAAGTGGATAAAGCTTTGTAGAGCCACCTTTTATTTCATTGGATTTATTCCTATCAATAAAATTGCATTTTGTTTTCAATCAAGATCTTTTTCTTTCATTTTCTGTTTATTCAAAATGACAATATACCTTCTTTCAATATTTTCATTTCTAGTACTTCATTCCAAAAAGAAAAATCTTCGTCCCCATGCAAATTTAAAAATGAACCTATTAAGAATGACACCGCTATAATCTCGAATGACTTCGGATTACCGATTAACCAAGCGGAAGAGGGTGATGAGGACGAGTGTGAGCTTCTCGAAGAGTTAGCCAGACTATGAGGCAAGAGGACAAGGAAATACCACCTCACCAGGAACCAGTGGATGTGATCAATCTGGGAACTGAGGAAGATAGGAAAGAGGTCAAAGTCGGGCTTCTCCGGATAAGGATATAAAGGAAAGACTGATCGAGCTATTGCGAGGATACTTCGACGTGTTTGCATGGTCATACCAAGATACGCCAGGACTTGATACAAGCATCAGCAAGCACAAACCACTACTCAAACTAGAATGCACGCCAATCAAGCAAAAGCTGAGGAAGACTAGATCAGATATGATCCTCCAGATTAGGGAAGAAGTCAAGAAGCAGTTTGACTTTTTGTCACAAGGTAACGCCTGTTGGGTTAAAGAACATAGGAGTAACTTATCAAAGGACTATGGTAATATGGGGCATAAGGAGATAGAGGTTCGTATGGATCATACGATTACCAAGTCACAAAAGGAAGAAGATCACATAACAAACTTGCAAAAGTAGTTGGATCAGTTAAGGAAATTCAAGTTACAACTAAAGCCCACAAGGTGTACCTATGGAATCAGATCTGGAAAATATCAGGGTCCGTGGCCACTCAAAAGGGAACAAAGGAAAAAATGAAAGCCACCTATACTGGTGCTACCAGTCCCAAGGAGACCACTCATAATGTACTTGACAATACTTGAAAATCCAATGGATTGTGAAACTTCGGACTCCTATGAAGGACCTGGACCTGGATCTCGATGGAAACTTCCAATTGCATAAGGATATGGGCTTCAAAGAGGGGCTATCAATTGGGGTGAAAATTCATCATCTAGGATCTTAAAGGAAGCTAAACTGGATAAGGCAGAATGGGTGCAAACTAGGCTCAATCATCTAAACCTCGTATAAGGGAAACGTGTGGCTGTGGGAAGTTATATCCACAGGGAATTAAGAGAGCGTTTGACAAAGAAATTCGTCCTCGCCTACGCAAAGAGGGAGACTTGGGGTTAAGGAAAATATTACCCATCCATAAAGACCACCGCGTCAAATGGACCCCACCCTATGAAGAGCCATATGTCGTGAAGAGTGCCTCCTCTGGCGGAGCACTAATATTAACAACCGTGGATGGAGCGGATTTACCGCGACCGGTGAATTCCGATTCGGTCAAAAATGTTATGCCTAGAAAAAGAGGATAAAAGCCCGCTAAGGCGAAAACCCTAAAGGGCGACTTAGGTAAAAGTTAGGGCGTCCCGGTGGATTGAAAACTCGAAAGAGCAATTCAGGCAAAAATTAGGGACTTGGATAAAAATGATACCCGACGAGCCGAAAACCCAAAAGGGCGGCTTAGTTAAAAAATGGTATATCATCCTGGTGGACTAAGACTCGAAAAGAGCGATCCAGGAAAAAATAAGGATATCCAAAAGGCATATGACTGAAAACACTCAAGTCACCCCATAATAGGAATTCAGAAGGGAGCGATCATTCCAGCCGTCATCTTCAGAGGCGAGGTGTCGTGATCTTGGAGACTTAGGGATATTAGCTGGTGTTGCATTTAATAGGGACATAAATAAATTTGTTTTCTTATTGCCATTTTACATCTCTTCTTGATTTACGGTAATATCTCCTTATGAGAATTACCCTCCTTACTTATCATTGCCCATTTTCGGGCCAATTCTCAATAAATTTGCTTTCCAAATACATTTCTTTGCCTCCTAAATCAGGCCGCTTGATTACAAGGTGTCGATTAATTGTGAAATAATGCATTGAAATATCAGGTATAAATAAAAGCTTTAAAAAGGGAAAATGGATCTTACTACGGTTTTTGGAATCATCAAAGGGATCATATTCTTCCAAAGCAGGATATAGGATCTATACACTGACAGGAATATACCAACATGGGAGGTTCTTTAATGGCACGTTACAGGAATCAAGGGTATCATGGCTTACAATAATTATCAAAGTTTCAAGGGTCAGGGAGTCAGGAAGTTATGAAAAGTTTTTTTAAGATAAACGCATGCATTACATATCATAAAAGAGGCGTCAGCCCAAGTCATGCATCAATCATGTCGCTACGCTCTAGCATGCACTCATACACAAACATGCATACATGCATAGAGTTCATAATCACCATTAGGGATTTCATATGGATTGTTACTCAAGGGAATTTGCCAAAGGGATTTACCAAAGGGGTTTCACCAAGGGATTTTATCAGGGGATTCTGTTAAGGGGTTTTTGTTTAAGTATTAAGGGGTTCAATCAGGTATTTCGCCAAGGGTTTATAACCAGGGATTTTGGGATGTCAACTTAGCACCTATCGGGTTCAGCGGTCAAAATTAGGGTCCTTCTTGTATTTAATCGTCTCCTCCTTAAAAGGAGGAAGGCTCATCGACATCATCCTTTTGATTCGAAGACGATTAAATAGGGGCAGCTGTAGCACCCTAAATTTTAACCAGCAATTTTTCACCTTTTTTTGGATTCTTGTGCTATCAGGGGTGTTGTTTAGATGTGGGAGTCCCTAACCCTTACTAGTATGGGCCCATTAGTACTTTTGGGCCCATTTCTGAATTATCTTTGTATAAGGATTTTATTTTTGGAGTTTGGACTTTTCAGGATAGTATTTATTTTGGGAATTAACATTATGGGGTTTATTAGCCAATTTAATCATTTTAGTATTCATTAGTTTTTTTTTTTAGGGTAGATAGATTTTTTGCTAGGATACGGTTTAAATTATTTTTCTTTGGAAATATTTATAGGTTTGTATTAAAAGTTTTTAGTTTATTTGTTATTAGATAATAATTAGGATTTTATTTTAAAATTAATATTTTTGGTAATGAATATTGTTATAGATTTATTTTTTGGAAGATTAAGTATATCAAAATGTTTATTTTGCTGTTTTTAATTAATTTAAAAGTCTTTAGAATTATTTGGATCATTTTCAAGTTTTAGAGTTTAAGTGTATTATTAGTTATTAATTAGGAATTTTTTTCTTAAGTGATATTTAGGGGGGACCGGTTTTATATTTTATCTAGTGTTAATGCTAAGAGTTGATTTGGGGTAAAGTATTATTATTAAGTACATTATGAGTGTTACTTTAAAAAATAATCAGGTTTTAGGAGGGGCAGTAAACGTTAATCAGTTTTTATTATCAGCTGAGTATTAGTTTGTTTTTTATTTTTTATTTAATTTAATAATTTGTTTTGGGCCGGTCAAAATTGTTGACCCAAGGTATCATCTTCTTCCCCAATTGATGCTAACCCTAATCTGCGTAGATTGCGAATCAAAAACAAATTAAAACCAGATCAATTCCATTAATTTTTTCCAATCAAATTAAACAACCAAATCAAATCGGATCTAAAATTACAATTCATACAATTAAAAACCTAATTCTAATTGTATAACAGAATCTAATCTAATAAGAAATTACATCAATGTTTTCCTAAAATAAATCCTAACCCTAAATCTTAAGTCTATAAAAACGAAAAAGAAAATAGAGTAGGGGGTTGGACGGAGAGTAGACGGAGGAGGACGAACCCAGAGCGAATATCTTTTTGTCCACTTGCAAGGAAAAGAGGAGAGTGATTAGATTCGCAAACGGAGATAAAAGGATAAAATACGATAGTAAGGTAAACGCAATCACTCAGCTCTCGTAATCTTTCATTTGTTGCTGTGAATTAGTGCCGTTTGGGTATGATCGTTGGGGTTTCTGGGTTAAAATGGGGTTAGGGTTCTTCAAGTAGGGTTAGGGTTCTTCATATTAGGGTTAGGGTTCTTCCCATAACCCCTTAGGGTTCTTGGGGTTGTTTGATTTCTGGGTTTTTGGTTGTAGGTTTAGGGTTAGGGTTCTAATGGTGGGGTTAGGGTTCTTAGAGGTTGAGTTTTCCGGTTGAGACTCGACCGGATTCTGGGTGGGGGTGACCTGGGGGGCGTCGCACGGTGGTCGGACGGCCCACCAGCGACGGAAGTTTAGAGAGAAGGGAGAGGTTTTAGAGAGAGAAAGGAGAGTGTTTTGAGAGGTAGAGAGAGGAGGAGGAGTGAAGAGAGAGAGAGCGAAGTGAGAAATGAGGAGGGTCTGAGAGAAATTTGGATTAAATACTCTCCTATCATGGCCGTTGATGGATGCCAAGTGGCGTCCCCTTCGCTTTTGGATATGTTGACTGGGACGGTCAGCTAATTAATCGCATGCGTGTTTCCCCATGGTGAACCTGTGTTGACTGCACGTCGTAGCCGTCCGTTTTGTATACTTAGACCAGTCAACGAGATTTGTGGACGAGATCAAGAATTTTTAACACCTTAGGATAATGATCGTGTGGCCCAGGGAGAGTCAACGATCAGACTCTCCCCACCATGGATGTTTTTTTTCTTCTTTTTTTCAGAATTGGATTCTTGTAATTGGGCCCTGCGCCCTAATTACTACTAGCACCCCACCCACGTAAGCCCAATTGCTTACTGAACGTAAATTGCACCCCCTAGTATCTTTAATTATTTAAATTAATAATATAATTCAATTACTTGATCTAGGTGTTTAATTTAGGTTTTTATCTAATTAAATTAATGACTTAATTTAATTAGTTAATTGGGATTTATAAATGATAGGGTTTAGGGTCAATTTGTACGATTAAATTAATGACTTAATTTAATTGGTTAATTAGGGTTTTATTAGGGTTTTAACAATTAAATTAATTACTTAGTTTAATTGTTTAGTTAAGGTTTTTAGGGTTTTTTTATCAATTAAATTAATGACTTTATTTAATTGGTTAATTAGGGCTTTATTAGATTTTTTTTTATCAATTAAATTAATCACTTAGTTTAATTGTTTAGTTAGGGTTTTTAGGGTTTTTTTATCAATTAAATTAATGACTTAATTTAATTGGTTAATTAGGTGGTTAGCAAGGCTGACGTATTGAAAATAATTTACTTTCTAAATGGGGATTTAACTTGGAGACTTTTATTAAGGAATTATTGGGGTTGGGTTTAAATTCATATTTCATATATTCAACATATTTGGGGTTTTTTTTTAAGGAAATGGGAATGGATTTGGGTTTATTTGGAAATTTGGGTTTCAGGGGGCGAAAAATAATCTTAGTTTAATTGAGGAATCATATTGGTTTTAAAAATCATTTTTTGGGATTAATTTGGGGAAATCGTTTTGCTATATCATTAGCATAGAAGATATTTTGGGGTCTTATTGAATTTTTATGGAGTTCAAGGATTTTCAATAAAATAAGGGACATAAAAGGGTTTTCTAGGGATTTAAATTAGGGATAATGCTCTTGGTCCGAGAGCCTAAATAAGGGATGGGATATAGGGATAAAACTCTTAGGTTCCAAGAGTATAAATATAGGCCAAGGGATAAGGTTTAAGGGATAAAACGCTCCATCCGAGAGTATAAACAATGGATAAGGGATAGAACTCTCCATCCGAGAGTATAAATAATGGATAAGGGATAGAACTCTCCATCCGAGAGTATAAATAATGGATAAGGGATATAACTCTCCGTCCAAGAGTATAAATAATGGATAAGGGATAGAACTCTCTGTCCGAGATTATAAATAATGGATAAGGGATAATACTCTCCGTCTGAGAGTATAAATAATGGATAAGGGATAGAACTCTCCGTCCGAGAGTATAAATAAGGGATAAGGGATAGAACTCTCCGTTCGAGAGTATAAATAATGGATAAGGGTTAGAACTCTCCGTCTGAGAGTATATATAAGGTATAAGGGATAGAACTCTCCGTCCAAGAGTATAAATAATGGATAAGGGATATAACTCTCCGTCCGAGAGTATAAATAATGGATAAGGGATAAAACTCCTTATCTAGGAGTATAAACAATAGATCAAGGGATAGAACTCTTTATCCAAGAGTACAAATAGTTGATTGGGTTTAGGAATAGGTACAGGAATAGGATTAGGGGGTAGAAATATGGGAGGTGAACTACGGTTACTCTGATCCTTCAAAATTGAAGGTACGTAGGCATAGGGTTGTAAACTCTAGCGAGTACAATAATAAAAAACTTAGGTTTCTTTTGTAAATAAATCATTTAGACAAACAAACAAGTAAACCCTAGAATCTAAGGAGGATCCCATTGAGTACAATGGAAGTGAGGAATGCCTAACACCTTCCCCTCACTTAACTGACTCCCGAACCGTAGGAATCTCTGCCCTTAGGATTAGGATTTTAGTTTTATCATTATTTTCCTTAAAAAATATGATGGCGACTCAAAAATTTTTAGCCGACCGTTGTCGCTCCCGAAAGATTCGCATCTAACGGTACAAACGAGAGAGTGGCGCGGAAAAACAGAGTCGCCAGCAATGTGTATTTATCCCAAGAGAGGGAAAGGAAACACTGCATAAACCTGAGGGAAGGAAGGAAAGAGCATGGTCTTGCGACCAAGAGAACTGGGTTCGGGAGTCGGTTACGTGTGAGGAAGGTATTAGCACCCCCACGCGTCCATCGTACCCGATGGGATCCATGCTTGCTCGTCTCGATCAAAGGGTGTCGTCAACTTGAACTCCGCTGCTGCTGGAAAGGAGAAGGAACTGCTAACTGGAGAACTGGAAAAGGAAAGGAGAGAGAAAGAGAAACAAATGTAGGGAAAATAAAAGAAGTGCTCGCATGGGCCCGACCCCACTGCCTACGTATCTCATCGGGAGCATGAGAATCAGAGCGACGTAGTTCCCCTCACTAGGGGTGGATTATGTTTTTTAGGGAACGACTTACGATCTAGCTCATGTGCTGCAGCTCGCTGAATCGAGACTTAAGCGTTACCGTCTTGCGAGAGAACGAGTAGGAGCGCGTTCGTACGTTGAGAGTGAGTGAGATGAGAAAAGAATCCCCGAAGGAAAGACGTTATTGTTTGTTGAAGTTTTCTAGACAGAAGTGTTTTTTTTATAGTTATTTGTAACTTGTATTGCACCAAAGTCTATTATGCGGGAACGAGTGAGTCGCATGGTCGCACCTAAATGGAACGTATGCTAAACACTCTAGAAGAGGAGGGGGGGCCCCTCGTTCTTCATTTCCTACATTTAAGGCTCGGACGCAATACACACTAACCTTTATTAAGTGTTTTTACTTTTCTTTTGAGATGAGAAGATAAACGACGCAAGGGAAACTCTAAAGGGAAACTAAGAATCCTAATGTTATCATGCATGGATATCCAATGGTTAGTGAGGTTTAGGAGAAAAGACTAACTAACACCTAATGCTAATCCTACTCCAAGCTTAATAAAAAATTAAATTGGACTAAGTAGCTCTAAGGGGAAAAGAATCCAAGACTTGAACAAGTCTTGAGGTTCATAGGATGAGAAAGAGTGAAAGAGAAGAAAAGGTACAGCACCTACAACAGCACACTTGCCTCAGAACAGCAATGAAAAATAAGCACACACTCCCAACAGCATTGACAGCATACAATTCAGCATCAAAATAGGTGTAAAAGGTCACAACAGCATGCGTAAACACATAGGCAGCACCTATAACAGCACGTATGCACACAAACAGCGGTAAAACAGGACATCATGCATTGCATTCGAATACGATCCAATCGAGGCAGAGCAAACATGCATCAAACAAAATACATCATTCAATTAATCATGATCATAAACTCATCACATACCATGATGGATATCTTGGCAAGCATCATGGAAGAACGCAACATATAGCATGTGATCAAACGAATCGAGTATGCACATCATGAAATTGGATGTAAACAAGTATGCACAACCATCATCAATCCCGCAACAATGCACAATGAACATAATCGACAAGTGTGTGTGTGTGTTCATATCTTTAAACGTTCAACAATGCAAGCATACACATAAACGATGAAATTTAACAAGTCGCGTGTCGAGAAATGTGAACATGCAGGAGTGTGAGGTGTACCAGCATAGGAATAATCCACAAATCATCAATATATCAATCCATGAAGTTTAGGCATACATTGGATCTCAAACAACCAAGAAAATGCAAGAAAATGGCACTCTGCAACAGTGTTAATCGGTTAACCAAATATGTTAACTGGTTAACAGCTAAAAAATCAGCAGAAAACAGCAAAAATACAATGGTTAACCGGTTAACCATTTTGCATTGCAATTGGTTAACCGGTTAACCCTGTTACAGTAGCAAAAATTAATTTGAAAAAATACTTCCAGCAGCAAAAGTACTTATCCAATCATCTCCAATGATCATGTAACCAACAATGCATGAAAATTAAGCTCAGAAACAATATTCAAACATCATTTAAATTCAATAATCATCAACATCCACAATCAAGATCAACCAAATGAATCAAAACATATCAAAATTCATGGATCTACATTGTATGAGTTGCAATTAAGCTAAAATGAGTATGGATCTGAAATTAACCAACCTACAAAGCTGAGATTTGCTTTGGTAAGTGTTGTAAACAGAAATGGATGAATTCAAGTAGAGAAATCCAAGATCCACAAGCTTCTTGCACTCAAAAGTTGAAGATCCAAGCAAATAAGCAACAAAACTCCAAAATCACTTGCAATAATCACTTCTGAAAAATCAGAACTAGATCCAAACGAAAATCCAAATTGAAAAGCTGAAATGTAGTGATGATGAAAGGCTTTAGCTCAAGAATCAACAAGTTCCAATGAAGAACTTGTTAATCTTTGAAAAAGAGCTTTGAGTGTGGTTGAAAATGGAGATTGAGAATGAAAAAGGGAGAGAGAATGGAGAGAATTCTGAAAATTGGGAGTGAAAATAAGACCTAGCCCTAGAGGTTTGGAATTGAAGAGATTAAATAACCTCTAGCTTGGGAGTTTGGCTTGGGTTTGGAGTGAATGAAAAATGAGGTGAAAAATGGGTTTGGAAATGAAATGTGGAATTGGGGTGGAAATTCATGAGTGGAAATGGAAAATTTGGGTGGAAAATGATGAAAAGAAGCTGCTCTAGATCCTTCCCACGTAGGCACAATCAATGCACATGACCACCAAAATAATTTCAAAACTCTGCAGTGCTGAAAAATGCAGATTTGGGCAAAATTCGCAATGGTTAACCGGTTAACCATATGCGTTAACCGGTTAACGCAAGAAAAATTTGAATTTTCTGCTTGGCGCCAAAAGGAGGGAAAATGGAGACAGACGTGATTACACCTGTTCTGAGCCACAATGTGCCTTTGAAACTTGTCTTTGGACCTCCTACTTGAGTGCACTTGAGACATGCCACGAAATATTTTCCGAGTCCCGATTAAATTGCTGAGACGGCTGCTCGGTGCCGAATTGCTGATCAAAATTTGACCACCAGAACAGTTGATCTTCAAAACACTTAATGAGCAAAATAAAGGCTCAAAAAGACTTTGAGAATTAAATGCTTGGCCTTGACTGCTGATAAAGATCAAACCAGTGCTGAGAACATCTTGTGCTGCTGAAGCAAATGCCCTGATCCCATGCCCTATGCTGAATGCCATGCTATGCAATCTATGGCCTACTATGGAATGCAAATGAGTAAAGCATAGACCAAATATTGAGAAAACATGAAGGTAAATTTTGAGGTATTACAGCTGCCCCTATTCAATCAACTATGAATCTGAATGGATGAAAGCAACGACTATCAGGAATTCAAGATAGATAGGGATTGAATACAAAAAAATAACCGAGAAAATTTGCACTGTGGATAAAGAAGATGTTGTAAAGGTAAGGAAGAAAAGTTGGTGAAGAAGACCTTGGAACCATTGAACCCCATAGGAAACCTGTCGGGAACGGGTGAAATACCTGTCGGGAACAGGTGAAATGCCTGTCGGGAACTGGTGAGATACCTGTCGGGAACTGGTGAAATACCTGTCGGGAACTGGTGAAATACCTGTCGGGAACTGGTGAGTTAGGACCTGTTTTGCCTATCGGGAATGGGCAAGTGTACCTGTCGGGAACTGGCAAGGTTCAAACCAATGGGAGCTATCGGGGACGGCTATAACTTATAACCAAAGCTTACCTATCGGGAATGGGTAACGGGGCCTGTCGGGAACTGGCATGGTTAAAACTCAAAAGGAGCGGTCGGGAACGGCTGCAGTTTATAACCAAGGTTTACCTATCGGGAATGGGTAACAGGGCCCGTCGGGAACTGGCATGGTTAAAACTCAAAAGAGCGGTCGGGAACAGCTGCAGTTTATAACCAAGGTTTACCTATCGGGAATGGGTAACGGGCCTGTCGGGAACTGGCATGGTTAAAACTCAAAAGGAGCGGTCGGGAACGGCTGCAGGAATCCTATCGGGAATGGTTCCAAGAAACTTACAAGTTGAGAGATATGACTCTGTGGGGAGAAAAATGATGAAACCCTTTGTACCGTTTCGCAATGTCTATCGGGGAATGAACTAGGCATTCTTTCTGGCTTTGTCAATGATATAAGGAGCAAAGTTTTGGACCCTCGTACGAGTTATCAAAACTGGCCTATGCTTCACATGCATATGTTTGAATTTTGCCGTAATGCTCCATACGAAATGGAATGCTACGCATTTTGGAGGATGCTATGCGTACTATATGCAAAATGCAAAGAGGTCCTCAACAAAATAAATGCTGAGGAAAGGAAAAGCAACTCCGCTGGGGATAGCTAGCTGGATTGACTTCGCGGTCGCAAACCGTACTGGGGAAGACAAATTGACCGGACCTCCTGATCTGGGCGCTGCCCTGACAAACCTGTTAAGGCTACTGTAGGAAAAGATAACTTTGCTGGGGAGGCATCATCTAAACCAGTCTGCTTGAGGAATAACTATAACCATAGAACTCCGCTGGGGATTAAGGAGCTGACGACAAACTCTGCTGGGGAGATGTACCTTGAGAGGATTTTACAGAAGACCACGCCTCTTCAAACTCTACTGGGGAACCAGGTTTACAACAAAATCTTCTGGGGAGAATCACTTCAAAGTGTCTCATGCCAGGGAAAGTTTCCTAAGAGAATTTTACGGAAGATCCAACATCTTCCCACTCTTAAACTAATACCGAGACCTGAGCTAGGATGGAGTAGATGGGAGGCCACCCTGTTGGGGAAAATAGATCTGGAATACTCCTGCCGGGGAATTTCGTGATGCTCCATGCTTGAGATGGTCAACCACTTGCTTTTGCCCCAAGATACAAGTCTGATTTGGAGAAAATGTCCCAAGAGGATTTTACAGAAGATCCGACATCTTCCAACTCCTGGACCCTTACTGAGTCTTGAACATCAGCTGCAAGGCGTATGAAGTAACTCTACCGGGGCTTACAACCGTTATCAACACAGAAAAGCTTGTAGCTGTTGGAAGTACTGAATAGGATACCATATTACCCTTTTGGCAACGCTGCTGGGGATCATGAAGCTCTGTATGTACGCTGGGGATGACCATCTCCAAAAATAACTCTCCTGCTGAGACGTCCTCTCTGCCTGGGGAGGAACGATCATTTGCGCTTCGTAAAGGATTTTGGCTTGAAGACGTCTTACATCTTTGCATAGTTATCCTGTGAAATCTCCACACCTGCAAATAAAAGAATGCGCACATATGCCCCAGAATAATACGAGGTTCGGTAGTATTCAACCAAGCACACGCGTCATTTAAAGCAATTTTAAATGATTTCTCCTTTATGCACATTATTGTAGAACCCCCAAGATTTTCGCATGCAACTATTTATCAAAAATTTGGACGTTTGTGTAAACAAAACAAATACAAAAACAAAGCAACAGATAGAATTATTCTGAATATCGACAATTTTATTGATTGAAGAGCCTGAAAATAGGAATTTACATCAAGAAGCAATTCCTGGAAAGAGGTAATTGCTAAAACAGAAAAGAAACTGTCCTAATGGCAATGTGAAAATAGAACTTCAATGAGTTTCAACCCTGCTATGGTTCATATATCTTCAAGATTCTCCAACTGCTTTGCCTTCAAAAGGGGACAATTGAACTGATTCCTGACCTTCGGATTGCTTACTGATTGAGACGAGGCAATACAGATTACTCAGACCGCAGTTTTTGCAAAATCTCTCTTTTGCCTGGATCGCCCTTTACGGGTTTTCAATCCACCGAGATACCCTTTTCTGCCTAAGTTGCCCTTGCGGGTTTTCAACTTACCGGGTGTACTTTTTTATTTTATCCCTAATTTTTGCCCGAACCTTCTTTTCTTTTTTTCTTTTTTTTTTTTTTTAGGTTCACCGGGATGCCCTTTTTTTCCTGGACTCTCTTTTTACTGTCCAGCGGGTCTCTTTATGCGAAGTATTTTTTAACTGCGTCTGAGTTCACAGGGGACAAAAAATCCTCACCGTCCATTGTCGTAAGCATCAAGGCTCCGCCCGAGAAGACCTTCTTAACAACATATGGACCTTCATAATTAGGCATTCATTTTCCCCTGTGATCTGTATTTGGAGGAAGAATCCTTTTCAATACCAAGTTGCCCGTCTGGTAGGTCTGAGGGTGCACTTTCTGATCAAATGCTCGTTTCATTCTCCTCTGATACAGTTGTCCATGACAAACTGCAGCCAACCGTCTTTCTTCGATGAGATTCAACTCGTTGAATCTCGTTCGAACCCATTCAGCCTCGTCAAGTTTAACGTTCATCATGACCCTTAAAGAGGGGATTTCCACTTCAACCGGTAGCACTGCCTCCATACCATATACAAGCGAAAACGGGGTTGCCCCAGTAGACGTACGAACAGAAGTACGGTACCCATGTAAAGCGAAAGGGAGCATTTCATGCCAATCCTTATATGTCACCACCATCTTCTGCACAATCTTCTTAATATTTTTGTTGGCTGCCTCGACGACACCATTCATCTTCGGGCTGTAAGGAGAAGAATTGTGGTGTTCAATTTTGAAGCTCTGGCATAGCTCTTTCATCATCTTGTTGTTGAAATTAGAACCATTGTCAGTAATGATCCTTTCAGGCACCCCATATCTGCAGATAATCTCTTTCTTAATGAATCGGGCTACCACCTGCCTGGTAACATTTGCAAAAGAGGTTGCTTCTACCCACTTGGTAAAGTAATCAATAGCCACTAGAATGAATCGATGTCCGTTGGAAGCTGTAGGCTCAATCTTCCCTATCATATCAATGCCCCACATAGCGAAGGGCCACGGAGATCTCATCACATTCAGGGGGTTTGGTGGCACATGCACCTTATCAGCATAGATTTGGCATTTGTGGCATTTTCGGGCGTACTTAAAGCAATCAGCTTCCATAGTTAACCAATAATACCCTGCTCTTAATAATTTCTTCGCCATAGCATGCCCACCAGCATGGGTACCAAAAGATCCTTCATGTACTTCCTGCATTAACAGGTCTGCTTCCTGTCTATCCACACATCTGAGCAAGACCATGTCAAAGTTTCGCTTGTACAACACATCCCCATTCAAAAAGAAACTTCCTGCCAACCTCCTCAGAGTCTTTTTGTCATTGTTTGATGCCCCAGCTGGATACTCTTGACTCTCCAAGAAACGCTTGATATCAAAATACCAGGGTTTATCATCAGTCGTAGTATCAGCGGCAAACACATGAGCGGGTCTGTCTAATCTCATCACATCAATCTTCGGGATATGGTTCCACCAATTCACCTGAATCATGGAGGACAATGTAGCTAAAGCATCAGCCATCTGATTCTCATCACGAGGTATATAGTATAATTTCACTGTTGTAAAGAAGGTCAACAGTCTTCTCGCGTAGTCTCTGTAAGGAATCAAGTTCTGCTGGTTGGTATGCCAATCTCCGTTGATCTGGTTGATCACTAGAGCGGAATCACCAAATATCTCAAGAGTCTTGATCCTCAAATCAATGGCTTCTTCGATACCCATGATACATGCCTCATATTCCGCTTCGTTGTTGGTGACATTAAAAGTTAACCTGGCAGTGAAAGGTATGTGTGATCCTTTCGGAGTAATCAAGACTACCCCAACACCACTTCCATTCATGTTAACGGCCCCATCAAACATCAATTTCCATTTGTCATTAGGATCCGATCCTTCATCAACCGGAGGCTCTTCACAATCTTTAGCCTTGAGAAACATAATGTCTTCATCAGGAAAATCAAACCTCATTGGCTGGTAATCATCAATAGGTGACTCGGCAAGATAATTAGACAACACACTCCCTTTGATAGCCTTCTGGGAAGTGTATTGTATATCGTATTCAGTCAAAACCATCTGCCACCGAGCGACCCTTCCATTAAGAGCTGGCTTTTCAAAGATGTACTTGATTGGATCCATTTTTGAAATCAGTAGGGTTGTATGCGTCAGCATGTATTGCCTTAATCGCTTAGCAGCCCATGCTAATGCGCAACACGTCTTCTCAAGCATCGAGTACCTGGACTCGCAATCAGTGAATTTCTTGCTCAGGTAGTATATAGCATGCTCTTTCCTACCTGTCTCGTCGTGTTGACCGAGAACGCAACCCATTGATCCATCACGTACAGTAAGATACATAATCAGCGGCCTCCCAGGAACTGGAGGCATGAGAATCAGAGGATTTTGCAAGTATTCTTTTATTTTTTCAAAGGCCTTTTGACAATCACTGTTCCACCGGATTGATTGATCTTTTCTCAATAACTTGAATATTGGCTCACAAGTTGTGGTGAGATGAGATATAAATCTTGCAATATAATTTAGTCTCCCCAAAAACCCACGAACCTGCTTTTCAGTTCTCGGCTCCGGCATTTCTTGAATGGCTTTTACCTTTGCTGGATCCACCTCGATTCCCTTTTCACTGACAATGAAACCCAAAAGCTTACCAGATCTTACCCCGAAAGTACATTTATTCGGGTTCAGCCTCAGTCTGAAATGTCTCAACCGCTCAAACAACTTTTTCAAATTTATCAAATGCTCTTCTTCCGTTTGTGACTTGGCAATCATATCATCCACATAAACTTCAATTTCTTTGTGAATCATATCGTGGAAGAGCGTTACCATGGCACGCTGATATGTAGCCCCAGCATTCTTTAGACCAAACGGCATCACCTTATAACAGAATATGCCCCAAGAAGTAATAAATGTAGTTTTCTCCATATCCTCGGGCGCCATTTTAATCTGGTTGTAACCGGAAAACCCATCCATGAAAGAAAACACAGAGAATTGAGTCGTGTTGTCCACCAACACGTCAATATGTGGTAACGGAAAATCATCTTTTGGACTAGCCCTGTTCAAATCTCGATAATCCACACACATTCTGACTTTGCCATCCTTCTTCGGCACAGGCACAATATTAGCGACCCACGGCGGATAATTAGTAACAGCTAGAAACCCCGCATCCAACTGCTTTTGCACCTCCTCTTTAAACTTGATGGCCATTTCAGGTTTGGTTCTCTGAAGCTTCTGTTTGACAGGAAAACAACCCTCTTTCAGCAGTAATCTGTGCACAACGATGTCTGTATCCAACCCAGACATATCTTGATAAGACCAGGCGAAGATGTCGACATACTCTTGCAACTTTTCAATCAGCTCTTTCTTTACATTCTCAGCCAGGCTTGCCCCTACTTTAACCTCTTTCCTTACCTCTTCAGTACCAAGATTGATAACTTCTACATCTTCCTAATGAGGTTGAATGGCTCTTTCTTCCTGTTTCAGTAATCTAACCAACTCCTCTGGCAGTTCATAGTCTTCCTCGTCCCCCTCTTCGGCTTGGTATATTGGATTATCGAAGTCATAATAAACCATAGCAGAGTCGTCATCAATGAGATCCAAAGAATCACCTCTGCATGAATGATAATTCATGCCTTTAGAACTGCTCTTTGAAAGGAAAAAAAGAAAAAATGCAAGAAAACATGAAGAAATCATTGCCATTTTTATTTAAATGAAAAATAAAAAAGAAAGACAGGGAACACACTTTGAATACAAAACGTCCTTTTATTAATGATAAAAACTTGTATGAAAACAAACATGGGGGCCCTACAATGAAGTCACTATGCCTTGGGCAGAGCATAGGACTTTTGCATGCTTAATGAAAGAAAACAAAGAAAATTACTTATTTGGCAGAGTAACTTGGATGAGATCCTCCGAAAACCAATTGTTCAGCTTCACTCCTGGAGCACATGGACGCACCCAGTTGTCCAGGTCACAGTCACTATCTTCACCGTCTTCAATTGCTGCACATGTATGACTTGGATATATGACCCCTCCACTTGAGAAGAAAACTCGCCCTTGGCGCTCTTAACCCTGTGGTGGAACCCGAGGAGGTTTATAACCAATTCTATTCTTATCATCCTTGAAAGGTATCTCAACCATTTGTCCCCAACCTTCGGTATGACCGGATTGCACCACCTCTAAAGCCTGCTTATATAAAGTCATAGAGGTTCCCACTCTTGCCTCACCAGACGGAGACGGAGAATCCTTCACCATATTCATAGTTTCAAATGCCTGACAGAGAGTTTCATGGATCTCTCTGTCCATATCCACATACTTGAAGGATGACAGATGGCTAACAAAAATATCTTCTTCTCCGCATATCGTAACGACTTGACCATCAACTACAAACTTTATCTTCTGATGCAAGGTTGAAGATACGGCCCCAGCAGCGTGGATCCAGGGATGACCCAATAGACAACTATAGGCTAGCTGGATGTCCATCACATAAAACACTGTATTGAACACCTGGGGTCCTATCTGGACAGGCAGCTCTATCTCTCCAATCACTGATCTCCTTGAACCATCAAATGCTTTCACCACTAGATCACAAGGTCTGAGTATCACCCCTTCCAAATCCAGCTTGGTTAATGCTTTCTTAGGCAACACATTGAGGGATAAGCCAGTGTCCACCAATACATGGGATAACATAGCACCTTTACATTTCATTGATATGTGGAGAGCCTTATTGTGATTCCTTCCTTCTGGCGTTAAGTCAAAATCTGTGAACCCTGGACCGTTTCCAGCATTAACATTGGAGATCACACCTTCAAGCTGGTTCACTGATATCTCTTGCGGTACGTACGCCATATTCAAAATTTTAAGCAGAGCATTCCGATGAGCTTCGGAACATAGTAACAATGACAATATGGAAATCTTTGAATGAGTTTGATGTAGATGGTCAACGATCTTATAATCGCTCTTTCTGATTATTCTCATGAATTCTTCAACATCTTTCTCAAATGACTTATCAGATTCTGCCTCTGGCACCGGTTCAGCCCCTGACGTTAGTTCATCATTCAATACTCGCTTCCCTTTGGCCCTTTCTAATGCTTCAGTATTGTCTTTCCTGAGTGTCTGAGGAGCAAAAAGCCTTCCGCTGCGAGTAAAACCACCCATTCCTCCAACATTTCTGACACTTGAACCACTTTCTTTAGGAGTCTGCACCTCCTGCCTCTGTCTTTGACTATTAGTCCCATAGTACCACGGGATAGCAACTTTGTTCTAATTTGGGACGTAGCTGGGAACAGTTACAGTTATAGGAGCCACTCGTTCAGGTGCAGATACTGTACAGGAGCAGGCACAGGAATTTCAACAGGATCAAAGTAGATTGTAATAGTGGAAACTTCATCATCATTCTTTTTCAACTGATCAAATTGCAGACATCCTTCATCTATCATACTCTGAAGGCCAGTTCTCAACTTTACACAACCATTATCAGCAATCAAGCAATCTTCACAACTCTCTGAACAACCAGGAAATACAGCCCCTTTCAGCAATCGTTCCTTCACAACTTTCAGCGGAGTCCTGACATCATTAATATCCCTTACCAGATTCAGCCCTCTATCCTCTTCAATAGCATGCACCCCCGGTCCACCATGCGGGGGCATGGAATTTTGAATTACATTAGGTCTCGAAGCAAAATTAATAGCTTTTGTGTCAACAAGGTCTTGCACCACATGTTTGAAAGCCTTGCAGTTTTCCACATTGTGTCCCGGCGCATTGGAGAGAAACTCACACTTTTCATTTGCATCATATCCGGCGGGTAACCTGCCCACCGGTGGAGCCAAAGTCCTCAACTGTACCAAATTCAAACGAAGTAAATTATGTAGCATCTGTGAACAGGTCATAGGGAAAACATCAAAATGTCTGTCATTCATTCTCTTTCTTGGGTGATACTGCCTCTGAGCTGCAAGTTGAACTTCATTACCCGGAGCAGGAATAGTTATGGATGCTGCCTGGTGATGTGCACCCTGTTGTCCTCTACCTCTCCCTCCTTGTGAATACACTGCATTAGCGTCACCTTCACGCTTTCTGTTATTGTTGCCAAAAAACTTCTTCGCAGGAGCTGAACTTGTACCACTTCCATCCTGAATTTTCCCCATCTTTAACAAACTCTCAATTCTCTCTCCAGTAATTACTATGTTAGCGAACCCAGTAGATGGACAAGCGGCCAGCCTATCAAGATACAGACCTTGCAAAGTATTCATGAACATGTCAGCCATTTCTTTGTCTGCCAACGGAGGTTGCACCTGTGCAGCAAGTTCACGCCACCTCTGGGCGTACTATTTAAAACCTTCCTTGGGGTCCTGTGCCATACTTTGTAACTGAGTGCGATTCGGTGCCATGTCAATGTTATATTGGTATTGCTTTAAGAAAGCCAAGCACAAATCTTTCCAGCTTCTGACACGGGCCCTGTCCAACTTTATGTACCATTCCAGTGAGGCTCCAGACAAGCTGTCCTGGAAAAAATACATCCATAACTTCTGATCATCAGAATAAGCTGCTATCTTCCAGTTGTATGCCTGGAGATGAGTCTTGGGACAAGTGCTACCATTGTACTTGTCGAAAGTAGGAGGTTTAAACTTCGGAGGAATCTTGACACCCTGTACTAGTCCCATATCCTCGACATCAATTCCCAAAGGATTTTGACTTTCTATAGCTTTCACCCTCTCAGTCAATCCCTCGTATTTCCTTTCATCATGGTAGAATCCCATATCAGCATTAAGCACAAAAAACTGGTCATCTTGACGATCTTCCACCAGCCCAGTGTTGCCAGGAGCAAAACCCACATTGACTCCAGCCGGAGGTGGAGTAACCACAGGAGGATTGACCACAGGAGGGTTGACCACAGGAGGGTTAACCCTAGGGGGATCAACGTGATTACCAGTAGGAATCTCAATCTCCAACCTCTGGATGGTAGCTCTCATGTCTTCTTGCCCTGCTCTCAGGTCCTGCTACCCCTGAGCAACCCCTTGCATCAGATTCATAAATTGCTCCATACGTGCCCTTAGCTCAGCCAACTCTGTCTGCATCTGATCCATAGCTCTAGCCTGGTTTCTTCTGGTTGCGTACCGATGAATGGGGGATTCAGCTATCGTGCCTGAAACCAAATAAAGGTTAGAGAGCTCCTGCAGCCAGTACCTGCTATGCAAAAATGCTTATGATTATGCAAATGCAAACATGTTTGTATATTCGCAGGGCGATCCACCCCTTGATTCCAGTTTAAAGATAAGGTAAGATGAAACTGTTGCTCATATATAAATCAGAGTGAATCACTGTCAGAAATTACAACCCAAGGTACCATAAATAGTCTGAAACACAAATAAGCAAAGGTCCCAGCCAACAATTCTGGTGGTGACCCAAAATACAAAGAAAGAGCAAAGTACAAACGGCAGAATAGAGTTCCCTTCAAGGATCTTGCACCGTATGAGAACCACTGCCTGAGCTAGAGCATTCCCACTTAGACCTCTTCACTCCTGCTCGTATTTTCAGCTCTTCCATGGTTGCTATGGCTTCATTGAGTCGTTCCTTGACGGCGTGTCTTTGGAACTTCCCTGACAAGATCTCCTCGTCTTTCTTCCTGAGCTTTAACTTCAGACTCTCAATCTTCTCCAAATGCTTATCTTCTTTCTGCTTGTTGGCTGTGATTGCAGTATCTCGGTAAGCATTGAACCTGTGAATCTTCGCCCAAGCCTTGGCTAGGTCATCTTTCTTGGATTTGAGAGTCTTACAAACACCTTTTAGAGCTTGTCCTACCCTTTTCCTAGTTGCTATCTCTTCAACCAGCTCCTTTTCTTTCTCCGTGAGACGCTCTGTCTTCAGCTTGGTAACATGAACGGCCTCACCTCGCTCATGTTTCAACTGGTAGATTTCCTTTTGCAACTCACCATTCTCCTCTCGAAGTCTCTCCTTTTCAGCCCATAATTTGTTATACTTCTCCATCTCGACCGTGGTTGGAGGTTCGATCAGCAAGGGATAAGATGGAGGCTCCCTGCAGAATGGTAAGAGTACACTCTCTACTCTGCTCTGAATCCAGTCTTCGTACGCAGGAAAAGCCTTGTTGTTACACTTTCCAAAAGAAGTCTTTCCTTTCTTATGGCGATCTCTCCATGCGTTTGCAGCTTCTTTCAACACCTCCATATTGGCTTCCTCACCCAAAAATAGAGACTCTTGCACATCTTGGCCTTTTGGCAGCTCTTTCAAAGCATACCCAAATTGCCTAATAGCAAGAATGGGGTTGTAGTTAATTTCCCCTTTCCTTCCTATTAAAGGTACGTTTGGGTAACCTCCGCAACTGATCAGGATCTCTTGGCCCAACAAATCACGATTGATCCAAATCAAGTTGTTAGCCCTTAACCCCATTAATCTCTTTGCCCAATCTAAAGTTCCTTTAGTGTCTTCGAATGCCCCAGATTTGGGAAGACAATCAGCAAACCACTTATAGAAAATTAAAGCACAACAATAAAGAGGTCCACCTCTCCTTTTCTCATTCTTATAGTGCATTGAATAATACAGATCCCCAAGCAAGGTAGGTACCGGATTCTTCGTGGTGAATATCCGGACAGCTAGCGCATCTATAAAATCCTTCACATTGGGGAATAACGTCGTTCCATAAACACACATAGCCAGAATTGCATTGAACACCGACCAACACTTAGCCTTAGCACAAGTAGCAGCCTATTCGATCAAAAACTTCGTGTGAAAACCTTGATAACCCCCTTTACTAGCAATATTTTTCTTCAATAATGACTGATCCAAACGTAAAGCAGCAGCAACCCTTTCCAGATCAGGAAACTCCTTAGAAGGATAGAAGGGAGCTCCTTCTTTGACTGAAACATCCAAAATAAGAGCATACTCTTCCAACGTTGGAGCCAAACGATAATTAGCAAATAGAAAACACCGAAGTTGAGGGTCATAGAACTGTGCCAGAGTGTGCAGGGCCCTGAACTCATAGTTGGTAACATTCCGGGCGAAACTCAGAATCCTCCCATATTCTCCTCTGAAATCTGCCAATACCTCAGGTTTTGCCATAGCCGAGATCTTGTGCACAGCATCTAGATGAAGCTCTGGGAACTTCTACAGGATGATGTTCTTTCTTTCTCCAGTGCTAGTACTCATCATGGACAGTCTTCAGACAACCGGAATCAAAGTTAGGATGCAACCCTACAAATGAACAAACATGTCAGAATGCAAAAAGATGATGCAAAATGCAGACATGGGATCAAGGTATGCTCAAACTGATGCTGTTCTGCTGACTGAATAAGACCTAGAATACCAGAAACCCAGAAATCCAGAATAACAACCCAATCAAACTACCAGAATGCGAGGATAATAATAGTACACTGATGAGAAACCCAGAAACCAGGTAGTTTGAAGGTCTCGGTTACCTGCAAACCTGCAAACACTCATCCCCTCTCAGATGTGGGTTCTAGAAAGGCGAGGATCCTCAATATCCCGGGCTCTCAGGTCGAGAAATGATGATACGTTCACCATTTTTGGTTTGGCATCATCACCAATCGAAGAGGCCTCAATTGATTCCCCTCAAAAGAAAACATCCTATGGCAAGTCTTCAGCTTCGGCACTGAGGTCGAGAAACAATAGTACATTCATCCCTCGGGGTACAGTACTATCGCCAATCGGGGAGTGCTTCCTCTGATTCCTTTCCAAAAGGAAACCCTATAGCAAGTTCCCAGTATTGGGTCCCCGGATCGAGAATGCGCAATGGGTTTGCCATAAAACGTGGTCTGCCACTGTCACAACTCGGGGGGAGTGCCGCAACTGAGTCCTCGGGAAACGGTCGCCAGAGTCGACAGCTTTCCAGGTTATATTCCATAGTCTGCCCCAAATGGACAGGACAGAATATTACCAAGAAAACCTCGTTTGGATGTGGAGTTTTCATGTATACTTCGTCTGGCCAAATGCTAAACAAGTCACACTACTTTCCACGCTAATCATAGGTGTATGCTCAAGCTTGGGTATTGGGCTTTTCTCTCATGAATCCATCCCACCCTACAAATAGAAAATCCAGCAGCAGAACAGCACAGCAATATCCAGTATGACAGTAATAAAATGAAATGCAATGCAATAAAAGCTGTAAAAACAGTAAAGCAGTAAAGCAAAAATATAGTAAACAGCAATACAGTAATATACGACAAAGCAAAGCACCACAAAAACACCCAAAGAAAGAAAACAAACAAGCGCTAGGATAGACTCGCTAAAAGGATGGACCAGCAAGAGGTCAACCAGAGTCCCCAGCAGAGTCGCCAACTGTCGCTCCCGAAAGATTCGCATCCAATGGTACAAACGCGAGAGTGGCGCCGAAAAACAGAGTCGCCAGCAATGTGTATTTATCCCAAGAGAGGGAAAGGAAACACTGCATAAACCTGAGGGAAGGAAGGAAAGAGCATGGTCTTGCGACCAAGAGAACTGGGTTCGGGAGTCGGTTACGCGTGAGGAAGGTATTAGCACCCCCACGCGTCCATCGTACCCGATGGGATCCACGCTTTCTCGTCTCGATCAAAGGGTGTCGTCAACTGGAACTCCGATGCTGCTGGAAAGGAGAAGGAACTGCTAACTGGAGAACTGGAAAAGGAAAGGAGAGAGAAAGAGAAACAAATGTAGGGAAAATAAAAGAAGTGCTCGCATGGGCCCTACCCCACTGCCTACGTATCTCATCGGGAGCATGAGAATCAGAGCGACGTAGTTCCCCTCACTAGGGGTGGATTGTGTTTTTTAGGGAACGGCTTACGTTCTAGCTCAGGTGCTGCAGCTCGCTGAATCGAGACTTAAGCGTTGCCGTCTTGCGAGAGAACGAGTAAGAGCGCGTTTGTACGTTGAGAGTGAGTGAGATGAGAAAAGAATTCCCGAAGGAAAGACGTTATTGTTTGTTGAAGTTTTCTAGATAGAAGTGTTTTTTTTTACAGTTATTTGTAACTTGTATTGCACCAAAGTCTATTATGCGGGAACGAGTGAGTCGCATGGTCGCACCCAAATGGAACGTATGCTAAACACTCTAGAAGAGGAGGGGGGCCCTCGTTCTTCATTTCCTACATTTAAGGCTCGGACGCAATACACGCTAACCTTTATTAATTGTTTTTACTTTTCTTTTGAGATGAGAAGAGAAACGACGCAAGGGAAACTCTAAAGGGAAACTAAGAATCCTAATGTTATCATTCATGGATATCCTATGGTTAGTGAGGTTTAGGAGAAAAGACTAACTAACACCTAATGCTAATCCTACTCCAAGCTTAATCAAAAATTAAGTTGGACTAAGTAGCTCTAAGGGGAAAAGAATCCAAGACTTGAACAAGTCTTGAGGTTCATGGGATGAGAAAGAGTGAAAGAGAAGAAAAGGTACAACACCTACAACAGCACACTTGCCTCAGAACAGCAATGAAAAATAAGCACACACTCCCAACAGCATTGACAACATACAATTCAACATCAAAATAGGTGTAAAAGGTCACAACAGCATGCGTAAACACATAGGCAGCACCTATAACAGCACATATGCACACAAACAGCGGTAAAATAGGACAGCATGCATTGCATTCGAATACGATCCAATCGAGGCAGAGCAAACATGCATCAAACAAAATACATCGTTCAATTAATCATGATCATAAACTCATCACATACCATGATGGATATCTTGGCAAGCATCATGGAAGAACGCAACATATAGCATGTGATCAAATGAATCGAGTATGCACATCATGAAATTGGATGCAAACAAGTATGCACAACCATCATCAATCCAGCAACAATGCACAATGAACACAATCGACAAGTGTGTGTGTGTGTGTTCATATCTTCAAACGTTCAACAATGCAAGCATACACATAAACGATGAAATTCAACAAGTCGCGTGTCGAGAAATGTGAACATGCAGGAGTGTGAGGTGTACCAGCATAGGAATAATCCACAAATCATCAATATATCAATCCATGAAGTTTAGGCATACATTGGATCTCAAACAACCAAGAAAATGCAAGAAAATGGCACTCTGCAGCAGTGTTAATCGGTTAACCAAATACGTTAACCGGTTAACAGCTCAAAAATCAGCAGAAAACAGCAAAAATACAATGGTTAACCGGTTAACCATTTTGCACTGCAATTGGTTAACCGGTTAACCCTGTTACAAGAGCAAAAATTAATTTGAAAAAATCACTTCCAGCAGCAAAAACACTTATCCAATCATCTCCAATGATCATGTAACCAACAATGCACGAAAATTAAGCTCAGAAACAATATTCAAACATCATTTAAATTCAATAATCATCAACATCCACAATCAAGATCAACCAAATGAATCAAAACATATCAAAATTCATGGATCTACATTGTATGAGTTGCAATTAAGCTAAAATGAGTATGGATCTGAAATTAACCAACCTATAAAGCTGAGATTTGCTTTGGTAAGTGTTGTAAACAGAAATGGATGAATTTAAGTAGAGAAATCCAAGATCCACAAGCTTCTTGCACTCAAAAGTTGAAGATCCAAGCAAATAAGCAACAAAACTCCAAAATCACTTGCAATAATCACTTCTGAAAAATCAGAACTAGATCCAAACGAAAATCCAAATTGAAAAGCTGAAATGTAGTGATGATGAAAGGCTTTAGCTCAAGAATCAACAAGTTCCAATGAAGAACTTGTTAATCTTTGAAAAAGAGCTTTGAGTGTGGTTGAAAATGGAGATTGAGAATGAAAAAGGGAGAGAGAATGGAGAGAATTCTAAAAATTGGGAGTGAAAATAAGACCTAGCCCTAGAGGTTTGGAATTGAAGGGATTAAATAACCTCTAGCTTGGGAGTTTGGCTTGGGTTTGGAGTGAATGAAAAATGAGGTGAAAAATGGGTTTGGAAATGAAATGTGGAATTGGGGTGGAAATTCATGAGTGGAAATGGAAAATTTGGGTGGAAAATGATGAAAAGAAGCTGCTCTAGATCCTTCCCACGTAGGCACAAGCAATGCACATGACCACCAAAATAATTTCAAAACTCTGCAGTGCTGAAAAATGCAGATTTGGGGAAAAATTCGCAATGGTTAACCGTTTAACCATATGCGTTAACCGGTTAATGCAAGAAAAATTTGAATTTTCTGCTTGGCGCCAAAAGGAGGGAAAATGGAGACAGACGTGATTACACCTGTTCTGAGCCACAATGTGCCTTTGAAACTTGTCTTTGGACCTCCCTACTTGAGTGCATTTGAGACATGCCACGAAATATTTTCCGAGTCCCGATTAAATTGCTGAGACGGCTGCTCGGTGCCGAATTGCTGATCAAAATTTGACCGCCGGAACAGTTGATCTTCAAAACACTTAATGAGCAAAATAAAGGCTCAAAAAGACTTTGAGAATTAAATGCTTGGCCTTGACTGCTGATAAAGATCAAACCAGTGCTGAGAACATCTTGTGCTGCTGAAGTAAATGCCCTGATCCCATGCCCTATGCTGAATGCCATGCTATGCAATCTATAACCTACTATGGAATGCAAATGAGTAAATCATAGACCAAATATTGAGAAAACATAAAGGTAAATTTTGAGGTATTACAGCCGTGACAAACACAATATGCAATATTCAGAACTTGCAGTGCGGAAGCTTATCAGAGTTAAGCTGCAAGGTTCTTACTTGCTTATGTAAGGTTCTGATACTCAATACAGAAACTTAAACAATAACATAAAGCATAGCAAGAGTAAAGAACACACGATATATCCAGGTTCACTTGGGCAACTTTCAAGGTAATCCAGTCCACCCTCCTCAGGTGATTTCTCCTTGAACACAAGGACTTAATCCACTATAATCAATCTCGATTACAGATGCACGGGCTAACGTCGGTGACTAACAACCTGCACAACCGCAGCTGTGACTAACACACAATGAACCATTCAGGGATTCAACTTAGTGAATATAACGAACATTGACCTGCAGGTTCCAATCTCGAAAGATCTACTGCTAGGATTTCACAGATAAACGTTCAGGGATTCATCGCAATGAATATAACGTTTACTAACCCTATTTCAGAATTTACCACAATGACACCCAGCCATTGTCTTCTCGAGTCTCCGGTCACACTGACCACTCAAGGAATCCTAATTCACATAGAATTAGTTAAACAGGAGATTACAAAAATGCTTCTTAACAAGCAGATTACTTGTAAGTTTAAGTACAAAAGAACACACAGGTGTTCAAGCAAGATGTGAGCAACAACTCCTTGCTATCTTAAGATTCTACAAAGATGTATGTTGATTTGACGGTTGATGACATCTTGTAGATCTTCTTCTTCTTCGTCTCCTTGATTGATGACTTGACTGATTTGCAATGGTGTCTTCTTCATCAACAACTTCTGTTTTAATTATTGTTGTTTTGTTGATTTATGATCTTGAGCTTTAACAACAATGGTCGTGTGTAAATGGTGATAGCTTTGGATATTAAGTATTACAACGAGAACTCATCATTGTGGCTATCATTACACCAACTTCGACTCCTTCAGAAGCGCATACTCCTTTCCTTTAAATAGCCAAGTAAAATATAGTCGTTGGGAGCTTTTGGCCGTTTGAAAAGAGTCATTATGCAATGATTGAAGTTGTACTGCCATATCTTCTTTTTACTGTAGAAGTGATGGGATTGGTCTTTTTAGAATGGTGTACAGTCATTCCTAACGGTAAAATTTGTCTTCAAAACTTCAGAGGCTTCTGATGGTAATTAATTGAAGCATGAGTAGAGACTTTAAAGCTGGGTATCTGAATCTTCAAGTCTTCAGTCTTCCAAAGTTGTCCATTAGGAATCTGCCTTCAGAACTTCAGCACTTGTCTTGAAACTCATTATCCTTTACTGCTTCAAGTCTTCCGAATCTTCAGAACTTGTCCATTAGGAATCCGTCTTTAGAGTCTTCAGCACTTGACCTTTAGAACCATAATCTTTAGAACACATAAGTCTTCGGAGTCTTTCTGCACTTGGTCTTCAGAGCCTTCAGCCTTCAGAACTTCAAGTCATTGGAATCTTCAGCACTTCGGTTCTTTAGAAGATTGTCTCTTCAGAAGCTTCCCTATCTTCAGAATCATAACCACTTTCAGAGAGCATCCACAAGAGCATTGCAATAGCAATATCTGCATCATTTGATTTGACTGATCATGATCAGATATGTAACACCCTTTTCTACCCCTAAATAATTATGCAGCAGAAACAACTCATATATCAGAGTAAGGCATAAAAATTCCCTCAAAGGGTGCACATTTCTCATTTAATTCAAAATAAATACAATTGCCCTATAAACAAAGGGTCTTCCTTAAATCAAATCAAAAGCCTTCATATGGCAGCGGAACTCAAAACTTTCAATTAAAAAGGTTTTCAACAACCGTCATAATAATCCAAATAAAACCACATCATCAAATAACGACAAAATAAGGAAACAACATAGTTCGACTCAAAGGACCCCAACCCGATGTTACACTATCAGAGCAAGACCCTCTAAATCGACCAAAAGCAAATAAACTTCAAGGTCCTCGAAAGCATCCAAAGCTAAACCTGATCACCTGCATGTTACCCACGTGGAGGCTACATTCAAACAGGCAGGGTGAGTAATCACAATTCAATATAAGTCATATAAAGAAAAGACATTAACAGGGCAACAATTGTTTTTATCAAATACTACAACAACTCACCCAAAACATCATATAAAACATCACATCACCAATATCACTTATATGCAATCATGCAATGCCACCAAGAATGAAATGCAACGTCATAAAAATGCATGTGGTATCAAATCGTCATAATAATGGACACTAGGCCATCAACCCTCCACAAGGGAGCACGTCACAAAACACTCCAATCCGCACAATGGGATTGAAGCCACCACTGGACCGAAGTCCTAACATCGTCAATAGACCGAAGTCTAAATGCTAATGAATGCATGATGCACAAGGTCATAATCATCATCATCAACAAAAGTCATTACGTGCATCATCATTCATCAAAATCTCATGTTAATCCATATCATCATTTAATCATCAAAACATCATGAATCGTCACCTCATAATCATCAATATACTCAGGGTACTTCACGTCGTCATTTTATCATCAAACATCACACATAAACATCTAATAATCATCAATAACATCATATCATCATCTAATCACAAGACATCACATGTATGGACATCTCACAATACATCAATCATATCAGGTCATCATTTTCATCACTAAATAATTCAACATATAACACATCAACACATAGCAGAAATTCACAGCAACGTCACAACATTAATATAATATGAAACAGATTTTTTTCGGAAATTTTAAGTCAATAAAAATAATGTTTTTCAGTCCCAGTTTGTGCTAAGCGGGCCCCACCCGTGCTAAGGCACTACTCACTGCCTCGAAGAGGCGAAATTTCTCCAGACCGTGCTAAGCGCGCTAGGCCGCGCTAAGCGGGCTCTGCGATTTTGGCAGAAAAACCCTGCGATAACAACACTTCTCCATCTGTGATTCAACACTCCTAAACCAGATTTTATCCTTAAATTACCATAGATTATGTTATTATAACTTATAACTATCACATATACGTCAATAACAACAATCATCACATAGCAAATCATCAAAATCCATCATCCCTAACCTCCAATTCCTAGGTTTTCCCCCAAAACCCCAATTACCCACCAACACCTAATCTTTATATCAAAATATTGCAAAGTGATACTCCCTATACCTTAGAGTTTTGCTTCTTTCGATCTTCTCTTGAAGTTTCACCGGAATTCCTCTATGCCCTAGCCTCCTCCACTCTTCTTGTTCTTCAGAGCACTCTTTTCTTTCTTTCAACCAAAATAACACGAATAATGAAAACTCCCCTCACTATTCCTTGTTTTAACTCAAAACACCCCTAAATGTGCTCTTCTCATCTTACCCTCACTAATTCTCCTCAAATGTCCACTTTACCCTTAATTCCTTTAATATTATTTAAAATAAATAATAATACATTATATTCCATGTACTATTATTTAATTAAATAACCAAAACTTCACAAAAACACCGTCATCGACACGAAACACCAAAATTCACAGAAATTCACGAATGTGATATTTAAATAAATTAAATAAATATTCTTGCGAAATTTGGGGCGTTACAACTCTCCCGTACTTAAAGAATTTTCGCCCTCGAAAATTACCTCAAGGAAACAGAGTCGGATACGACTCCCTCATATGATCTTCATGTTCCCAAGTCCAACTCTCGCCAGCTGGTCCACCCCACAACACCTTCACCAAAGCTATGTCTTTACCCCGTAATTGCTTCATTTCTCGACCATCAACCCGCACAGGTAATGGTTCCACAGTCAGATTATTCCTTACTTGTACATCATCCATCTGAATCACATGCGATGGATCCGGAATGTACTCCCTCAATTGAGACACATGGAACACGTCATGCAAATTCGCAAGTGACGGTGGTAAAGCAATTCGATAGGCTACCTCTCCTATCCTCTGTGATATCTGATATGGACCAACAAAACATGGAGTAAGCTTCATAGACATCAAAGCTCGACCTACACCAGTCACTGGCATCACTCTCAAAAACACGTGATCTTCCTCTTGGAATTCAAGTGCTTTCCTCCTCTTATCATGGTAGCTCTTCTGACGACTCTGTGAAGCTTTCATCCTCTCTTAGATCTTCCTAATCTTCTCAGTCATCTCTTGCACAATTTCAGGTCCGAGTACAACACTCTCGCCCAACTCATACCAACACAACGGATTCCTACACCTTCTCCCATACAAAACTTCATAAGGCGCCATTCTAATACTAGCATGAAAACTATTATTGTACGTGAACTCAATCAACGGTAAATGGCTATCCCACGATCCTATATGATCCAACACACAATACCTCAGCAAATCTTCAAAAGATTGGATAGTCCTTTCTGTCTGACCGTCCGTCTGCGGATGAGAGGCAGAACTCATCCTTAACTTAGTACCCAAAGCATCTTGCAAACTCTTCCAAAACCTCGATGTAAACCTCGGATCTCTATCCGACACAATACTCAAAGGTACTCCATGTAACTTCACAATCTCCTCAATGTACATCTCAGCTAGCTTCTGCATGGAATGATTAATCTTCATCGGCAAGAAATGAGCCGACTTAGTCAATCTATCCACGATCATCCAAATTGAATCATTTCCCTTAGCAGTCTTCGGCGATCCCACCACAAAATCCATGGAAATACTATCCCATTTCCATTCTGGAATCCTCAACAGATGCATCATACCTAAAGGCTTATGATTCTCAACTTTCGACTTCTGGCAAGTCAAATACACATAAACAAACTCCGCAACATCCTTCTTCATACTTGGCCACCAAAAAAACTTCTTCAGATCCTGGTACATCTTCATAGCGCCGGGATGAATGCTCAACCTACTTCGATGTCCTTCTTCTAGAATACTCTTCTTGATTCCTGGTACATCTTTGACTTTTGACCAGGACATGCTCCCAAACCCTAAGACATGATTCAATACACCCTATAACACCTACGAAATCAATCCATAAATTTTGATTTAGGTCAAGGACTTGATTTCATAGAGGATCGCACAGTTTGGAATTCATCTGATAAAAAGTCAACTTTGCACAAAAGTCAAACTTTGACTTTTTGAGATTTTTCACAATTATGGTTCCTTAACCCTAAAATGATGTTAATGTGTGATTGAAATCATCATTCATCAAGAAAAATCAAGAAAAGTGGGATAACTTGTAAAAGGGGTAACCATAAAAAACTTAGAAAATTTTCTAAGTTATGGAACAAAGTGGCTAGGGTACCAACTTTGGAGAATCATAACTCCTAAACCACAAGGCCATTTTTTCCCATCCAAAGCTGGATTTGAGCTCTCATTACCCTCTACAAAAGCTTCAACTACCACTCATTCCAATTCCCCATGGATTTTAAATTATGGAATGATCAAAATCACAAAAAGTGAAAATGTCACTTTTTTTCAACACTTAGTGAAATTTTCACTAAGTCAGAATCTGCCTTCACTTTTTTTCCAAATGTAGGGGCATTTTTCACTTGGATTCAAAAAGTATCAAAACCAATTATGATCAAACAGTTATTGTATCATATGAGGGCTTTCCAAAATGGCCAGGAACTCCATCAAATTCCATTTGAGCCATGAGATATGACAATGGCAACATGCCTTGCTGAAAACTGTCAAGGCAAGGCAGATTTTGGAGTTTTGCTCGATTTGCCAAATTTGTGCAATTATAAGCAACTATATCCATCTGAATACCTCAAGGGGGGACCAAGGAGGAACCAACTCTGATCCCAAGCCTCCCAAGTCTTTGGAACCAAAAATAGCATGCCAAACCTAGAATTGCCTAAAAGAGGGACAAGACTCCAATTTTGGATTGAAGCATTCAATGCATACACCAAGGTGGCATGGACTGAGCCATTGCCAACTGAATTCAGTCAAGACTTATTCAAGACCAAGGGAACCAGCAGCCTGTGCCCTAACCTCTAGTCAATGGCTAGAGGATACTTGGATTCTCATTGCTCAACATTGGCCAAACCTATGCAGTAGTTGCCATTCACTATTCCTTACAAAACAAACTTGCTATACTATAAATAGAGCTCGTTTGTGATCAGTTTGAGTACGCCAAAGCCATCAAACAGATGCTTTCCTCAAAATCACTTTCTTTAGGTAAAAATACCTTCTTTAGCAAGGTAACTCTGAGTTTTTGAGTTAGAGAGCATTTCCATCACAGCTCATGATCCAACCACATCCAATACGTCATATCTAAGCTGTCCAAACTCACACAAGTGACCTGTAATCCTTAAATCTCAAAGTCACCTCTCAAAACCTCAAAATAGGATTTTTTTACATTTTTCAAGCCATGTCTTGATTCAGTCACTTTCCAAACCAGATAAAGCCTCAAACACACTCCAAATATCATCCTTGAACTGTCCCATATGGCTCCCAACATCTGGAACACCATTTGAGAGAGTTGCTATTTTGGCCATTTTAACCCCTTTTGCAAGAAAGGGCCAGTTTTTGTTTTTGCAGGTTCCAGCTGATTCCAATCATCCTAAAAGCTTCTAAGGGATCATTTGAGAGTTTCCAAAGCATCAAACCATTTCTGGAACAAGAAACTTAGCAGATTGCACAAAAAACTCCAAAAGCTCAAAAAGAGGTAAGCATCATGACTTGAACTTTCCAAAATATGCATTGCTTTGAAGTCCACTGATCATGCACATCTTGTAAATGTTATATGTGTTGTGTTTGCACCAAATTGTCATGCAATCCTTGCCTGTATCATAAGATGGCACAGAAAATGCAATTAGAGACCTATTTCAAAACCACTATCGAGTTTTAAAATAGGGACATGATCTGAAAAAACACCACCATCATTGGATTCCTTGTGAAATTCTAGGCAGGATAGACCTAAATTTTGTCTCAATCCATGGAGAAATGAGAAAGTTATGGCCTTCACGTTTCAAAGCCAAAACTTGCCTTGCTTTGCCTTGGCCAGGCCTAGGACACAAGGCAAGCCTTGTGTATTTGTTAGTTTGTTTCAATCAACGGATGTATCACCACCCCAGTGGTAAGGCGCGTGCCCTATAACCTTGAGGTCGTGAGTTCAAACCCCACCCAGACCATTTTGTGTTTTCTCACATTTTGCTATTTTTTCCATATTTTCATGTTTTGTTAATTAAATGGAAAATTAATAACTTCTTCAATTTTAATTATTTTTTATTGGTTCTTTTTGCAAAAATCACAAAAATGTTAAAATATTTTATTCCACAAAAAAATCAGATTTATATTATTTATTTAATATAATTAGTATTTTTGTGAATAAATTCCCTTTTTATTGTTTTTAAACATTTAAAAGTGAATATTTACTTAGAAAATCAAAACCAAATGAGTTTTAATTCATCTTGTGATTAATCCCTCATTTTTCAAACCTTAAACAAAAATCACAAATGGTGTATTCAAACTTATTTGGTATTTTTACCATTTTCATTTGATTTTCTTTAAATATTTACTTTTAAAGAAAAGCAAAAATTAGGGTTTCTTTGATTTTCACCCTCACAAAACATTTTCAAACTTTTGGGCCTCAAATAGAGTGTAAGACCCAATCCTTTGTAAATACAAACCTATTTTGGGCCTCAAATGTTGTATAAGTCCCGTTGTATTTCAAAAGTTCGGCGCGATCATCGCCCGTTTAAAACAAACCATCTGGGCCTCTCCTTGAGCTGTAAGCCCCATCACTTGTCGAGTCTCCGGTCACACTGACCACTCAAGGAATCCTAATTCACATAGAATTAGTTAAACAGGAGATTACAAAAATGCTTCTTAACAAGCAGATTACTCGTAAGTTTAAGTACAAAAGAACACACAGGTGTTCAAGCAAGATGTGAGCAACAACTCCTTGCTATCTTAAGATTCTACAAAGATGTATGTTGATTTGACGGTTGATGACATCTTGTAGATCTTCTTCTTCTTCGTCTCCTTGATTGATGACTTGACTGATTTGCAATGGTGTCTTCTTCATCAACAACTTCTGTTTTAATTATTGTTGTTTTGTTGATTTATGATCTTGAGCTTTAACAACAATGGTCGTGTGTAAATGGTGATAGCTTTGGATATTAAGTATTACAACGAGAACTCATCATTGTGGCTATCATTACACCAACTTCGACTCCTTCAGAAGCGCATACTCCTTTCCTTTAAATAGCCAAGTAAAATATAGTCGTTGGGAGCTTTTGGCCGTTTGAAAAGAGTCATTATGCAATGATTGAAGTTGTACTGCCATATCTTCTTTTTACTGTAGAAGTGATGGGATTGGTCTTTTTAGAATGGTGTACAGTCATTCCTAACGGTAAAATTTGTCTTCAAAACTTCAGAGGCTTCTGATGGTAATTAATTGAAGCATGAGTAGAGACTTTAAAGCTGGGTATCTGAATCTTCAAGTCTTCAGTCTTCCAAAGTTGTCCATTAGGAATCTGCCTTCAGAACTTCAGCACTTGTCTTGAAACTCATTATCCTTTACTGCTTCAAGTCTTCCGAATCTTCAGAACTTGTCCATTAGGAATCCGTCTTTAGAGTCTTCAGCACTTGACCTTTAGAACCATAATCTTTAGAACACATAAGTCTTCGGAGTCTTTCTGCACTTGGTCTTCAGAGCCTTCAGCCTTCAGAACTTCAAGTCATTGGAATCTTCAGCACTTCGGTTCTTTAGAAGATTGTCTCTTCAGAAGCTTCCCTATCTTCAGAATCATAACCACTTTCAGAGAGCATCCACAAGAGCATTGCAATAGCAATATCTGCATCATTTGATTTGACTGATCATGATCAGATATGTAACACCCTTTTCTACCCCTAAATAATTATGCAGCAGAAACAACTCATATATCAGAGTAAGGCATAAAAATTCCCTCAAAGGGTGCACATTTCTCATTTAATTCAAAATAAATACAATTGCCCTATAAACAAAGGGTCTTCCTTAAATCAAATCAAAAGCCTTCATATGGCAGCGGAACTCAAAACTTTCAATTAAAAAGGTTTTCAACAACCGTCATAATAATCCAAATAAAACCACATCATCAAATAACGACAAAATAAGGAAACAACATAGTTCGACTCAAAGGACCCCAACCCGATGTTACACTATCAGAGCAAGACCCTCTAAATCGACCAAAAGCAAATAAACTTCAAGGTCCTCGAAAGCATCCAAAGCTAAACCTGATCACCTGCATGTTACCCACGTGGAGGCTACATTCAAACAGGAAGGGTGAGTAATCACAATTCAATATAAGTCATATAAAGAAAAGACATTAACAGGGCAACAATTGTTTTTATCAAATACTACAACAACTCACCCAAAACATCATATAAAACATCACATCACCAATATCACTTATATGCAATCATGCAATGCCACCAAGAATGAAATGCAACGTCATAAAAATGCATGTGGTATCAAATCGTCATAATAATGGACACTAGGCCATCAACCCTCCACAAGGGAGCACGTCACAAAACACTCCAATCCGCACAATGGGATTGAAGCCACCACTGGACCGAAGTCCTAACATCGTCAATAGACCGAAGTCTAAATGCTAATGAATGCATGATGCACAAGGTCATAATCATCATCATCAACAAAAGTCATTACGTGCATCATCATTCATCAAAATCTCATGTTAATCCATATCATCATTTAATCATCAAAACATCATGAATCGTCACCTCATAATCATCAATATACTCAGGGTACTTCACGTCGTCATTTTATCATCAAACATCACACATAAACATCTAATAATCATCAATAACATCATATCATCATCTAATCACAAGACATCACATGTATGGACATCTCACAATACATCAATCATATCAGGTCATCATTTTCATCACTAAATAATTCAACATATAACACATCAACACATAGCAGAAATTCACAGCAACGTCACAACATTAATATAATATGAAACAGATTTTTTTCGGAAATTTTAAGTCAATAAAAATAATGTTTTTCAGTCCCAGTTTGTGCTAAGCGGGCCCCACCCGTGCTAAGGCACTACTCACTGCCTCGAAGAGGCGAAATTTCTCCAGACCGTGCTAAGCGCGCTAGGCCGCGCTAAGCGGGCTCTGCGATTTTGGCAGAAAAACCCTGCGATAACAACACTTCTCCATCTGTGATTCAACACTCCTAAACCAGATTTTATCCTTAAATTACCATAGATTATGTTATTATAACTTATAACTATCACATATACGTCAATAACAACAATCATCACATAGCAAATCATCAAAATCCATCATCCCTAACCTCCAATTCCTAGGTTTTCCCCCAAAACCCCAATTACCCACCAACACCTAATCTTTATATCAAAATATTGCAAAGTGATACTCCCTATACCTTAGAGTTTTGCTTCTTTCGATCTTCTCTTGAAGTTTCACCGGAATTCCTCTATGCCCTAGCCTCCTCCACTCTTCTTGTTCTTCAGAGCACTCTTTTCTTTCTTTCAACCAAAATAACACGAATAATGAAAACTCCCCTCACTATTCCTTGTTTTAACTCAAAACACCCCTAAATGTGCTCTTCTCATCTTACCCTCACTAATTCTCCTCAAATGTCCACTTTACCCTTAATTCCTTTAATATTATTTAAAATAAATAATAATACATTATATTCCATGTACTATTATTTAATTAAATAACCAAAACTTCACAAAAACACCGTCATCGACACGAAACACCAAAATTCACAGAAATTCACGAATGTGATATTTAAATAAATTAAATAAATATTCTTGCGAAATTTGGGGCGTTACAACTCTCCCGTACTTAAAGAATTTTTGCCCTCGAAAATTACCTCAAGGAAACAGAGTCGGATACGACTCCCTCATATGATCTTCACGTTCCCAAGTCCAACTCTCGCCAGCTGGTCCACCCCACAACACCTTCACCAAAGCTATGTCTTTACCCCGTAATTGCTTCATTTCTCGACCATCAACCCGCACAGGTAATGGTTCCACAGTCAGATTATTCCTTACTTGTACATCATCCATCTGAATCACATGCGATGGATCCGGAATGTACTCCCTCAATTGAGACACATGGAACACGTCATGCAAATTCGCAAGTGACGGTGGTAAAGCAATTCGATAGGCTACCTCTCCTATCCTCTGTGATATCTGATATGGACCAACAAAACATGGAGTAAGCTTCCTAGACATCAAAGCTCGACCTACACCAGTCACTGGCATCACTCTCAAAAACACGTGATCTTCCTCTTGGAATTCAAGTGCTTTCCTCCTCTTATCATGGTAGCTCTTCTGACGACTCTGTGAAGCTTTCATCCTCTCTTAGATCTTCCTAATCTTCTCAGTCATCTCTTGCACAATTTCAGGTCCGAGTACAACACTCTCGCCCAACTCATACCAACACAACGGATTCCTACACCTTCTCCCATACAAAACTTCATAAGGCGCCATTCTAATACTAGCATGAAAACTATTATTGTACGTGAACTCAATCAACGGTAAATGGCTATCCCACGATCCTATATGATCCAACACACAATACCTCAGCAAATCTTCAAAAGATTGGATAGTCCTTTCTGTCTGACCGTCCGTCTGCGGATGAGAGGCAGAACTCATCCTTAACTTAGTACCCAAAGCATCTTGCAAACTCTTCCAAAACCTCGATGTAAACCTCGGATCTCTATCCGACACAATACTCAAAGGTACTCCATGTAACTTCACAATCTCCTCAATGTACATCTCAGCTAGCTTCTGCATGGAATGATTAATCTTCATCGGCAAGAAATGAGCCGACTTAGTCAATCTATCCACGATCATCCAAATTGAATCATTTCCCTTAGCAGTCTTCGGCGATCCCACCACAAAATCCATGGAAATACTATCCCATTTCCATTCTGGAATCCTCAACAGATGCATCATACCTAAAGGCTTATGATTCTCAACTTTCGACTTCTGGCAAGTCAAATACACATAAACAAACTCCGCAACATCCTTCTTCATACTTGGCCACCAAAAAAACTTCTTCAGATCCTGGTACATCTTCATAGCGCCGGGATGAATGCTCAACCTACTTCGATGTCCTTCTTCTAGAATACTCTTCTTGATTTCTGGAACATCTGGAACACACACTCTGTCTCGAAACCTCATCACATCATTCTCATCAATCTGGAAGTCACCTCCGTTCCCTTGGTTAATCAAAGTCAATTGGTCAACCAACTTTAAATCGGATTGTTGTCCCACTCTAATTTCTTCCAGAATACTACTAGTCAACCTCAACATTCCCAACTTCACACTATCAGGAGTCGCTTCACATACCAAACTCAAATCTCTGAATTGCTCAATTACTTCCAACTCTTTCACCATAAACATCGACATATCCAATGACTTTCTGCTCAACGCATCGGCCACTACATTTGCTTTACCCGGATGATAACTCAAATCAAAGTCGAAATCCTTCAACAACTCTAACCACCTTCTCTGCCTCATATTCAATTCCTTCTGATCAAATAAATACTTCAGACTCTTATGATCACTGAACACTTTAAATTTGGAGCCAAACAGATAATGTCTCTAAATTTTCAACACAAACACCACCGTGGCCAACTCCATGTCATGCGTAGGATAATTCCTCTCATGAACTCGCAATTGTCTCGAAGCATAGGCAACAACTTGTCCATGCTGCATCAACACTCCACCAAGACCCATCTTCGACACATCACAATACACCACAAATGATTCGCTCGAATTAGGCAAAATCAACACTGGAGCAGTAGTCAATCTCTTCTTCAATTCTACGAAACTCTCTTCACAAGTTACATCCCACACAAAAGCTTGACCCTTTCGAGTCAAATGAGTCAACGGTAATGCCAACTTAGAAAACCTTTTAATAAACTTGCGGTAATAACCCGCTAAACCCAGAAAACTCTGTATCTCAGTAGCAAACTTTGGAGTCTCCCACTGTAACACAACATCAATCTTAGAAGGATCAACAGCAATCCCCCCACTTGAAATCACATGGCCAAGAAAGCTCACTTCCTTCAACCAAAACTCACACTTTGACAGCTTTACATACAACTTCTTCTCTTTCAACACTTGCAACACAATCCTCAAATGCTCGACATGTTCTTCTTCGGATCTAGAATATATCAAGATGTCATCGATAAACACCGCCATAAACTTATCCAAATACTCATGGAAAATCCGATTCATATACTCCATGAACACGCCAGGTGCATTAGATACACCAAACGACATCATGGTGTATTCATAGTGTCCATACCTCGTCCTGAAAGCCGTCTTTGGAATATCATCAGGCTTAACTCGGATCTAATGATAACCGACCTCAAATCAATCTTGCTGAACACACAGACACCTACTAGCTGATCCATCAAATCTTCGATTCTCGATATCAGATTTTTATTCTTGATAGTCACTTTTTTCAACTATCGATAATCGACACACAACCTCATACTTCCATCCTTCTTCTTCACTAACAGCACAGGAGCACCCCATGGAGAAACACTTGGTCGAACAAACCTCTTCTCAAGCAACTCTTCCAACTGTTTCTTTAGTTCACTTAGCTCAGAAGATGACATCCAATAAGGAGCCATCGACACTGGACTCGTACCTGGTATTAAGTCCACTGCAAACTCTACCTCACGCTCGGGAGGCAAATCACTGATGTCATCTGGAAACACATATGGGAATTCACAGACAACAGGTAACTCCACACTCGCAGCTTTAAGATCAATTTGTAACGACGCAAACATTGCAAACACTAACGCTTCGTCTTCCATCAGTTCGTCTACTTACTTAGCAGACAAGAACACCAACTCCCCACTATCATCAAACTCAGGAAACTCTACAGTCTTGGTATAATAATTGATATGAACACGGTTGAACTCCAACCAGTTCATTCCAAAGATCACATCGATTTGGTGCAAGGGTAGGCACACCAAATCCATCACAAAGCTCTTCTAAAAAATCATCACAGGACATCTTAAACACACAAGGGTAGTAGTAACATAACCATTAGCTGGAGTTTCTATTACCATATTCCCTTCATATCAAATAACTTCAAACTCAATCTATTAGCACATTCAAGCGAGATAAATGAATCAGTAGCACCAGTATCAATAATAGCAACCAACTCGATATTATTAATAAAATAAGTACCTCAAATCAGGTTGTCCTTCTCTGGCACTTCTGCACCACTCAAAGCAAACACTCAGCCACTGGTCTGAGCAGTGGTCGCGGTCTTATTCGGCTTTTGGCATTGAGTACTGATATGACCTTTCTCACCACAATTGAATCAGTTTGGACCCTCATCTTTGCAGTCAGTAGCTCTATGCCCCTTCTTACCACATCGATAGCACCTCACCACAGTATTGGTGCACACATCAGCACGGTGACCTTGCTCACCACACTTATGACACTTTCCTAAAGCGGGAGCTTCTCCCCTACTTGTATTTTTCTCATCTGGAGCCTTCTACTTCCCTTTGTCAGCTGAAGTTGTATAAGCTTTACCCCTGTACTGCCCTTTCTTCTCACTCAACTGCTTGTAGTGAGCAGATCGAGCTCAGCTATCCTCATCGTAGATTCTGTTCTTGTCAACTAACTCAACATAACTGCGGATCTGTTGATACCCAATACCCTGCTTAATCTCTGGTCTCAGCCCATTCTCGAACTTGAGACACTTGGACATCTCAGCATCAACACGATTGTAGTGCGGACAGAACTTCACCAAAGCCTCGAACTTTGCGGCATACTCTGCCACAGTCATATTTCCTTGCTTCAGCTCAAGGAATTCCACTTCTCTCTTGCCACGAGCATTCTCTGGGAAATAGTTGCCCAGAAACTCCTGCTTAAACACAACCCAAGTTATCACAGTGCCAACATCTGCAAGTCTCTGACGGGTGTTATCCCACCAGTCCTCAGCCTCTTCTTCCAGCATATGCATTCCGAACTAAACCTGTTGCTCATCTGAACACCCCATCGCTCGGAAGATCTTCTCGATCGCCTTCAGCCACTTGTGTGCACTTGGTGGATCATGCGCACCCACAAAAGTCGGTGGATTGTTCCTTTGAAACTTCCCCAAAGCACGAAACTCATCAGGAACACCACCATTTGGATTCAGCTGTGTCATACCCAAAATTTTGACCACTAAAATTTCCCATCATTGTGCAAATCATCATCACAATATGGATGAACCATTAGTCTCCCCAAAGATGGGTGAGCATCCACTATAATCAGACTTAGGGTTTCAAGCCCTCTTAGAGCTCTTAGACAAAGGATCAATCAAGGAATGACATGATCTTCAACTTGTCTAGCCTCTCAAACATCCACAAAGGATCAAGAGGACTCCCACTTCAAGGATTAAGCACAAGACTTCTCCCTTCTAGGTGGATCAAGTCTTAAGATCGCCAGTGTCACCAAATTAGGGTTTGGTCGACCAGGGCCTCCAGATGGAAATTTTCCTCTAGGCATGAGCCAATGCTTCAAAGCATAACCTATGATGCTCCAAGGGATCTCATGAACCCAATCATCAGGTCAATTTAGCCTCAGGGGATGCATTCATCAAAAAAATCAGGAATTAGGGTTTCTTGACCTAATTCACCTCTAAGTTGACTTTTGGGACAAAACATGAGCCAAGACCTCAAGAGGGGATTTGAGGGTCTCAAATACATTATATTGATCCATTTACAACAATGGATTGATCCAAGAAGCTTGAGCAACAAGTTTCAATTTCATCAGAACCACAGTTAGGGTTTCGTGGAAAAAGTCAACTGTATCTTTGACTTTTGACCAGGACATGCTCCCAAACCCTAAGACATGATTCAATACACCCTATAACACCTACGAAATCAATCCATAAATTTTGATTTAGGTCAAGGACTTGATTTCATAGAGGATCGCACAGTTTGGAATTCATCTGATAAAAAGTCAACTTTGCACAAAAGTCAAACTTTGACTTTTTGAGATTTTTCACAATTATGGTTCCTTAACCCTAAAATGATGTTAATGTGTGATTGGAATCATCATTCATCAAGAAAAATCAAGAAAAGTGGGATAACTTGTAAAAGGGGTAACCATAAAAAACTTAGAAAATTTTCTAAGTTATGGAACAAAGTGGCTAGGGTACCAACTTTGGAGAATCATAACTCCTAAACCACAAGGCCATTTTTTCCCATCCAAAGCTGGATTTGAGCTCTCATTACCCTCTACAAAAGCTTCAACTACCACTCATTCCAATTCCCCATGGATTTTAAATTATGGAATGATCAAAATCACAAAAAGTGAAAATGTCACTTTTTTTCAACACTTAGTGAAATTTTCACTAAGTCAGAATCTGCCTTCACTTTTTTTCCAAATGTAGGGGCATTTTTCACTTGGATTCAAAAAGTATCAAAACCAATTATGATCAAACAGTTATTGTATCATATGAGGGCTTTCCAAAATGGCCAGGAACTCCATCAAATTCCATTTGAGCCATGAGATATGACAATGGCAACATGCCTTGCTGAAAACTGTCAAGGCAAGGCAGATTTTGGAGTTTTGCTCGATTTGCCAAATTTGTGCAATTATAAGCAACTATATCCATCTGAATACCTCAAGGGGGGACCAAGGAGGAACCAACTCTGATCCCAAGCCTCCCAAGTCTTTGGAACCAAAAATAGCATGCCAAACCTAGAATTGCCTAAAAGAGGGACAAGACTCCAATTTTGGATTGAAGCATTCAATGCATACACCAAGGTGGCATGGACTGAGCCATTGCCAACTGAATTCAGTCAAGACTTATTCAAGACCAAGGGAACCAGCAGCCTGTGCCCTAACCTCTAGTCAATGGCTAGAGGATACTTGGATTCTCATTGCTCAACATTGGCCAAACCTATGCAGTAGTTGCCATTCACTATTCCTTACAAAACAAACTTGCTATACTATAAATAGAGCTCGTTTGTGATCAGTTTGAGTACGCCAAAGCCATCAAACAGATGCTTTCCTCAAAATCACTTTCTTTAGGTAAAAATACCTTCTTTAGCAAGGTAACTCTGAGTTTTTGAGTTAGAGAGCATTTCCATCACAGCTCATGATCCAACCACATCCAATACGTCATATCTAAGCTGTCCAAACTCACACAAGTGACCTGAAATCCTTAAATCTCAAAGTCACCTCTCAAAACCTCAAAATAGGATTTTTTTACATTTTTCAAGCCATGTCTTGATTCAGTCACTTTCCAAACCAGATAAAGCCTCAAACACACTCCAAATATCATCCTTGAACTGTCCCATATGGCTCCCAACATCTGGAACACCATTTGAGAGAGTTGCTATTTTGGCCATTTTAACCCCTTTTGCAAGAAAGGGCCAGTTTTTGTTTTTGCAGGTTCCAGCTGATTCCAATCATCCTAAAAGCTTCTAAGGGATCATTTGAGAGTTTCCAAAGCATCAAACCATTTCTGGAACAAGAAACTTAGCAGATTGCACAAAAAACTCCAAAAGCTCAAAAAGAGGTAAGCATCATGACTTGAACTTTCCAAAATATGCATTGCTTTGAAGTCCACTGATCATGCACATCTTGTAAATGTTATATGTGTTGTGTTTGCACCAAATTGTCATGCAATCCTTGCCTGTATCATAAGATGGCACAGAAAATGCAATTAGAGACCTATTTCAAAACCACTATCGAGTTTTAAAATAGGGACATGATCTGAAAAAACACCACCATCATTGGATTCCTTGTGAAATTCTAGGCAGGATAGACCTAAATTTTGTCTCAATCCATGGAGAAATGAGAAAGTTATGGCCTTCACGTTTCAAAGCCAAAACTTGCCTTGCTTTGCCTTGGCCAGGCCTAGGACACAAGGCAAGCCTTGTGTATTTGTTAGTTTGTTTCAATCAACGGATGTATCACCACCCCAGTGGTAAGGCGCGTGCCCTATAACCTTGAGGTCGTGAGTTCAAACCCCACCCAGACCATTTTGTGTTTTCTCACATTTTGCTATTTTTTCCATATTTTCATGTTTTGTTAATTAAATGGAAAATTAATAACTTCTTCAATTTTAATTATTTTTTATTGGTTCTTTTTGCAAAAATCACAAAAATGTTAAAATATTTTATTCCACAAAAAAATCAGATTTATATTATTTATTTAATATAATTAGTATTTTTGTGAATAAATTCCCTTTTTATTGTTTTTAAACATTTAAAAGTGAATATTTACTTAGAAAATCAAAACCAAATGAGTTTTAATTCATCTTGTGATTAATCCCTCATTTTTCAAACCTTAAACAAAAATCACAAATGGTGTATTCAAACTTATTTGGTATTTTTACCATTTTCATTTGATTTTCTTTAAATATTTACTTTTAAAGAAAAGCAAAAATTAGGGTTTCTTTGATTTTCACCCTCACAAAACATTTTCAAACTTTTGGGCCTCAAATAGAGTGTAAGACCCAATCCTTTGTAAATACAAACCTATTTTGGGCCTCAAATGTTGTATAAGTCCCGTTGTATTTCAAAAGTTCGGCGCGATCATCGCCCGTTTAAAACAAACCATCTGGGCCTCTCCTTGAGCTGTAAGCCCCATCACTTGTACAAAAATTATTTTTGGGCCTCTAATAGAGTGTAAGACCCAATCCCCTTTTAACCAAAACAATCTTTGGGCCTCATATATTGTATAAGTCCCTCTGCGTTAAAAGAAAAGCTCGGCGCGATCGCCAGTTCAAAAAAACAAATCATCTGGGCCTACCCTCGTGTTATAAGCCCCATTTCTTTTTCTTTCAATCATTTTTGGGCCTCTTGAGAGAGTGTAAGACCCATCCCCTTGTATAGAAAACCTTTCTTGGGCCTCAGTCACTTGTATAAGTCCCTGTACAAAACGACAGTGCGATCACTGATTAAACCCTGGGCCTCTCCTTGAGCTATAAGCCCCAATTTTCCTTTCAAAAAGCACTTTCTCCTTTGATTTTGTAACATACTGTAATTTTCAATTTCTTTGTTGAACAACTAACCAAACAGCATGGAAGCTCTACAACCGAGTAAGTGTTTACCCACTTTCATTTCCGTTTTCATATGTATATAAATGTATTGTGGGGTTGTTTCACTGTAAGTCTTCTTTCATAAACTCATATCGACTGTGTAATACTAGTATAGATATTTAGAGTTTCCCCGGCAACTACGTCTAGAACTAGACAAAACCTCGTCTCCTTACATCCAACGTTCTCCCGGATATTTCAACATAACCTAAACCATGAGAATTTTCTTTTACAACAATTTTAGATAACTAGATCTAAGAAATCTCCCCCTTGAACAGTTCATATACAGAAGGCCAATGTTCCAAGTGAAACCCCTTTTGGAACTGTTCATCAGCCTCCTCTTGGGCTTAGTGCAAGGACCCACATGCTTTCTAAAATCATCTCCGCCTCCTCTTGGACGTTGTACAAGGACCCGTCGGCTTCTTAGGAGTTTTCACAGCCTCCTCTTAGGCTTCGTATAATGATTCTTCCTCCGGGAAGATAGCCTCCTCTTGGGCTTCGTACAAATTGTCCCTTCGGCTTCTTAAAAGTTTTTCTTGCCTCCTCTTGGGCTTCATACAAATTGTCCCGACGACCTCTTATAGGAATAGAAATTAGTCATCTTAATAGAACAGTCTTTCAAAGAGTCTAGATCTTCCTACAGCGAACATACTTTCTCTGGATCTCTCTTAAGCATAGTACAAAAGATAAAACTCTAGACTTGGACAGTCTAATCTCCTTGAGTCTCGAAGACATTCTCAAGTTCCTTTCAAAAATAGGGAAAAACACCCGTAGACTTGGGCAGTCTCAATACCCTTCGGATTCCCTGTTTCCATAAAGAACAGGAAATTATCTCGGTCCTTAGATCAAATCCATGAGTACAACATTACCCATATAAGAACTGATTTTCTCTTTTAACCAGCATACTGGACTTGTCACTCAACTGAAACAGTAACCCTAGCCTCCTCTTGGGCTTTGTACAATGATCCTCCCCAGCGGAGCTAACCTTTTTCAGACTCTCTCGTTGAGTCAAACATTTTTAGCCTCCATCTCGGGCTTCGTACGAGATACAAATCACGCTCTTGTTGAGTATAAAAGACTCTCTTGTTGAGTCAACCTGTTCAGCCTTCATCTCGGGCTTTGCACGAGATACAAAACACTCTCTTGTTGAGTCACACATTTTTAGCCTCCATCTCGGGCTTCGTACGAGATACAAATCACTCTCTTGGTGAGTATAAAAGACTCTCTTGTTGATTCAAACCCTTTTAGCCTCCATCTTCAGCTTTGTACAAGACACATATAAAAACACTCTCTTGTTGAGTCAACCCTTTCAGCCTCTAACCCAGGCTTCGTACGAGACACAAAAGCATCCTCTTGTTGGGTCAATAGCCTCCTCTTAGGCTTTGTATAAAGAAATCCCCGTTTGATTCTATAAACCTTTTAGCATCAAATCATGCTTTGGTCACAGCATACAAACATTAACAACTCCCTTTCCCTCGTCTAATTGCTGTAAACGGCAAGCCTCTGGATTATTTACATCCACGCCACTGTCCCTCTTTTAGCATGAGAAATTCCTAAGGAAAGATGGCATTGCTCTAAACTGAGTTCAAGTCTTCTCCTTCAGGTTAAAAATCCCCTATAAAGGAAATTATGGCATTGTTGGATTCGCATATCCCAGTTAAAGTAATTCTCCTTTATAATCAGTCATCCAACAATTGTGACAAACAGACCCCTTTAGAGATGACAAATTATCTCTAAAGTCAACACCCTTTTAGCTTCACATCTTGGGCTTCGAACAAGATACAAATAGACCCTTCAGCTTCATATCTTGGGCTCTGAACAAGATACAAACCACCTTTAGCTTCATGTCTTGGGCTTTGAACAAGACACCAAAACACCATTTCCTCCCATAGAATAGGAGGAATTACGATCGCTCTGATTTCCCTATCCCGGGAATACGTAGGCATAAGATTGAAAAAGAATCTTAGCGAGCACACTAATCAAAAAACCCCAAAGTCCCCTACCTCCATCCAATCTGGCGCAGGATCCCAACAAATTCCCCATGAACAATCCCGGTATTTCGTTCTGAACAAAATAGAACTAAAGCCGCATCTGTAAACCAACAGTTTTGACTGTTTAAACCTCAGTTTGCAAGCAGGGTTAGTTGGAGACATCTATTTCCCTTCCTTCATCAGCTTCAATAGGATAAAAAATGAATCAAACTGTAGTACCAAAGCGATAGTGATTCGAAACCACAAAAACCGCGCTACAGAAAAATGGCGACCACAGTGGGAGTCAAAGTAAGATCTAGTCATCATCGTCCCCATTTTCCACAGAAAAATGGCGACCACAGTGGGAGCGACTTGTTCTTCTCCCGTCTCTTAGGAGGAAACTTTAAGTTTAGACAATTTCACAGGGAAAAATAGCGCCCACCGTGGGGCCAAACAAAGAAATCTTGTCTCTCTTATCTTTCTGGTTGAAACCTTCTCTTAGGACGAGTCCCGGGGTTCACAAGGTATCACCGAATGACGGTTCCATCGGGGAATGTCATTATTGCTAGGATCGGCCCTCACTAGGATCTTAGGTCAAAAACCTTTAAGTGGGGAAGGTACCACAGAATGGCGACTCCGCCGGTGAGCCATTTTCTGTTAGGATCATAGGATTCATAGCTCTTAAAAAGTCTAGAACATTAGGACAAATATATATACTTCTTTTCCTAATTGATATCTGTGTTTATTTTTCTGCTAATGGGAATGCGTGTGATGCCGCATGTGGAAAGATTGAGTATACACCTAGGAAAAACCTCTTTCAGTGCGGAAGCTATCAAAAATAGTTGTCACGCAATACTACCCTCTTCTGAGATTCTTCGAAATACATCACCTAGCACGGTTCCTGGCCCGCTGATGTTATCTCGACAAGAATCAATGATTTTGAGAGACAGGTACAAAAATCACTAGTATAAACCTTTGGGATGGGTAGAGCCTTGACTTCATGACACCGACCCTTTGACCCCATGTTTTTTCTATATTTTTGTGTGCTGCATTCATGCATTCATTTTAAAAAAAACATTAAGCAAAATTTTTTTCTCTTCTAGTCTCTCTTTTTCAAATTAAACTAAGACAATGATTGGAAATGTCAGAGAGAAAAGGATTGCGCTAATGGATTTCGGTAGAAGAAAAACTCACAAGTATACCTTCAAGGTTCCAAAACTAGAGGATTTGAGAGGATTAGCAAGTATGATCACTAACCTTGACCCTTTCAGAGCCAAGTACGGAGGTCTGCTACCTCTGTTAAGGGTCCATGTAATTGAAGGAATCCTGGAGGCACTCACCTGACCACCAAGGGAGGAATCCCAAGTTTACCAGCCAAGTTTCTGGTAAAGAAGGCTCTGTACTTTGCTAGTATAGGGAACGTGACTGCTTTCGAGAGCATCTTTGTTTTTCTCACCTACGGGTTATTTTTGTTTCCCAACATTGATAACATTGTCGATATGAACGCCATTAAGGTTTTTCTCATTGGAAACGCCGTACCAACCTTGCTCGCAGATGCGTATCATTCTGTACACTTAAGGAATTTATACAGTAGAGGAATGATCACTTGCTGTGTACCCCTGCTATATAAATGGTTTATCTCCCATTTGCCTAAGTCTGCCGCTTTTTGGGATCATAAGAGTGCCTTACGTTGGTCGCAGAAAATAATGTCTCTTACCAACTGTGACATCGGTTGGTACAATCGAATCTATGACGGGATCAGGATCATTGACCGTTGTGGAAACTTCCCCAACGTACCCCTCATAGGAACTAAGGGAGGAATCAATTACCATCTATTTTTAGTTCGTCGTCAATTTGGATACCCGATGAGGCATGTCCCGCTAATGCATATCTGGAAGGTCTTTTTTTCAAGGAAGGAGAAAATGACAGGGCACTAAAGATGGAAATAGTGCAGGCTTGGAAACATGTTCATAAGAAAGGACGGGAGTCTCTAGAAAAACCGAATTGTGTCTCGGTGGAGCCTTATCTCCACTGGGTACAAACTAGAGCTCTCAAGCTAAAGATGCCTTATCCTCGTCGCGGAGTTCTTCCGCCAAGGGAATCTGTCATGTACTTCATGACTGAAACGGAAAAACTTCAGGTTACTCTCAACAAAGTTCAATAGGAGAGGAGGTCTTGGAAGAACAAGTAATGCATTCTCAATGTGGAGTGTACCAAAATACAGCAACTGCTGAAAGATAAGGATGCTCTAATTGAGATTTTGGAGCAACATGCTGTAGAAAATCAGGATGACCAATGGAATTTGCTCGCTCCTTTCACTTGGCAAAGGAATGACAACCCGACAACGACCTAAGAGCCCCGATCCAAGAAAAGGAAAGTACCAGAATCAGCACCCGAGTTCTCCTTAGAGAGGACTCGGGACCCATTAGCTTAGGTTTCTGTTTCCGCACCTTGTAATTTACTGTATTTCCATTTCCGCAATTCTTTGAATTCAATAAAACGGGGGTGTCCCCACTGTTTGATATTTGCAATCTAATTGTCGAAGTTTATTTTGATTAAACCAAAAAAAACAATTAATATAATCATTGCATTCATCATTCTCACGTCACGTATTCTTCTTACCTACGAATCTCACGTTTATGTCTCGGTTCTAGAGTCAAACTGTCTCATTCGTACAATACTCGGGCCAATCGTCAGAAAAAGATGGATGATCTCGAGGAAGAGAACAGAGAGTTGAAAGAAGAGATCGACGCTCTGAGAGAGGATATGAGAAAGCTTCGTAACGACATGCAAGCCATGGCAGAAGCTTAGCTACAAAGAACTGTGATCTCAGAGATCACCTCAACGCCCATAGTGGAGAAGTATGATCCTAGGTATCAAAAGCTGAAAGATCGTCCCTGGGGCATTCCTGTTAACTATATCCCGGAAGGATATATGTTCCGCCGATCACTGAAGATCAGGGAATCATAGCAGAAGCCGTTGGGCCTGAAGGTTACAAACTTCGGGAAAGCGAGGATGCCAGAGTCATAATGAGGACTCCTGAAGGTTACAAACTTCGGGAAACGCCAAGATTCACTGCCGTAGTAACGGTACCACCCCCTGTGGTGCACACTGTCCTGGAAGGACAGATTCCACAGATACCTTCGGGTAGAAAGGAAAGTATGTTCGATAGAATGGATGAATTCCAGGAGCAGTTCCTGGAGATGCAGAAAGAACTGCAGGCCCTTCGCGGTCAGGATCTATTTGGAAAGGACGCCGCAGACCTTTGCTTGGTCCCCAATGTGAAAGTCCCGCACAAGTTCCAAGTACTCGATTTTGAAAAGTACAAGGGTAACTCTTGCCCTCAAAGCCATTTGGTGATGTACGCTCGGCGAATGTCAGCTCAGACAGAGAACCAGGATCTACTGATTCACTACTTTCAGGATAGTTTAGCCGGTGTCGCATTAAAATGGTACATGGGTTTAAACCGTACTACGATTAGCACTTTCAGAGATCTTGGCACTGCCTTCATCCAACAATATAAATACAATTTGGACATGGCACCAGACAGAGATCAACTCAGATCAATGTCGCAAAAGGACAAGGAAACCTTTAAAGAATACGCTCAGAGATGGCGTGAAATTGCCGCTCAAATTTGTCCACCTCTTGAGGAAAAAGAGATGACAAAAATTTTCTTAAAGACCTTGAGCTCATTTTACTATGACAGAATGGCTGCCAGTGCGCCCAGCGACTGCACCGAAATGGTTGGTATGGGAGCGCGTCTCGAGGAAGCCGTCCGAGAAGGACGTCTAGTCAAAGACACTGGGTCGACAAGCGGTACTAAAAAATACGGTAGTGCTCTCCCTAAGAAAAAGAAGCAAGATATTGGGAATATCTCTCTCGGGAAAAAAAGGCGCCGATACCAACCAGTAGCAGCTGTAACTCCTGCTATCAACCCCGCGCCTGTTTCTACGCATCAACCTCAGGTTGCTCAAAGCCAACCGCATTTGCAGCAATTTCAGCAAAGGACGCAACAGCCTCTTCAACAGGCTCGTCCTCAATACAACAACAACTGTGACGCCCCCAATCTACACCCCCAATTAACATGCATTTAAAGCAATAAAAGAAAATTTAAAATTTCGTCAGAGTATAATTGAATCACGGTATAGACGGGAGAATCACATCAATTTGAAACAAAACATAGCATACAACACCTGCCCATGAAGATATGCAACAGTGGGGTAGCAATCATACAGAGGAAACTCAGTTCCTTACACCCACTTCTCAGAAATTAGAATTAAAGCAGAAAATCTAAAATCTGAATAGCATATATACATATATACATATAAACATGTCTGCCATACATCAAGTTATACATGTACAACTAAAATATATCGTCAGATATACAAAATAATCACAACGGTCACCCTAGCTACCCGTGTCACATATCAGAGCCGACCGACAAAAGAATGAAGACGCAAAGCTTCACAAAAAGAATACCTCCAGCAACTCTAATCTGCAACGCCTCATAGAGCGTTATAAAACAGCAGAAGGGTGAGAAAAACAACCATAATATAATTGCATAAAATTATATATTAACACAACATACGCAAGTAAACACATTTCTCACCACAGTTGTACCACAATTTCTCATAGATCAAACATAACGTAATACAGCACAATTCTTATGCATTAACACCAATACACATCAAGCATACAATATACACGTAATCACCAACCCAATCACACATATGTCATCCCATCAATCACATTCACAATTACATGCGCAATTAATTCATGCTTTATGCAAATGCACAGAGACCGACACAACGACTCTATGCACATGCCATGCGGTACCGACTTCCATTGTCACGTCACTAGTTCACTCAGGAACTATTGGAACCATCGCTCGTTACTGAGAATCTCAAGTAACTCCCCGTCGGGCCTACGATGTTCACCCGTCGCTTTAGGTCCTCAGGCATCGCCTCATATTTTCGAGGCACACGACGTTATGGATTGCTTTAAGTCTTATCCAAGGCACACAATCGTCTATAACCACCGCTTTAAGTCCTCGGGCATCGCCTCATATTTTCGAGGCACACGATGTTATAGCAAATTCCCTCTGGAACCAAACCGTCATTCAGGACGTTTCCACAATGCATATCATGATGCTTGGCATACAATGACCCATGACATTCACATTGCATACATATATACATCCACAATCATGCATATATCATCAACAACCACACTTAGCATTTCTTGCCTTTCGGCCACAATTCATCACAACATCATCTAAACACATACGTTTACATCATACAACAGCACCTTGCACAATACACGTCGATTACGTACAAGTATAACGACAAAAGTCGACAACCGACACTATTCCCAACTTTTTGACATAATTAAATCGGTTAACAATTTCAAAATCATCATCACAAGCAAGTACAGCTCAATAGCTACGCAACGATACCAAAAACGCAAAAATCGGATAAACGGATCAAAAGTTACGAACGAAAACGAAAAACGATATTTTGAAAAGTCACATTTTGCAAAAGTCCTGCCCATACGCGTATCACCATGAGCCATACGCGTATGAGCAGAGATCTCATTTTCCCAAAGTTCACGTTGAAATGACCGTACGCGTAATGCCCAAGCCCGTACGCGTATTGACCTAAAAAGCTATGTGTATCGTACGCAAATGGACAGATGGCCGAGAAAACAAGCAGCCCATACGCGTATTGCCCTCATGGCTCGCCCACCTTACGCGTAATGCCAAGGTTCATACGCGTATGAACATGCCCCATACGCGTATGACCTGGAAATTTCAGAAAAATTCTGCAGAACAATGTTCTACGTGTTCCACCCAATTCCAACCAATTTTTTTGCCTAAAACTCAGAAAATCACCAAATAGAAGTGTAATAATACCTCACAAACATGTATAGACAATCACTAACATAGTCCACAAGAATTTAGACACATTTATTTCCATTTCTAATCAATTTTTACCAAATAGGGTTTACACTAAATTTTCTCCAATTCAATCCAAAACAACAATAAACACACATACATAATCATATACAATCATACAATAATCGAGTTTCGCACCCTTACCCGATTTAATCGATTCTAGAACTTGCTCTTGATGATTTTTCCACACTTTCTTCAATTTTCTCTCTTCTCCTCTTTTCTTCTCTTTTCCCTTCTTTCTTCTTTCTTTCTCTCTATTTTTCTTTCTTTCCCTTTTCTATTTTCTATTTTTCTTTTCTTACTAACTTATCAAAAATAAATATGAAAAGACCAAAATACCCCTACACTCAATTATCTCGCAAATGTTCTCAAAACGTGATAAAATATATTCACGACTAAAAATAACATATTTTCACACAAAAGTCGGAAATAAAATAAAATAATAATAAAATAATCAAAAGACTCAATAAAACTAAAATTGGCAAAACTGGGGCGTTACAACTCTCCCCCACTTAGAAATTTTCGTCCTCGAAAATGTTACCTGATACAAACAACTCTGGATACGACTCCTGCATCCTACTCTCCAACTCCCACGTCAGATTACCATCAGCAGCGCCTCCCCACGCCACTTTCACAAGTGCAATCTCTTTACCCCTCAACTGCTTCACTTCGCGATCCAGAATACTAACCGGTAATGCCTTGATCGTAAGGTTATCCCTTACCTCAACCTCGTCCATCGGAATCACATGTGAAGGGTCCGGAACATACTTCCGAAGCTGTGAAACATGAAAAACATCATGCAAATTCGACAGATTCGGCGGTAACGCCACACGATACGCCACCGCACCAACTCTCGCAGATATCTGGTAAGGACCAATAAATCGAGAAGTAAGCTTCTTAGATTTCAAAGCACGACCAACACCCGTTACCGGCGTAACTCTCAGAAATACGTGATCACCCTCTTGAAACTCAAGATCCTTCCGTCTTCGATCATGATAACTCTTTTGTCTACTCTGAGAAACCTTCATTTTCTCACGAATAAACTTTACCTTTTCCGTCGTCTGTTGCACCAATTCCGGTCCAACCACCGAACTCTCACCTGTTTCGTGCCAACACAACGGCGTTCGACATCTTCGTCCATATAAAGCCTCAAAAGGTGCCATTCCAATACTAGAATGGAAACTATTATTATACGTAAACTCAACCAAAGCAAGATAATTGTCCCACGCACCACCTTGTTCCAAAACACACGCTCTCAACAAATCCTCCAAAGACTGAATAGTTCTTTCGGTCTGACCATCCGTCTGCGGATGATAAGCCGAACTCAACCTCAATCTAGAACCCAAAGCCTTCTGTAAACTTTCCCAAAATCTCGATGTAAACCTAGGATCCCGATCAGAAACAATATTCAAAGGAACCCCATGCAATTTCACAACCATACTAATGTAGATCTCAGCTAACCTCTCCAAAGAAAAACTGATGTCAATCGGAATAAAATGCGCCGATTTAGTCAGCCTATCCACAATCACCCAAATAGCATTATACCCTTGCTGAGTGTTTGGTAATCCCGTTACAAAATCCATCGAAATGCTATCCCATTTCCATTCAGGAATATCCAACGGTTGCAATAAACCACTAGGCATCAAATGTTCCACCTTCGATTTCTGACAAGTCAAACATGCATACACAAACTGAGCCACATCCCTTTTCAAACCAGACCACCAGAAAATCTTCTTCAAATCTTGGTACATCTTATTCGCTCCTGGATGAATACTTAGGTTACTCCTGTGTCCTTCCTCCAAAATCATTCTTTTCAACTCCGCATCATCAGGAATGCAAATACGACCACGAAACCTCAAAACACCAAAATTGTCCACCTTGAAATCCACATTCTCATTCCTCATCAAATCAACGAATTTCAAATCCAGCTTTTGTTTCTCACTAACCGACAACAAAAATTCATTAGTAACTTTCAACATACCAAGCCTCACACTTACCGACGTCACTTCACAAACCAAACTCAAATCTCTAAACGTTTCCAGAAGTTCCCACTCTTTCACCATCAATGCGGACATATGCAACGATTTCCGGCTCAATGCATCGGCTACCACATTAGCTTTACCAGGATGGTAATTCAAGCCAAAGTCGTAGTCTTTCAAGAATTCCAACCATCTCCGCTGCCTCATGTTCAACTCTTTCTGATCAAATAAATATTTCAAGCTTTTATGATCACTGAATACTTTGAACCTCGCACCATAGAGATAGTGCCTCCAAATCTTCGACACAAAAACCACAGCCGCTAATTCAAGATCATGAGTAGGATAGTTTTTCTCATGAACTCTTAACTGCCTTGAAGCATAAGCTACAACCTTACCTTCCTGCATCAATACACCACCCAAACTAATTAAAGAAGCATCACAGTACACAACAAATGGCTCATTAGGATTAGGTAAAATAAGAATCGGAGCTGTCGTCAATCTTCTCTTCAGCTCACAAAAACTCTCTTCACATTGAATATCCCAAATGAACGCTTTGCCCTTACAAGTCAACTGCGTCAAAGGTAATGCTAGCTTAGAAAAACCTTCAATGAACCTCCGATAATAACCGGCCAAACCTAGAAAGCTTCGAATTTCAGTAACGGATCTAGGAACCTCCCATTGTAGAACTGCTTCTACTTTAGATGGATCCACAGCTACACCATTACCAGAAATTACGTGCCCAAGAAAACTCACCTCAGACAACCAGAATTCACACTTGGACAATTTGGCAAAAAGCTTCCTTTCCTTCAAAACCTACAAAACAATACGCAAATGCTCTGCATGTTCCTCACGAGACTTAGAATAGATTAAAATATCATCAATAAACACCACTACAAAATGATCCAAATGCTCGTGGAAAATACGATTCATGTATTCCATAAACACACCAGGAGCATTAGAAACCCCGAACGGCATCACTGAATACTCATAATGACCGTAACGTGTTCTAAAGGCCGTCTTCTGAATATCCTCTTCTTTCACTCTTATCTGATGATACCCCGATCTCAAATCAATCTTACTAAATACACAAGCACCAACCAACTGATCCATCAGATCATCAATCCTTGGAAGCGATACTTATTCTTAATCGTCACTTTGTTCAACTGGCGATAATCAATACATAATCGCATACTCCCATCCTTCTTTTTCACCAACAAAACCGGAGCACCCCAAGGAGAAACACTTGGTCTCACGAACCTCTTTTCCAACAACTCATTCAACTGCTTTTTCAGCTCTACCAACTCAGATGCCGACATTCGATAAGGTGCCATAGAAACAAGTCTAGTACCAGGAACTAGATCTATAGAAAATTCAACCTCTCTCACCGGCGGCACATCTAAAATATCATCAGGAAACACCTCGGGAAAATCACACACAACAGGAAACACTTCAAGAGAAACTTGACTATCCACAGACAACGATGCAAACAAACCAAACAACTGAGTTTCATCTGCCAAAAGTCTCTTCAACTCTTTGGTAGATAAGAAACTCGAGTCTTCGTCTTCCTCAAGAGAAGGAAACCTTACAAGCTTATGATAACAGTCAATGTGAACCCGATTGAATTGCAACCAATTCATTCCCAACACCACATCTAAACCTTCCAACAGTAAACACACCAAATCCATCACAAAGTCTTTACCATAAATGGATAAAGGACAACTTAGACAGACCAAAGAAGTAGTTACTGACCCCATCGCTGGAGTATCAATAACCATCTCAAAACCCATCACAGACAACACAAGATTCAAACGCTTCGCGCACTCAGACGAAATAAATGAATGAGTCGCTCCAGTATCAATAATAGCAATTAAAGGCGTATTATTAATAAAGCAAGTACCTCTTATCAAACGATCTGCATTTGAAGTCTGAGTTCCCGCCAATGAAAACACTTTCCCACTAGTCTGAGCTTTCTTTGGATTAGGACACTTCGAACTAATGTGACCAGGTTCCCCACAATTGTAACACTTCACCACATTCTTCCTTTTACAATCCGCTAGAACATGTCCAATACCACCACAATTAGAACACTTATCCAACTTCTTCCTACATTCATGTTGCTGATGTCCCAATTCACCACATTTAAAACACCTAGGAGAATTAGACATACCTCCTCCACCTGACCTCCTATCAAAAGTTCCCCTTTGTTTACCTTTATCAGCCGGTGACACATACGGACCACCACGGAACTGTTGTTTCCCTTTCCTGTCACTTACACTTTTATAGTGAGCAGAACGAGCCTTACTATCTTCATCATAAATCCTACAGCATTCCACCAAATCAGCAAACCTTCGAATCCTCTGATAACCAATAGCCTGCTTTATCTCAGGACGCAAACCACTTTCATACTTCACACACTTAGAAAATTCAGCAGTCGCTTCCACATAATGAGGATAAAACTGCACAAGTTCCACAAACTTAGCAGTATAATCAACTACAGACATATTACCTTGTTTTAGTTCCAAAAACTCAATCTCCTTCTTTCCTCGGACATCCTCGGGAAAATACTTCCTCAGAAACTCTCGGCTAAACACCTCCCAAGTAATCTCTTCTTCTTCCTCCTCAGCTTCCAACACCTGACGAGTACTGATCCACCAGTCGTCAGCCTCTTCATGTAACATATGAGTGCCCAGCCTCCCCTTATCATCATCGTCACAATCCATTACCCTGAAAATCCTCTCAATCTCTTTCAACCACATTTGTGCACCATCCGGATCATGTTTCCCTTTAAAGACCGGCGGCTTATTCTTTCTAAACTCATCATTCCCTGCCGCATTCGGTGCACCCTGCACAGCTCGTGCCATAGCCTCCATCACCGCAGCCAAAGCAGCATCATTACGACCAGCCATATTCTGTTCATCCAAAACAGAAACTATGGTTAAACAACAACTCGCTCAACACAACTCGCCCAATATGCCAGACACAACAAACACAACTGACACGAACTGGCTCTGATACCACTTAATGTGACGCCCCCAATCTACACCCCCAATTAACATGCATTTAAAGCAATAAAAGAAAATTCAAAATTTCGTCAGAGTATAATTGAATCACGGCATAGACGGGAGAATCACATCAATTTGAAACAAAACATAGCATACAACACCTGCCCATGAAGATATGCAACAGTGGGGTAGCAATCATACAGAGGAAACTCAGTTCCTTACACCCACTTCTCAGAAATTAGAATTAAAGCGGAAAATCTAAAATCTGAATAGCATATATACATATATACATATAAACATGTCTGCCATACATCAAGTTATACATGTACAACTAAAATATATCGTCAGATATACAAAATAATCACAACGGTCACCCTAGCTACCCGTGTCACATATCAGAGCCAACCGACAAAAGAATGAAGACGCAAAGCTTCACAAAAAGAATACCTCCAGCAAATCTAATCTGCAACGCCTCATAGAGCGTTATAAAACAGCAGAAGGGTGAGAAAAACAACCATAATATAATTGCATAAAATTATATATTAACACAACATACGCAAGTAAACACATTTCTCACCACAGTTGTACCACAATTTCTCATAGATCAAACATAACGTAATACAGCACAATTCTCACGCATTAACACCAATACACATCAAGCATACAACATACACGTAATCACCAACCCAATCACACATATTCCATCCCATCAATCACATTCACAATTACATGCGCAATTAATTCATGCTTTATGCAAATGCACAGAGACCGACACAACGACTCTATGCACATGCCATGCGGTATCGACTTCCATTGTCACGTCACTAGTTCACTTAGGAACTATTGGAACCATCGCTCGTTACTGAGAATCTCAAGTAACTCCCCGTCGGGCCTACGATGTTCACCCGTCGCTTTAGGTCCTCAGGCATCGCCTCATATTTTCGAGGCACGCGACGTTATGGATTGCTTTAAGTTCTATCCAAGGCACACAATCGTCTATAACCACCGCTTTAAGTCCTCAGGCATCGCCTCATATTTTTGAGGCACACGATGTTATAGCAGATTCCCTCTGGAACCAAACCGTCACTCAGGACGTTTCCACAATGCATATCATGATGCTTGGCATACAATGACCCATGACATTCACATTGCATACATATATACATCCACAATCATGCATATATCATCAACTACCACACTTAGCATTTCTTGCCTTTCGGCCACAATTCATCACAACATCATCTAAACACATACGTTTACATCATACAACAGCACCTTGCACAATACACGTCGATTACGTACAAGTATAACGACAAAAGTCGACAACCGACACTATTCTTGACTTTTTGACATAATTAAATCGGTTAACAATTTCAAAATCATCATCACAAGCAAGTACAGCTCAATAGCTACGCAACGATACCAAAAACGCAAAAATCGGATAAACGGATCAAAAGTTACGAACGAAAACGAAAAACGATATTTTGAAAAGTCACATTTTGCAAAAGTCCTGCCCATACGCGTATTACCATAAGCCATACGCGTATGAGCAGAGATCTCATTTTCCCAAAGTTCACGTTGAAATGACCGTACGCGTAATGCACAAGCCCGTACGCGTATTGACCTAAAAAGCTACGCGTATCGTACGCAAATGGACAGATGGCCTAGAAAACAAGCAGCCCATACGCGTATTGCCCTCATGGCTCGCCCACCTTACGCGTAATGCCAAGGTTCATACGCGTATGAACATGCCCCATACGCGTATGACCTGGAAATTTCAGAAAAATTCTGCAGAACAATGTTCTGCGTGTTCCACCCAATTCCAATCAATTTTTTTGCCTAAAACTCAGAAAATCACCAAATAGAAGTGTAATAATACCTCACAAACATGTATAGACAATCACTAACATAGTCCACAAGAATTTAGACACATTTATTTCCATTTCTAATCAATTTTTACCAAATAGGGTTTACACTAAATTTTCTCCAATTCAATCCAAAACAACAATAAACACACATACATAATCATATACAATCATACAATAATCGAGTTTCGCACCCTTACCCGATTTAATCGATTCTAGAACTTGCTCTTGATGATTTTTCCACACTTTCTTCAATTTTCTCTCTTCTCCTCTTTTCTTCTCTTTTCCCTTCTTTCTTCTTTCTTTCTCTCTATTTTTCTTTCCCTTTTCTATTTTCTATTTTTCTTTTCTTATTAACTTATCAAAAATAAATGTGAAAAGACCAAAATATCCCTACACTCAATTATCTCGCAAATGTTCCCAAAACGTGATAAAATATATTCACGACTAAAAATAACATATTTTCACACAAAAGTCGGAAATAAAATAAAATAATAATAAAATAATCAAAAGACTCAATAAAACTAAAATTGGCAAAACTGGGGCGTTACAACAACCGTTCAACACGGCCACTAGGATTTGATCCTATACCCGTATCGTACGCAGAACTATTTTCGTTACTACTAGCCAAGGGGCATGTCTAGACTAAGTCTCCTCTTACAGTACCGAAAAATCCGCCTTTTTGGTTTAAGGTGGATCAGACTTGCCCTTACCATCAAGGAGGACCAGGGCATAACATAGAAAACTGTCTCAGTTTCAAATCCGACGTGAAAAAGCTTGTTAGGAGCGGGGTATTATCTTTCAAAGATACGAATTTTAATGTTCTCACGAACCCGCTGCCTCAACACGAGAAGGCTACAATCAATTTGATAGAGGGAGAGTCTAACAACACCTATCAAATTCACGATGTACTCTTATTGAGGGCCAACTTGGTCAAGATGCATTGTAGACAGAGTGGATATGGCCATGTGCCACCTCATAATTATCACAAGTGTGATATCTGCTCTAAGAGCAATCAAGGATGTTCTGTGGTGCAATCAGCTCTATAGGAACAGATAGATCTCGGATGGATTCAAAAGCACCGAGTTCGTGGAATTAACATGGTTTATACGAATTCCAACATCATTCAAAACCACGATATCCGTGCGATGAATGTCAACCTGGTGGCAATGCACTCAAGGCAAAGCCAGTATCATAATCTGCCACGACACGATTACAATTCCTGTCTGACTTGCTCGGTAAATAAACAGGGATGCTCTTTTGTACAAGAGGCCCTCCAGCATCAGATGGATCTTGGATGGATTCAAGACTACCATGATAGGAATCATTATCAAATCAACATGATTCAAATCTTTGATATTCGCTTGATGAATACCAGCCTGGTGGAGTTACATGCTAAATAGGTCCGGCTCGGGTTCCTAGTTTCACATGATTATTAGGGTTGTAAAGCGGGTTGCAAAGACGATCAGGGATGTGCCCTTGTCCAGGAAACACTTCAGCACTTGTTGAATCACTGGTGGCTTCCAATCTATATGGATGAAGACACCCAGCAAATCAGTATCACTAACGGGAATCCTACTAGATATCAAAGTCAGGATGTTCGGTCGATGGAAACAGATCTAGTAAGGCTACAATGTATTTAAAGCGAACGTGGCCAGGTGCCACTACACAACTATGAGCGGTGTGGAGTTTACTCAGTGGATAATCAAGGATGCTACCTCGTGCGAGCAGCCCTTCAAAGTCAGTTGGACCGCAAAGAGATTCAACCAAGGTCAAGTTCTGGATCAGTCAACTGTTTCGCTAATCAAATCGAGGACGTCGTCGTAATCTCTGATCATCAGAGGACTAGGGATGTTTGTACCATTATCCCTCTACTTGACGAATCGAGAGTTCCCAACCAGGAACGGATCGAAATTACTTACGATGGTCAGAAAAATCAGAAGGCTCCCTTAGTCATCTATCTACCGGGACCGCTACCGTATGAATCAACTAAGGATATCCCTTACAAATACGGTGCAACAACAATTGAGAATGGAAAGGAAATTCCGTTACCCTCCGTCGTGAATATTGCAGACATCAGTCGAGTAACACGGAGTGGTAGAATCTTCAACAGAGGAGTTGGAGAACCCAGCAAAGAAAAGGAACCTCAAACAGAAGTTCCCGATCCACCAGTCGGTCAATCCAGTAATCCTGACCTTTCAAAAAATGATGATGAGATGCTAAAGCTCATCCAAAGGAGTGAATACAACATTGTTGATCAGCTGTTACAAACTCCTTCAAAGATCTCGGTATTATCATTGTTGCTCAGTTCCGAATCCCACAGGGAGGCTCTACAGAAAGTCTTGGAGCAAGCCTTTGTGGAACAGGATGTAAAAATTAGACAGTTCGATAGCATTGTCTCTAACATCACTTCCTGCAATAACTTGGGACTTAGTGATGAGAAATTACCTGAAGAAGGTCGCCGTCATAACATGGCGCTCAAAATTACAGTCAACTGCCAGGACGATGATTTAGCCAGCGTACTGGTAAACACAGGGTCGGCCCTGAATGTTATGTCGAAGTCCACTTTGATGCAATTATCATTCAAAGGACCTCCGATGAAAACCAGCGAGGTCGTCGTCAAAGCTTTTGACGGATCCAGAAAAACGGTTATCGGCGAAGTCGACCTTCCCATAACTATTGGTCCTCATACTTTCCAAGTCACTTTCCAGGTCATGGACATCCGGGCAACATACAGTTGTTTATTAGGAAGACCTTGGATACATCAGGCTGGGACGGTCACTTTGACCCTCCACCAAAAGCTAAAGTTCGTCCAGAATGGCCAACTCGTCACAGTCTGTGGAGAACAAGCCTTGTTAGTGAGCAACTTGTCATTATCTACTGGTGTAGAACCCGAGGAGGTTGTTGGGACTCAGTTCCAAGCACTGTCGGTGAGCAATGAGAATTAATCAGAGAAAGGAACCTCAATTTCCTCATACAGAGATGCTCTCGAAGTGATCGAAAATAACAATGCAAAAGGATAGGGACAGCTTGTCATTCCTACTGATAACAAAACAAAGAAGGGTCTTGGTTTTTCTACAACCTGCATCCAGACAGCTGCTAACGATGAAAGTCTTCATCCCATCCAGAACTTCTTCCACAGTGGAGGCTTTCTTCAACCAGTGACTCAAGAAGTGCATACTATCAACGAGGGAGATTCCTCCGATACAGATGAGGAATGGAAGTCCTATCTTAACGAGGACGGTTATATGTCTCAAGAAGAGGTGCCTATGCCATTTTGCTATCCCGCACAGAGTCCGAGATTTATACCGAGGTCAGATGTCAAAATGATATACAGAGATTGTGATCCTGAAGGATGTCGGGCTCTGCCAAATTCATTAGAGGAAGACACTCCGATGAAACACAACTTTGACCACGACTATTATGGCCCAATGGATGGCTTGCCTATCTGGCAGCCGTATCCCAGAGACTTGGGGCAAGAAAATCAGCCGAACAATGAAAATCATCTGAGCATCATTGAACAGAATACCGGTGTCCCCACCATGTCATGGGATCAACACTCAGGTCATTCCGAACTTATCCAGTACGATGATGAATTGGAAAAGCTTGCCGGACTAGAATTCATCAACTATGCTTTTCCCGGGTCAACGTCATTGAGAGGGATGACTCCTCCAATTCCAAAGAAGTGTGGGACACCCTGGGACAGCCGAGTGGAAAATACGACTTCAAGGTCAAGTACACCGCTCCTGAAAGCTCTCGTATCAGGCTCAAAGACATCCAGCCAACTGGATGAGGAGATACAGCTGAGAGTACAAATACTACACAAAATACAACTGAGGAATCCTCCTACGACAACTCTTCCTGGGAGACAGATTCCAATGATCCTGCTCCACCAGAAATCAGCGTCATTTCTGAAGACAAATCAAGGAAGGTACCAGACTTTGTGATTCACCAAGGAGTTCGCCGTCAATGGGTCGCTGTCGATGTTTCGAAGATTGTTCATAAGTCTAAGTAATTGCCATCTTTACTTTAACCTTTCACCCTGCCCAGGTGAAACGGATGTTTTGATAGGGCTCACTTTCTGTAAATTTCCCTCTTCGCTTTGCCCAAAGCGACAGAGTTTTGTTTTATAGGGCTGTAGTTTCAAGAATCGA